>CM035170.1:109751011-110951011 GCA_020205615.1 Panax quinquefolius | reverse complement strand
TTTAGTAGTCCTCACCATTTTGTAAAATAATGTATCAATAAATGTGATGAGGATCTATTTGAGTATATAGATATTGTCTGTAAGATAATATTTGTATTCAAACTCACGCTTTCTTGTTGTAATAATAAAGTTGTAGTTGTTTCTGTACCATGTATTGACAACTCAGAATGGGTGATGTATACCTATTTTGGGGGCGTCACAATCATGCTCTTCTGACATTGCTTTTCGCCAATTTGGGTCTTTTAAAGCCTGGGTAATGGATGATGGTTCTGTGCTAGGTGAAGGGGCTAAGTGAGTGTGAAGGTTTAGTTTTTGAGTTGGTTTGGTGATATGGTTTTTGGATCGGGTAGTCATTGAATGGCGAGGGGGTCGTGTAGTGTTGGAGGGTGAGGCAGGGGAGTGATGTGGGGGAGAGTCTACTTGAGAGGATGTGGATGGTGTTGTTGTAGAGGGATCTGCAGCAGGGGGTAAGTCAGGAACTTGTACTTCGGAAGTGTGAGAAGGCGGTTGTTCTTGAAGAGGTATGGAAACTGTAAGAACCGGTGGAAGCCATGTTGAAGCGGTAGTGGAGTTTGGATGAGGTAGCTGATTTTGGAGAGTGGTGTAAGGAAAGACGGATTCTACAAACTGAACATGGCGAGAGACATAGGTTTTAGAAGTTGATGGTTCAAAACAGAGATAGGCACTCTGAGATAATGAGTAACCTAGAAAGACACATGGTTTAGATTTGGGTTCTAGTTTGTGGGATGAATAAGGACGAAGCCATGGATAACATAAGCACCCGAAAATTTTGAGTTTAGAATAATTTGGTGTGGTTTTGAAAATTAATTCAAAGGGACTCGCGAGGTTGAGTTTTGGGGTGGGCATTCTATTAATTAGATAAACATCAGTAGTGAATGTATGAGACCAAAAGGTTAATAGAAGGGAGGCATGAGAGAGTAGGGTGAGTCCAGTTTCGACAATATGACGATGTCTGCGTTCAGAGTAGCCATTGTGTTCAGGTGTATGAGGTGGCGTGGTTAGATGATTGATACCAGCTTTAGAAATGAACTCTTTGGGGCCCAGATATTCTCCCCCATTGTCGGAGTAGAGAGTGATGATTTTGTGGTGAAAATAATTTTCAACAATGATTTTATATCTCGGAAATACTTCGTGAACATCAGATTTTCGTTGGAGAGGATAAAACCAGATGTATTTGGTAAAGTGATCGACAAAGATGACATAATATTTGAAGCCATTAAAAGACATAACAGGAGAAGTCCATACATCAGAAAAAACAATTTGAAGAGGATGTGTAGACACAAGAGATGAAACAGAAAATGGTAATTTATGGCTTTTATTACATAGGCAAGCATTACAAGAGAAATCTTTTGTCAAGGATGAATATGATTCTAAGTGGTATCTAGATAGAACATGCTGTAAAATAGGAGAAGCTGGATGTCCTAAACGATGATGCCAGTTGGTGGATGTTGTTTTTGTGGTAGAGAATGCTAGAATCGGGAAAGGCACATGTCTGGTAACTGGCCATTCATACACTCCATCCTTAGTACTGCCCTGAAATAGAATTTCCCCCGAGCGAAGATCCTTTACAAAAAATGAAGAGGGTAAGAATTCAACAGATACATTATTAGTGATGCAAAACTGAGAAATGGAAATCAGATTTTTTTTCATAGATGGTACACAGAGTACATCAGACAATTTAAAAGTTTAGTTGGGAGAAGAAAGATGTGTAGAACCGGTGTGTGTGATGGAGAGACCTGTACCATCTCCAATCATAACATCATCTGATCCAATGTATGGCGAATGAAGAGACAGATTGTTTAAATCTGTTGTGACGTGATGAGATGCGCCACTGTCAAGTAACCATGTCGGGTTGGTGGCTGTGGTGTTGGCTGCAAAGTGGACTCTGGGCTGCCAAGGGGTTGTGGGATTGTTGGATGATGTAGGCGCAATAGTAGAGGATTGAATTGGTATCACCTGGAAGGAGGGACATCTCTTGGTTGTGTGTCCTTGAACGCCACAGATTTGGTAAAAACCTTGATAGGGGCGGGATGGAGGGCGGTTGTTGCGATATTGGGAGCGTGTGTCTGATAGTAGAGAGGAGATTTACCAACAGGTCACCAAGGCCGCCAATTTGAGTAACCAGCAGGTGAGGAATGGGAGGGACGCCAATTGTTATTGATTTTAGGTGAACGCCATGTGTGATTGGTCTTTTGTGTGGGATTGACTGTAATGGGCAAATGTGTTGCTAAACTGTTGGATGCTGGTGTGGAGGCCTCGAAGGAGAGAAGCTTTTCATGGAGGTCATCAAAGGAAATGGATGTGTCACGAGCTTGGACTGCACGGACAAGTTCTTTGTAATCGTCTCCTAGGCCATCCAGTATTTTGTCTGTGAGATCTTCGGGATCGAGTGGGGCACCTAGTATGGCAAGTTCATCAGCACATCCTTTCAAAGAGTGTAGGTATTCAGTGATGGTAAGAGTGCCTTTGGTTGAGTTTTTGAGTTGGTTTTTGACCTGTTTAATACGGCCTCGAGAGGGTTTGGCATACGTGTTTGCAAGTATGGTCCAGGCTTCCTTAGCAGTTTTTGTACGGACAATAAATGGAATGATGGTAGGGGAGAGAGAGCCAATCAAGGCATTGAGTAGTAGCTGATCCTGGCGAATCCAGAATTTATGACACGGATTGTCTACTGTGATGTTGTTGGCGGTGATGGTGTCTGGAGGACATGGTGTAGATCCATTGATATACTCAATGAGATCATATCCAATGAATAGAGTTTCAAATTGAAGTTTCCAGGAGATGTAGTTTGTGGATGTGGGTTTGAGAATTGAAGGATGGTGAGTTTAAAATTTAAAAAAATTAATTAACCAATGAATTTTATTTGGTTTCACATTGCTAATATAGACTTGTGTTGACCTGGGAGTAATATATATATATATATATATATATATATACTACTCCGTGCTTACCATTTGAAAATTATTTGTTATACCACGCCTGAGGAATTTAATTAAAAGAATATTTTGTTTTTATAGATGCGATCAAATTTTATTAGAAGTTAATCAAAAACAAATTTTGGTTTTATATATCACTAGTATTCTGACACACACTACTTGTGTAGAATGAATGAAAAATATTGGAGATAAATTAAAAACTGATAAAGGTTTTTGAGTTTAAGAATATATTAAGTACTGCTTCTATTTATATTTAAAGATAAAATTTAAGTGTTAAAAAAGCGAGTTTATACAAAAACAAGTGCTCATATAGATGTTGATTAAGATGAGATGTCAATGAAATGAAATTAAGTAACATTGTACTCAAAATTGTTTTGGTTTTCTGAGCGTTTTTCTAGTTTAAATATGTTAGATTGTAACCGTGTGCACCTATTTATATTTAGAGAAAAATACAGTGTGACACTCTGTAATAAAACTAATCACTCTTCTAGTTTTTTAAATAATAGTCGGTACTTTTTTAGTCTACAAAATAAAATATTCACTACCCCTAATATGGTTGACCGACTAATATTCAAAAGTACTTTTAATATAATGTCTAATATACCATTCAAATTATAATGTTTAATATATCTACTAAATATACATTTGTATATTATAATTTTTACCTAACTTGATCAAATTAATTAAATTGTGAACTTGTGCAATAAATAACATAAATGTCAAAAATAATAAATACTAATTTTATTTAGAAAATAAAGTCATACACTTTTTGCTAATTAAATTTCTTATAGATTAAAATTTACGTAATATACATTCAAATATTTTTTTTTTATAATTAAAAGGTAACATTTTAATACCCATAAAAGTATAAATTAATGAAAAAAATTATAATTATTTTCTCAAATATCAAAATTTACGAAAAAAAAACTTATTATTACGAACAATTAAATCTTATTATTCATATAAAAAGTATTAAAAATTATATTAATTATTTTTCTCAAATATTAAACTAAACATAAGTCATACTTTGGCATAATTATTTACAGTAAAAATAACAAATGTTGCTACTCGGAAAAATATATATTAAAAAAAAATCTTTTTACACAAGATAGAGGTAGTAATAAATATTTTTATATTTTCTTTTATTTAACATTGCACAAAAAAACACCAACTACTGTATACTAAAAAATGTAATCAAAATCATAAACATCCCAAATTTTGACATATATATACTCAAAAAAATTTAACATATAAAAATCATAATATGAAACTAAGAATTCAAATAATAATTTTTGTCATTAAACATCAAAAACTAAACTATCAACATACTTAATCACTTTAATTCGAACAACTCCATTAATAATTTAACTTAAATTTTTTAATATTTATATTATTTATGTAAAAATATGTGCTAATTAAATTAAATTAATTTTTTTATAAGTTACCAAATAGCTTGACTAATTTTACAGTGGTGTTTTGCGGTATGAATTAAATGGGGGTGGACGAAGAACTTCTTGCTCATAGTCGGGTGGAAGTTTCCAGGCAATATCACCTGCCTTTACATAATAGGAGACGTACCTTTCTATTTTCTTTTCTTTTTACTCATTTCACTCGTCTCTCTCCTCTTTCCCTCTCCTTGCCTATAACTGGATCATCAGGACTAGCTACCTATAAATATTATTCCTTACCCACATATATATATAGACATAAAACACGTACGTCTACTAGGTGAAATAATATTATCCCAAATCAAGTTATATATGCACAAAGTCTCCATAGTGAGAAATATATACATATATATAGAGAGAGAGAGAGAGATCGAGTTGTTGTAAGACCCGGGTCCGAACCTGAGTACTGCACAATATATGGATCCACGCACGTTGTAAGAGCAATTGGGTGATTGTACGTAATGGATTATCCGGCACCAGGTTTTAGGTTTTATCCAACTGAGGAAGAGTTAGTTTCTTTCTATCTGCAAAATAAGCTGCTTGACGGAAGTAGGCAAGACCTGGATAGGGTTATACCCGTCCTCCACATTTATGACTTCAGTCCATGGGACCTTCCAAGTACGTTATTCCTAATTAAATGCATACATATATATGTTTATAATTGTATGTATGTATGTTATAAGAAATTAATGTATAAATTAATTAATTAGCCATCTTTACCTATAAACTCGATCGCCATGCCATCATAATTTCTGTTAACTCATTTTTAGCCTTTAATTTGTACTTATTTTACATGATTATGAATTAATTTCGCACGTACGTACAGGATATGCTGGAGAGTTTTGCCGGGGAGATCCTGAGCAATGGTTTTTCTTTATCCCAAGACAAGATAAAGAAGCGCGAGGAGGAAGACCAAACCGTCTGACATCATCAGGACATTGGAAAGCAACTGGATCTCCCGGTTTTGTTTACTCTTCTCATGATAACCGAGTGATAGGTATGAAGAGAACCATGGTTTTCTACAAAGGTAGAGCTCCAAACGGAACCAAGACCGAATGGAAGATGAACGAGTACAAAGCTGCAGCCACCACTAATGATCATCATCAACCTCCTAATTCCTCCTCCTCCTCAACTACTAGTTCAACTCTACAGGTGATGAATATATATATGAGACTATATATATACATAATTAATATATCCTAATTAATTTCTTAACTCATTCTATTAATTTGTAATATATATATTTAATTATAAAATTAATATATGCAGTTGAGGCAAGAACTCAGTTTGTGCCGAGTGTACAAAAGAACAAAATGTTTGCGATCATTTGATAGAAGACCCACCGGGATACTGACGATAGCGCAAGGAGGAGCAGTTGAGGCCGGAATAACCTCTGTATCTGCTAATTATCATCAAAATCAAAACATGATGATGATGAGAAGCTCATCACCAGCAGATGATCATGATCATAGCTCATCCTCAGGAGACCATTCTAATAATAATAATAATACCGATCCTTCTAATCATTTGGATAGTGATGATCTACTGATGTTGGACTGGGACTGGGACTCCATGTTTAGTTGAGCCAAGCATAATCATTTACATGGTACGCACTTAGACATGCATGATTTGTTTTAATTAAGAACACATTGTGTCGTAATGTGTTGTGTGTAAATATTAATATTTGGAGAAAAGTCAACAATTAAAAAAAGTATGATCAGTAATCTTTTGCCAGAAGGAAAAAATGTAGTACTAGAGTAGTATTTATAATTAACTAACTTTTGAAATTAATTCGTAGTTTATGTGATATGCTAATTATTGGGTCTCATCAAGATTTCTTATCTTATTTTTTTTATAAACACATCGCGCGTGATTCTTTCATATATATATATATATATATATATATGCAGAAAAACTGGATTTCAAAACATCCTTTGATATGTCAACATGTATTTGTTTAAAAATGATAAATGAAATTCTTGAATTTGAAACTCATGTTGAAGAGCTGCTTTATTTTGTAGAAAAAATATTTCTGAGAAGAAAAAATATTTAAAATATTTCTGAGGAGAAAAAACATGAATCTTTTGCTTTATTCCAAGTAAAACAAGTAAACCAATCAAGACTTAATTCTCAAGAAGCTCAACATGTAAATCAAGTACTCCCTATGTTCCTAAAAGGTTGTAGTTTTTTAGAGTATTTTTTTTTTTCCAAAATATTTGACGTTCTACATTACCAAGAATATTTTGCCATTTTTTTTTCTTTTCTACCCTTCCTTTCCCACCATCATTAATGACTATTTTCTCTGTGACAATTACCGTGTTTCACCATTAATGGATTCCTTCCCGTGTTTTCTCTGTGAAAGATAATAACACCCAACATTGTGTTTTCCTTCCCGTGGCTTCCTTCCCATACCGTGTTTGTTAGCTTCGCAGAATTAATGAAGATTGGCCGGAATTACTTTTGGCCATTAATGGTAAGATCTCGGTCAGATCCGGCCAAAAAGAGATGAAGAAGATTGGCCGGCCGATAAGAGATGAAGAAGATCGGTCAGATCTAGGTCAGATCTCTATAGCACAAAAAGTTTGTACAAAAAAGGGTCATTAACTTGGGGCATTAGAGTTGAAATAGCACTGCAAAACATCTTCATGGCTGAGTTGTGAAGCAACAAACTTGTCAAGCAACAAACATCTTTAAGGCCGCCGGTAACGGCGCCGGCTAAATAGCCGGATCTGGTGTAGTACTGGAGGTTTTCGCTCCAGGAACGGCGATGGACGGCAGCTTCTTCGGTAGCTTTTCAATGATCTGATTATATATATATATATAGAGAGAGAGAGAGAGAGGGGGTTTTGGAGGTTTTGAGATTGATGAGAGAAATCAAACATAAGGGGTTTGATAGGGTTAATCGATCGTTTGTTTTTGTGGGTTTCCAAGTGGGGAGTCATGTTTAATAAGGGCAAAAGAGTCATATTAAATATTTCTTAATTGTTGCAAAGAATTCTTAAACGTCTATTATTTTGGGATGGAGGAAGTATCATTTACCAAGTAAAATTTATTTGAAATTCTATTACTACCCCTTTATGGGAAGTTAAAACTATTAATATCTGAGAAGAGAATTTAACTTCTTTTAGACGATGAGAGAAGGTAGGAGTAATATAGAAAAGTAAATAATTTATTCTCCTCGAAAGTTATAAACGACAAATATTTTGGAACAATTTTTTCTTCTAAAACGACAATCTTTTAAGAACGGAGGGAGTATAATATTAGTACTATATCAATCTTTAATTAGAATAAAAAAATTGACTTATTAAATGCATTTAGACTGTATAGACTCGACGTAACTCATTGATAATATATAACAAATTTGAAGGAAAGACAATGAAAAGGTAAATAAATAAATGTTATTTCTAAAATCTCAACCACAAGTCATTAGTCGCAATGATATGCAGTTTGCAGAACTTGTATAGACTAAAATATGTAGTTATATATATATATATATATATAATCACAATCCTTATTTTCATGCATACAATTTAGCAAAAAAAAAAAAAAAACAAGGGAGGGGATGTTGTATGTATGTATATCGGTCCTGCTTTAGGAATATTTAAATGCACTTGTGTTGACCCAAGTCTCTCTTGCTAAATTTGCTTTGATGGATCAATAATTGTAGCAGCTATTCATTTATAGACATGCATCATCTTTATGTCAAATGATAATTTATGTTGATGGCCTATTTATGTAAATAAACAGTTTTAATTAATCTATAAACAAAGCTCATTTTAACTTTTACACCGATCTATATATACTCCGTTTTAATGGAGTATTACTTAATATTTAATATTAGAATAAACAAGACAATAATACTTAAAAATTAATATTGAATAAATGGGCTAGTGCTATTTAAATTAATGTGAACTTATGCAAGTTTAATTATAAAGAATTTTATAACAAATGATATATGCTTTTTAAATGGTTTATATAATGACTAGTGGAATCTAACATAGTCCCACATTCTTTAAGAGCTAGCATCGCAGAAAATATCAGAACCTCAACAGGCGTATCATATCACCATTTCCGCAGCTCTAAATCATTTGCAATATCAAAGTGAACTTTGACTATTGCCCGAAGAATCTTCACATATATGGATGGGTCTGGACTCTGGATCAAATCAAAATATTGCGTGTTTCCCCCCGGACAAGAAATAACAAACAAACAAACATAAACCAAGGGAGTATCGATCAGTTACAGGTGAAACTCAATGTCAGAACTAGAGTATCCGTTCTCACATCGCAGGAATTTATTATTTAAGCATGCATGGAATGAAAGCAAATGATAGATAATAATATAAATTCTGCAAATTATCAGCTCTGTTTCTAGCATTTTGACTTAAAATAAATAGATATATTAAAAGCTTTTTTGAAGTTCTTAATTAATTATACACTGGAATAAGCAACACAACGCTGATTAATCATCTTTTTTCTACTATAATATGCTCTACTAGACCGACCGACCGACCGAACAATTAATTAACTAGAAAAGCTCAAATATATTTTTCGTAGGCTTCAATAACTTTTGAAATGCAATACCCAAACTATTATCTTCTGAACTAAAACTTCTACTGACACAAGGGGAAAAGGGCAATTCCAAATTAGAACTCGTCTTAATTTGGATTAATCTAAGATAGTAAGATCGATGTCAACCCAATATCATTTCACTATAATCCTGTAAGTTGCAGTATCAATATGAAGAGTAGATACATACGAACGGCCAAAGATATATATGTGGTTAGAGATAATACTTTTACTGCCATTATATATGGGGATGACAGCATTTCCTCGAAAACACTTCTCATGTTGATACATCAAGTGCAGATGGAACAGTCCAGAGATTATTATTAATTACCGTCCAGATAATGGTAACTGATCGAGAAGATCATATAATTACCGTCCAGAGATTGTGCTGGGGCCAAGGTAATGAAGAATTGGCTTTCATTTGTATTTGGACCAGCATTTGCCATGGATATGATACCAGCTCCTGCATATATGCTTTAACTTTGGGTGTATCTGATCCCGAATTTTCCACTGAATTAAACAATTTAAATAAAACGAGGAGAGTAACTATTAAGTCAAATGTCTTGGGTAGTTATAGAGGTGGCACAAATAACTAACAGTGTAATTAGAATAACAATTCACTAAAGAGAAACCATATGTTTGAAATATTGCACCTTTTATGCACATAAGATTAATAGGAGTGCTTTACTTTCTCATTAGGTACATTGGGAAAATTCCATACATGACATGTGCAAAACAAACAATATATTGTAGTTAGCAGAAAAGTAAACCATGCGTATGACATATGTGCATAAACAAACAATATATTGTAGTTAGCACAAAAATTAGAAACCATGCCTAAATATGCACACTTTCAACTGTATTGCAATAAGCAGCTTGTTAAAATATACTGTATATCTTACCCCATAATGAATGCCTTAAAAAAACGGGACTTGGTCCAACTCTCTTCTCATTACCAATTGATCTTGAGTTAAAGAGCTCGATGTCTTTATATACTAGACTTGAGACCATTCTATAAATCTAACGTGGTATCAAAGCGGGTCTTTCTTTGAGCCTACCTAAACACTCTTCTTGTCCTCCATTTTACCCCATTTACAGTCTACTTCTTATGGTTTTCTAGCTCTTCAAAGGCCATAGTGCCATTCTTATTTGGGCTTGTCTTGTGTAGGATTCTATAGTCAATCATGTACACGTGTCAACTTGTATTAGTATCATATAAATTGTCGGTGCATCTTCTACTAACTTAAGTTTTTAGATAAGTTGGTTAAATGTCGATAAAATTACATTTGAGGAGGAATATTAAAATGATGTACATTGTTAGTGTATATTTCTAATAGCTTAAACTTTTAGATAAATTGGTCACTTGACACAATTACCGTTGCACCAACTACAGCTGCCGTTATAACCAAACAAGCCCCAGGTATGGGGGAAAACAGGGAACTAGATATACTAGTTTTGAATCTGTCACTAGTATAACTGTCTAAAGGAAACACAACCCTAGACAAATAATTTCTTGTTTCTGGAAATAGTCAATAGGTTCTCTACCCCTCCGGTTCCAAAATTAGTTAACCAACAGCAAGAGATTGGCAGGATAACCAATTACACTAAAACCAATTTTAATCTAAATATTTTGGCAACTTAATGAATATTTCAGCATTAGCGTGAACATAGAACACAATGTTAACATGTGACTTGGACAGAAACAAAACCATTGTACAAAGATGAAAACAACAACATACCCATACCCATACCCATTGTTATATATAGATTGCCCGCCCCTTCCGGTGCCAGTTGGGTCCCCACCTTGCACTATAAAATCCTACTCAAAAAGTCACATATAAATCAGTAATAGTAAATGTTGGTTATAATTTTATTATAGTCTCACATTGGCTATTATGAGAACACTCATGGTGTATATTAGTAATTGTTGTTATGAGCTTAGTAACTTCATTGGGAAATAGGGATGCGCACATGAGGATGGCTAAGGAATTGGGCTAGGCCAAACTTTGAGTTTTTTTTGGAGTAGTTAACATAAAGTTAATTTTGCTCAATTGATTAATACAGTGTCGACACGCATCAATTGATTAATACAGTGTCGACACGCAGATCAAAATATGATCTCTCTACGTGTTAATATTATATTGATCAATTGACTAACTTAATATGAAATCAACTTTATAAGAACTGAATCCATATAATTTATATAAAGAGCGAAATAAAAGCTTGATAATTCTGTGGGATTTGACCCCATCGTAATAACCCACCATTGCGAGAGAGTTCGATAAAGTTTCTACAAGTTTTGGGGCGTGCTTGTAATACATACATCTATAATTAGTTTCAAAAAACGCAAGTGTTAATAATAATAATAATAATAATAATAATATATATATATATATATATATATATATATACACACGGAAGGGATCTGGTCCGGGATCCCGTAATTTAGCCAAAAAACGAACTTCTTCTTTCAGCCGTCAGATACATCCAACGGCCCAGGAAAGGAAAATGTGGGCAAAAAAAATACGCGGATCCTAGTTTCGGGTCAAAAAAGAAGCCGTCTCCAAATTTTCCCAAATCCCGTTTCTCTTTCAAATCGCGTCGGACGAAAGAAGATCAGAGGAGCAATTGGTTCAGCAATCGCAAATCTGGTATAAGCTCCAGTAGCAATTGTGACAGCAATCTTAAGGATACCTAATAAGAATAGGCAAGACCGAGAGCTTCCACTACAAGTTCACCTAGTGTAGCAGCAAACCGTTTATTGATGGTCGGAAGGCTACTTGTGTATTTCCCATCCCGTGAAACATTTCCAAATCGATTAAGAAGATTAAGTCTCCCAAGGTAATCTAAGGTACTTTCTGAATTTCGTGGTCTCTGTCAAACCAAGAACAATCAGCGATTTAGAGTCAAACAAGGTATTTTCTAATTTTTGTTTGAACCAAATGAATGAAATCTAGGGATTGACAAGAATTTTGTAGACCGTGAACATAAAAAGTGGGTGGTATATTTTTGTGTTTTGAAGTATTAATAATAAGAATATATAGAAAAAGCCTTTTTTTTGTGTGTGTGGTGTTTGGGGGGTTGCAACCAAGTTTTTTTGGGATATATGACAATTATATGGAACTACAAAGTAGGTCTGTTGGAGTGGTCAAGAGTCTTTTACAAATGCAATTGAGTCCTTAAATGCATCCAGTGTTGATCTGGACATTGTGTACAACCTTGAGTTTCTTTGTATTGCGGGAAGGGGGCATGGACGCATGAATTTTTTGTCCTGTTCAAGAGAATAGATTTTGATAAACGCTAAGTTTCAGTATTTTGGTAGCTATTGATTTTTTAGCATTTGAATACCATCTAGAGTTATCAAGTCAATATTCTTATTTGAATGCTTAATGGTGTTATTTTAGATTTTCATTTGGAAAATGTATTGGCAGAACTGGAGTTTGTTTACATAAATTGTCAAAATAATCATTTGTTTTTTTTGTTTATAGATCGACAATGAAGAAATGATTCATGTATACTATGCACATGGCCAAGATAACCCAACTTTTGTTCGAAGATGTTATTGGCTACTTGATAAGTATGCTCCCATGAATATCATTAGTTTATGTATTTATGTTTGGAAAATTTCTTAACAATTGGGACATTGATGATGTGGTTGTTTACTTAATGTTAGGGTGGAGCTACACCAGTTGGGCCATTTATACCACCGAGGACAATGAGAACTACATAAGTAAGACCTTTATTTTTCGCATCATTTATGTATCAGTTGTTGTGGTCCTTTATTGATTTAAGTGTTATGATGTTGTAGGTGCATAGTAACTTCAATATTACAAGAAATGTGCATGGTGTCAAAATTAGAGTCCCAAAAAAATTGCATACATCGTTACCAAATCCAAGAGGGTGGCTGGCAACTGGAGCTCCTTATACCAAAACCTCATTCAAAGGTATTCCATTGAATGTGAATGGTGGGAAGAAGTTTGTTACTCGTACCAACTTAAGAAAAGCAATGAAAGTTGCTAAGAATACCAATGTAGATGTTACAACTGGAATACATAAGGAGAAGAAAAAACAGGAGAAGCACAAAGAGAAAGATAACTGAATGGTTGAATGAATATTATACATTTTATATGTTATAACTTATTTTAGTGGATGTTTGTAATTCACCCAACTTTAGGGTTTTTTGATGTTGTCTTATGAGTTATGTCACCATGCTGAATGGCATTTGTGAATGTCTTCTGCATGTCAATGTGGTTCAGTTTATGGTGTCTTTTGTCAAGTAGATGAATATGTAGTTTAGGCAAATGGTGGATGCTTTTGAGACTCAGATTAATCTCTAATTATAGTATGATATTATTGGTGAATGGTTTTAATGGTTTTAATAGGTTTTTAATTGTTCTAATGTGATATTGTTGGTATGATATGGTGTGGTTGAGCAATTTTTTTTTTGGCCAGAGGTGTAGTTTACAAATAGAGCATTTCCAAATTGATTTCAACATAACATTATCCAAGTAAAATTAATTCCACATTTATTTCCAAATTCATGTTGCACAAGTTCAAGCAGAATTTTCAAATTGATTTCAACAGTTATGTGACGCCCCCAAAATTAGGTATACGTCACCCATCTTGGGTCGCCACATACATGGTACATAAATTCAAATACAACTTATTAATATAACTGCGTAAGTATAATAATACGACATAAACCGTGAGTTTGAATACAAATATTGTCTACTAGATATTATACAAACTCAAAAGGAGTCCTCATTACAACTATTATCACACTATTTCACGTAATAGTGAGGACTACTAATGCTATCCTCTCGACCATTACTCCGCTTCCCGACTTCGTCCCAAATATATGTTCTCATTTCACAGAGAATAAAGGTGAAAGAAAGGGTGAGCTCAACTAGCCCATAGAAATATTATGACTAAGATAATGCGTAATAAATTATCATTAGCCTTCAACAGTGTTAAACCGATAAAATACAATAGACAACCCGGTTTAATCTGCAGCTGAATATGCAATCCATTAAAAGAGTCAAGTAGAGAATAAAATCTACTATCTTTTAGGTTTTAAAAGGTTTTCATCAATTTTTATCATTTGTGAGACTCGAATTTAATAAATAAACCACCACATCTAATCATCCCTCGTATTACTGCGGTCAGGATTTTCATCAAATTATCAATGGTCATGACTATCTTAGAATCACCCCGGTCATAATCATACCAAAAACTATCCATCATCGCATTACACACAAAGCCATCGAGGACTTTTATCACATCATTTATAACAAGCCGTGATTATTAAACCGAATGATCCTCGGTCATAATCATACTAAGTTCATCTATGCACGTAAGCCAAAGATAACATAATATATCATGAGGATGATGATAATGACATAATAATTCAATAAAAACAAGTTCAAGAATTATTTTATCCAGAATTAAGTAACGTCAAATTGTCAACAAGATCTTGTTTTGTAGAGTAAAATTCAAGAATGATCGGAAGAATATTTCCATGAAAGATCTTTGGATGAAACGCAAAATGTCAAGGATATTCTACTAATTTCATGGAGTATATAAGTCAAAGTTTTAACCAACCGGGTATAATAAAGAATGGAATAACAAAAGAAATCACCATGCGTGCGATACTTGGCATAGAAAAGTTATTCCAATGTAATAATAATAACGGAACCAGTCGTGAAATTCATACCGACGGGATGATCCAACGTAATAATAAATGTTTGAATAATAAACAATGGAACCAGTCCTGTAAAAACACATGATGGATATTTCAATGTAATAATAAATGCGGAATAATAAACAATGGAACCAGTCCGGTGTAAACACGCATGCAAAGATATATTCAAATGTAATAATAAAGAATGGAATAACATAAGAAAATCACCAAGTATAGGGGATTCCACGTATCTGAAAGTTATTCCAATGTAATAAATAAGAATGGAATAACATAAGGATTTCACCAAGTATAGGGTATCTGGTATATATAAGTTATGTATAGGGTATACCACTTTTTACAAAAGTTATTCCAATGTAATAATAATGAATGGAATAATGAAGTTCTCTTCATGAATAAGAAAGAATAACACCCCTTACGAATTACAACAAATAATACCCCTTCTTGTAAAAGACACCGGATATCAAAGTAGTGAAGTACTGAATACTCTTCTTTTTTCTCTCTATAGATTTTCTCTCTATAAACCTCTCTATAATTTCTCTCTCTAGAGTTTCAAAGAAATTAAATAAGAAAATAATGAAGGAATGAGCTTCATTTATAGGAAAATAGAATGCATAGTAATTAATCCATGAATCAGTCCATATTGATTTACTTTAATCGGACGGTCCATATTTAAAGCAAAATCTTTTAAATAAAATATCATATATTCTATTTATATAAAAATATTTTACTATGCAAAACACTATCAAAAATACTATGCAACACTATGCATAATAAAATATAATATATTCTATTTATAGAATAACTTTAATAAAGTATTACATTTTATATAAAAGATGTTTCATTTTTATTACGTTAATAATACTGAATAAAACAAAACGTCATTATCGCTATAATAATTCATATTATTAATCGACATAATGGAATCAAACCGGTGACTTCTCACATAAGCATCAATAATCAATACCGTAATACTTACTTATGCAACCACACGTATTCATCGTACTTTTTACTACCGAGTAGTTCAACAATATCAACCAGAAAACTTCCGCCGTTATTTTAATAAAATATTTTTGTCGTTTTTTCAATCCGAATAATAATTACATTGTGGGTCCACCAATGATTGAGCCGTTGTATGCGAATATTCCTCGCTAAACCAATATTCCCCACCCAATCGAATATAATATAACCACTTGCATACTTTGCAAAATTTATAAATACTACCCACAACTATAATATTATCTCAAATTCACACCATAATATTAAAAATTATTTTGACAAAATTTAAATCTTTATTGATAAAATCTGGGGTCTCACAATCTCCCTCCTTATAAATTTCGCCCTCGAAATTAGTGGTACGATACTGGTATGATAAAGAGGTGAGGATACCTTGAATACCTTTATCGTTAAAAATATTAAATTCATCTTCTTAATTTACCAAAGATATTCATTAACAATTCATCTTTGCACTACAGCCAAAGATATACAATCTGTAAAACTAATAATCTTTGAGACGCAGACTTAATAGTATCACAACCACGAATTATCCATGCACTTCTTGGCCAAGGATATTCGTGTTTTTCAATTACTGATCATGATTATACCGAATAATCCGTGGTCATAATCATACCAAGTCTATCAATGCACTACGACCAAAGATGACTTTTACCACATCCATGAATTAATATTTCATTCTTTGAGACTCAAATTTCAATAATTAATCCATATCATCGAATCATCCCCACACTACGGGCCAAGGATATTCATTAGTATCACGACCACGAATTATCCATGACACTACTACCAAAGATAATCGTGTATTCATTAAGATCACGACCATAAATTATCCATGCACTACTACCGAAGATAATCGTGTATTCATTAAGATCACACGACCACAAATTATCCATGCACTACGGCCAAAGATAATCGTGTATTCATTAGTATCACGACCACCAATTATCCATGCACTACGGCCAAAGATAATCGTGTTTTCATTAGTATCACGACCACCAATTATCCATGCACTACGGCCAAAGATAATCGTGTATTCATTAGTATCACGATCACAAATTATCCATGCACTACGGCCAAAGATAATCGTGTATTCATTAGTATCACGACCACAAATTATCCATGCACTTCTACCAAAGATAATCGTGTATTCATTAGTATCACGACCACAAATTATCCATGCACTACTACCAAAGATAATCGTGTATTCATTAGTATCACGACCACAAATTATCCATGCACTACTACCAAAGATAATCGTGTATTCATTAATATCACGACCTCAAATTATCCATACACTACTACCAAAGATAATCGTGTTTTCATTAGTATCACGACCACAAATTATCCATGCACTACTACCAAAGATAATCGTGTTTTCAATTACGGTTATGATTATACCGAACAATCCTCTCGTCATAATCATACCAAGTCCATCTATGCACTACAAAAGCCACATATGACTTTCAACATAATATAAGCGTGAGGATAATGATATAAAGAATCAATCAAATGAGATAAAGGATAAATATTAAACATTTATAATATAATTTATCCAGATTCAAGAATATCCCCATGTTATCAATCACTTAATAATCTTATAATCTAATATCATTAATATTATAACAATATTTTAATCACTTCTTAAATTTATAAACAATTTATTTCAATTGTTTACGCTTTACCATATAATGCATTTAATCATTCAAAAATGCCATACTCATAAGATATCATCACTAATGATCAAATCCTCATTAAAAAAAAATATGCATATACTCTATATAGGATTCTCTACAGCATAAAATCCTATTTTCAACTTTGTTACTTCACATAACATATTTAACTCATATGTTAAGTAACTAAACTATTTTCATGAAAAATACCAAATCAGTCCCAAAAATATTTCTTTTCTGGGATTTAGCATAATATAGTCTCATAATGAAAATAAATTTTTCTCGAATTTTAAAATTCATTTACTATTTTTCAAAATCAATTTCTAATTAATTCCTTAAGAAATTAGCTACCTCAAGTTTAACTCCAAAAATTCCCAAATCTTGACAGGACCTTACACATGTTAATGTGAGCCTCCAGTTTAAATTTCATGGTCATTGGAGTTGTAGAACTCCGGTTATATCGTTTTTCGTCGAAAAAACCTAAATATTGAAATGGTCATAACTTGCTCATTTTAAGTCAGAATAAGCTCATTTTTGGACAGGAGTTACCTTATACCATATACTTTCATTTCCCAAAAGGCTAGAATTTTTCTCATAATTTAAGTGGCCGAAAATGCCCTTTTAAAAATAAAATCAGTAGCTTTTTGAAATTTCTAGCTTTTTCATTCTTTATTAAAATCAGTCCACACGTAAATCTACAACACCTTTTCCAGTGATTCCACTTGGAGATGCTACAAAACTCATAGATCTAACTCTAGAACTTGACCACACTGAAAAATTCAAAATATATTAAGAGATATGGTCAATTGAATTTCATGTTACGTTTTTTCACAAAATCTGATTTTCACCTCTTTGTGATTTCTAAGAAACTTTCATGTTTTCTCATAATAACCAACATAACTCATTATAACACTTACTAATACCACGTATACCCATGATTTTCATTAGTCCAATACTATTATTATGACTTTCGTCATAATCCACGTAAACAGATCCTTTTAGTTGAAGAAATATTTGAGGGTTTAAGAAATGGGTTTTTGTACTGGGGTCAATACAAAATTCGATTTCACGCTCTAGGGTAGGCTAGAAAGTCTTCAAGAATACGTCAAGAAATTTATTAATGATAGAAATATCATTCAAAACTGTGATTCTCATCCAAAACTTGGATAATACGTCACATTGATACCAACTGTGACTTCTATCCTTTAACCTAGATAACACCTCATAATGATGCCTATCAACTCGCCATCTTCTTTCATGATGTCGCTTAGAGAAAGTCCGCCTCGATGCATTCCACACAAGGAAGTCAACAACGAAAGGTTCAGGGATCTTTACTTATGGCTTGGTATGACAATAATTGACTTTAGTAGTTTGGTTACTTGAATTCGCACAACAGGTTGGTTATGAATATAAAAGCTAACAACCTTACGAAAAGCATGATGAGTAGTTAACCAATTGATTCCTAAAATCACATCAAAGGCAAGTATTTTCAAAAAGATAATATCGACAATAACGTGAAAGTGTTTATTTGAATCAAACAAGATTAAAAAAACAGTGGAGGTAACGAAGGCTCCTACTAACGAGGTTTCAACCAACAAGTCAAAGTCTAACTTCTCCTGGTCAATTTTAAACGTTGAACACAACTAGGTGAAATAAAAGAGTGGGTAGAATTTGTATTGAATAAAGTATAGACTTCAGCATTAATTTATAATTAATTTACCATAATAACTTCGTTCGGGTTTCTCGACAAACGCTCTTGCTTAAATTATCGAGTTTGACTTTCTATAGGTACATTCCACCCTTAAGTGCTTCTTCACATTCTGATCCATGATTTGAATCATTATTCTCGATCCATATCGAATTTGGGTTGACCGCTATGCATGAGGTAATTCAATTCGATGTTGGTTCTCCCAATTCTTCGTCCATAAAGCAAAGTCCATTTCATCTATTTTGGCTTTATTGGATCGGACATCTTTTCTACCCTATCAACGTGTTGTGCGGCTTTTACCCATGCATCGCCTATTCTCCTTCGTTCGATTTGTTTCTTCTTTCGATTGATCTTTGATTTTTAAATTCTCGATTCCAACTTTAATATCTTACACCCCGCCAAAGCGTAATTTTGTTCGAGCATCACATATCGGGTAACCCAATTTTGAATTGTTGTATCCCTTTGTTCCACGACCGTTTGTCGTTCTCTTCAACTCGTTCTCTAGCTCACGAACACGATTTTGTAATTCTAAGTTTTGGTCATAAACTTCTTAAACCATTCTCCTCGGGTTCCTCTTCTTCCTCTTCTTCCTCTTCTTCTCACTCTCACCGCTACCTCTGCGAACTAAGCTCTGGGCAACAATTAGTTCTTCATTCACTACGTGGATATCTCTAATTTGTTCCTCGTCGACCTTTGCATTAACTTTGATTAGTGATTAAAGGTGTCACAACGGTCACATTCACTCCATTGTGAATATTTTCATTTGCCATTTCCAAACACCGCCACAACACAAGGGTTAATTAATATATCAAATATTATCCCTATATTACGACCGACCAATTAAATAACAAATAAACTTAGGTAGGTCATACTAGCGAAGGAATTCCCGTCTCTCCCCTCCTAGTTCTTATCTCAAGATCTTAGCTGGGGATCATATCCTAAGCTCGATACCAACCGCGGCGCCCCAAAATTAGGTATCGTCACCCATCTTGGGTCGCCACTTACATGCTACATAAATTCAAATATAACTTACTAATATAACTGCGGTATGCAATACGACATAAATCGTGAGTTTGAATACAAATATTGTCTACTAGATATTATACAAACTCAAAAGGAGTCCTCATTACAACTATGATCACACTATTTCACGAATAGTGAGGACTACTAATGCTATCCTCTGGACCATTACTCCGCTCCCAGACTCGTCCCTGCAAATGTATGTTCTCATTTCACGAAGAGAACGGTAAAAGAAAGGGTGAGCTCAACTAGCCCAAGAAATATTATGACTAAGATAATGCGAGAATAAATTATCATTAGCCTTCAACAAAGTGTTAAACCGATAAAATACAATAGACAACCGGTTTAATGCTAGCGAATATCTGATCCATTAAAAGAGTCAAGTAGAATAAAATCTACTATCTTTTAAGTTTTAAAAGGTTTTCATCAATTTTTATCGCCGAGTCTCGACAATAAATAAACCACCACATCTAATCATCCTCGTACCACGGTCAAGGATTTTCATCAAATTATCAATGGTCATGACTATACCGAATCACCCCGGTCATAATCATACCAAAAACTATCCATCACCGCATTACAGTGCCACCGAGGACTTTTATCACATCATTTATAACAAGCCATGATTATACCGAATGATCCTCGAGTCGTAATAATCATACTAAGTTCATCTATCTTACGTAAGCCAAAGATAACATAATATATCATGAGGATGATGACAATGACATAATAATTCAATAAAACAAGTTCAAGAATTATTTTATCCGAGGAATTAATAACGTCCAAATTGTCAACAAGATCTTTGTTTTGTAGAGTAAAATTCAAGAATGATCGGAAGAATATTTCCATGAAAAGATCTTTGGATGAAACGCGAATGTCGAGGATATTCTACTAATTTCATGGAGTATAAAGTCAAAGTTTTAACCAACCCAGGTATAATAAAGAATGGAATAACAAAAGAAATCACCACGCAATGCGATTGCTTGATGTAGACAGTTATTCCAATGTAATAATAATAACGGAACCGAGTCGGTGAAATTAATACCGGCAGGATGATCCAATGTAATAATAAATGTTTGAATAATAAACAATGGAACCGGTGTCCTGTAAAACACACGCATGAGATATTCCAACGAGAATAATAAATGCGGAATAATAAACAATGGAACCAGTGTCCGTGTAAAACACACGAATGGGATATTCCAACGTAATAATAAAGAATGGAATAACATAAGAAAATCACCAAGTATAGGGGATTCAGCGTATACAAAGTTATTCCAATGAATAAATAAGAATGGAATAACATAAGGATTTCACCAAGTATAGGGTATCTTGCATATATCTGAGTTATGTATAGGGTATACCACTTTTTACAGTTTATTCCAATGTAATAATAATGAATGGAATAATGAAGTTCTCTTCATGAATAAGAAAGAATAACACCCACTACGATACAACAAATAATACCCCTTCTTCACGTAAAAAGACACCGGATATCAAAGTAGTGAAATGCGAATATCACTCTTCTTCTTTCTCTATATAGATTTTCTCTCTATAAACTCTCTCATAATTTCTCTCTGCAGAGTTTGGTGAATTAAGTAAGAAAATAATGAAGGAATGAGCTTTATTTATAGAAAAAATAGAATGCGTAGTAATTAATCCATGAATCTGGTCCGAGGATTGATTTACTTTAATCGACGGTCCATATTTAAAGCAAAATCTTTTAAATAAAATATCATATATTCTATTTATATAAAAATATTTTACTATGCAAACACTATGCAAAAACACTATCTTACACTATGCGTAATAAAATATAATATATTCTATTTATAGAATAACTTTAATAAAGTATTCATTTTTTATATAAAAGATGTTTCGCTTTTATTACGTTAATAATACGAATAAAACAAAACGTCATTATCGCTTATAATAATTCATATTATTAATCGTGATAATGGAATCAAACTTAGTGACTTTCACATAAGCATCAATAATCAATACTGGTGTCTACTATGCAACCACACGTGACATCGTGTTTTTTACTACCGAAAGTAGTTCAACAAGATCAACCAGTAAAACTTCCGCCGTTATTTTAATAAAATATTTTTGTCGTTTTTCAATCCGATGATAATTACATTATTGAGGTCCACCAATGATTGAGTAGTTGTCACGAATATTCCCTCGCTAAACCGAATATTCCCAGACCAATCGAATATAATATAACCACTTGCATACTTTGCAAAATTTATAAATACTACCCACAACTATAATATTATCTCAAATTCACACCATAATATTAAAAATTATTTCGACAAAATTTAAATCTTTATTGATAAAATCTGGGGTCTCACAAGTTACCCAAGTAAAATTTCAAAAACAGAGCTGGGTCCAAACAAAGATGAAAAAACAGAGCACAATAAACCATGTTTAAAAAAGGTCAAATAACAAAACATAGCACAACAGAGCTTTATTCATTGTCATGAATTCATTACATTTACATGAGGGACTTCACAAATCCTAACCGCTCCATCTCCCAAATTCTAATTACATGTTTTTTCCCATTTTGGCATCTCTATTGACAGAATTATTTCTTAGCAATAACAGTATGCCCCTTTTTTGTAAATAAGTATCAACAGCATCTTAAGAGCATCCACGTACTTATAAGTGCCTTGCACACTTTAGCTATGAACCTGTTGAGTTACTCCATTAAGAATTATGCCAAATGCAGTAGATTGTAAATAAAAGTAATAATGGATTAAACTGCAATTAAACTAGCGTGCAAGACAACAATTCTTTATAACAACAATTCTCCAATCATAATCTATGCTACCATAACAAAAATATATCAGAAAATATCGTGCATAATCATAATCTCCTATTCTCCAATCATAATCCTTTAAGCTGCAATATATCAAAAAATAACAACAATTCTTTGCAGAACTCTTGGACTTGACAGCTTCACTAGATGTCATCATCATTCTTCTACTTGGACAATTAATCGATGGGAGTAGGAGGCAAGGCCAAAGACCATTTTGTGATAACCCAACCAAGAGCAAAGCTAACAAAGAAACTATCCTGAAACCACATAAAAGCAAGTACATGTTAATAAGACATTAGAAAAACTGGCATATCAATATTATTATTAGATCAAGTACAA
Organism: Panax quinquefolius; assembly: GCA_020205615.1. NCBI lineage: Eukaryota > Viridiplantae > Streptophyta > Magnoliopsida > Apiales > Araliaceae > Panax > Panax quinquefolius. Next base: position 110,927,765 of record CM035170.1, on the reverse strand, counting down.
CATGATCGGTGATAATAAATGTATTAAAGTGAACTACCATCTTCACTAATATGATACAAATCTTGAACTACAAAATGACTTCAATAAAACAAACCAAGAAATTTTAATAAAATTTACAAACAATCAAACAAAGACTTATAATCATCGTTAGAATATAGAATCACCGTGTGAAGGATTTGTGAAGTTTGTATATAATTGAAAATGCAATGAGTGTGTTAGTCAAAAAGTGCACGTATTCTAGCCAACCTACAAGTTGCGTATATGAAAATTATAGGGAAGTTTGGTTCTGGTTCTCACAAACAAACTCGATTCGTAAAAATTAGGACATAACACGTAAAAAGGACAAATCAAAATTCACGTAATACTACTATGAGCTTGAAGTATATATATATATATATATATATATATATATATATATATATATATATATATATTGCCTTGAGATTCTAAAATACCGATTAAAATGTTTCGAAGTTAAAATATTACAAGCTCAATCAACCAAAAACAGAAGAAGAATACGGAAAAACACGAATTCGAATTTCCTATATCCCAAATTCATAGCCAGCTTTTCACAACAAAGACAAACTCACGAAGTAAAAATTCCCCTAGATTTCATTCATTTGGTTCAAACAGAAAATTAGAAAATACCTTAGGAGCTCCTAAATCGCGATTGTTCTTGGTTTGACGACGAACACGCTTTCGTCCAAATGAGATGTATACCAAATGATTTACGATTCTGAACCAATTGCTCCTCTGATCTTCTTTTTCGTCCGACGCGATTTGAAAGAGAAACGGGATTTGGGAAAATTTGGAGACTGCTTCTTTTTTGACCCGAAACTTGGATCCGCGTATATTTTTTTTCCCCACATTTTCCTTTCGTGGGCCGTTGGATGTATCTGACGGCTGAAAGAAGTTCATTTTTTGGCTAAATTACGGGATCCCTGACTAGATCCCTTTCGTATATATATATATATATATATATATATATATATATATATATATATATATAAAAACAATACGGGTCTGGAATAAATTTCTGATCAAATATTTATATATGAAGATAAATTATTGACGAGGATAAATTATCCATGTTTATATTTAACTTGCTGCTATTAATTTGTAAAATTAAGTTACTATGGAGAAAACGACAAGCTTCATTCTTTCTCCTCTACTCTCCTCTCCAAAATACACAACCCGAACAAAACCCGAGTTGGATTGCGTAAGGCTTAGGCAGTCCGCATCCCATAACCCACGAGCGGAACCCAGATGCCCTATTTGGCTGTTTAGAATTGGTATTTGCTGGGTGGAGTGAAGCTGCAACTTCGGCGGGCGGCTGTTGGATTCACCGGAGAGTAACTCTTTCATCTGTAACTGTAATGCGACCAATCAGGCGAGTGGCTATAATCGGGAACGGTGTCGCGGGTGCAGAAAATCAGTGCATTGGTTTGGTTCGAGCTTTGGGGCTCTCGCATAGAAAATCCTTTTATGTTAGTTTTCTTTCATCATCTTATTTGTTGGTACTATATGCTGCTGTTTAATTTCCAAGAAAGCTGAATTTTATAAAATAGTTATAACATTAACTTGATTTTACCCATGTTTTCACGGCTATTTATATTTTGTCTTCCTGTTGATTATTAGTATTTTGTATTACGTTTAATTTGTCTTTTGTTGTGTATGATATATTTTGGACTTGTATGTTTTGGAAAAATAATAATTTGGACGGGCATTTGTTTAGTTTAAGCTTGTAATGTGTATGAACATGAACTGTTCAAGTGATATTAGTGATACCCATATATTTACTGTATATAGTTCATTTATCACATCTAATGAATGTTTATAATGCCTTAATGGTGTTATCAATAACACTAAGAAAAGTGGAAAACACGACAGTGTCCTTATGGATCCATTTCACACAAATAATTCAATTATACACCTTTATAGAGTTCTTGAATAACTTCATTTGAACTTCGAAGTAGATGCCTGATAGCCAAGAATTACTCCTACAGTTTATCTGGATTATAGAGATGAAGCTCCCCTTGAACTAGAATTCAGCCACCAACAGAATGACGATTTGATTAAAATGAAAATTTGCTTGATAGGATGTGTACATCTTTATGTATACTAGAGGTGTTGGATTTTATTCTTGAAAAGCTTTCTCGAGACCCAAATTCCAAAATAGTACCAATATTTTATCATAACAATAATTCTTTAATGCAAGAAGAAAGTGGTTGTTACATATCTCTCCAAATTCTTGAATCTACTTGTTTCTAAAACCTGACAATACCCTCGAGGTTACATTTTCTTTAATTTTCAAAAAAAGTTCCTTGTTGTAACATTTTCTGATGATTTTCCCCCCTAAAGTTGTAAGAAATTATATTGTTTCTTCTTTCTTCAGTGCTTGAATTTTGGAATTTTCCATTTTCAAATTTGCAGTTACCATTTCCAATTTTTTTTGACATTTAATATTAGCTTTCTGTTTGTTCTTTTTCTTTGTTGCTTATGCAGCGTGTTACTAGGCCTAGAGGAGGATTTAATGAACGGCTTCGTTGGCTCTCTGTTCCTCTCCATAAAAAAATTGACCATTTTCTTAGGCAAATCTATGGACATTCTCTATTTCAGCTTACTTTCAGAGGGAAAAGGTTGATTCCTCCCTCAGCTGAAATATTAGGTGATTCCAGCATTTCAGTCCTAAATATGTAATTGCCTATGCAAATTAAACTGTAGAATAACATGTCCCACTTTAGTGGTAGTTTTATCCTTATGCTTGGAAAATTATTTTCCTGATAAATAGTGATTCAAAACTCTGTGAGGAAACTAATGTCACGTCCTACTTTGAATGGTTGTACTGCAGGCCCATCCCTTGTTCTAGAAGCTGATGCAAAGCAGATTGCAATGGTAGCTCATGAAGCATGTGTGAAGTATGCTTTACTTCACATATTGGAGTTTCATTTTATTTTTTTTTTGAATGTGAATGTTGCATACTTTATCAAAAATTAAAGAATATATAAATACATATACATGTATATATACAGACATATATGTATCTATCATATATGTATGTTTGAGATTTTGGTCAATTTTAAAGGCAGTGCAACTTGGTAATGTCACCTTGACAGCAAGTAGCAAATCATTAAAAACAGTTGATAAATATAAGATGACAAGAGTAAGAATATATTCAACAACCACAAACCCTCCCTCTCCCCCTCTCCCCCTCTCCCCCCCTCCCCCCCTCCCCCCCTTCACGAGTCTCCTTTTTTTCTTTTTCCAAGCTATGGCACTTTTAGTTCTTTTCTGCAATGATTTGTTATGTGGTAGATATATGATATGATATGTTTCATTTGGTATTTTATTCAATCCATGCATTTTTGTCCTTATAAATTTAGTTAATTGTTTATGTAATTTAAATTTGCATCATTGTGCTTTCTAGCCATTTTCACCATAGAGCTTCTTAAGTTGCATAATTCAGGATGACAGCTTATTTGTTCTATATACCTGATTTATATAATTATGGTGTCTCTTAATCTTTTCAGTTTTAACTCTTTACTTTTACTTTTATAGGAATGGGCCATTATTGGTGGTTGCATCTGGGCGGGATACTTTTCCTGTTGCAAGTTCCATTAAACGGTTAGCTCCAGAACATGTTTTTGTTGTTCAGGTTTGAGGAGAAGTGTGTTGTTTTTCATTTTATGTGTGTACTTTATACTTTTATCAACTAAAATATCACATATGAAATGTACATTCATTATAAATAACTTTTCTCATGTTACTTATTAATGCAGCACTGATAGTAAAGTAATTATTACATGATTGACGATTCTCACTTATGTGTGTGTGTATTTGTAAATATATAAACTTCAGTTTTGTTAATCTTTCATTTTGGTAGTGTCTGGTCAATTATATATTTTATTTTTCGTTTTCCATTTAGCTAATGGTTGGTATTTAGCCAGAGTTTATTTTTTACCCTAATTTGGTTACGTCTTTCACATTATGTTTTCAGATACAACATCCCCGATCAAATCTTAATAGGTTTGATCTGGTTATTACTCCACGACATGATTACTATCCATTGACTCCTCAAGCACGGGAACATGTTCCTTGGTTTCTACATAGGTGGATAACTCCACGGGAGCCTCCTGGCGAGCACGTCGTGAGTTTCTTATGCATTTTCCCCTTCTTTTCCCCTGAAAGGGCCTACTCCAAAAGTTTTGCGGTGAAACTTTCGAAAGCCCACTTATTTGAAACTTTAAATTCCAGGTCCTCACTGTGGGAGCTCTTCATCAGGCTGATTCGATTGCTCTGCGAAGTGCGGCTTCTGCTTGGAATGATGAGTTGGCACCACTGGAAAAACCCTTGCTTGTGGTTAAAATTGGAGGGCCTACAAGTAAAATTTGTGCTTTCAAATATCTTTTTTAGCCTTATGCATTTCTGCTTCTCTTTTACCAAAGTTAACTTGCTTGCCTGTTGCACATTTTAATAGTATATAATATAACACTGGTACTAGAACTGGTTTCTTTAAAATACTTATCGCATTTTTGTTTCAGATATGACATTACCAGCAAGAGTGATTTTTTGTTTGAAACAGATTGAAAAGAATCCAGCTATTGTTCTTTTATGGTGCTCTTTTCTTTTTTTTTAATTTATGTTTGATAGGTAATTTTGGGCCCAAGTACAGGGCTTGGAACCAGCGAGCTGGAGATTATTCCTTAAGGCTTCTGCCATTTCTCCTACCCCTTGGGGTTTTTCTTTTTTGCTGCTCTTTTACCCTGTTAGCTTCAAGATTTTCTGTGTTTTTGTAGGTCATTGTCAGTATGGTGCAGACCTTGCAAAGCAGTTGACAACCTCACTGCGAAATGTTCTTCCAAGTTGTGGAAGCGTCAGAATATCTTTCTCTAGAAGAACTCCGCAGAAGGTACACATGTTAAGGCAATTTTGAAATATCATCTTGAACGACGATTATTAAAGAAAGTTGTTTTTAACAGGTATCTGCGATTTTACTGAGAGCGTTCAGTAATCATCCTAAGGTTCAAATTTGGGATGGTAAAGGTACCCATTTGATTATAATTTAAGAAGTGCTCATTTTACATTTTGCACGCTGGAAAAATATATGACTTTAGATATATACATTTATATAATACTGTTTAGATCCAAATCCGCACATGGGGCATCTAGCTTGGGCTGATGCGTTTGTCATCACTGCTGATTCAGTTAGTATGTTGAGTGAGGCATGCAGCACTGGGTATGTTAGATATGTCTTGATGTTTGTCAACGTCTTACTTGTTAATATGAACCCCTATATTTTCTTTTTCCCTTTGTCAACTAAATTATATATATATTCTGCAGGAAGCCCGTTTACGTAATTGGAGTGGAGCGATGTACATGGAAGTTTGCTGACTTCCAGAAATCCCTGTGTGAACGAGGCGTGATTCGACCATTCACTGGTAAAGAAAGTGTGAGTTATCAAGTGCATCATTGTTGCGAGTTATAAGTAATACCATGCTACTATTGCTTAGTTGGTGTTGGTGAATGTTGCTTTAAACTCTTGCTGTTAATCCTGTATCTTTAGTTTCCTGTCACTGCGAGTTGACAGATGCTTACTCTTGATGTTTTGTATGGGCAGGAAGGAGTTCCTTTAAGAGTGTGTTTGGATAGGTTAGAGGTTGCATTTTGGGGAAGTAAATATCAATATTTTGTGAGGAAGTCTTTGTTTGGATGAAAGTAGAAAAGTATATCCAAAATTCTAGGAGGTGCTCAAGAAGGGGATTTTGAGCCCCAAAATCCATGCTCAAAGTAACTAGGTGAGAGAGGCTTCTTCATTAATTCTCGTCTTGAAATGCACTTTCAGAACAAAAAGGAGTAGACCCAAAGAAAAGGAAAAATCTTTCAAAATATATTTTGACCGTCTGCTTTGTCTCTTTCATTTGTCCACCTACTACAGTAGTGTTATTTGCAGGCTTATATCAAATAATATAGGTCTTCCTGTTCCTCTCTCTCTTTACACACACATGTATATATTCTTATTGAGTTAAGAGTTTAATCTTTGTTGGGGCCTTTAAATCTAAAGTTCAATAAGCAGTAGCGATGATTCTGATGAAATCGATTGTTTCTATATATACATATATAGCTATATGAAACCTTGGAAAGGTGCAAAGAAGAGGTTGCATCTTATAATTATAGGACGTGGAAATGATTTGGAAAGGTATAGAAAGAAAAGCTTGATCGAAGAAGTTATTATGGAATAAAATGAAAGACAGGGTATAGAGGGTGGCTGATGCATTATCTTATCCCTTGTTTTCAATTGCGTTGATAATTTAGAATGTTTTGCCAAACAAGAAAATTTTGAAGCGATGGGATTTCATAACAAGAGGTTCTGAATTGAAGGGAGTTATAATTGCAGTACATTAAGAATACCTCATCCAGGCACACTCTAATTCTTTTCTTGCTTGCTTTATCGTTGGTCAGATGGGTGGCTAAAAACTCATGACATTATGATTTTCTTCATCAATCCCCGCCCTACTTCCTGAATCCTGCTTGAGTGCACGTTTATTTCTTTCATTTTCCTTGAAGAAGCCACTCCTGGTTTAGTGCCCCTCCCTTATTTTACTCGCGCGGCTCCAAGTTTGAGATTAAAAAACTGTAGTTAGGAAGTCCTCGTATTGTTTTTCCTTTTTTAATGTAGTTATGCATTTCTTTGAGTTCTGATGTCTTCATCTAATTAATACGTGATGCATCCTTTGACAAATAAGGTTTGCACAAATTGATTTTCAAGAGAAAAGCCAAGTGTTCATACCAAAAGGCGACCAAGTTTCAGAGCTTGAACACAAGAACCAAAAATTAATAAAATGAACATCAAACACTTGATCCTCTGTTTGCAGAGTTACTCATTCCCAAAAGCTCTTCTTTATCTTCAGAGGCTTGACATCAGACACCAATGAGATGCCTCTTGAAATTTGGTAGCACATTTACTGTCTACTTTCATTTGATGTGATAATAATTTTCAGCATAAACAAATACATATACTAGTTGGGATAGTATCATGATAAAACAACATTTACATATCTGATAATTTGTTGTGATTGCCCAGATATCTGAAACTTGGAGCTATGCTCCACTAAATGACACAGCAGAAGCTGCGGGCAAAGTGATCGAAGCACTTGCCAGGCGCAGATGGAGATTGGAGCTGTAAATAGTGCATGAAGTTGTTGCTTTTCTCTTGGAATTGTTTCCTTCAATTGTCGGACACTTGTATGGAGTTTTGCTAAGAGTTGTTAGTTGTTCATTGATTTCTTGATTTACACTAGAAATTTCCATGAACTTTTTGGTTTAAGCACATGTTGTAATTGTTGTTTTGATTTTGGAACATTTGAAGGCTATAGGACATAAGGTGGATTGCTTTACATGTGAAGCAAAGTAAAGGAATATCAAACTGCTTGCCGGATCCCTCTAGTTTTTTTTGTTAAATTTAAATTTGCTGTATTTTCCCCTTCACGATTGGGTGGCTGTGTTTTTATATAAAACAATTGAACATGGAAAAAAAAATGAAGTATTTATCTTGGAAGATTTGATTACTTCTATTGGATAAGCTTATTAGAGCTTCCAGCCATGGCAATGGAAGATTTTAATTTTACCCAGCAATAGGATGAAATGAAAATGAAAATGGCATACCCTTGGCCTGACAACAGAGTTGGTTCTGGTTGGTTCTTCTTCTACTTTTATTATTATTATTATTATTATTAGTATTAGTATTATTATTATTATTATTAATATTATTATTATTGTAGAAAACATAAAAAAGATTTTGGTTATCAAATAATGACAGACCGAGGAGAAATGGAGAATAGATTGTTTTAGTTTACAACAATTGCAATTTTGAGTTCCTTTACGTTGGAAAGAACAGAAAAATGGTCATTCGGCGAAGAGGAGATTGTTCTCCTCCAGTTAGTGGATTAGGGAAACAAAGCTGTTTGGTTGACTTTTATGAAAATAAGCTTTGTTAGACAGAGCAAACCACTACTTGATCTCAAAAAGTGTGTGCGCGTGTGTATATATATATATATATATATATATATATCAAAGTTTGTGAAGTCTTGTGGCAAAAATATATAACCGTCATATTTTGGTTTATTTGTTAATTCAAGTTTAATTAGCCAACCAAATGTGTTTATCCGCCCCCATTACAGTCCTCTGGCTTGCGTTTGAGGGTTGATTAAATATCAATCATAATGAAAAAAGTTAACAACTCTTCTTGCTCCATTAAGTTAATAAAATACACCCCACTTTTACAATTTTATAAAGTGGGAAATCCCCAAGTCCTTGACCAACTATTTCCTGCTGCTGTATTTAAGGTTCAACAATGCAGCCATTCTAAATCACAAGCTTTCAGCCTCTCAGAACCAAGAAGGAAAACCACAAGCTCTGTATCTCTTTTCTTTTTAACACCATGCATAAAATGGAGAAAGGTGATGCTACGACAGTCGACATTGAATTAACAAGCAAAGAAAGAAAGGGAAAGCCCCCCTTTTGGCAGCTCCAATATTCGTCGCAGCCCCTACAAATGTGGAGCAAGGTAAGGTAGGAGGATATAAGAGAGGGGTTGCAATATTTGATTTGGTTCTGAGGCTAGCTGCTCTTATAGCTGCTTTAACTGCAACAATCACCATGGGAACAACAGATCAAACTCTTCCCTTTTTCACTCAGTTCTTTCAATTTCAAGCCAGTTACGATGACCTACCTGCTTTTACGTAAGTCTATATATATATAAATATTCACCCAGACAAAATATCTATACAGAATTTACAAACAAAATGAAAGATATTGTGCGTGTTTGTGTGCATATATTCATTGAAAATCTACTACTATTGCAGGTTTTTCGTGATTGCGAATGCAATAGTTAGTTGCTACTTGGTTCTCTCCGTACCCGTTTCTATTGTCTGTATTGCCCGCCCACATGCAGCAGGACCAAGGCTCCTCCTAATCATTCTTGACACGGTAAGATCACCTGCTGTTTCAGAATTAGACATATAGTTAATGCAGGTGATGGTTATGAATTATACAGAGTTATGAATTTGGTTAATGCAGGTGATGGTTACTCTGACTACTTCAGCAGCCGCAGCAATAGTATATTTGGCTCATAACGGAAACTCGAGCGCGAATTGGCTGGCAATCTGTCAGCAGTTCACTGATTTCTGCCAGAAGGTTAGTGGAGCTGTGGTGGCATCCTTCATTGCTGCAGCCATCTTTATCTTCATGATTGTGTTGTCTGGTTTCGCTCTTTGACAAAGACACACAGCTAACAAGATGTAGCGCCCTGATTTATTTCCTTTCTAGTTTTTTCGGTATTTGTATTTGTTGGTGTTCCTACAGCTAGTGCAGTGGTGCTTATTTTGTGTGAGGAACATTTTGGGACAAAAGAAAAAATGAAACAAGTGTAAAATTGTATAAAGTACTAGCTAGATCTGACACAAACATACAAAATACTATGCGTTTATGATAATAAAATTAACCAAAGACTATTTCTTCCTTCTCTTTATTTGAACAAATTGATAAAATGATTTCGGATATATGTATTTGTTCATGAAGTCACGTCCATAAGAAAAATGAAAATTAAAAAAAAAATCAATACTTATAATGGTATTAACTATCTAAAAAAATTATTATATAGCACAATTATGCATTGATCCGAAACTGTGACCAAATAAAAATAAATAAAATATGAGATCAAACATGATGATAAAAACAAATTATAACATTAAGCTATCCTTTAATCTATAATTTGTTAACATATTAAAATTAGGATGGAAAATACAATGGACAAACAAAATGAGGATAAAACAGTATAATTTTAGTTTTTAAAAGTATAAGATGTTATGTCCAGAATATATATAGGAGTATATAAAAATATATTGCTTTATTAGCAAAACAAGTAACGATATTGAAATCAGTCTCCAATCTCCATTACAGAATGTTTCAGAACTTTTATTAGCAATTTCATTTAGATCAAGTAAGGACTCGAAGGATTCAATAGTCTTCATGCACGGCTGGAAGCCCGGCTCTAGACGAAGCTGCGGGGGTTACCACCACATCCTTCCCCGTACTTGTTATATTCTAGTCAATCGAATCGGTTGAATTTTTGTTCATATTGAAATGAATCGAGATTGAAGCTATTCAGGAACAGACGGAACGTTTTATACTTCAGGAACAAGCATAAAAAAATTGATAAAATTATGAGTATAGTGCGATTTGAAGTCCAAATCACATCCGAAACTATTTAGGTGCAATTTGATAAATTCAAAACCGCACATGAAATTGCTTATGATTGGTGCGGTGCGGTTTTATTTGTTGCAGTTTCAGTTCCAAAACCAATTTAAACAACAAATTTTTATACAAATTAGTATCACTGCTCTAATTTTGTGACCATATTTTAAAAATATTTATATCTTGAACTGGTTATTTATTTGGTGCTGACTTGGTGTAATTATTTTTTGGACTAACTTTATGGCCATCCACTACTTGCAGACCTCTCATACAATCCAACTAGTACGACTTGAATGTCATTTTTTCAATAAGGTCTAAGCTTTCAATATAATTTATTTCTACCCTAATAAAATAAACAATGATTTGGAACTTTTAATTGTGCGATCAATAATTTTTAATATATTTGACTTCATTACAGTCATACATTTAGAGATATCAAGATCATGCATTACATTTTATATGTGTAATTTTGACTAATAATCAAAATGATAAATTTAATTTTACAACCCAACTTAAATCGCCGAAATTGTTTGTGCGATTTATACTATTTTTGTTGCTATTTGGATTCTAATTTGGTTCCTTAGTCAGAACTATTAGTCGGTGCTTAGCCACTTCTCCTCTATCTAACACGTATCTCTGCGTGTGCATAACAAGCATTTCTCTCTCGATATTCCTCTTACATCTTCATAATTATATACATACATACGTATTTATCAACTGAAGTCGAGTACTTTCAACTCTTTCTTTCTGGCAACAAACAATACGATAATTATACAATTAGATCGCAACAATCCAGTTAGGGTTTTATTAGGATCTCGACCCGAAGAGAATCTAATCGAACCACAAAATGTCTAATCAGGGCGGAAAGCTGATGCCAAATCTGGACCAACAGAGCACCAAACTCCTAAATCTGACAGTGCTCCAAAGAATCGATCCTTTCGTTGAAGAGATCTTGATTACTGCCGCTCACGTCACCTTCTACGGTTTCAACATCGACCTTAATCAATGGGTATGACTTCGTTCCTTTTTCCTCCTATTTTTCTCTCTTCAATCCTCCCTCAGTTTGATTATTTTTCAATGCAGGAGAAGAACTAAATACACATGAATTGAGACCATGTTCTTATGTATGTGTTAATATTTAAATGATATATAGTCTGATCTAATATGGATTCAGTAGTTGTTTATTACTTTTGATCTAATATAGTCTGATCTAATATGGAGAAGTAACAAGTACAGAGGACGTATATCCTTAATGATATCTCTCTGAAACTAACTGCTGCCAATTCAGATATATATATATATATATATATATATATATATATATAATAAGTGTGAAGACAAAAGTGAGGATTTCCCAGCAGTTCTATTACGAATTTAAGAGAGTGGTAAGAATGTTACATTAACGTCAACCAATTGAGTCATGCTCATCTTCAATCTGTCTCATTCAGAAGAAAATGTTTGAAATACTTTCACAAATGAGAACTAAGAGTATATATGTATATTTGTGTGTGTATGTGTGCATGTGTGTGTGGAGAAAGGGAATCTAAGACATGTTTAGCTGAACTTTAATTAAAGGCTGAGGCTTTCCATTAAGGGCTGTTTTCTGTTCACTTATGAAATGGCGAAGCAATAAAAATATCACTAACGAAAATGGCAAAAGGACGAAACTTTTTTGAATGAAATGTGAGAGGCCTTAGCCAAAGCTTGGCTAAGGAATGCCTTGCATTCCTTCTTCCTCATATATATGCGGCCATGCACACTGGCATATTACTTTTCTGTAGAGCCAAAATGACATATAAGTATGTTTTTTTATCGGCTATCACCTGAAAGGTTCTTGTAATTTTAATTTGATTGTTTAGATTTCTCATGATTTTAATTTATTTTTTTCAGAGTCGCAAGGATGTTGAAGGGTCTCTCTTTGTCGTCAAGAGGTAGTTGTTATATATTGCTTTATTAAACTATTAAAGTAATTCCAGATTTTCAAGGCCTTAAATGTTAGAAGTCTGAAGTTCAAATAGAAAGCAATGTATTTTGTTGTAACAATTGCAAGGAAATAGAACTGTATGTTGTGGAAATAATTGTAGTTTTAAAGATCAAACTTTGTTAACCCTTTATATTCCTTTGGTTTTCATTAAATATCGTTGGCTGATTTTCTTTTGGCAATGAGAGGCTGTCACTGTACTTTACTTATTATTTTATGGAGATTGGCTTACTGACTATTGTTTTTGGCTCATTTTAGGAACACTCAACCACGATTCCAGTTCATTGTTATGAATCGGCGAAATACAGGTCAATTTTTCTTGCTCATTGATTATGACTCTGTCTTGGAATAAGAATAGTTTCTTAGTGAGTACTGTCTGTTCTAGTTGTTCATAATGTCTGGAAAGAAGAATTATGTGTGTTGTTGTCTCGTCTGGTAGATACGAGGGATTATTGCTGCTTACTGTGTATTACATATGCTCCTTATAATTGAATGCAAGGATAGTTAAAGGTAGAACTTTTCTAGATAGTAATAAAAAAGAAGAATGTTTTATATATGTTGGTCGATTTCACAATCAATAAATACATGCAAGTGTACACGGTCAACAAGTAATAAAATGGTAAATTAAGTGTCGAACCCACGGAGAATTCCAATTAATAAACTCCAAGTACTAGTACTATACCAATTCAATTTTATTTAAACAACTGCAAAATATGGTTTTTCCTAATTAAGAAACTAAATTAATTAATTAAAACTAAATTACTCTTAAAATTAATTCAATTAAATAAAGGTAAAGACTAAATGAATGAATTCAGATAAATAAAGGTTAAGACTACAATATCCCCAATTATGAACTATAAACCAATTATTCAATTAACTCAATTATTACGCCACCTGAATTGTTAACCGGAATTCTAGTTGTTAAAAGTCCTTTCCCAAGTGATCAGTTAACTTTTATTCAATTCAATTAATCCTGCGATATTCCTATGCAAAATAATTAAATCAAACTCATTAAGTTCCAATTCTCAATGTGTTACATGCAGTGAACAGATATTCCTATTCAATTCACGACCCTAATTATTCATCTCATGCAACTAATTAAGCATACATGTTATCATATCCAGTTCTAACCCTAAATATCATATTCTGAATCCTTCTACACGGTAATTACTGGTCAAATAATTAATCAATACGCACAAGACATGATAAACAATTCACCTTGGCATAAATAATTGGACTAAATTAAATAATTAATTCATAGACATAAAAGGTTCAATTTGTAATCTTAATAAAAGAATTAGTTCATAACAAATAATAAAACCAACAATCTCATGAAAATCATCTTTTTTGAAGAATTACACAATTAAAAATAAGGAGAAGAAGAAAATCTAAAAGAAAATCTCTCAAGCTTCAATCTTCAATTGAATTCTTCTCCACAATCTCCTGCTTAGTCTCCAGCTCTCAACCACCCTCTTTAAATTCAGCTAATTGCTCCTTTTATACTCCTTAAAACAATAGTCCAATCCCTAGTCAACTTCTGCCCCAAACATGCTCCTTGGTCAACGCTTAGGTTGAAGCTTCAATACCTGGCCATTTGAGATTATTTGAGAGCGCGCCCATTACTGTAGTTCAAAGAAATTACGGTTTTGCCACTCATATGCTAAAATCCCAAATTTGTCCCTACTCCGCTTCAATCTGCAAAATAAACACGAAACACTATAAAAACTCATCTAAAAGACGTGAGAACAACAACAATATAAGCCTAAAATGTATCCAATTCATGGGTATATTACCAATTCATCAAATACCCCCAAACTTAACCTGTTGCTTGTCCTCAAGCAACAAAACACAATGCAACAAGAAAAACTGAATATACCATGCAAATGCACAACTAACTATCTACATGTCTACAAAACACCGTAGGCCTCAGAAAAAGCACACTCACATGCTAGTATATCATATCAAGATCGATCAATATTATCCCATCAATCCTCAAATCTAAACCTGTTATTATTGATAGCGTGTGTGTGTGCTCAACAACCATACTAATTGATGAAAAGCAAAATACGAAACATAATAGAATTCTTAGAAGACATCATACAGTGTAAACTCGAGAACTCCTCAAATAAACTATATTCGGCTAAAATCAAACAATTACCAAAGTCCAAGGGTTAAAATGGAATACTTATGCTTTAGTATTATTATTATTAATTTATATATATATATATATATTTTAACGGGGGCTTTTTGCACTTTTCCGTTTAATTAATTCTTTTTTAATTTTTCATGACTGTGCAATGTCTCATTCCATTAGGCTAACAGTGCTACCTCTTGGCGAGCTTTCGACCAACGACTCCCAGACCATATAAGACCTTAGGACGCTAGGTGTAGAGACACCCTCTCGGGTTTACTTGCTCAAGTAGCAAAGGCCTCAAAAAAAAACTAGCCACGGTTTTTTTTTTCAAGCTTATATACTCCAAATATTTCTCCCAAAACTTAAATTCATGTCTAACTTTAGCCATCACTGCCTATTCTTGTTATTCTTTCATTTAACTAGTATTCATCATTTAGAAATCTATTATCTATCCATTTAAACTTACTCAGCCAATATGGTCGTTTCTTAACATGTGCTATCATGATAATATCAGTTTCAAACAGATAAAGATTTACTTCATGTCAAAAAAGTACATCACAGGCTTAACAATCCTTACTAGACTTGTTTTATGTAATTTCAGTTTCATCATTGGCCCCAAATATACTTAAACCATTAGACAACTGGAACTATATGAAATACTAGATGCAACACTTGACGAAAACATAATATCCAAAAACTACTATAAACATAAAACCGACGAATGCAAATAGAAACTAAACTACCCCCAAACTTAGAAATAGCCATGTCATGCGACAAATATAACAATATAAAATAGAGGACTTCCCTGACGAGCTTATTCCTCGGGTGCATCATCATCATCATCCTCGCTCATCTCTTGATCAGAAGGGGGAAACACAGGCAGAATAGGAGCAGTAGGAAAGTAGCTGAGATCAACTCCAGATAATTCACAAAATCGGCATACCATGGCACTGTCGTTGTTACTTGCAGAAGTTTAGAGCATATCTCATCGGGACCAAGGTAATCGTCTACACTGATCATTCAGCCATTAAGTATTTGATTGAGAAGAAGGATGCCAAGCCGCGCCCGCCAGTGGCGCCAAAAACTTGTTGAATGCAAACACAACTGCAAGTAATTCTTTTTTCGTGATCGTATAATTCAATTGAGCATCCGTCAACGTCTTACTAGAGTAGTAAATAGTGTGAAAAATTTTATCGCGACGTCCCAATACTGCTCCAACTGCGTAGTCACTGGCGTCGCACATCAATTCAAACGGTAAAGACCAGTCGGGAGCTACTATTATTGGAGCTGAAACCAATTTCTTCTTCAATATTTCGAAAGCCTCGATGCACAACTGATCCATCTTAAACGACACATCTTTCTCCAAGAGGGAACACAAGGGTTTCGATATTTTAGAAAAATCTTTAATAAAGCGTCTATAGAAACCCGCATGTTTCAAGAAGTTCCGTATTCCCTTCACAGATGTTGGAGTAGGTAGTTTCTCAATTGTCTCAATTTTGGCTTTATCAACCTCTAGCCCTGATGCGGAAACCTTATGCCCTAAAATTATCCCCTCTTGCACCATGAAGTGACATTTTTCCCAATTAAGAACTAGGTTTGTCTCCACACAGCGCTTCAATACTAAAATCAGATTCTTCAAGCATAAGTCGAAACTGTCACCAAACACGAAGAAATCATCCATGAACACTTCCAAGTTTTGTTCCACCATATCTGAGAAGATGGCCATCATGCACCGTTGAAAAGTTGTCAGAGCATTGCATAAGCCAAAAGACATACGCCGGAATGCAAACGTACCGTAAGGGCAGGTGAACGTGGTTTTTTCTTGATCTTCCGGCGCTATGGAAATCTGGTTATATCCGGAATATCCATCCAATAGACAGTAAAACTATTGTCCCGCCAACCTATCCAACATCTGATCAATGAACGACAAGGGAAAGTGATCCTTGTGTGTGACTTTATTCAGTTTGCGGTAATCCATACATACTCTCCAGCCTGTAACTGTTCTAGTGGGGATGAGTTCATTAGATTCGTTTTTCACTACAGTCATTCCCCCTTTCTTTGGTATGCACTGTACAGGACTTACCCATTAACTGTCCAAGATTGGATAAATAATGTCGGCATCCAACCACTTTATGATCTCTTTTTTCACATCATCCTTCATAATGGGGTTCAGCCTTCTTTACTGCTCAATGGTTGGTTTTGCTCCCTCTTCCAATAAGATCTTATGCATACAAAATGACGGACTAATTCCTCGAATATCCGCTATAGTCCATCCGATTGCTGTTTTGAACTCTCGTAACACCCTTAACAGTTTCTCTTTTTGCGTGTCGGTCAAATTTATCGAAACAATAACTGGTAGGGTAGCATCTTTTCCCAAATAAGCATACTGCAAATGAGATGGTAGAGGTTTTAATTCCAACACCGGTGGCTCTTCTATCGATGGTTTGAACTTTTTCTCTTCCATTTCAGGCCGATCAAGAGTGTCGAATGATTGTTTAACTTTTCTGGTTGCTGGTAATGCATCTAGCCATTTGACATGCTCAATTTCGTTAACGATATTGTAATCGTCCATCCCGAACAATTAAAAATAAGAAGAAGAAGAAACTCTAAAAGAAAATCTCCCAAGCTTCAATCTTCAATTGGATTCTTCTCCACAATCTCCTGCTTAGTCTCCAGCTCTCAATCCCCCTCTTTAAATTCAGCTAATTGCTCCTTTTATACTCCTCCTTAAAACAATTGTCCAATCCCTAGTCAACTTCTGCCCCAAACACGCGCCTTGGTCAACGCTGGTCAAGCTTCAGCGCCCCGGCGCTGTAGTTCAAAGAAATTACGGTTTTGCCACTCGTATGCTAAAATCCCAAATTTGTCCCTACTCCGCTTCAATATGCAAAATAAACACGAAACACAGTAAAAACTCATCTAAAAGACGTGAGAACAACAATTTAAGCCTAAAATGTATCCAATTCATGGGTATATTCCCCATTCATCAATATATCATGTCAAAACAATATTGTGAAGTACATTCTGCTACATTTCTAAATGACTAACATGACCACTTTACTCTTGTTTTAGAAAGCAAAGATTGAAGTGGAGTCCAATGTTCAAGGCTTTATATTATATAGGCAGGAGCTCCTTCCTTTAGTTAAAAAAAAAAATAACATCCACAAAATATTCGTCAGAGGAAGTAGTTTATGTCATTGATAGGGACTCCAAGTCGAAAATAAAGAAGAGGTTTTTTATATTTTTTATTTGGAGTTTTTATTATGTTTAATATAAAAGTAGTTGATGTGATTTATGTATTTTCTTTATTAGTGGGGATTTAGGACATTAATTAGTTATTATGAATTATTAATAAGAGTATTTTAATCGTTTAGTACTTTTATTATTCCCCAAGTAATATTAGGGTTGTAAGTCTCTTTAAATAGTATCCCCACAAGTCTTTTAGAGACTATAGTATTCTACCGTAGAGGTATTTTATCCATTTTGGTGTTGATACGTGGAGTTATACACTTGAGAGATACTAGTGGTTTAAACGTCGAGTTCAAATCCTAATTTATTTTTCATTCATTCTTCATCCTAAATGTGTCTTGCATCAGTCATACTTCTTAATAGAAGTATATCTCACGATACACAGTACTTGCGATTCGATATAATACAAGAGCAATTAGACCCAGTCACTAGAGTGTTTGAATGATGCATATCAAACCATATCTTATGCTACAAATTACGATGTGGTAGCGATACATTTCTATGTTAGTGACAGACTAAGATAAGAGTTTTAAAAACACATTAGTGTTCACTCATTCTGTAAAGTAAGCCTTTAAATGCTTTTTTGTGTTTCTTATTTTCTTTTAAAGACTTGCTCATCACTATTTCTTTTTTAAAAAAATTAGTCTATTTCTCATGAAGACATAAATATATTGTCTTGAAGTTGACATCTAGACTACACTTTTCATTTTGGACTTAATTTCACCTTGTTTTATACCATAAGGTTTGTTGTTTTTTCTCATGTTCCTTTCTAAAGATTTCTTGCATAATATTTACCATTATGAATGTCACCCCCCCAAAAAAAAAAAAAATCAGCTCCCCGATCCGGTCTTTGGCGATATAACTTCATTTATTAAATCTACCAATAATTTTATTGATTTAACTAGTCTATTACAGACATTACATCATTTCTTTACCTCCATTCCTGGATCGCATCATCTTTCCTTAATATTAACTAATATTATACTTGGTAAAAATTCATTTAATTAATAACTTAAAATTATACTTTTTATTCCAGAATTATAAACTTTACAATTTTCGGTTACATCTCAAAGTCATAAAAATTACAACTTATTCTAATGCATTAAATATGCAACTCCTCCAACCCTACTTTCTCTTGAGTATTCCATAACTTCAATCCAACACTAAACCCTTCTTCTCAACTTCTTCACCATTTATCTATCATATACTTTCAATATTAGCAACCAGTCAGTTCCCAGGAAAGAGGGGGCTTTCCGATAAGGATTTTTCCTTATTGGCGCGCAATTAGATAACCTAATACCTTTTCTTGACAGAATTTTTTGTTAATAATGTTAATCTAGCATAGTTAGATGACTCCTACATCTACCGGCTCAAGTGTAGAGTACACAAACAATACATTCTTATAATAATTCTCAACTCTTTTAATATTATCTCCAAAGTTATTATTCTATTACTTGAAAAAAAGACAACAATAATAAGAGAATTAACTATTCTTCTTTCACTTTCTTTTTATTGCATAAGATTGTATTCGCAAGAATGAGCACAAATGCTAAACAAGTTTAACACATGATAACAAATGATAACACATTTCATACTTCTCAAGTTTATACAAATAATAAAGTTCACACTACTTTAAGTGATGGGGTTCACACTGTCCAAATTATAGATTTCACAATCCTTAAATTATAGAGTTTACAATCCTCAAGTTATAGAGTTCCAGTGTTCTTAAAATCCTCGCCTAGGCCCCCTCTTGGTGCCCTTTAGGCGCTAGGCCCTCAAGCGCCTCACCTAGGCCTAAGGCAAGGCAAAAAAATCCTCCAAAATTAGGCGCCTTTAGGCGAGAGTTTTTTTTTTAATTTTAATAACTACCCAAATCAGATCTTGATATATTTATTTTTCTAATGATTTATCATATTCATAATACAGGTTGTAGCATATCAAATCACAACAAGAAGTGAACAATATCTAGTCAAAATGGATAATTTTATTGTTGTAATTTTTTGAACTTGAATCAACTTCAAATTATATAAATGATGATACATTTGTAATATTTAGTTTAATTCAATATTATTTTTAAATTTATGTTAGTTTCTTAAGTTTTAATATTGAATTAAATTCTTGAAATTTTAAATTTTATTATTTAATAGTAATCTTGTTTATGAATGAAACTAATACGTTAAAAATATGTTTGAACTTTGAACAATTGCATGTTTGTGTTTGAACTTTGACATTAGCAATATAAATGTAAATGTGTTTGAACTTTGAGCAAAGACCTTTATTATCTTTATTATAAATTGTTTTGCTTTATATTATTGTTTTGTTTGAATAAATGTAAGATAAAATATTAAAATTAGGTTAAAATAAAAAATTTCCCCTAGGCCCCGCCCAGAACCCCGGGCCTCCCGCCAAGCATTTTTTAGAGCATTGTAGAGTTCACAATCCTCAAGTTATACAAGTAATTCACATATCACAACTAACTTCACACAACAACTGAAATTCAAAACATTTTTATAGCACATCGTTGCACATAAAAACAGTTAGAAACTTGCACATAGTTCGAAAAACTTGCTTGATTCCGCTTTTATAGTTTACGCTAATTTTTGCGCCTTTCGATCAACCTCTTGAAGTTGCAAGCTTTACTATAACTTGATTATGCAAGACTTTAAACTCCTTCCTTCAAGTAGCAATTGATCTTACTATAGTTCTCTCTTATAATTCTTGTGAATTGGTGAATGAAAATAACATAGCATAAGGCTTCTTTTTATAGGCAAACAAGACCTAGGGCATAAGGGTCATCTAATCACAACCAACCAACCAACCAAAGTGGCCAACACCACAAGCAAGAAATGAGGCCACATCTCACCTTTTAAAACAAGCCAACACCACAAGAAAATTAATAAGTCACATCTCACCATCCTTGGCTTGACAACACATTAAAGCAAGCAAAAGCCAAATTGATGACCAACTCTTCAAAGTAAGTAACAATACTTACAAGTTTGTAAGTATTACTACTTTCATAATGGCCAAAATATTCCTACTTTCTCTACACACTAACCAAATTCTACCTAGTTTGGTTAATCCA
Organism: Panax quinquefolius; assembly: GCA_020205615.1. Taxonomy (NCBI): domain Eukaryota; kingdom Viridiplantae; phylum Streptophyta; class Magnoliopsida; order Apiales; family Araliaceae; genus Panax; species Panax quinquefolius. Next base: position 110,907,068 of record CM035170.1, on the reverse strand, counting down.
ACTTAGTTTACTTTCTAGTTAGTCTTAGGCTTCCTAACTAATCCGGTTAGTAAAAAAAGTTGACTTTCCCAAAGTTGAATTTATGAAAAGTGATTTAGCGTTTTTATGAATAGTGATTTCCTAATTAAGTTTTAAAAACAAATAAATTATATTTATACTTATACTTATAATGAAACCATATACATCCAATCACATAATACATAATTTCAATCACAAAAATATCATTTATTAAGGTTACATTACAAGTCTTATAAGGATTCGGAATATTACAATGAAGGTCCTTAATTTTGAGTCTTCAAACCATAATTTAAACATTCCAAGTTTGTTTCTAGGATTTTTTACTACTTAGACTACATTAAACTTCGCTAATATGTTTTATTGTTCAATAAAATAAGGTCTTTATATGTTTACATATGTAATAATTCTTTATGCATTTCTTTCATTATATACACGATCTATGATTGATACATGATTTACGATTCAGGGATTTTCAATACACAATACATTTCACAATTTGACAACTATACTCTATATGTGTCTGTGAATATATGATTCCGCTTAGGAATGCATACATCAACACACGTTTATATTTCTATTTCAGGTCTTGACATCTTTCTCATTGTCAACAGAAAATCTTGTGGAAAATCTCCTTGGAGATTTTGAGTTTGAGCTTCAAGTTCCATATCTGTTGTATCGCAATGCATCCCAAGAAGTCAATGGTATCTGGTTCTATAATTCACGTGAATGTGAGGATGTTGCAAATCTCTTCACTAGGTACTCCTTTAATTCCTACTTTAGAGAATTTACTGTATGCACCATGTGCATATAATTTATACACACATATATATATATATGAACATTTATTATGCATATTCTTTTAATAAGTAATGCTTGTTTCAAAGAGTTTGTTGGGGGTTCAGCTCATGTGCATGACACGTGTACAAGTACTGGTCATAAACATCTAAACCATATTACCTGAAGAGTCTGAAAAAGAAACAAATTAGCCACTATAAAACTCCTCTCCGTTTAGAAAAGGAGTCCTATTTTTTTTTTCTTTTTCACAAATATTAAGATGTGCATAAGATATAGCTAGGTGTAATTTTTGTTGATGATAGCTTCATAATATTTAACTTTAAAGGCTTAATTTTATAAGAGAAAATAATTATGTTGATGTGTAGCCTATGTAAAACTTAATATTTGAACAAACAAGTCAACAAATAGGACTCTTTTTCTAGGATAGAGGGACTATAAAATAAGAGTTTCATTAATGTGGTACTTGGTGGACATATCTATCTAGGATAAAAACTGTAATTGTCTTATGTAACACTGTTTAGACTAGTAGGATAAACAAATTGGGTTCATAGAGTAATTAAGGGCCAAGAGAAACGAGGAGTGAGTGTTATTCTTGCAGATGCTTATATTGAAAGTGACAAAAAATAGGAAGAAAATTTTAAAGTTGTTTCCTATTTATATCTGTAGAATTGCATTTTTCAACATTTTCTGGTTAATAAAATGCTTGAAGTAGTCGATAATCAGTCATTGAGTTCTTCAGTTCAGCCCAAAATACAATGCTTTTTTTTTTGCATACCTTTTCCCTCTTTTATTGGTATGCTGAAAAAAATAAAATTTGAAGATCTTTTTTATGGGTTCTTCTTTGTGTACATATGGAAGGAAATGCATACTGATCTCCACATATGGTGATAACTTTTATTATTCTATTTGTGTTTTCCCGCGTGCAGGATACTCAATGCATATGCAAAGGTTCCCCCTAAGCTTAAAGTATCATCAAACAAAAGGTAATGGTTGTTTTGTTAATATTTATGTAATACTGCGCTATTTTCTTTTTGGCTTAAACTTGGAACGTATTGTCATTTCTTTCTTGTTTAACGTATTGGCCATAGAACATCTTGGTCAACTAAAATAAAGAAATCAGATATTTATTTTGGGTGGTTTTCTTAGAAGGGTCTCCCAATGTTTCAGTATATGCAAGGAAAGAAGAAAATTAAGGTCATAATTCATGTCTTCATGGTCTAGACGGTATTCAAATTTGTGATGAAGTTTCTACTTGTAAGATTCACAGTTTGCAAACCTATAAGAAAAATGGAAGTTTTTAATAAAAAATTTATTATTTTACTCTCACTTAGAATCAGGGGTTTCATGTGATAAATTTTGAACTTGCTTGGGCCAAGTTTCAGTAGTTCCACAATTAATATTTGTACTCGATAAATGTTATGTGATACTGGAGATGAATGTGAAAATACATTTATTTGAAAAATCAAAATTTAAACCCCCCCCCCCCCTCCCTCCCTCCCTCCCTCCCTCTCCCTAAGTTTTTATATGAAGTAATAATTTGACTTGCTTTATTCTTTTTCCTCCAATTAAGCAAATTGTGAAATTTCTCTAGCTGCTGTTGAAGCTCAGTTTTGAGATATATCTTGTTAATATTTTTGGGTCTGGTGTTTTTCTTAGCGGTCAGTGAAGGTGAGTGACTGATGTCTCACAAATGGAAAATTTTGGCTTTCTCTATATGGTCTTGAGGAGGCATCTATGCTTGAATTACTAAAAAAAAATCTCTAGGTGGATTAAGCTGCCATCAACAAATTGGTGATTCTGTGCACTTTTTTGTTGCTGAAATATTTGTGTGATTTCTTTAACTTACCAAAGGGAAAAGTGTTGAGATCTTGTAAAGAAGTTTTAAGCAAGTTCTCTATTATCATGCAAATGGGAGTTCCCAAGATTATTCAATAGAAAGGCTTTAAGTGACGTGATTTAAATTTTTCTCAATCTTTGTTGTTTGGATGAAATTAAGAAGTGAATGTTAGTATTGAAACACATCCAAAAATATGAAATTAAATTAAAAATAACATGAAGCTAGAAATTTGGATGTTGCTGAAGACTCAAATTTCAGAAGTTGTCAAATGAAAGTAAATAAGAAAAAGGGTAATCTGCAAAAATGTGCACCACATTTGCAATGTACTCCATGATGTTCCAATTTTTACAGTGTCCTCCATCATCTCTCCAGTTTTACCAATTATGTTAAACTGAGGGAAATTAGTCAACTTGTCAAAAATATGATCCAATTAACATTACTCCCTCTGTCCCATAATAAACGTCATAGTTTGACTTTAGTGGTCAAATTGATCATTTTTAAAATAAATAATTAAAAATATTTATATGAATTTTTAAATTACGAAACTTGACATTGATATTAGTAGTACATTCTTCGTAGTTTATTATGATCATTATCACTAGGCGTGTATCTTGATTTTTTAAAATGATTTATTAATTTTAAAAATGATCAAATTGACCATGAAAGTCAAACTATGACGTTTATTATGGGACGGATGGAGTATTATTGTTCGCAAGCACAACCTAATTTACTCCTCTAATTGAAGGGAAGCATGTGCCTTAATTATGCGTACGAAAACACCCTTAAATTGGGTCTCTCTTTTTTTGTCATGTGAACTAATTTTCCCCAATTTAATGGACATTGCAAAAATGGTTGAACATAAAGGGGCAGTCTTAAATTGGCCTAAGAAAATTGCAATAGTTCAGCCTACAATTGAGATTTTGGTGAGTTTTGGTTGCGATAAATATGAATTTTAATTGGTTGAGTGGACATTAGTGATTTATAAATTCACTGGCATGGTAGTTGGTTCATTCTCAGTGTTAGACTCTGGAACAACAATGATATGTTTACTAGATTAATGATATATATATCAAATAATGTTCTTTGGTTTGCTGTCAGAAGACTAGGTCAGTTTCTAGGATAGGATTGCTTTGGCTTCACACTGGAGAAAAGAGTTTTTGGGGGGGTGGGGTGGGGTGGGGTGGGGTGGGGGCTTTACTGCGGCTAAGGCTGTAAACACTAAACTGCACTTGTTAGCATGATCTATATCTCCAACCATTTGGCTGTGTGTATTGAATTTGGTGTGCCCTTGAATTGCTGGTGGTTGCTCCTTAGTTTGTTCCTGTGTTGAGCATATTATATCTTGTTCTAGTTTCTATTTTTTCTTCATTTTTTGGACTTTATCTTACTTGTTAGTGAGTTTGAGGAACTGGAAGCAGTACCAACCTCTGCGGTGATTGAAGGACCGCTGGAACCATCATTTACTACATCTACTTCAACGGATGTACCTGATGATTCTTCCTTTGTGAACTTCTTCAGTGTACGTATTCTACTTTAACATTGATCCCATATTCACTTGTTACTTTTATGGCAATTTGATGCATGGTTCAAAGTCGCATTGCGGAAGGTCATCTTTTGACTTGGTATCGATTGCGGACGATACACACTATTAGCTAGGTAGGAGCTTCAAAAAAAAGTAAAAAAATTATGATTTTTTAAAATAATAACATGAAGATGATCAAATAAGTTCACAAAAAATATTATTTGGTGCACATAACATCATCTAATTGATAAAACAAACATCTCGCAGATATGTTTAATAAAGTTGATTCGGAAGTTGTCTTATCTCAAATGGTTGAGCATACGTATTCTGTAGAGCATGCATTTTCTATATAATTCAACTACAATTTAACAACTAAGTATATTTTAAGTGTAATTTATTTTAAGTTGTACTTGACTAGGTAATATATAGGTACAATTTAATTAAAATTTTAGTACATTTTAGCTTAACTAATTATATATTAAGTACATTTTTAATACTTTTTTATGTAATACTTAAGTAGGTGCTATATAGGTACATTTTAAGTACAATTTAACTTAACTAAGTATATTTGAAGTACAATATTTTTTTCACTTTTAAAAGGTATACTTAACTAAGTACTTCATAAGTACCAATTTTAAATATAATTTATAGAGAAGGGTTTGTTCTCTTTTATTGTCTCACTTTCAGCATATTCGATTTTTTTTGTGTCGTTTCTCCCCTTTAGTTCTTTACGCCGTGATTTTTCCTTCATTTGGTCCAAAACCGCTACATTACGTCGAGTTATCGAAATTTCTCCGAAAATTACCTTTACATGAATAATTCCTAATTTTGTTATTCGGGTTGCATTTCGGCATCAACCGATATCATGCTTTTCAAGCACTTTTCAGTTGAAATATTTTCACTCGGTTCTTCAAGTTTCAAAGTTGAAGTTAGAGATAAAAAATAAATTCCCGTGCAGTATGTTAATGCCTAACGGTCAAGTAGGCCTGTACAAGCTCCCTTTAAGGTCTATTTTGTGTAATTCAATTCAAGTACTGTTTGGTATTTCAAATTATACTCCAATTGCATCTCTTTTGAATGTTCATTTGTTCTTTTTTTGCGAACATTTTGCATGCTTTAAGCACATTCTAACGCATTCTTTCTTCTAAAACTACGTCTCTGCAGACAGCTATGAATATTGGGCATAACGCTTCAAATGTTGTTAATTCTGGACTGCATGGTACCGTTCCTTTATCTTCTCGTGTTCCTAATGTTGTCCATTCTCCTGCACCAACCCTGCAAATTCCTCCCCTTCCTTTTCCAGCTTCATCTACTTCTCCAATGCCACTAACTGATGCTCCTGACCCAATTAACAACAACAATCGTGTTACCAATCTTCTCAAACCCTCTTCTTTCTTTACACCCCCTTCTTCCTCGTCAGCACTGCTGAAACCTCTTATCTCTTCATCTATGCCAACTGCTGCGCTTCAGCCTCCCCTGAATCTACAACGCTCCCATGGCACTCCAATGCTTCAACCTTTTCCACCACCCACACCACCAATATCTCTGACTCCTAGTTCCAGTCCCTCTCATTATGGACCATTAAGCAGAGATCAAGTACGTGATGCACTTCTAATGCTTGTTCAGGTATGTCTGCCTCCACTCCCTATCCTCTTTGTATCAGAGTATGTTTTCACATAACCGAAAAGTTCATATGCCCTGTTTATAAAATTAACTTGTTAATGTTTTAATGTTATACATAATTGCCCAGCCTTTTAATCTACTCAACCTGTACAAGTTAGGCTCATCTCCTTGTCATTATGGTTACATCAAGTGTCAATTGCGTAGAAATCATGTTGCATGTTTCTAGCAGTTTTAGCTCTTCACCCAGTTGTTCAAAAGCTGAATCCTTTTCTAGTTTCTAGAGAATGGTCCAAAAAAATGTACTCCTATAATCTTTTAGGACATCCTCAATCTGCACGGCTATAAACCAAACAACACATCAAAACAAAAAACCACGTGAGAGAAACTACAGCAAGCCTATCTTATTCCACTTCTCCTTCTTGTGGTATCTCATGAAAATCATACTTGAACTACTACTTTTAGGCTAATACAAATATTAAACACTTTTTATTGGAGTTACAACTAACTTCTTTCTTTCAAAGGATAATCAATTCATTGACATGTTCTACCAAGCATTGCTAAAAGGGCATCGGTCATGACTATTTCAAGAACAAGTGGGATCCTTTGTTTGTAGATGTTGAGTACAAAATGCTTGTAAGATCATTTTGTATATAGATCGTCTATTCAGCCATTTGACAAGAAGTTGTGCAATTTTCTTCCTTCCTTGGATGGATCACAATCACATACTCAGTTTGATATCTCTGGCAATGCAATAGGGAATAGGATTTTTCAACTCCAGCAACATTAGGTTTTGATTTAATTATTGTAATAAAACTGTTTATGGCTAAACAAGTGTCAGTAAGGTACATATAGTAGAAATGAATTTGGTTGCTTTTGGCTAAACTCTTCTGTGTGATTACTTCCTAGTCTTCAGTTACATAAAAAACAAGACGTTGCTTGATAGACGAGTCAAAATTTCCCCTCCCCAGACACCCCAGAGAAGAGAATAAAGAGACTGCTCTGCGCTGTATTTTGACAAGTTCTAAATGGAATGAAACAGAATTAGGAAGGTGGAGTTTGTATTTCAGTTTTAAGTTGGCTATTTTGTCAACGAAAGCAGATCTTTTGTCCTTATTTTCCAGTTTTTTTGACATATATGAATTAATTGGTGTTAACTGCTCGAGGGATAGATAATTACTGAAAATGGTGCTAGAGAATCTTATGGTACACGTGTACTTGCAGTTAGGGTCAATAATTTTTAACACCACATCGTAGATCGTACAATAAGTGTTAATGTTGAGTATAAACACTACATTAAGTCTATCAGTATCACATAAAATTGCGAACGGTTTTAGTAGACTTATTTTAAACCCTTATGTTCAATTTTCATGAATAAATATTGGGGAGTATGTGTATTTAAATTGAACATTTGCGATGATCTTGTGGATAAGTAAGAAAATCATTGAGCCGTTCTTAACAAATACTATAAAAGTTTTATTCGACTTTAATCATAAATAATTTGTCAAATATTAAAATTTTAATTTTAATATGAATTTATTTTAATTTTGAAATAATAATTTTGTACTTAATATTTTTATTTTACTATGCAATATTAATTAAAATTAAATATATTTATAATAATTTTAAAATCATATAAATTTGTAACTTAATATATTTCTTAAATGAGATTCTTTTTGTTTGACAGAGTTAAATACACTTTGCATCTTTCAAATTATTCAAATTTTTACATTGCATTTTATATTTTAAAATGTGACCCTTTGTATTTCGTATTTTTAACGAATCAGCACATAACACCTTCTGACCTAAAAAGTGGTATTAAAAGTGCAAAATTCAGTCACTTTTAAATATTAACCTCATCACTTTTAGCGATGAATTTTGGGTTGGACCGTTTGCTGAATTTTTTGGGCTGGACCGTTTGGTAAAATTGTACCATGTAAATGATACGTTTTAAAGTAGGATGTAATGTTCAAAATAGATGAACTAGTAGGATAGAAACTATTTTGGACTGGACCGTTTGCTGAATTTTTTGGGCTGGACCGTTTGGTAAAATTGTACCATGTAAATGCCACGATTTAAAGTATAGGATGTAATGTTCAAAATAGATGAACTTGTAGGATAGAAACTGCAATTAACTCTTTTGACGGAGGAGTACTTTTTCGTGTTGGGGCTAACTGATGCCTAGTCAAGAAGTACTAGCAATGTAGAATAGAATAGAAGGCAGCTTTTTTTCGTCTTTCTCTCTCCTCTTTGATGATGGCGGCGTTTATTAGAAGAGTATGTTCAAAGAAAACAACAAGGCAGCTGAGTGTTTCTCAACCAAACCCTAACTTCCTGTCTTCACCCTCTACCCTTCAATCTTCTCCTTCGACCCTTCTTCTATTTCGCAGAGGCATTGCTTCCAAGCTATTTGTCGGAGGTACACCCTTACACCCGATATATATCTGTCTCTCACAAGTTATATTATGGGAATTGTTATTTACTTATATTTCCGTTTCATACTTCTCTTTTGATCTTAAGAAATATTATATATGAAACTGAGTGTTCTTGCTACGGTATATACTTTCTTTTGATTGAATTTGGAAGTTGGAATGAAGGGTTTTGGTGGGCCAAAATTAGAGGATATTTCCAGTATATGCGCTTTTTCAATTAGAGTTTCATTGCAAAAGTTCAAGTGAAATGTACTTGTATGGGTAGAAACGTATTACATTTGTGCGGTTATTGGTTGTTAATTCGTCATATAAATGATTAGTGGATTAAACAAATTTCAAAAATGATTAAAAAGAAAAAGTGGTGCCAAACATTCAGTTTATCATCTGTAATTTTACTACATAAAAATTCTAATAATTTTGAGTATTGTGTGTGTAATCACTTACAAAGACTCAATCTATTGAAAGATGGTATGAGTGAAGCTGTTTTGAGTACCAATCATAGTTGTTACGGCGCCACGGCGAGTCATGGCGGTAGCCGACTGCCTGGACGCCTAGGCGACAAGGCGACCGCCATGGCGTCCGTAAGGCGACAAGTCGTTTATAATGTGCAATTTATATATTATTTATTTTACTTAACAAATATATTGGCAATAAAATTTTATATACATTAAAACTCAAAACATAACACTATGGAATAACATTAAAGGCATAATTATGTAAATACTTAGCAATAACAATCCAAAACAACACACACTTGATATTAAAATTAGTAAAGAAATTAAGAATTCAACAAACACTACATAGAAAATAAAGTTGCAACCAACCATCACAAATGTATAGTCTAAAAACTAACTAATAAAACACCACCATAGCAAGCCAAAATAATGTTTAGACTCTCTACACTAGTCTAGAAACATCATTCAATCAAAATTATCATAGAAAAGGTCATCTTCATCTCTTCCACGAGAACTACTCTCATTCAAAGGCGTAGGTGGTGGTCTTTCTCCAAAATCATCCTCCACATCTTCATCATCATTTGAAATTCCTCTTCTTCATCAACTTCATTATCTGAGTCTAATCCATCAACTTTGATTCCTTGAAGTTGAACCACCACCACGTCGAGAGTATGTCATTAGATTATTACTAGTATTAGCACGAGCACTCCTTGAAAGATTGCGACCCTCAAGCGTGTTGGATGCACCTATTGCTCGATCCACATCATTCCATGTAAGATCCCCCAGATGAACAACATCAAGATCATTATCGATCCATTCATTACCCCATTCAAAGTCATCAATGACTAATGGATCAAAATTATTGCCAAGTTCACGCCTCTTTTGGAACCTCGAGTCGATCTTTCGATTGTATTGACATACACCAAGTCACTCAATCATTTGTGTTCCAATCTATTCCTCTTCTTCGTATGAATCTAAAATAAATAGAACAAAAAATAATAATATTAATGATAAAATTTTAATAATATTGAATAATTTATTACTTTTGAAATTTGAACTAACAATAGAAAGTACTTACAAACTCAAATGTACTCCAATTAAGCCATAACCTAAGAAGAAAGAACAACAGAGGCCTAGAATTCTTTTTTGCAAACGAGGATAGCTTTCAATAGCCGCGCTCCAAAAGCATTCCACCAATCAACTAGCAAACATTTAAAAGAAATATAAATATTTTTAAAGGAGGAAAGGAAGAATGTATATAAATTATAATCATAATTTAGCTTTTATATATTTATATATATTTGAATATACGTACGAGGATTCTTTATTTTCCGTTGCCTAATCACCATTTCTCTTGCAAAAGTATCTCGAGAAGCATCATAGTTGTCGGCTAGATTGCTTATCTTGTCTAGCAAATCTAACTCTGGGCACCATCTTTGCAAGAACGTCATTGAAGTCATCTCGTAAAAGCATTAGCAAACAACCAACGTTCTCTTTGATATCAAAGTGCTTGCTGGATTGAGAAACAACGCAATTTCCCCATATAATTTTTTTGCTCCATTTGATTTTCTCATCGCCGCCAACAATTTCAATCACCTTCTTATACGCTTTTGTTTGTTATCAAATGCATCTTTGATTTTTTTTTCTTGGCGCATTCCATCGCAGAATAACTTCCTAGATAAAGCAGTTTTCTCATCACTATCAACAATCCTCAAAACTATAAGAAGTGGTTGTGACGCCCTAATGCAATCCTCAACAGTATGCCAAAATGTTGTTGAAATAACAGTATCACATACTTTCTTCCCCGCTTCAGTAGCCGACAACTTTGATTTTGACCAATCCTCGTTGATGAACAAATGCCTTAATGCATCTTTATTCTTGTACAAACTCTGCAAGGTGAGGAAAGCTGTAACAAATCTAGTAACTACGGGTCTCACAAGATCCCTCCCATTCGTTTTCTCCCTCATCGCACTAAGAAGACGACCATGTCTATAAATAAAAGTTGTAATTCTCCTTGCATTTGTGATTGTGGGATGGAATTGCTTCAACTTGCTTATGTCCTCTAACATAAGGTCAAGGCAGTGAGCGGCACAAGGTGTCCAAAACAGTGTAGGTCTCCTCTCCATTAGTATATGCCCCGCTGCCTTGTAATTAGAGGCATTGTCTGTGACCACCTGAACAACATACTCGGGGCCAATTTCCTCGATCTTGCTATCAAGTAGATTTGCCAACATTGTGGCATCTTGAGACTGACTGGAGGCATCAACAGAACCCATGAAATAAGTCCCCTCCGGACTATTAACAAGAAAATTCAATAAGTGTCTTCCCTCTTATCTGTCTAACCATCTGACATGAGTGAGCAGCCGTATTCCTTCCAAGCAACTTCATGTTTTTTTTTTAAGTCATCGGTTTTCTTCTTTGCCTTCTCAAGTTAAGGAACCCTCAACTCGTGATACGTTGGAGGCTTGAAACCCGGCCCATATTGCCCTATGGACTCGACCATTACTTCAAATCTCCTTGAATTTGCAGCATTGAATGGTATGCCACATTCGTAGAAAAAATCAGCAACGTGCATTTGGACTCTCTCCTTTTCCTCCGGTGTCCTCAACCGACTTTCAATACTCGTTTGGCTCAAACGCTTGCTATGTCTCTCCTCTACAACTTCTTCGGGAGTCTTCCTTAGAAGTGCTTCAACCGTCTTAGCTTTTGGTTGTGGAACTTGGAATTGAAATACAGTATTTTTCTTTTTAGAAGCCGTCCCAGAACTTGGGATAGTGTTAGAAGAAGTATTGGAAGCCATGCTTGGACGAGCAGATGATTGCACTTCTACTACATCATCATCATCATCTAACTCAAGTGGCTTGTTCCTCTTTTTACTATTCAAAGCCAGCTTGATCTCCTCATAATTTCATTGTTGTTTTGGGACACTTAACTACATCTCCATAATTTCCGGCTAGATGTTGTTTGAGCCTTTTGATGCCCGAATGACATTTCTTCCCACAAAGTGTACATTGCACGACATCCTTATTACTTAAATCCGGCCAATATCCGTATTTCCAACCCGGATCGTTCGATTTAGCTTTTCTTTTAGGGTCCTTCGTTATATCATAATTATCGGCCCCCGAACTTTCCGCCATTTTTTTTCTAGTTTCTACAAACTACAATCAATCAAACAATATATTAGAGACAATTGAGACATTGACATATTTTTATTTTTACTTGTAAACAATAAACAACTCTCATATTACAAAGGAAAAATACATATACATAAAGTGTAAAAATGATGACAATTATGAAACTTAATTAATATTCAATGCATTTTATCTATATATTGAAAAAAAAATTCCAGCATTTTATCTATACATTGGAAAAAAAAAATCCATTACATTGTACATACTACATATATAAAATATAAATATATAAATTTATATATATATATATATATATATAAATTTATATTTATATATATTATATAAAACATAAATATATAAATTTATATATATGTGACAATTGACAAATTGTGGAGAGCGGTGTAAAAGAAATAAAGAAGCGATATCATCCGACCCATAAAGAAGAAGCGGCATATCACGAGTTCGAATGAGCGAGAGAAGCGAAAGAAAAGAAAAGAAATCGAGAAAAAAGCGAAAAAAAAAAGAAAAGCAGAAGCAATGAACTCGTCGTCAAGACCCATACACGAAGATCGTCGTCGCTGTCGCATTGGCTCATGACTTCGTCGTCGCCTCGTCAATACATTTGGCTTTCATTGCGTCGTCGTCGATCGTCGCCGCTCAATAAATCGATCGTCGCTTTCGTCGGCTCGTAGTCGCTTGTAAGTACTATTGCTCGCTCTCCCTCTACTCCTTGTTCGATTCGCTTTTCTTGATTCTGCTCTTGATTCGCGATTAGATCTAGGATTAGGCGGTGATGGAAAAAGCGCGTCGTTTTGATATTTTTTAAACCCAAAAGGCCCAACAGATCAAGTCGCTCGCCAACTTCTCTGCGTCGTCGGAGGAAGGCGTCCATGGCGTCACTGTTTTTCTGGCGCTTGGACTTGCGATCCCGAACCAAGTCATTTGAATGCGCCTTGCTTGCTTGACCCGATCGACGTCCGCAATGACGCCTTAACAACTATGGTACCAATAGCATCAACCTTGCTCAGGGTTAGAGTCAGGATTAACAAGGGGATTAAAAGTTCTTAAAGCATTTTGTTCGGCAAGAATTTGGTGGGTGGGTGGGTGGGTTTGGCAAAAGCCTGGTATCAATATATTTATCTTCAAGATTAAGGTGGTCAAGTCTTAAAAAGCATTACCGATTGATCCCTTTTTTACCAGACATAAAAAGTAAGTAAGAGTGTCCAATTCTCGTAAAAATATTGAAAGTCAAGGGTGTCAACTGTCCCCCTTTTACAACTCCTACCACTTCTCATGACATGTGTAATTTGGCTGAGACTCGGAGAGTATTTCATGTGCACCTAAAGAACTATAGATAATCAAATTGCTTCCAATATATTTAAACCAGTGTCAAATAGCTTTACCCAAAAATCAGTTTTCGTCGTAGTGTTTCGCTCATCAACCACCATATATTACTATTTATTAGAGGTCCAAGATGTTTGTTGTAGATTTATCATAGTTATTACTAATTTCTCTGATCCTGCCCAAGACACATGCACCACTCTACACCCCCAGATTCCAGCTAATCAAACTCCGAAACTGACATCGTGCAACTCACCCCAATAATGAAACCACTGACACCAAATATAACAAACCACCTCACAATTTGATAATAAATGGTCCACTGTCCTTCTCATGCATACAACTCCAATTCTCAATGCTTTTCCCCCTCTTTATTAAGTTGTCTTGCATCAAGATTGCTCCTAAAGCCGCTATCCAACTTCAGAACACTTTCACGGTATCTCACCCGCCATATACTGTTCCACGTAAAATCCCACATCCACTGTCCTGAATGATTGAATAGAAGGGCTTGGCAGAAAATCAGCCACTGCAATGCTCGGAAGCTCCCTTTATTGTAGCGATTCCACTGCACCACTAGGAGAATCAATCTTAATAACACCATCATCAAGTTTTCTGCTTCCTCTAACTCCTAAAAAAAAAGCACGGTGTTAAGAATGTCTACCAGCTACCTCCATGGTGTAAAGAATGTCTCCCAACTACCTCCCAGACCTAATCCGTGACTTTGGCATCCGGCATCAGTCACCAGCATAGTTGGCTAGGAAAGCCTCTCACAATGCAGTAACTCTCAAGTACACTTATCCTTCCAAAATTAATTCCTTAATTCATCTCCTGTCACCATAAGCACAAAAAGAAGTTAGAAAATCAAACAACCCAGTTGTGTGCTACAAGTTACTTTGTCTACCATCATCGAGTCTCCTGTACAGTACTTTCATGACTTAGGTTTTTAGTTTTTATGCTTTTAATTGATGAGTTTCTTTTAAATATTTTATACATGTTAATAGTTGATGTAGTCATAAAGGTAAAAGAAATTGTTGCTTTTCAGTTTTGATACTTAAAAGTGTCAAAGGATTTGTTAAATGTCATTTAATTGTGGTTATTTCTGGATTTCATTTATAGTTCGCCTCGTGCCTAGTCTCCAGGGGTCATTTGCGCTTAGGGTGTGCCTTGTTAAGGGGCCTTGTGCCTTAACAACTATGCTCTAATGTAATCCAACCATCCAATCCACACCGTAATTGCTGACCACGACCTGTCTCCAGAAGCTGCATCCTTTAGGAACTTTACCGAATAATGACCCCATCTTGTTTTGAGAAAAAATAGTTAATGGCTTCCTTTTAAAAAAACTGTCCAATTATTTTTAACATTGCAGGGTGGCCTTTACTTGCTAATGAAGTATCCCCTACTTTCTTGTTTCTGTATTTTTTATAAACAGCTATCAATACTAGGCAATATCCAAAATTCTTAACTTTTTAGCGGTTTCTTTCTCTAGATGTTAACCTGTGCTCAAGTGGCATCAAACCAAGTTCTGTTATCCTTGCTACACTTTTTTTTTCGTGCAAAAAAATAAAAATGTTTTGTTTTGTTTAGGCTTTCTGATGAACCTTGATACTGGTCCCGTGTTGTATTCAGCAAAGAAACTGAGAGGGACTTTAAGCATTGGCGATATGATCTATATTTCTGTGTTTTATTATTCAAATTGTTGGAAATTGTTTGTACTTGCACACTGTGATTTGCTTAATGAGGAATGCTAGTACTTTCTTAACTTTTATCGAGTGCTTTTGGGTGAAGTGAGTGGTTCTGGCAGAACTAGGGTACCATTTGTGCTACCAAAATAATTTTCTTAGTAAGTTTTAAGTATGAAATTTGTTTTATTAAAGGTTTATCGAAGTAGAAGAAGGACACGGACTGTGTGAATAGCTTAACTACCCTGTTAATCTTTTGTTGAGTTGAGTGTACATTTAAAACTATATTGAATCCTTGCACAATATTAAGAACACTATTATTTATTTATCTTAAATTGTCCGTCATTCCAACTTGTATATACCTTGGATGTATATGAAAAAACTGTTAACATTTTGCAATAACATGGACAATAATTACTTACTCTAATATATATTTTAGCAAACAAGTTTTCCTGCAATTCCTTTTGTGATGGCTTTATACCTTATATTAGGATTGCCTGTCTTTCTGATGGTTCTTGCAGGACTATCATTTTACACCACGGAGAATGGATTATCAGAGGCATTTTCTCAATACGGCCAAGTAATTGAAGGTACCTCAGTCTAAGATTTAAAACACTTAATTATCTTCTTTAATTGAGTTATTTAGCTCAGCATTTTTCGCTGTACCAGCTCACATTGTGATGGATAGAGTCTCGGACAGATCAAAAGGCTTTGGATTTGTTACCTTTGCATCTGAAGATGAAGCTGAAAAAGCCATAACAGAAATGAATGGAAAGGTTATGGCTTTCTGCTTCACCTCTGGTTTTGATTATTTTCATTAAACTTTGCAATGACACAGAGTTACTTGCAGCCACTGAATGGACGTGTTATTTTTGTGGACCGTGCTAAACCCAGAACTGGTTTTGATGGTGGGATGCCAATAGCCAGAGGACCCCCTGAACCAGCAGGAGACCAGTGATTACTGCCACAATACATGTTCAATTCCAGTAAAGAAGAATTGGATCCTTGAACATGAGATTGTGGCCAATGGTTTGTCAGTTGGTCTAACTTTAAGATTCCAGATGCATATGATGATAGAAACACCTCTTCTCATGGCATGGGCAAGCAAGGGTTGATTTGAATATTGTCTCGGCTAAACCACCGTTGCAAAATCCAGATGGAGTTTTGAAATAAAGAGTAAATGGTTCATTTGTTGTTTTATGTTGAACACAAATATGAACTGGCCAAAAAAACCTCAAACGAAGTTGTGTTCTTGTAATATATTTTCAGCAGTCGATCCATGTTTAAGATGCTGTGTTGTTATGTAGGTGGTGCTAACAATCTGTAAAATATTTATCCAAACTGCTATACGAACTCTGGTGAGTGGTAAATCATAAAATGATTCTTATGTGATTTGTTTTGTGCCAATAGACTGACTCAATACTGATTGATCTCTCACATCTGCTAGCTATCTCCATATTGCATCACCACCGTCGGTCTCTACTATCCTGGGTTAGGATCATAGATAGCTCTGTCTTAAATTTAGAGGATGATTTGGCTGCTATTGAATTTTAACTGCATTCATTCTCCAAATTTATAAGTTGCAAAAAATAAAACAAACTCCAAGTCAAACACTTGGTAGTTTATATTATATTTTTTTATTATTATTATTTTAGTCTGTGTGTAATAATGTAGTCTAGTGTATATTTTTGGTCCCGAGTTTTTGGTATAGCTCAAGTAAAATCACAAACGTGTAACACGTGTGCCAGAAGAGATGGGGATGGGGAGCAAATTATTGGACGAGGAGGGGCTCACAGCCTGACATTTGGTGAGCAGCAAAATACTAGTAATACCTTAACCCCATCCCTAGTAGTAATACTACCTCAAACCCATCCCTTCCCTAATAATAATGGAGTACCTCAACCCCATTAGTTTTTGGAAAAAGAGAGATTGTCTGGCAGAAGTCTGAATTGGGAAAACCAAACGCCAGGACCAACCCAATTAATAGTACTAACAAGATATGGGTCAACCAATACCATGCCAAGGGAACAGGAGTAAATTTGACACACACCCTCAACCTCATGGTTAATACTTATAAATTGGGTCAACCAAAGGCATAGTAGTTTTTTTATTTATTTATTTATTTTTAAGCTGACATTTTTAGCAAAAACTAATGCATGCATTACACAATTAATTAATAATTGTCCACCACGATTAAAAAAAATAAAATAGTGAAACTATCAGATCAGCGTTAATGCAATACTAAGCTACTAGCTTTTGGATTTTGTGCAATATTAGCTACCTACCAAAGCTAATTATAATATCTAGATCTACACGTTTTTTGTGTGTAAAATTCTGTAGTGCCACTCACTCGTGGTATTGATTACTAGTAGTAATTCTCTAAAGTCCATTACTAGCTACACTTAACAAATAATCATAAAAAATCATTCATTATATTTCTACCTATATATATATATATATATATATATATATATAATCATAAAAATCATTGAAAACACAGACCTTGGTCTAAAGGTAATATTTTCCATCACTCGATTCGATTTTAATTATTATTATTATTACTATTCTCTCCCCAACTCATATATAATTCAAATTACTCACTTGTTTTCTAATTACCTAGCTAAAACAAACCTCTTTCACATTCCCTACTACACTAGTTTGTGAGTAAATTAGTAAATTAGTCGCGGAAGTGTGTTATAATTGTAATGTGTAATCATGACATTTAAGTGACCCTGATTTGGGTGAAATTAGCTACTACTTCAACAATTACGTATCGGTGTCTATGTTTTGGGAACCGCTTACTGAATTACACCATTACTACTTATTAGTAAAACTTAAATCTCAATTTAAAAAAATACGAACGAGACTCGAATTTGTTAATAATTTGATACAAATTTAAACATTAAAAATAATTCGAATAAAAATATGAGTAAAATCTGTAACGTTATTCTCGACTCGTTTAAAATTCAAACTACTCAAATTCTTGTTTGTGATTCGATACATACTCGATTAGATGTTCGATACATTCTCTTATAATATATACAAATTTAAATTAAATTAGGATAATTCATTATTATTATTATTAGTTTGTTTTGTTTTTAATTTTAATTGTGATTTTATATTTATAAAGCGTAATAGTAAATATATTTTCTCATTTCTAAGTAAAATAACAAATTCAATTTATAATTATATTTATTATAAAACTAGTTATTATAAAGAGACTCGAATTCAAGTTTAAATTTGAAGTTCGTGAGTAGTTTGAATATAATTCGATCCAAGTCGGATCGAATTCGAATAATAAATATTCGAGTCGAGTTGAATCTGAGTATAATTTTTTAAATACAATTTGAATTCGAGTAGCTCTCTGTTCGTTTCAGTTCGACTCATTTACATCTTTACTTATTAGGGGAGGAAACATCAAAACTAAAAATAGAGGACATCAAGTTTGGACGTTGAAATGGGAGTACTACTAATCTATTATTCATTCTGTTCCTTAATATAAGTCTTTTTAAAAGAGTGTTTTTGTTCCTTAATATAAATCGTTTGAGAATTAGAAGTAAACATTAACTGCTTAGTTTCCAATATTACCCTGAGTATTAAATACTCCCCCCGTTCCTAAAAGATTGTCGTTTTAGAAGAAAAATTTGTTTCAATTTATTTGTCGTTTACAACTTTATAGAAAAATAAATTATTTACTCTACTATATCACTTCTACCTTCTCTTATTATCCCAAAAAATTATCTCCCTTGTATTAATAGTTTAACTTCCCATAAAGGGGTAGTGATAAAATTTTAAATAAATTTTAATTGTTAAATGATATATTAAATGATTTTCTTGATTCATGTGAAAAAATTTTAAACGACAATCTTTTGAGAACGAAGGTAGTATAACTTTGGTTCTCTCATTATTTTTTGTTCAATAAATAACACTATTTTTTTTTAATACAAATATAATATAAATAATTGATATTATATTTAATATTATATAATTATTTTTTTAATATTTATATTCAATTCCAAAATATATTATGGAAGTGACCGAGTACTACTACTATAATATTGTGGTTTACTAGTAACTGTTGTATTGTATTCATTCATCTGCATAAAACAAAGAACCAAAATGCGGCAAAGGCGGTTACCCCAAAGACCACGAACAAAATATCTAATGCCCCTTCTGTCCTCATCTTTCTCTCTCTCTCTTCCTCTCCGCATACTCTCTGTGCCTTCTCCTCCCTTCTTCCTCCCTTTTCATCCCCTTTCCCCTTTTGCCCCCGAACGCCCTCTCCAGAATTACCAAACTGTCCTTCCCATTCAAATGCATCCCATCCATGTCCTCCATCTCCAAGCTCACCTCTCTCACCTGCATTTCTCCTCCCTCCGACCCCCCGCACGTGACCACCATCTCGCACTGCACCAACTCCCCCTTTTGGTCACCGGGCAGAACCGTAGCGAACCGCACCTGCACTTCGCCGCTCAACCAGTGGCGCTGCACCGATACAGGCTTGAGTGACGAAAGATTCATCGCCTGCCGTCCGATTGGGTCTATCAGGATCCAGCTTAGAGTCATGTCGTTTAGGATAGACGTACACGTGTCGTCCCCTTCCGGGTGAGGGATTTTGGTGGGACCACGTCTTTGGGGTCTAGCAGGTCGATTCTGAAGGGCGAGCACCGGAACCAACCGGTGACGGTCTTGGTGTCATGGACTTTGCTGAAGATGAGTTCGTCTTGATAGTGTATATCGACGGCTGAGATTAATTCTGAGGTTGGTGGTCGGTACTTGGGGGTTGACGATGGTGAGGTGGAGGTGGGGAGGGGAAAGGAGAGAGAAAAGAAGGAGCGGGGACCGCCGTTTGGGAAGGTGGAGATGAGGTGGCGGAGGCAGGGAGAAGAGGCGGTGGAGGGCCACGTGGAGTGGCATATATTTGACCAGAGGTGGTGCTGGGAGGAGAGAGAGTATAGGGTGGAGGAAGCGCAGCTGGCGGAGGCGAGGGTGGGCCCATCGAGGCGGGTGAGGATGTGAGCCTCTAATATGTCCGGGTGGACGGAGGAGATTGCGGTGGCGCCGCCTTCTTCCGTGGTTGTTGTAGGTGGTAGTGGATTTGATTCGTTTGAGCAGAACGACATTTGATGGGTTTTTTCTTTTAGGCTTTAATTTGTATAGATAGTTGTGTGGGATGAGAGAAAATTTTATGTAGAGATTTGTAATGGAAAGTTTATATAGAGAGGGAGAGGCGAGGTGAGTTGAGGTGAGGGTGAACCCTCGTGTGGCCAAGTGGTTAACGAGTTTGTTGTCTTGATTTTTTGGATTTAAACTTTGAGGTTAGTTTTCAAGAGAAAATTTATTGAAGTTAATGTGATTGATGAGCTTTTAAGAAAATTAATCTCAATTAACATGTAAATTAATCTGAGAATACTCATACAGTTGAACGGGAATATATATATATATATATATATATATATATATATATATATATATATATATATATATATAATGCGGACGTGGAGATGGTCTAAGCCAAGGAGTGGGAAAATTACTTTTAGTGGGGGTGATTAGTACGTAGTAAAATGAACATTAATTGGAACTGGAACTAGTACGTAGTCAATGTTCAAATATTATAGAGTAGTATCATTTTAACGCTAACCTTTTGTCTACATCCATGCTTGATTTTAAAATGTAACATAAGGCTACACCGGCACATCACCCTTGTCTACGTATATGTGTAGATCAGTTGGAATTATATTTTGTTTGATTTTGATTTGTTTAATAAATACTTCTGGAAGACATATTTCTAGTTCAAATTTCGTAATTGTAATATTCAAAATATATAGAGTTACTTATATATAAGTAGGAAAAAAATATATGTATATACATTTCTTATGATGGTTTTTTAGGAATGAGGATCTGACATTCATTTCCCATGGATCTTGTGAGATTTTATTGTGGGGTTGACAACACATTAAAAATAACAACTACTCACAAATTTTATCAACAAATTAAAAATTATATGTAAAAATAAACGATTTAATAACTAAAAAAAATCTTATCAAAGCGTTGTGGTAGTCCGTCTTTTTTTTATGCCACATATCTCAAAAAAAGCTTTTTACGTCCTCATGATAATCCGATTATATTCACGCATTCTGTGTATTTATTTATAGTCCATATAAATATAAACGTCGATTTTATCTCTTCAAAAAAATGGGCCAGCTTGAGAGAGGTCATGCAGACATTTTCTTTTAAAAAAACATACCTGGTGGTGGAAATAGAATCCCTAAAATTATTTGATGATACAACTAAAAAAAGATAAGTAGTCATGCCATCAGAAGTAGTATTAATTTCCGCATGATTTAATTCTTGTCTCCATCCATGTAAAAATTCAATTATGCAGTGTAACCGATCCATCCATCCATCTTGTAGCTGAAACGTGACAGATTGATGATGTGGTGGCCGGTGAGAGAGAGAGAGTTGTTATTCAAGATAAGAGTTTGGTCACAAGGAGGGGTCGGCAGTGAATTATTTGTAACCTACTTTCAATTCATCAAATACTTTAATTGATGCCAACGAATTTTAACAGTAAGTTTTTATTTGAGGGGATTGGAAAGTGTTGTGAGTAAGTTTTTATTTGAGGGGATTGGAAAGTGTTGTGAGTTTTTTAAGGAGGAAGGGAAGAATTTGAAGGTAAAATTGATAGCAATAATTCAATAGTTAAATATTGTTAAATTATACATTTATTATATTTATATATAATAGTAATATAGTAATAGTGTAGTTTAAAAATAAAACTATTTTTCCCTCCTAAACTCATGAAAAATAAAATAAAAATCTCATGTATTCCCTCTCTTTCTAAAACTCACAAATATCCCTTCCGCTCCTTTCCTCTCTTATATTTTTCCTTCTCATTCCATCCTTCCAAACTCCCAAACTCAGCCTAAGGTCACATTTTATATATATATATATATGGTGGGTTGATATTTTGAAATATAATTAGTGTGAAATTATTTAATTTAAATTAATGTCATATATAGTTAGTATTATAAATAAATTACTCAAAGAAAATTGTTTGTTTAAAAATGAAAATGAAAATGAATTCACTTCACAATTACCCCTCGAGGTTTAAAAAGGAGAGGGAAAAAGTAAATATTCCCAATTAGTTTAACCAAATTTTTCTGAATTAAATTAAATTTCATCATGCCTCAATTTGGGCTTGAACACGTCATTATCAAAGTAGAGGCAAGCAGCCGGTTAATTAGAATTTTGATTGGTCATTTCATTTGAAACGGTTTATGATTGGTGTTTTGCACGAATTAACAATTAATATAACTATATATTCGTATGTATAAATGTTGACAGCGAAGTTGATATGGGTGAGATACCGACGTGCATCTTAACTTGATTAACTATTCTTTCTGTTTTAAAATTAAAGATATATATTTAATGTTTAAAATGATGACACTTTTAAATGAGTAAAAGAAAATTTGCGAATTTATTGTATAAATGAGGCTCATCTCAATCGATAGATATGCATTTAAATTTTAAATCAAAATTCGCAAATATATATAAATACGATTATCTTCTCTAGCAAATTTTAAACAGTGAAACATTATAGCGATAATTTTTTTAGTTATAACGACGGTTCAAACCATCGTCATAGCTATGACGTCGACTTTGTAAGCTATATCGACGGAAAAAACTATCGCTATAATCCATTCTTTGATTCATTTGAATGAGACCTCATATATATATATATATATATATATATATATATATATATATATTAGACTGCAAGCAGCCCTTGGCCCAAAGTCACCATACCAATAAAACCCTGACTTTGATCGCATTTTTAAGCTCACAAAAATCGAGGGTTTTTATTCGACTCATAGAAGGTTTTTTTTAGTTAAGCCAAAAAATAAAGATAAACGCTTCTACCGAGGGTTTCACTTACTACCTACCAAAACTCAGTTAGCTTACATTTTTTGACTTGATAAAACTCTAATAGTTTTGTTACTTACTGCTTACAAATCTAATATATATATATATATATATATATATATATATATATATATATATATATATATATATATATATATAAATTGATTTTAAATTTTCACCCTTATCCATTCACTAATATTTTTAATGACGATTTCGACGACAATTGTTATACAATCGTTTTACTTTTTAATGACGACAAACATATATCATCGCTAAAAAGTATATTTACTTGCTATATATCGAATCGTCATATCCGTCATTAAAAAAGTAACTTAAACCCGAATCAGATATATAATAAGATTAGGTCGGAAATACAGGCCTACTTTATTCCAAATGTTTTAAGCTCTAGTTTGTGACTGTAGAAATTTAGTAACATGGAACTAAAATATGGATCTATGGGGGAAGGAAGGAAGTGTATTTCCTAATTAGTTATGCTATATTTTGATAAATTGTATGGTGATTGATTTGGACTGTTAAAATTTTTAAATAAGACTTATATAGTGATTGATTTGGATATGATATACGCTAGTATTTATTATAGATTCTTTTTATTGTGTTTTCTTTTGGTTAACCAACTCGAGTCGGGAGGATTTTAATAAAAGGCTAAGATACTCATCTCAACATGTAAAGGTGTTGAAGAAATTGAATTTTTATTCTTGAACTCCCTACCATCAACATGAAATGATCCAATTTAGCCTGGACTACTGTGAGTGAGATTTATACAAATCAAAAAGTATGGAAATGTCTACCTCTATACCCTATACCCTCTATTATTCGTTTATAAAAAATTAATACACAGATTTGAGTCATAATCAAGAAATGTGGAAATGTCTTCCTCTATACCCCATTCCCTTTATTATTCCTTTATAAAAAATTAATACACGGTTTTGAGTCATGTTTATTTCTTTAAAAGTAATGTTAGGAGTCTTAAAATTTTGGTATTAAATAAAATAATATTAAATATTTTAATGATAATTTAGAACATAGTCAACCACATAAGATTTACCCAATCAATATTATACCGACACATTATTTGAGATACTTTTTTGGACCGAATTTTTGAGAACCCTAGTATCACTCTTTTTTTTTTACCACTGTTCATATTATTTTTATTTTGGATTAGTTGACTTTTTGATCACTGTACTAGGGGTCGAATTTCATTGTAGTTATCGATTTTTTTTATTATTATAAATGCATTACTATACTCGAAAAAACTTACAAAATGGTCATTACTTATGATTTTGTTCAAAAAAGTGACGAAAATTGTTGAGTAGACTAACGGTTGATAGTGTTAATGTGGTAGATGATATGGATCGTGTTAATTGGTATTTTAGTTATTGTACAGGGGGTCGATTTTCATTTTAGTTAGTGAAACTTTTTTTTGTTACATTCTCGTTATCGAAGTACCAAAATTATTACAAGTTAGTGATTTTATTATAACATATTACAAAATATTACATGTATTAAGAGAAAGTACATCATAGCTAATTTAAATCCATAAAATTTTTAAAATCATATTTAATTTGGAACCTTCTAAACACCAAACCAAACTATAAAATAGAAGATAAAATTGGTCCAATAAACCCCCTCAGATCAACCGACTACTACAAAATCGGTTTAATAGAAAGTATTTCACTCTCATTTTGAAGAGATCAAACAAGTAGATTCGTTGCAATCATCAATTTGCCGCTCTTTTTTATTCCGTTTTTTTCTTTTTCCAGCGAATATACAGAGGTATAAAAGGAATATATTTTCTAAACTAGATTTTCGACGAAAAGCTGTAATTCCGACTTCGTCCATGGTGAGAGAAAATGTTGATGTATATAAGGTGTAGAACACCATTGTGACGCCCCCAAAATTAGGTATACATCACCCATCTTGGGTAGTCAGATACATGGTACAGAATTTAAATACAACTTACTAATATAACTCAGCGTAAATAATAATACGACATAAACCGTGAGTTTGAATACAAATATTGTCTACTAGATATTATACAAACTCAAAAGGAGTCCTCATTACAATTATTATCACACTATTTTTCGTAATAAAGGGACTACTAATGCTATCCTCTGGACCATTACTCTGCTCCCCGACTCGTCTCAAATATATATTCTCATTTCAAGAGAATAAAGGAAAGAGAAAGGGTGAGCTCAACTAGCTTAGTAAGAAATATTATTATGACTAAGATAATGCGAATAAATTATCATTAGCCTCAACAACAGTGTTAAACCGATAAAATATAATGAACATAAAGTTTAACTACAATGAATCAAAGAATCCATTAAAAGAGTCAAGTAGAAAATAAAATCTACTATCTTTTATGATTTAAAAGGTTTTTCATCATCATTATAAATTTGAGACTCACTAATAAATATTCCACATCATCGAATCACCCCTTCGCACTACTACGAAGGATATTCTTTAAGATATCACGACCACAATTGTGACGCCTCAAAATTAGGTATACATCACCCATCTTCTTGGTCGACACTTACATGGTATGTAATTTAAAACAACTTATTAACATAACTGCTGTGCATAATAATCGACATAAACCGTGAGTTTAAATACAAATATCGTCTACTAGATATTATACAAACTCAAACAAAAAGTCCTCATTATGATTATTATCACACTATTTTACTGAATAAATGAGGACTATTAATGCTATCTTCGTGACCATCACTGCTTTTCCCCAGGCTCCGTCCAAATATATATTATCATTTCTGAAGAGAATAAATGAAAGAAAGGGTGAGCTCAACTAGCCCAAGAAGAACTATTATGACTAAGATAATGCGTAATAAATTATCAATAGTCTTCAATAATGTTAAACCGATAAAATACAATAGATAACCCAGTTTAATCTGCAGTGAATAATATGCAATCCATTAAAAGAGTCAAGTAGAAAATAAAGTCTACTATCTTTTAGGTTTTAAAAGGTTTTTCATCATCGCTTATAGTTGAGACTCACTTTAATAAATATTTCACATCATCGAATCACCCCGCACTACTACCAAGGATATTCTTTAAGATCACGACCACAATTATTCATGCACTACGGGCCAAGAATATTTGTGTATTCATTAATGGTCATGATCATGCCAACAATCGTCCATCAATGCACTACTACCACCGAGGATTTTTATCACATCATTTGTAACATTACTTGGCCACATGATTACAATCAAATAGTCTCTCGTCATAATCATACCAAGTCCATCTATGCACTACAAAGCCACAGATGACTTTCAAAAAATATAAACATGAGGATGATGACAATGATATAAGAATTCAATAAAACAAGTTCAAGAATTATTTTATCCGAGAATTATTAACGTCCAAATTGTCAACATGATAATCTTGTTTTGTAGAGTAAAATTCAAGAATGATCGTAAGAATATTTCCATGAAAGATATCGGATGAAACGCAAATATCAAGGATATTCTACTAATTTCATGGAGTATAGAAGTCAAAGTTTTAACCAATTGGGTATAATAAAGAATAGAATAACAAAAGAAATCACCACGCATGCGATGAATCGCACTTGCATGGTTATTCCAATGTAATAATAAATAACGGAACCGTGTCGGTGAAATTCACACCGACAGATGTTCCAAATGAATAATAAAGATGGAACCGGATCCGGTAAAAACACATGATAGGATATTCTAACGTAATAATAAAGATTTTAACCAGTCCTGTGTAAAACACATGCATGGATGTTCCAATGTAATAATAAAGATTTTAACCGAGTCCTGTGTAAAACACATGACATGGATGTTCCAAATGAATAATAGAAGAATGTCACCAAGTATAGGGTAAACCACTTATACAAAGTTATTCCAATGTAATAATAAGCGATGGAATAACAACAGCTCTTCAAGAATAAGAAAGAATAACACCCTTTACATTTGGTAGGAGATTGAATCTTTGCGGCAGAAGTAGTAACAAAATACTCTTCTTCTTTCTCTTTATTCTCTATACTTTCTCTCTATAAGCTTGAATGAATTAAGTGAAAAATAATGAAGCCCTAGGCCTCTATTTATAGAAGATTTCTAGCTTAAGACTTTTCGCCGTGAAAAAAGGCAAGTGGCTTGACGAATTTGGTTTGACGCTCAGTAATGTGAAACGACAAGTGGTTCGACGCTCAGTAATGTGAAACGACAAGTGGTTCGACGTCTGGTAAAGGTAATTACTATTAACGAAGGTAAATACTATTGACGGTAAATACTATTCACAAGGGTAATTACTATATTGATTTAAGGTAATTACTATCGACGGTAGGTAAATACTATTCACAAGGGTAATTACTATCGATTGAAGGTAATTACTATTATTGACGAAGGTAAATACTATTCACAAGGGTAATTACTATCGACGAAGGTAATTACTATTGACGAAGGTAAATACTATCGACGAAGAGACTCTTAGATGATGACATACGAGCCCCCATAAAATAATCAAACTTACCACAAATCATTTTTTTTTCAACACATATTTAATCTTTCAACAATTATTAATCATTTATAACTCTGTCGTCTCAATTATTGATTTAATACTATAACATATTATACGATGATAATCTTTGTGATAATTGAATCAATAATATAAGAGATATGATGCAAAGAATTCTCGTAGCAATAATTGAGCATACCGGTGGTGACTTCACGTAAAGCATCAATAATCAATACCGCAAGTGTCTTCTTACGCAACTACGCCAGACATCGCATTTTTTACCACCGGGTAGTTCAACAGTTTTAATTCAGTAACACCTCCGTAGTTATTTTTATAAAATATTTTTGTCGTTTTCAATCCGACAATAATTACATTGTGGGGTCCACCAACGATTGAGCCATTGTGCATTTAATATTCCCTAACAAAAGAATATTCTCCCACCAAACGAATATTTTATAACAACTTGCATACTTTGCAAAATTTATAAATATTACCCACAACTATAACATTATATCAAATTTATTCCATAATATTCAAAATAATATTTATAGAAAAAAATTATCTTTATTTATAAAAGTGGGGTCTTACAACCTCCCTTCTTATGAAATTTCGCCCTCGAAATTAGGGGTACGCGATACTGGTATGTCGAAGAGGTAAGGATACCTTGATTTCATTTCGATTCTAACTCCCAAGTCATTTCTCAACATCGTGGTTCCTCCACAAAACTTTGACTTGAGGTATAATCTTGAGCGTAGAATATGTTCCTTCTTATCCAAAATTTGAACAGAACCTCTTCATACGTCAAATCTTCCGCTATTTCGTCCTGGCTTCTAACTCAATAATATGGTTCGGGTCTTTCACATATTTACGTAACATAGATATGTGAAAAACGTTATGAACACGAGACATATTTGGCGGCAGAAAGCGAGTCTATAGCCACGCTCCTACTCGATCGAGGATTAAAATGGACCGATGAATCGAGGGTTAAGTTTTCCTCTCTTTCCAAATCTTGTAACTCCTTTCCATGGAGCGACTCTTAACAACACACGATCTCCTATATCGAATTCCACGTCCTTTCGATGAAGATCAAGATAACTCTTTTATCGATTTTGTGAGGTTTTTATACGTTGTTTGATCGTTTGAATCTTTTTCGTAGTCATATCGTATTCCAACTCCGGCCTCAACAACGTTGCTTCACCCACCTCATCCCAAAGATACCGAGAACGACACTTTCTTCCATACAACGCTTGAATGGAGCCATGCCAATACTTGCTTGATAATCTGTTGTTGTAGGAAAACTCCACCAATGGTAAGAACTTGTCCCAACTCCCTTGAAATCAAGGACACAGTAGTCTTAATAGATCTTCAAGAGTTTGAATAGTCCTCTCCGATTGTCCGTCCGTCTGAGGATGATATGCCGAAACTAAATCGTAAGTCTGTGCTCCATAGCTTTTTGCAAACTAACCCAAAATCGTGAAGTGAATCTTGGGTCTCGATCGAAACTATGGATACCCAAGCATACCATGCGATCTTACAATCTCGTTTATGTACATACTGAGCAAGACGTTCAAGTGTATAAGTTTCTCGTGATCGGTAAGAAATGAGCGACTTGGTCAACCTATCAACAATGACCCAAATCGCATCAATGCCTTGAGAAACCTTAGGAAGACCGTGAACGAAATCCATGGTAATGTGCTCCCACTTCCATTCGGAATTTCAAGTGGTTGTAATGGACCTTTTGGTACTTGATGTCCGCTTTAACTCGCCGACAAGTTAGACACCTTGAGATAAATAACGCTATCTCTCTCTTCATATTGCTCCACCAAAATGTATGATTTAATATCATGATACATTTTGGTACTCCCGTGATGGATTGCAAATGGTGTGTTGTGTGCCTCATCATGATATTATACTTTTAAATCGTGGTCGTTAGAACACACAAAGTCCGGAGTTGACTCAAGTATTCCTTCTTCATCGATTCTTCTTGCTTCCTAAGATAAAGACCTTCTTGACTTTCTTCCTCATACGCATCGCCTTTCCAGTGTCTATAAGCTTGGCGACTTTAACTTTATCAATTAAAGTCGGTTCTACTCAGATACTCGCTTATCATCACGTCGTCCCCTGAGTCTTTAATTCTATCTCCATCCTTTGCAAGTCACACAAAATGGGCCTTTACGTTGACAATATCGCACTCGTGATTGCATATGATTTTCTACTCAATGCGTCGGCTACCACGTTCGCTTTTCGAGATGGTATTGGATGGTATGATCTTAATCTTTCAATGATTCAAGCCAACGTCGTTGTCGCATGTTGAGTTCCTTTTGAGTGAAGAAATATTTGAGGCTTTTATGATCCGTAAAGATCTCCACTTTCTCCCCATACAAGTAATGCCTCCAAATTTTAAGCAGAAAGATAACAATGCGCTAACTCTAGATCGTGAGTAGGATAATTCCTCTCATATTCTTTGAGTTGTCGCGAGGCATAAAGCATTACTTTTCCATGTTGCATGAGAACACATCCCAACCCTTTGCTCAAGCATCACTCAGAGATGACAAATCCTCCGAGCCGATGGTATTGTCGTAGCAGTGTGTTGAAATAAGTCTCCTCTTGAGTTCTTGAAAACTCTTCTCACATTCTTCGCTCCAACCGAACTTTATATCTTTCCGAGTCAATTTGAGTCAATGGAATAGCGATTCGAGAAAATCCTTCCACGAATCTCCTAGAATAACCAAATAAACCAAGAAAGCTACGTGCTTGGTCCATCGATTTAGGTTGTTCCCGACTTTGAATAGCTTCAATCTTTCTTTGGGTCAATGGATATTCCATGACTTGATACCACGCGTGCCCAAGGAATGCTACTTCTTCAAGCCGAACTCGCATTTCTTCAACTTGGCATAAAGCTTATATTCACGAAGCTTTTGGAGTGTCACCTCGAGTGTTGCTTTCATGATCTTCACGGCTTTTGGAATAAATAAGGATGACATCAATAAAGACGACCACAAAGTGATCTAAATATTCCTTGAATACTCGGTTCATCATATCCACGAAGGCAAAGGGGAGCATTAGTCAATCCAAAGGATACGACTAGAATTCATAATGCCCGTCTCGGAGTTCGGCGAATCTCTTTGGAATGTCGGTGGCTTCTAATCTTCAATTGGTGATATCCTAACGAAGATCAATCTTTGAAAAGAATTTGGCTCCTTGCAACCGGTCAAACAGTCATCAATACGTGGCAATGGATACCTATTTTTTTGATGGTGACGTGATTCAACTCCCGATAATCAATACAAAATCGCATACTCCCATCTTTCTTCTTCACGAATAGAACAGAGCACCCCAAGGAGAAGTACTTGGACGAATAAAGCCAATGTCTAACAATTCCTGCAGTTGGGTCTTTAACTCTCAAGTTCATAGAGCCATTCGATATGGGGCTTTGGAAATAGGTTTTTCTCACTGGGTTCAAGGTCGATACAAAATTCAATTTCACGCCTCGGGGTAGGCCAGAAGTTCTTGAGGGAATACGTCGGAAATTTATTAACAATAGGAATATCGTTTAAAACCGGCGTATTTTTATTTAAATCATGATATGAGCTAAGAAAGCTTGACATCCGCTTTTTCAATAAACGAATAGCTTTATGGCTTGAGATGATCGTGATTGATTTTAATGGTTTGGTCGTTTGAATTCGCATAATAGGTTGATTAGGAATATGAAAGCTCACAACCTTTAAAACAATCAATTTTTGCATGATAAGTAGTTAACCAATCAATCCTTAGAATCACGTCAAATGCAAGTATTTTTAATGAAATAAGATCGATGTGTAATGTGAGGGTACTGGAATTTAACCAAACAAGACTTATAAATGCGATGGATGTAATGAAGGTTTCTCCCAACGGAGTTTCCACAGATAAGTCAAAGTCTAATTTCTCCGAGTCAAATTTAATCGATGAGCGCAAGTAGTAGGAGAAATAAAAGAATGGGTAGAACCCAGATCAAATAAAGTATAGACTTCATTAGAGTTTATGATAAGCTTACCCGTGATGACCTCATTCGGATTCTTGCTTTTGGGAGGTCACAACAAATGCTCTCCCTTGCAGACTACCAGTTTTGAATTTTCTCGGGATGGCCTTTGGTGCCTCCATCCTAGCTGAATTTGTCTTGATGGAAACGACAAAATCGAGCTAAGTGACCTTCTTCCACAATTATAACATCTTTTGACTACGGCGACGCAGCTTTGGATCGATGTGTCCTCTCCTCCGCATTTGAAGCATATGATAGGTGGTCTTTCTCCTTCCTTAACAATGGGTGCTTTGGTCTTGACGTCTTTCCATCATTATTGAATCTCCTTTTCTTGAAATGTCCATTCTTATTGTTTTGTACCGATTACCACCGGGTGGTTACCATATCCGCCTGTTGATTCCCTCCACGCTTGTTGTCACCGCCATCGATGACTATTCTCGCCGGTATTATAATTTTGCTTTACTCTCTTTTAGTTATATTGACTCATTATCGCTACTCCACTAATCGAGCCCTATTTACAACATCCAATACAAACACGCTTTATGAGAAATAAGATGTTGACGTATCTCCCGCTTCAAACCTCTTAAAAACATTCGCGCCATTCTCTCTTCATTATCCACCAAGTGGGGACGAAACTGTGATAACTCAAATTTTGCCTCTCGTATTGCGACACGGTCGTATTGTTTTGTTCCAACTTGATAAACTCCACCTCCTTCATTATGGCGAATACTTTCGGAAAGTATTTGTCGTTGAAACGCCTCTGGAACTTCTCCCAAGATATCTTCAAGATGCAATTTGGTTGAGTCGTTTTTACCGATTCCCACCAAGAATCCGCCTCTCCACAAGAATATAAAAAAGTAGAAAAGGAACCTTTTGCTCTTGAACATCCCAAGACATCAAATATCTTGGTAATCTACTTTATCCATGCTTCCGCCGTAAGTGGTTTTGGCTCTCCTTAAACTCCGGTGGTCCTAGCTCCTTAAATTGTTTAGCGGTGACCGCCCGAGAGTTTTCCGTGTTTCCACCCCGTTTTGGATAGGAGTCGCTCTGCTTTCTTTGCCATATAAATTGCATAAAAGCCTCTGAACACTGATCATTCGTCATTTGGTCAAGTTGTTGTTGTTTACGTGAGGATTGTCACCTTCACGATGCACATTATCCCGATTATTGATATGTGGTGAATCAACAATCGCTCATGCGCCCCATTGCTATTCTCAACATTCTCGGATGTCATTTCGAGATCGCCACAAAACAAAGGTTAATTGACATGTAATAAATTATCCCTATCTTCCCACCAACCAATAAAATATCACATAAACTTAGGTAGGTCATACTAACGAAGGTATTCCCCGCCTCTCCCTCCTAATACTATTCTCACATCTTAGCCAGGGATCATATCCCTAAGCTCGATACTAACCGCGACGCCCCCAAAATTAGGTATACATCACCCATCTTGGGTCACACTTACATGGTATGTAATTTAAAACAACTAATTAACATAACTGCTGTGGTACAATACGACATAAATCAAGCTGTGAGTTTAAATACAAATATCGTCTACTAGATATTATACAAACTCAAACAAAAAAGTCCTCATTATGATTATTATCACACTATTTTACGAATAGTGAGGACTACTAATCTTATCTTCGGACCATCACTGCTTTCCCAGACTCGTCCCAAATATATTATCATTTCACAAGAGAATAAAATGAAAGAAAGGGTGAGCTCAACTAGCCCAAGAAGAACTATTATGACTAAGATAATGCGTAATAAATTATCAATAGTCTTCAATAATGTTAAACCGATAAAATACAATAGACAACCAGTTTAATCTGCATAGCGGAATATCTAATCCATTAAAAGAGTCAGTAGAAAATAAAGTCTACTATCTTTTAAGTTTTAAAAGGTTTTTCATCACTTTGTTTATAAATTGAGACTCAACTTTAATAAATATTTCACATCATCGAATCACCCCCGCACACTACTGGCGAGGATATTCTTTAAGATCACGACCACAATTATTCATGCACTACACGCCAAGAATATTTGTGTATTCATTAATGGTCATGATCATGCCAACAATCGTCCATCAATGCACTACTACTTAATCGAGGATTTTTATCACATCATTTGTAACATTACTGGTCCATGATTACACCGAATAGTCTCTCAGTCATAATCATACCAAGTCCATCTATGCACTACAAAAATGATGTATGACTTTCAAAAAATATAAACATGAGGATGATGACAATGATATAAGAATTCAATAAAACAAGTTCAAGAATTATTTTATCCAGAATTATTAACGTCCAAATTGTCAACACGATAATCTTGTTTTGTAGAGTAAAATTCAAGAATGATCGGAAGAATATTTTCATGAAAAGATCTTTGGATGAAACGCAAATATCAAGGATATTCTACTAATTTCATGGAGTATAGAAGTTAAAGTTTTAACCAATTTGGGTATAATAAAGAATGGAATAACAAAAGAAATCACCATGCATGCGATAGATCAAGCATGCATACGAGTTATTCCAATGTATAATAAATAACGGAACGGTCGTGTGAAATTCACACCAAGCGATGTTCCAACGAATAATAAAGATGGAACCAGGATCCGGTGTAAAACACATGATAGGATATTCCAATGAATATAATAAAGATTTTAACCAGTCCTGTAAAACACACGCATGTGATGTTCCAATGAATAATAAAGATTTTAACCAGTCCTGTGTAAAACACACGCATGTGATGTTCCAATGAATAATAATAAAGACGGAACCAGTCCCAGGTAAAACACACGCATGTGGATGTTCCAATGTAATAATGAAGAATGTCACCAAGTATAGGGTAAACCACTTATACAAAGTTATTCCAATGTAATAATAAGCAATGAAATAACAATGCCTTCTCTTGAAGAATAAGAAAGAATAACACCCCTTACATTTGGTAGGAGATTGAATCTTCGCGGCGAGAAGTAAAGAATAAAATACTCTTCTTCTTTCTCTTATTCTCTATACTTTCTCTCTATATACTTGAATGAATTCGTGAAAATAATGAAGCCCTCAGGCCTCTATTTATAGAAGATTTCTAGCTTAGCACCTCTTAGTGTGAAAAGGCAAATGGCTCGACGGATTTGGTTTGGCGCTTTTGTAATGTGAAACGACAAGTGGTTCGGCGCTCAGTAATGTGAAACGACAAGTGGTTCGACGTCTGGTAAAGGTAATTATTATTAACGAAGGTAAATACTATCGACGAAGGTAAATACTATTCACAAGGGTAATTACTATCGACGAAGGTAATTACTATCGATGAAGGTAAATACTATTCACAAGGGTAATTACTATCGACGAAGGTAATTACTTATCGATTAAGGTAAATACTATTCATAAGGGTAATTACTATTGACGAAGGTAATTACTATTGACGAAGGTAAATACTATCGACGAAGAGACTTTGTAGATGATGACATACGAGCCCCATAAAATAATCAAACTTACCACAAATCATTTTTTTTTCATCAACACATATTTAATCTTTCAACAATTATTAATCATTTATAACTTATCGCCTCAATTATTGATTTAATACTATAACATATTATACGGATGATCTTCGTGACAATAATTGAATCAATAATATAAGAGATATGATCACGTGAATTATCATAGCAATAATTGAAAGATAAATTTGAGTGACTTTCTCACGTAAGCATCAATAATCAATACTGCAGTTACTACTTGTCTTATTCTGGCGCCAGACATCGTACTTTTACCAACGGGTAGTTCAACAATTTTAATCGGTAACACCTCCGTAGTTATTTTTATAAAATATTTTTGTCGCTTTCTCAATCCGATAATAATTACATTGTGGGGTCCACCAACGATTGAGCCATTGTACGAATATTTCATAACAAAAAGAATATTCCCGACTCAAACGAATATTTTATAACAACTTGCATACTTTGCAAAATTTATAAATATTACCCACAACTATAACATTATATCAAATTTATTCCATAATATTCAAAAATAATATTTATAGAAAAAAATCATCTTTATTTATAAAAGTGGGTCTTTACAACAATTATTCATGCACTACTGGCCAAGAATAGTTGTGTATTCATTAATGGTCATGATCATGCCAACAATCGTCCCATCAATGCACTACTACCAATCGAGGATTTTTACCACATCATTTGTAACATTACTATCATGATTACAATCGAATAGTCTCTCTCGGTCATAATCATACCAAGTCCATCTACGCACTACATGTGCCACGTATTTACTTTTCAACATAATATAAACATGAGGATGATGACAATGATATAAGAATTCAATAAAACAATTTCAAGAATTATTTTATCCGGAATTATTAACGTCCAAATTGTCAACACGATCATCGCTTTTGTAAAGTAAAATTCAAGAATGATCGTAAGAATATTTCCATGAAAAGATCTTTGGATGAAACGCAAATATCAAGGATATTCTACTAATTTCATGGAGTATAAGTCAAAGTTTTAACCAACCTGGGTATAATAAAGAATGGAATAACAAAAGAAATCACCACGCATGCGATAGGCCAAGATACGCAGTTATTCCAATGTAATAATAAATAATCGGAATTCGGTCCCAAGCAAAAACGCATGCATGTGGATATTCCAATGAATAATAAAGAATGGAATCGAAATGTCCGTGTAAATACACGCATGCGAGATGTTCCAATGTAATAATAATAAAGATTTTAACGGTCCCCAAAAAACATGCATGTGGATGTTCCAATAGAATAATAATAAAGATTTTAACCGTGTCCTGTAAAACACACGACATGATGTTCCAATGTAATAATGAAGAATGTCACCAAGTATAGGGTAGACCAGACATCTGAGTTATTCCAATGTAATAATAAGCGATGGAATAACAACGGTTTCTTTCGTGAATAAGAAAGAATAACACCCCTTACGAGTACAACAAATAATATTCCCTACCTTGTAAGAATCAATATTGGAAAAGTGAAGTAGCGGATATTTTTTTTTCTTCTCTCTATAGTTTCTCTCTGTAGTTTGATGAATTCGTAAGAAATAATGAAGGAATGAACTTTCTATTTATAGAAAAAACCGAGGGCCGGCTTTGAGTTAATGGGTCAAAACGACTTCTTGGTAATATCAAAGAGACAATTACTATTCATGAAGGGTAATTAACCTTTGGAACAATCAAGAAGCGCTTAACTCTTGGTAATATTGAAGGACAACTACTATTTGCATGGGGGTAATTACTATCGACGAAGGTAATTACTATCGATTTAAGGTAACTACTTATCAAGAAGGTAATTACTATCGACGAAGGTAATTACTATCAAAGAAGGTAAATACTATCGACGAAGGTAATTACTATTCACAAAGGTAATTACTATTCACAAAGGTAATTACTATCGACGAAGAGACTTCTTAGATGATGACATATGGGCCCCCATAAAATAATCAAACTTACCACAAACGTCTTATAAATGTACTTTTATATACATCGAGATTGAATAAATATTACCACAAATCATTTTATTTTTAATCAACACATTTTTAATCTTTCAACAATTATTAATCATTTATAACTCATCGCCTCAATTAATAATATAACATATTATACGTATGATCTTTGTGACAATAATTGAATCAATAATATAAGAGATATGATGTAGCAATTCTCAGTAGAATAATTGAGTATAGCTAAGTGACTTCTCACGTAAGCATCAATAATTAATAATACCGTGTCTACTTAACCACGCCAGACATCTTGTACTTTTACCACCGGTAGTTCAACAGCTTTTAATCAGAACACCTCCGCCGTTATTTTATAGAAAGATAATTTTGTGCTTTTACTACTTATAATACTTCAGTTATGGGTCCACTAATGATTGGTAAAATCGTCTTAATATTCCCCACAAAAGAATATTCCCCACCAAAGCGAATATTTTATAACAACTTCTACTTTGCAAAATTTATAAATATTACCCACAACTATAACATTATATCAAATTTATTCCATAATATTCAAAAATAATATTTATAGAAAATTCATCTTTATTTATAAAAGCTGGGGTCTTACAACCATTTTTTCGATAAGTCTGACGTTCGTTTTTAACGGACGGAAGATAAACTTTAATTTTTAATTGCTTTTGTTATTTAAATTATGTTTTTTTTTTCTTAAAACTTTAATTATCTTCTTATAATATTATGGAGTATTAAAATAATTAGTCTGATTTTATCTTTTTTTTCTTTTCTTCTAGGTGAATATTTTATTTTATTTTATTTCTACAAGTTGACCCACTCAGCACTTTTGTCACTTTTTTGTCAACAGTTAGTCTCCTAGTACAGTGATTAAAAAATCAATTAACCCTTTATATTTTTTAGTACTATTGTTTAAAATGATAAGATTCACATATCGATGTAGGTATTCAAATAATTTTATGAATTAATTCAGATTTAGGATCTGTTAAATATTTTTAAGTAAATAAAAACAAACTATAAAAAAAAAATGCTTCCATTTGTCTGGGGAAGGAGATTCACCATAATTTGCATGTGAAATTGACATTGAATATGAAAATGTCAATTTCAGAACAGATCTGGTTCCGTCAAACTCTATTAAATAAGTACTTATTCAGAACAGATGTGTATTAAATTTAAATTCACTATAAATAATTAAAATTTATATATTACTTATATGAGTACACAAGAGCGAGCGGTATTATAATTAGAACATATTATTATTAATAATGTGAATTGTATATTAAATTTAAACTCTATTAGTACAAATTATGTACGTAGTGTTCTTAAAAACTTTATAAAATCATCAATAAGGCCTTCATTAGAGTGGTTCTTCACTTTTACTTCTTTAATTGATGTGTTCTTATTTATAGTAAAGTTGACATATTTAAAATATTGTTAATTCATAATCATCAATAATCAATATAATGACAAATTTACCTTTTGATATAAAAAATTAAGGCTATTTCATAATCATCAATAATCAATATAATTAATGTTTTATATCAAAAAAAGATAAATCCGTCATTAAATTTACTTAAAAAAATTATTAGTAGTCTTATATTTACCCTTTTTTATACAAAAAATTAATTGAATACATGTTAAAATGAGACTCAATATTACACATAAGTATTTTTTAGCCATGATTTTCTGACGTGACACTATCAATTAGACGTAATAAGAAAAAATTAAAAGTTTAATCCCCTAATTGAAAAAATTGAGAAGACAATCCCCAAAGTGAAAAAAATTTAAAAATTTAATTCTTTAACTGAAAAATTGTGACGATAATCCTCAAAATAAAAAAAGATAAAATTTTAGGGTATTAATTTATATTTAGACCTATATTAATGTATGTAATGTTGAAACTTTAGAATAAGTCACAAAATTGTTAGGGTCTGTGAAGATCTTGTGAGAATTTTGTTATGGAATTGATAATATAACAAAAAAGAAATCTAATGGCTCACAACTCATTTTCTTGAGTTGGGTGTCCCAATGGCCCACGCAGAGGTAATAGAGTAATGAGCATAATAGAATTAGAACCGTAGACCATTTCATTGTGATTTCTTCACTCCGAACACAAAAGTCATGATTATTCTTATCACACTACCATAAATTACTAATATCATTCATAAAAGCTCCACTGTTCCAACATATTATAACAACTTAAAAAAAATATAAAATTAAAAGTAATACTAATATATTTTTGAAAGGAGGTAGTACGTAGTCTCTTATATAAGTATTTATATACCATAACCAATTTTAATGTATAAATTGTAGTAATAGATAATAGTCTGTAGTCTGTACTAATAGGAACATGGCATGAAACTTTTTTGATCGGCCTGCCATATTATTTGCCTTTTTTCCTTTTATAAGTTCATGTTTAGCTTTGGGATTTGGAGTTTTATTTATTCTTCTAAATGTAATTTATTTTTTTAATTCACAATTTTTAAGTACTACTCTCACTGTGCTTATGAGTTTTAAATCTTTATTATAAGTGAATCTATTCTTGTTATATTGCCCTCTATTTAGAGGTATTTTTTTAAACCACAATTATGAGAATAATAAATAAAAAATAATAGAAGCAAAGTTTGACACAAAAAACAAAAAAAAGAAAGATTATATTTTTATTAAAAAACACAATAAATGATTTACGATGTTTTTTAATAAAAATATATATTTTTTTTATAATTTTTGTTCAAATCTGTTCTATTATTATTTTTTTATTATTCATATGTGGTTAAACGTACGGTACCGGATGTCCCCAACAATTACTATTTAGAATCATAACAACACTTAACAAAAAGAAAATACTAATCCAAATTTAAAAGTTATATATTCTTTACCTTAATTTATAAATTTTTACAAACAGCACAACACAAAAAATAACTTTCAAAATCTTGAAAAAATAATTATATCTTAATTAATTTCGATTTTTTCCCAACCAAAACTTACAATCAAATGTAATTTCTAAGTTCCATTAAAAATAAGACAATTTTCTTTCTCACATCAAAACTAATTGTATATCAATCTAGAGTCCTTCTACACAGACAAAAAAAATTAGACAGATAGAACAAAATCAATTTTATTTTATCTGTTCAATTTTTCTTCGTCTATACTTCCTCCATCCCTAAATAATTGACGTTTGGAAGGTTTTCACACTTATTAAGGAAATCATTTATTATTCCAATTTTGTCATTAAGATTGATATGTATTACCACAATTACCCTCAGATTAATTAAGAAAATATGTACTCTATATAGCTTATCTCAGATAAATGAAATACTCCATATAGTTGAGGGCAATAGAGGAAAAATTATAATTAATGCTTCTTAGAAACTTGATAACGTAAAATATATTGAGAAATTTTGAACTCCCCATAACGTCAATTATTTAGGGACGGAGGGAGTACTTATTTATCAATCTAAATCTATAAAAAATTAATATATTCACGTAATTTTTTAATATTTTCGCATGTTATTGCCCGGGGAGAGATAGACCGTTATCACACCCGCAGCATCACAAAAACTTTGAACGAACTCACAATGCTATACGCAAACGGTGTATGTGATTAGTCGTCTCACCACGTCGACGGATAAACCCTCCACGCCAACCCCCTACCCTATCCTTTTTCCCACAACACAACTTCTCCCCAAAATTGATTTCTACAGAATTCACCTTCAATTCCCCTCGCATGCCATCTCAATATTTTGTTCACTAATTTTCTCTCTCATCAATGTCAGTCAAATTACATCATCAGAGCTTCGTTTCTTCCAGGTTATCTCAATTCTTGACTAATATTCCTCAATAATTTATTTTTATTTTTGGGGCTAACAATTGTTGTTAAATTGCCATCATATATTTCTGTTATGCTATAGGAATATGTTGTTATGCTTTTTCGATAGTTTGTAGGTTTCAGTGTCCTGCTTTTGTGCCGCATCGCATGCATACTCTGTGTTCCTGCATCTAGGACACATAGGAGAGTGATTTCATGATCTACAAGAGTAAAATACAAGTGAATGGGAATTTGTTTAGAATTACATATTGAATGGGAATTTATTATGTTGCAGCCCAATTATATGACTAGATTGTATCTTGTGACTTCCCCTTTGGGCTTCAATTCCTTTGCTCACAATTGTTTTATTTTTTGGAAAATTACAAAATCTTTTCATCAACCATCAGTCAAAATGAATTATTGGCATCAGTAAAATATGTTCTCACAAATTTGAACCAAGCCTTGGTATTCCTGTGGCTTTTTAAATTGCACTACAAATTTGTTCCTAGAACTTAGAAGTACGTGCATGGAGAAAAATCTAAATCTAACTTAATGTCAGCTGAGAATCTTGACTGATTATAGGAATGAACAAATACCTGTAGAATCTCTTTATTAATTTAGACCAGTTCTTCTGTGTTTTTGGGCTGATTGGTGATAAGTCACAACATCATAACTAGCAAACTAATTTTTGTTGACAACTGCTATTGGGATCTCCTGCAACCTTAATGTTTTCCTAATTCAATCAAGCATTTGAATTTGCACTTATGGCTCATTAAGTCATTCCATTACTTCGTATATGCAGTTCTTCAAATCCATGGTTTTCACGAAAACCAACTAGAACCCGTTTTTTCAACAAAAGGGTTGTTGGCTTGGATCACATACTATTCATATGTGATTATTCAAGGAAGAGATGCCACGTAAAGCTTTCTTTATTATATGATGATAATCTCAGTCTTAGTTGCAAATTGGTGGAATTTAAGAAACACTGTTTAACATTTCGTAAATCAACAAGGATGGAACATTTGTTGCCCTTTGTTTCTGCTGATGATGGTATAACCGTCAATGGGAGTCCCCAACCAAGTAGTGGTAGTGACGTTGAGGAAATGAGAGTCAAGTTCGATCAATCATTGCAAAGTGAAGATTATAACACTGGACTTGTCCAAACATTGCATGACGCGGCAAGGTTATTTGAGTTGGCAATCGAAGAAAAGATCTCGCTATCAAAAATATCCTGGTTTTCAACTGCCTGGCTTGGTGTAGATAAAAATTCGTGGATTAAGGCACTATCTTATCAGGTTCATCACTGACCATGCATTTTCAGTTATTTTTTACACACTGTCAAAGCTTATATGTGACTCCTTATTGTTGTTAAAAATGAGACACATACAATGTATTTCCAAGACATTGTCATCATTTAGTTTTTGGTGAGCCACATTCTGCATATGCCAGATAGGTTTTAAGTTTTTAACAGTATGAATTTTTTAATTTATCAATTTTTTTTTTATTATGGTCTCCTAAGTCTCTTTGCGACATCAGCATTAATATTTGATTGGTTGATAGTCCTACAATATCCTTAAATCTTGTTTCTTGTGCTACCTGTATTGGGCCAACAAATGTGTTTATATTTGGATATTCCTATCTAATCACTACCATTTCCCCATCCTCTAACGTAAAACTAAAAAAAAATTCCTTTAATGAATATAAGAATAATAATAATTAATAATGAAGAAGCCCACTTTTGCGTTTATGAGTTTTCAATAGTGATTTTACTTTTGGAGAAACATGGATACTATTGTTCTACCACGTGACAAACATGAATAACACAACAAGCAAAATGATCACATTTTTCTTTGTCTATTGTTGTAAAAGTTGTCTAACCATAGAATTCTTCAGGCATCTGTGTATTCCTTACTACAAGCAGGATGTGAGATTTCGTCCCGAGGAGATGGAAGAGATAGAGATATCAATGTTTTTGTCCAGAGGAGGTATGATATCTGATTTTGATGACTTTAGAATCATTTGATTTACATCAATTTCCAGTTTTATGTAGCTAGAGTAACATGAATTTTTCTTGTATGATTGGAGTCTATGAATGGTAATAATACATTGCAGTCTTATTGAAAT
Organism: Panax quinquefolius; assembly: GCA_020205615.1. NCBI lineage: Eukaryota > Viridiplantae > Streptophyta > Magnoliopsida > Apiales > Araliaceae > Panax > Panax quinquefolius. The sequence continues at coordinate 110,864,332 of CM035170.1, read as the reverse complement.
AAGATCCATGTTTAGTGTAGTTACTTCTAATACAATGTTTAACGTTTAACGGGATTTGAATATAAAGGTTTTTATTGTAATTTGAATATAGATTCTCTGTAATTTATAACTGAATGTTTGATGCCAAATAATGGAAAAAGTAATATAACAAATATAATCTCTCTGCAATTCTTGTGAAATATTGGCTTTGCCTTTAGCTTGGAATTATGTTTTTCGTGCTGAATAATAGATATTTCAGTGCTTATAACATCTATATGGACACACGGAGTATAATAGTAACACATGAGAGGTAACACCGGGTTATAGATAATATTTCGACTTGTATAAGTTTGTGGTTTATTGAGATTTTTTTTTTTTTAAAAAAGTGGTTTATTACTTATTTAAAAAAGTGGTTTGTCGAGTTTGTTTTAAAGATAAAAGTTTATCGAGCTTTTTTTTGGGGGGGATTAAGGACTTCCGTGTCATCATATTTTGATAAAATATACTCCCTCTACTTCTGTATTTTTTTCCTTCCTCGGATATTCTATGCATAGGTGATTAGACACACTTCAACACATAATTATTTTTAATAATTTTCTTCTAATGATAAATGTGAGTATTAAAATTTTAATGTTGAAAAAATATCACTGAAAAAACTGTATATATCTGTTTATCCTTTGCAAACCTTAATATTTGAATAGAAAGCCAACAAAAGACGTAGTACTCTTTGTTTAAGATACAGGAATTATTTCATGCGAGTGCTTTCCAAGAATCCTGTTATGTCATCTGGTTTATACATATATTAGATAAAAAGTCATTTAAGTTTTCATATAACCCTTGTCACTTTCTTCTCTTAGATTTTCTGGTCTATGGTGTAGTACTTGTTTTTATTTCTAAAATAGAAAAAGAAAAAATTGTTCTAGCATTTTTTTCCATCTACAGATGAATGAATATGCTCTCTTTGTAAATCAACTTAAGAAGCCAGGCAATCAACCAGCCTAGAACTGACTTCTTGTACTAGGTGTTTGTCTGTTTTGTTAGTATTACTATTACTATTCATGCTGTTGACATCAATGCATGTTTGGTACTTTGATCTATTATTATTTGCCAAATATTTTATTAAATGCACTATGAAGACACATGAGCTAGTGTAATGTTGGAAGATGGAATTGGATATGGAAGTGAGAGCTTGTGTTGGGATTATTTCACCATTATAAAATTAAAGTTTCATATTGTGTTCTTTACATGTTTGCCTTATGGCATGTGAAACCCTCATGTAAGATTATTTGGTAGTAATCTTGACAACACTAATTTTATCTAGTAACTTGCTCTCTGTAGTTACAGACAAAGGTGCCTTCTCCAATTTGCAGTTGTTTTCTTGCTATCTGTTTACTAGATATTCAATTAAATACAAAAAATAAGTCTGTTATCGTCAATAAATTAGTGTTGCAGATAAGGCAACTTCTTCTCATTCAGACAGCCATTATTAATCTTATTTCTGCTTTGATGAAGAATTGATTGTCTTTGACTCTTCGAGTTTTTATACAATGGGCCTTACTTCTCAAGTGAGTAAAGAAAGTTTCTCAGATAGCTGTTACCCTTCCACGCTGTGGTGGAGAAGTTTGGCATACAGAAACTGTTTATGTCACATTGGATATATTTGTAATTCAAAAATTTAAGATGAATGATTGATGAGTGAAGAATTGAAGGAATTTCAGATTATTATGCTCTTCAGATGTCAGCGATAATAATAAACAGCAACTCCTATGGATAAAGATAAAATTATTGAAAATTGGTGATGATGGTTATACCATGCATAATGATGATTTCTCCCACTCACTAAAACTTAAGACATTCCTAAGAATCTAGTAGTTATTGGTTTCCCCTAATTTTTAATGTTCAAAAGTTATACTCTGTTTGTATGTTCTAAGTTCAAACTATTGCATTAATGCAGTTTATTACGTCAATCTGCTCCATTGGAGAGCGAAATCAGAGAGAAATTGTTAGCCAAGCAACCTGAAGCTTATGAGTGGTTTTGGTCTGAACAAGTTCCAGCAGCGGTGACCAGTTTTGTGAACTATTTTGAAAAAGACCAAAGATATACTGCTGCTACTGCAGTGTAAGTACTATCCATGAATTATAATCATCCTAACAGACAACTAGTAAGTGATGTAATTTTTCCCCATTCCAGGTGGAGCAAAGGAACCTCCTTGGATTCAGGGAATGCAAGTGATAAATCTCTCCTCATGCTTGCACTAAGTTGCATTGCGGCAATCACAAAACTTGGCCCAGCAAAAGTTTCTTGTGCACAGTTCTTTTCCATTGTTCCTGATGTAACTGGTAGATTGATGGACATGCTGGTTGAATTCATTCCTATACATCAAGCCTATCATTCTATAAAGGATACTGGTTTACGGAGAGAATTTTTAGTCCATTTTGGTCCTCGAGCTGCAGCATGTAGAGTGAAAAATGATGGGAAAACTGAAGAGGTTGCATTTTGGGTGAGTCTTGCACAGAAGCAGCTTCAGCGAGCTATCGATAGGGAGAGAATATGGTCAAGACTTGCAACATGTGAAAGTATTGAGGTTAGTATTGAAGCATTTTATGTTGTTTAAATCAGTAAAAAGGGTATAAGCATTTTACTTTGAAGAGGTTGCCTGTGACTGGGGAGTTATTGTTTGAACTTATCATGAATCTACGATTTCTGGTTCAAGCCCTGTTTGGAGTGTTTATGGTAGGTTGCAAGGTTACTTAATCAACTTCATTAGCAATGTTTTTTGAATGATTATAGACCAATTTCACTTAATTATAAAGGTAAGTGTGCCTCCTTTTGCTTATAAATTGGGAGGGGTTTTACTTCTAACATGAGAGTCGTTCAGCCTTAAAATCCTCTTTGAATTCTCTGGCAAAGATGGTCAGATTTACTATTTTGTTTTGGTATTTCTACCCTTATCTAATAAATTTCAATTTATGTCTAGTTGTATATATTAGTATGTACTTAAAGTGAAACTATATTTTTGAAGTATAACCTTGTTCCAAAATCCAAATGCAGCATGAAATATACATTGATGTCGTACTTTAATTCATATTATTATTAATAAAATGGTAAACAACTAGTTTTGTGATTTATTCTATGGAAGACAGTCTCATGCAACTCAATCCTTGCCTAGGGAAGGTCCCAAACTTGCGTGGTAGCGAGAATACAAATAAATAGACAATAGCTTGTCTCATGCTTATTTGTTTAGCTTCCATATTCATATCAATTGCTGAGTTGTTTGTTGAGAGTGGTCATAAAAAGAAACTCTTTTCCTTAAGCCACTAGGAGAGAGGGTGGACCACTGCAATCTTCATGATTTCTAGTGGAGGTTGTTGGGTTTTTACCTTGTGAATTCCCTAAGGAAGGAGGTGAAGGTGGAGATATCTCCAACCTTAAGTTCTAGCAAACAGAAAAAGAGTTGAGGGAGTTGAAGAGATTGGTCATAGGAGGAATGAAGTGGTAAAAAAGAGATTTCTGTAAAGGGCCTCTTCTGATGTGATCTTTTTACAGAAGTCAAAGTTTGAGGTTGTGAACAAGGTCTTAATTAAAATCATTTGGGAATCTAGGTTTTACCAGCTGGATAAAATGTTGATGGGGTCAGCTCCATGTTTGCTTTAGTGGATATATGTCTGAGGTTATGTCTACATGGAATAATAAAGGCCAAATGACTATGAGCAGTTACTACATAACATTATGAATTATTTGTTAGACTAGCTGAAATGCAGTGAATGATATTGTAGCTGTACATTACGAAGTTACTCAGTATTTACATTGTCCAGTGAGGAGATTTAATAAAATGCTCCCCATGCCGTCTCATTGGCTATACATGGCTCCTCACTAGCGCGTCAGAGCTCGGCTATTTTTTTTATGGTTGCTGCTCTTGCTGTTGTAGTTGCAGAAGTGCCTTATCACCTCTTTCTCATCTCAGTGGTCGGGGGCTGACATTTTCGAGGGTTTGGGTTGGTCTGGTTTTAGTTTAACTCTGTCCCCCTTGTTTTTAAACTTTCACAGCATCAATGATTTCTTGGAGATGGTTGTGCGAGGAGGATTGCTTCTTTCCGGGAGGTGGCAGTGCTTGACCACTGCCATTGGTTCCTTTTGATTATTGGAGTCATATTAAACTTTTAGAATTGGTTATTTTCATTCCTATTGGGTTGGAGGGGATTGAGCGGAGGTTAATGTGTTTAAAATTCATGATGCCTTTGGTAGCAAATGAGTGCATGGAAGAGAGGGTTCAGTCTGATGTGCCAAGGGGGAATGCGTAAAATAGACATTGAGAAGGCTTATGACCATGAGTGTTGGATGTCCTGCTATATTTGTGAGAGAGGATGGGGTTTGGGTAGAGGTGAGTGACATTGACTAGAAATTTCAAGATTTTTAGGGATGATTAATGGATCCCATCCGGTTTCTTTGAGAGTTCGAGAGGTTTTTAGGAAAAGAGGGTGCCCTGAGTAGCTTATTGAGGAAGGTAGTGAAGTCCTCTTTCATCCGTAGTTTTTCAGTAGGCACGTTGGGAGGAGCCTCAGTGTCAGTTTGTCATCTCCTCCATTTGGTTTATTATTTTTTGTGATGTCGTAGTTAGCAGCTCAGGATATAGAAGTGTGTACTGATTTGTTTCAAGGTGGTGTTGGGGTGGAGGATTAATGTGTGGAAGAATGCTTTGTTCCTGCTTGGGCTCGTTGATAATCTAGCATCTTTGGTGTTGCTGATGGGTTTTGAGGTTGGTGCCTTTTTGACTTCTTAACTTGGTCTGCAGCTGGGTGCTCAGTTCAACCCCGAGGCTATATGGGTCCATACATCAAATGGTTAAAAGCTTGTGAAGTGGAAGAAGATACTCTTCGGAAGATGGTTGGTTGGTTCTAATTAAACGAATAATGTCCAACTTACCCGTTATGCTTGCAATCTTTGTACTTCTAATAATATTTCTTTCTCTATTCAGAAAGAAAATATATAAAAATGAAAGATCCGGCAGTGGAAAATGATCTTTTTAAAAAGTGTCATGGTTGGTTGGTTGATCTTCCTGTAACCTTGCTGTTTTTCTATCAAATCTTGGTGCAAAAAGGGCTGCAACATATGCAGGAATTTAGGATTATAACTTCCTTGACAAGATCATGCATAGAATCTCTATCAAAATTTTCCCAGTAGACCCTCTTATGATTGGTCCCTATTTCTGAATGGTCTTGATGACAGAAAAGGGCTGGTGTGGTGGCATTCCCTAACTTAAGATTGTAGCTCGCTATCATAAAAGTGCCATGGGTATATGTTGATGTAGGACAAATTGCTGAGCTAAAAAATAGAAAAGAAGGTTTAAATCACCCTTTCAAGTACTCCACTAGTCCAAGATTTTCTTTTTTTTTTTCATTTTCACAAGATTGGGTGGTAATCATTATATAGGACTCGAGAAACCTTAGTTGTCAACAACGACAAGTAATCATAGTTAGGAAATTATCACAGTAACCCAAACAATTTTAAATTAAATAGTTAACTAGCTAAAATATCTGCTCTACATCCCAATATAGAAATATTATAACAAAGAAACGTGGTTTAATTCTAAGACTATTTGGACACTCAAAATATGATCTAAATAATAATCCCAAGTTTTTAAATCTTGCTTATGCATCCTTCATCAATGTCTCATTGTGTTTTGGTTGGTTAAGGGAATTGGTTGTGTAAATATCTTAAAGTTGAAGTTTGTCTGCTAAGATGGCACTAGTGAGAAGGCAATGGAAATATGAATAAATATGATTCTGTTCATCCTAATGGATGAAAGTTCTGGAAAATGGAATCCAGCCAAGACTATGTTCATAAGGTTGCTATATTATTAAAAAAAAAGGTTATGATTGCTGCGCATGCATATTACTAAACCTCTTCTTTTGCTTGATACTCTTATTTTTAGATTATGTTTAACTGTTTTTGAAAATCCTTGATGGTATACTGTAGGTGTTGGATAGGGATTTGGCTATTTTTGGGTTCTTTATTGCCTTGGGAAGAAGCACACAGTCTTTCCTCTATGCAAGTGGCTTTGAGGTTGTAGATGAACCTATTGAAGGATTCATAAGGTATAACTTTTAATCTACAACCTTTCTCCCTTGATTAGTTTTCTTACTTTATTTACTATTACTATCTTTTTTTAGTATTCATTATCTTGTACTCATTTATTTTTGTCTCTTTAAATCAGGCACCTTATAGGTGGCAGTGTGTTATATTATCCTCAGCTTTCTTCAATAAGTTCTTATCAATTGTATGTGGAGGTTAGCATACATATATATACATAACATATATCATCTATGGTGCAAGTTTTATGGCATTATAATCTGAAAATTTTCATATCATAGGTTGTCTGTGAAGAGCTAGACTGGCTTCCATTTTATCCGGGTAACACTGGTACCTCCAAAAGGTCCCATGGCCGCATAAGTAAACGAGTAGGTCCTACAAATACTGACGCCATTCCCCTTGTATTAGATGTTTGTTCTCACTGGATTCAGAGCTTTATTAAATACAGTACCTGGCTGGAGAGCCCTTCTAATGTTAAGGCAGCAAGATTTCTTTCTAGAGGGTATTTAAACTAATAATTCATCGATCTTTGAACAATGCTGTGTATGAAATATGTAATCCAACCATTTGATTGCATGTTCATTGTTTCAGGCACGAAAAGTTGCGGGGCTGTATGGAAGAACTGGGGATACAAAAGTGAGTAGAAGAGATACATGTTCCATTATCTGCTTCTCTGTCTGTGTCTGTCTGTCTCTCAAACAACCCGACTTTTCTATTTTCTGCTCTATGAATAAAATAGTCGAGCATAACATATTGCACTTGATGTGGCTGATAATGTTAGCCTTGCTGTCTAACTAAAGATCAGATCTGTTAATGATACTTTTAGTGTTGTTGACTTTCAAATTGGCAATTCGTCAATGATCTACCATTTATGTTTTTGAGGTCTACTAGAATACATTTGAGAGTAATTTTTCAAGGTCAAGAAAGTTATAATCCCCACAATGCAAAAACATATATCACTTTAATTACAGATGTATGATTGTCTAAAACTTTACTTGTGGTGACTCTGGAAATCTCATGTTGAAGGCTGGCTGGCTAACATCTATACATGTCTGTATCTGAAAAGCTTAGTATCATCTGATTTACCATATCTATATAAACTAAATGATGATGGTGGAGAATTGCTTAGTGTTATATACCAGTTAGAAAACTAAATAGTGGACTAGCATTTGGTATGAAAAAAGATCTTTCTGAAATTTTGGAACAGTTTGTAACTTAACATTGTTTCTGAGCTTCAATTCCACAAGGTATTGGAGGATATGCTATTATCTTCCTTGCACAAGCCACAGTAATATATGATATTTCAACCAACTTTTGAAGACTTTTAATATGAATTTTCATTAACTCTATAATTTGATGCTTTTACTTTTCATTTTATTTGCCATAGAAGAGTAAGAAATGACGAACTGTAAAAACTTGATATGAAATAATGGGGCTCCTATAGGAATATGATCAATATGTATCAACAGTATTTTTCTCTTCTCTCTTTCTGTCTCTTCTTTTCTTAAGTTGAGAAAAGCCACAACTCTCTTGAGTTAATATTTTTCCTGGAGTGCCAGTAATTTGTTTTTGACAAGGATGGCTGGGCCCCTAAAACTATGTTTTCATGCATTATATCATTCCCTGTGAACTACAGTTAACAAAATCTTACTGTAAACAGAGAGTAACGGGCTCACGTTTTATATGAATGTTAGAACTCGTTTGCTGGTTGGTCATCTGTACTTGCTCAAACTGAAACTATCCGACTTGCTATAGCATTTCCTTCTTAATATGATCCTGACTAACTGTAAAAACTTGGTATGAAATGGGGTTCCTATAGGAATATGATCGATATGTATACAGTAATTTTCTCTCTCTCTCTCTTTCTTTTCTTAAGTTGAGAAAAAGCCATAGCTCTCTTGAGTAAATATGACTCCTGGAGTGCCAGTAATTTGTTTTGGCAAGGATGGCTGGGCCCCTAAAACTATGTTTTCATGCATTATATCATTCCCTGTCAACTACAGTTAGCAAAATCTTACCGTAAACAGATAGTAACGGGATTGCGTTTTATATGATTATTAGAACTCGTTTGCTGGTTGGTCATCTGTACTTGCTCAAACTGAAACTATCTGACTTGCTATAGCATTTCCTTCTTAATATGATCCTGTTACCATCATGGCCAATTTATTTGGTGTTAATCATATTGTACCTCATCCATTTGAATTAATGGCATTGATAATTGGTTAACTGCATATGCATTAGACTACCGTGGTTTAGTTCAAGGACAGACTCCTTTACAAAGTTCAAGAGGAGAATGAGAATCCCGTGTCTATAATATCAGTTTTAATAACAAAACAAGTAAATTATATGGTTATATGAGAATACAAAGGTGTATTAATCTACATAAATTACACCTATATAAAGTTCATGCTGGCTATTCTTTTCAACCTTTCACCTGCCTTGCATGATTTTAATTTGCATTGTTTTGATCAGTATTTACGTTTTTTTCCTATTTATTTTGAATCTATATTTGTTTAAAAAGTTCTTTAAATTTATTTGAACTCGGTTATTTAATTGCCACCAAGTAATGAAATGACACAAACAATGTGTGTGTGTGTGTATATCATTTGGATCCAGTTGGAATCATGCACGAGTACTGAAGTGACACAAACATGAGTCTAATATATATCATTTGGATCCAATTGGAATCTCCAAAATTTATGCATTTATATTGCAAAGGTGTTCTTAATACAAGTTAACTACAGCAAATCATAACTTCAAATTTAATTGGATGAATGATTCAGATGAACATTAATTTACTTGGACAATTAATTTTGGTGCAGGAATCAAATGATTGAAAACACTGCTGAGAAATCTGCTATGAGGACTGGACCCAGAAAAGAGCTAAATTCTTTTGATAAGGTAGTCTATCTGTTTACGTAAATTCTTTTTGAAATATGTGTTCTTTTTGAGTTTTTGGCTTTTATGAATTATTTAAGTCTCATTTACTTTTCCTTTCTCTGATTTTTTTTCTTTTATATGAGGGAGAATGAAGCATTGGGCATCCAATGTTTGACTTTGTTGTCTTTTTACCAGCCAACTTAAAAAAAAGATATGTTGCAATGAGAATAAGCAAGTTAAGGGATAAATGTAGTCTGTTGATTTCCCCGACATCTTAAGAAGGAAATGGTGTGGAAAGGAGTTTTCAGTCAACTAGCAATTACTGATCATTAGTATTGGCAGTGGGAATGGACCTAGCTATTCTATTTAAGACCATAAGTTTTAAGAGGTTGATGCAATATTGAAAGTATTTAAGAATTTGTCAATGTTCTAAAAGGCGCTAGACGGGAGGCGGGTGGCTGGGGATAGAGCCTAGGGGGTCTAGGCATGATTTTTTATTTTAAGCCAATTTTAATATTTTATCTTATATTTATCCAAACAAAACAATAATTTAAAGCAAAACAATGGGGTCTAGCGCCTAGGTGGTCTAGGCATGATTTTTTATTTTAAGTCAATTTTAATATTTTATCTTACATTTATCCAATCAAAATAATAATTTAAAGCAGAACAATCTATAATAAAAATAATAAAGGCCTTTGATAAAGTTCAAACACATATCTTTAACGTATTAGTTTTATTCATAAACAAGATTACTATTAAATAATAAAATTTAAAATTAAGATTACTATTAAATAATAAAATTTAAAATTTCAAGAATTCAATTCAATATTAAAACTTAAGAAACTAAACATAAATTTAAGAATTATATTGAGTAAAGTTAAATATTACAAATGTATCATCATTTATATAATTTGAAGTTGGTACAAGTTCAAGAAATTACAACTATAATAAAATTATCCATTTCGACTTGAGCTTGTTCACTTCTTGTTGTGATTTGATATGCTACAACCTACATTATGAATATGGTAAATCATTAGAAAAATAAATATATCAAAATCTGGTTTGGTTAGTTATTAAAAAAAAACCTTGCCACCTAAACGACTTAGGCCTACTTGCCCTCCTAGGTCGCTTAGGCCCCGCCTAATTTCTTGAAGGGATTTTTTGGCCTAGGTGAGACGCCAGGGGGCCTAGCGCCTAGGCCGCTTTTTAGAACACTGAAATTCGATAAACTTAAAAAGGGAAACTGGATCAAGTGTTAGCTGATTATTGAGCGCAAACTTGTCAAGTCGTTGACTAGTCGTCGCCTAGGCGACGACTAGGCGTTAAGTCGGTAAAAAATTCCAACACATAAGGGCGACTTGGTGGGAGAGCAGATAGTCGAGTGCTTAGCAGCCGACTTGGATGACTTAGATGACTGGAGAACGACTTGGACGGCTATATTGATAAGCAGTCGACTTGCCGTAACGGGTTTGGTCCAACCCGAAGCTGAACTGGGTAAAAAAGAAGAAGCCTTAAGTTTGACTTAACCTAATCGATCCCTCACAACTTCGGAACATCAGAGAGGGAGAAACGAAAAGAGGCGAGAGTAGACCCAATCGATCTTCTTCTCCGCCGGCTCACTTCGGAACTCCGGCGACTTACATGTATGCTTCTTTTCTTCTCTGTTTTTGCTGTTTTCTCTTCTTCACGTCTTCTTCTCTTCTTCTATTCTTCTTTTTTGGTTCTTCTCTTCTTCTAATCTTCTTCGGTTAGTTGAAAACCCAAAAAGGAAGGGGTATAATTATGTATTATAAATTGGATATTTTATGTTTTGAGAGTGAATTTTACGAAAAGGGGTGAGTTTATAGCATGGTATGTGCTATGCTTTGTGATATGCATTGAGTAAAATAAATATGTATGTGTTGTGCTTTGTGATATGTATTTTTATTTTTATTTTCCTTCAATTGGTCATAACACAATGTTAATCATAAGAAATAGGAGTATTACATTGTTTAAAAAGAGGTGGGATGAAAAGTTGTAAACTTGTGGTTCAATAAATCATTTCCAATGGAAAGTGAGTATTTATTGGAGGCTCTGCTCTGGCTATGCTTTGGATTTACTCTGTTGTTTATTGCTTGTGTGTGGCTGCCTATTTATTGTTTATATGCTTTGAGCCTCCGACTGCTTTAGCTCTGTTTATTGTTTATTGCTGCAGTATCTTAGTTCTTAAATATGATGGATATTTGCTTTTAAAGCATTTCCTGGCCTAAACTACATATGTATACATTATAATAGAATATACTTGACAACTTATTTAGTGTATAAATTATAATAATGTAATAAGTAGTAAGTAAATAAAAATTGCAGGAGCCATCTATGTTTACTTGTTTTATTATTACAATTTACAATTACAATGTTTTGTTTGTTTGTGTAATTGTATTTTGTAGATAGTTAAATGGCGAAAGTTCTGGAGCAGAGAGTTATGATTCAAGTAAGAATCCTAAAAGAAAGGCCAAGTCTAAGGATCCGAGATAGAAATATGCATTTTGGCCAGAATTGAACGATAAAAATCTCGTTCAATGCATACTCTGTGGGAAAAAGGTTCATGGAGAAATCAAAAGATTCAAACAACATACCGGTGGGTATGGTGATGTGTCTAAGTGTCCTCGAACTACAACAGAAACTGTAAACGAGATGCATCAAACTATAATGAGTAACAAAAGGAATAAGCCAATTCAATTTGATGATAGTGACTAAGTAGAAGAAATTCAGTCATCTAATATTCCTTCCAATGCTTCATCTGCAGTTGTTCCAAATTATGGGACTGCATCTAAAAGGATGAAAAGTGTATTTCAATTCCCTAAGCCACAGTCACAACCAAAGACAATTGAAACTCATCTTAGGAAATCTCCTGAAGAAGTTGTAGACGAAAGGCATCGCAAAGGTCTTAGTCAAACAACTTTGGAAAATCGTCTTAGGTCACCGGAAGAAAGACAAAGTTCACATGTACATTGCTAACTGGTTTTATGAGAATGACATCCCTTTTAATGCAGCAAATTCAAGAAGTTTTGAGATGATGATAGAGGCTATCGGGCAATATAGGTCGGGTTTGAAGCTTCCTTCGTATCACGAGTTGAGAGTTCCTCTTTTAGGGAGGAATTGAAGGAGAAGCACAAAACTTCTTGAAAGCAATACGGTTGCACTCTTATGTCAGACGGATGGACAGACAGAAGAGGCCGACACTTAATAATTTTTTTGCTAATACTCATGCAGGGACTTATTTCATGGGATCTGTTGAGCATGTTGGCTGAGTTGCTTGATGGGAAGATCAAAGAGATTGGGTCCAAGTATGTTGTGCAAGTAGTGACGTACAATGCTTCCAATTATAAGGCAGTTGGTCAGATTTTAATTGAGAGGAGACTTACTTTATTCTGGATACCATGTGCAACCCATTGCCTAGACCTTATGCTAGAGGACATAGACAATTTGAAATAGTTTAAGTCTACAATCGGGAGGGCAAGAAAAATATCAACATTCATTTATAGACATGGTCGGCTTCTTGATGCGATGAGGAGCAAAACAAATGGGAGGGACCTTGTGAGATCGGGAGTCATCCGATTTGCTACATCTTTTTTGAACCTTCAAAGCTTGTGCAAGCACAAGGATGCTTTGAGACAGTTATTCATCAGTGATGATTGGACACATTCTAAATTGTCCACTTCTTATCATTATTTTTGAACGAACTTGTTTTGTATCAAACCGTTCCCCTCATTCATATGGCAGATTGAAGGACCATTTCTTGCTGCAATCATTCTTGAAATTATAGAACTTTAATAGGTAGCCACATTTTGCTAACAAATGGCCAAGTTTAACTATGTACGTGGCAGTTTTGGATTGTATTAATACTAGGTAATGGCATTTCTGTATACAAGAATATAATTTTACTTGGTTGTGTGGTCTGAACTATTATTTCTGATCACAGTATTTGTAGGCTCCTGTGAAACTCACTATTGACACCGTATTGATAAAGCTGAAATAGAAACTGGTGAATTGTATTCATACACTGTATGTAATATGATTCTATATAAATTTGCATCTGCATCACTTCATTGGTCTCACTCACTACAAAAAAATTTCTATCTTAACCTTACCCATACGAATGTAATGACTATGATAGAATCATTCAGCTTCTTAGTTGAGTGGTTCACATACCGATCGAGTATACATCTTGATGTTTTTTAAGATTGTACAAAGCTATAAAATTATGCTAGTTGTTTTGTATCCTTTGATTTTTCTTCTTTTCACCAATTTTATCAAAGAAAAACTGTTGCTTCTAGTGTGACTAATTTTACAGTTCATAGTTGAAGCACTCTGTATGCTATATTCTTCTTCTTCAAACTTTTTTGTTCTGATAGTGAAGTACCACTCACATTTACTTTCAGGCACTAGAGAATGTTGAAGAAGCTATGATAAGGTTGGAAGAATTACTCCAGGAGCTTCATGTTTCAAGCAGCAGTTCTGGGAAGGAGCATTTAAAAGCTGCTTGTTCTGATCTAGAGAGGATTAGGAAACTTAAAAAGGAGGCTGAGTTTCTTGAGGTTTCTTTCAGAGCAAAGGCAGCTTCTCTTCAGCAGGTATGTTTCTAGATTAATTAATCACACTAACCCACAAACAATTTTACTCTGTGAATTCCATAATTCTTTCATTTCCTCTTCACATTATAAATCCATTTGATTTTGCAATATATATAGAGTTACGTTCTTCAGAAGTTGTATAAGTACTGGCTAATATCTAATATGGTTTTGTTGCAAGAACCGACTTGTTGACATGCCAAGATTCTTATTTCCTTTTTTTTGTTATTACAAACACATTAGATTATCAAAACATATATATCATTAATCCTAGTGCCAGGCATTACTCATGGAATGGAATATCAAGAAATACTTTGTTAAATCAAAATTTGTATCTATGCTGGATTTTGAGTTTAATGAATTTATTTAAATCATCAATTGGTAAAAATTCACAAAATTGGGTTCTATTCAGTTAATTGTGGAAATCTTTGACCTGCGGATTGTTCTATTATTTCATTATTCTTGAGTTGAAGAAAGTGCAAATATTTTAGTGGGAAGTGCTAATAGTTACTAATGAAACATTCTTGAGCTGACAAATAGCAAAGAAAACAAAAGGGAGCTTTCATTGATAACTGTTTTAGGATTACATAAGACTCTAGAGGGTTTACATGAAAAGTGTTTCTGTTTGATATATTATCATAAATTGGCACTTACAAAGCGCAGCTTCTGTTGTTGAATCACGTAATCTGTTGTATTGAGACATTTAACTGGCTGAATAACAAACTTTCGCCAAAATGATTTATCGTACCATTTCATACTAGAAACGGTATTAATGAAAAAGAATGGGCAAGTTAAGTAGGTTTGATTATGTAATTTCCTGATTTTCATTCCTGGACTTTTTAGGTTTTGTCTAACAATTTCCATCAATTGTAAAAGTTGAACTACCTGATCATTTTTCATAAGTGATTCATGGGCGTATATGTGATCTTAGATATACTTATACTCCTTTATGGCTACTGATGCAAATAACTGAGAATTATTCTACAAGCTTTATGAATTCAGTAATGAAACGGAAGTAATGAAAAGCTTGTTAAGCTTACTCTTTATTTTTTCTATCTCCCTCTTCTCTCTCACTCGAACTCAGTGAAGAATCACCGATTTTTCTACTCCTTCCTCCCAAATTCTCTCTACTTCCTCTCTAATTCTCTGTTTCTCTCTATATTTCTGGTTAGGCTACAAGTAGAGCCTGAGAAGGCTTGTAAAATTTAACTGGACCTTAGAAAATTAAACCCTGCACTGCCCTAGTGCCTAATCCTTTAACCCAAGACCTTTGTTTATAGGGCTGGTCAGGACACCCAACGCATCGATGGGCCTATCCATCGACTTCAAAGAATATCAATGCAATCATAATGCTGTAGGACCTATGCATCTTTACCCTTATACCTCGGAACCCAATAAGAAGCATCTTCCCTGTTGATGGATGAACCCACTTATCTCCTTAAATCCCTAACCAAAAACACCATATTTGGTATGTAATTTTTATATCTTAGTTGTGAGGTCCGTCCCATTGATCAATTGGTCTTCCTGTACTGTACCGTTTACCTTTTCTATAGTAATACTCTATACAATTCATGTGTGAGCTTGATGTGATGACTCAATACCCACACAATTGTGAGATGTCAGTCAAGCCACTATGCAATTGCATCCACCCAGTTTTTCATGAGTTTATTTAAGACATTGAGGTTGATATCACTTTTGTTTGTGAGAAGATATAATAAAAGCTAATCACAAGATGTTATGCCAAGACCATGGTTCAAGTTGCAGATTTATTTGCCAAGTAGTTAGGCAATTGATTGAACCCATAGTTTAACAAGTTTGGCTTGTTTAATACCTTTTCTCCAGTTCACGGGAAAGTTTTACAAGTGAAGAGATGTGAATGAGTCCTTGTGTGTTTGAGTAGCAAACCTGGCCAACTGGCCAGGGGTCCACCAGCAGCAGATAGGTAGTCACTCAATCTGTGTCCTGAAATTTGATGCCCTCCTTTTTGACTTGTTCTTCTTTTCGCAGCAAGTCTACTTTTTGGTCTGTCTGATAGCTGAAGGTTTGCGGTCACTGAGCTTATGACTCTCATATTAGTGAAGTTCTTAAATGGCTTGCAATAACTGTTAGATCACACCACTCATAGCAGCTATCTCTATATGCTGGACTAGATCTCGTCCTGGTCAAAATCGTTCTACGTGCAATTGAGGTCTTGGTTTAGGATTGGCTTTTAGCACAGTTATATGCTTTAAGAAGTCTTACTTCTTTGATGACCTAAACAAAGTTACAAACATCTTTCTTGGCCGTGGTTGTAATTGTTAAAGCAGAGTCATTTTTCTTTACTTTGCATTGTCGAGAATTTTCTCATGTTTTGGGGTTATGAAATATTGTTTTACTCATAATGCTGTTAAAAAAGTTTTAGATTAAACTTTAAAGAATATGTGGTGATGTATTCATATCGAGGAACTGAAAAATCTTAATTTCCTAGGCTTTGCATTACGTAGGAATTAGGATGCTTGCTTTTTGACAAGTATGCATATACTGCTCCCTTACGTGGTTTTTTTACTTATGGTAGAGATAATGGATACCAGAATTTTCTGTTGTCGTAATGAGTCCCTAGGTCTACAGTTTTGCACTAGCTTATAGAACAAGCTTTCTTCAAGGATCTGATTCTCAACTTGACCTTTATCTGATTAGTGCTTTTGTATGAGATGCTAGGTAGATGAGGATAATCCTTCGTCGTCTTCTATTAGCAAGCAGCGGAAGTATTCTAGAGGCAAGGGCAGTAAGAGTAATAAGCGTAAATATGGACAGGAGCAGCAGGTATTTGACGTAATTAGATAATTTTGGGATCATGTACTTAGATGTCAAACCTGCTATTTTCTGCATTTGGTTTAATTATATGTATGTTGTGTTTTTCTCCAGAGTTGCTGGTAATCCCGGTACATTATGGAGCTTTCTTCTACGCCGTCCAAGCAGGAAGTCTGACCCTGGTCCATATATTGCCGATGGAAGTGTATGCCTTACGATGACCCTAGCTCATCATTTATCTTGAATTTAAATGTTTGGCACATTGAGTTCTGATCTCCTTTAGATACATAAAAGATTCAATTCCAGTAGTAATTTTCAAAATCAGACATTGCCGATAAGGATTTTTTGTACATTGTTTGAACCTTAGATTCTTAGCATAGGTAATGCCAGGTCATCTGAAATTAGATCAACCTGGTTGACATCCGATGTCCCTCACTGTACTGCATATTGTAGAAACACACTAGCACAAAATATATACTTTCTTTTAAATGTAACCATTTCGTTTAAATATTTTTAAATTCTACAGATTAAGAAGTATGCCTACCAACTATTTATTTATCTTAATGTCTAACACACATTACACTGTATCAAGCATAAATGCAATCATTATATGCAAGATTTTATAATTTATTCCTTAAACCTTCGTTTTCTTTGTGCCTTCACTTCAACTACTACCTGACTTGTAAAAACTACTAAAGCTTAAACTAGTCACATATATTAATATTAAGAAAACCTTTAATGACAAAAAAAATAAAGAAAACTTAAAAACGAGTCAGCCTGGTGTAAAACATATTGTGTAAGATCCAAGGGATCCAGCATTTATGTCGATTATTGTCAAATCATTTGACCATCAATTTGTGCTTCAAATATTATCTCTATTGAATCTTATGGATTGCTTTAGTCTCTCTTCTTCATCTGCTCTCTAATGGAGTGCTGATACATTAAAAGTCATGAGTACTTGAATTTTTTGCGTAGCATGGAAACGTTTTATGTTAGAATTGCCTTTCCTTATTCGATTAAGATAGCAAGGAATGCAAATGATGTAGCTTTTCTCAATTGTACAATGACTTTGAGATAAGTAAGTCAATGCTTGAACCGTTTGATATTATACACACGTTCTTATCCTGACCTTGAACTGCAACAGTGGTTCTATTAACATTTGCTCCAAGTCGTTTTGCAAGAAATTGTTTTCATGAGATTACAATAATTTACTTGTAATAACAACAAGGATTCCATATCCCTGTCCTCTTTTTTTTGACAACATATAGTATGTTCATCTTTTTTAAGGGCGTCTTTCTTGTTATTTCTACCCTTTTTTATTTCTAGATTTACTCAGCATGTGCGTCTGAATATGTGGTGTTAAAAGGTATTATGCTCATCGTGAGTAAACAGTTATGAAGTTTTTTTGTATGCAGGAGGATGAACTTTCTGAACTGGAAACTGTCAATATGGGTGTGGCAGACTCAAATTCAAATGAAATTCAACGTTTTGAACTTCTAAGGAATGAGCTTATAGAACTTGAAAGACGAGTTCAAAAAAGTTCTGACCGTTCTGAAAATGAAGAGGTGCCTCTTAGCCTTCTCAGCAGGAGTATTAACATATCCCCGTTTTGCTCCCCCCTCCCTCCTTTTTTCTTATTTTCTTTTTAAATTTGGTTCTGAAGCAATCCTGCTTATAGAAGTTATAGTAAAAGAAAAAATGCGTAAATATAATTTTCTAATTTATCCACTGAAATCAAGGTCCTCATATTCAGTATTCACTAGGCTTGAGGACAGCCACTTGATAATAATTAAAAAAAAGGTAAAAAAAAGAAGATTTTATTAGTAGAAGAGGAAATGCAAACTGGAGTGAAAAAATCTGCAAATAGTAGATTTTCCAAGTTCTTGAACAGCTTTTTGTGAAGTGAATATGCAATGCTTTTCTCTGTATCCCCCAAACAGACATCATTTGCCCATCCGTCTATGTCGAATAGTCGGTAGAATGATTTACGACTGCTGAATCCTTAACTCACAATTCTCTCTAGCAGGTAATTTATTGGTAACTTCAGACCCAAGTTCAAGAACATTATTATTTTTATTTATAAATCGATTGTAAGATAGTTTTTCCCTTGAAAAAAAAACATGTTTGAGCTTAGTTCCAGGTGCTCAACTTTTTTCTTGTCTTAGATGATTGTTAATCATCACTTTAAGTGGTCTAGATATCGATGGATGGCCGATGGGAAGATGAACCTATCTTAATATTGTCTAGATCTAGGAGTATAGTTAATCAGCCTCCAAATATACTTGGCACCTTGGCATTACTTGGATAAACTTACATAACTCAATATACATGTGTATGGCATATTTGTGGAATTACCGACATGCTTATCTTTGAGGCTGTTACTTAGCTACACTATGAGTTAGAGTGATTCCATGCATTTGTTTTACAGGAGGATAATAAGATGACAGATGACAGTGCCAGTTATGCTAAGGAAGCTGAAGGTGCTGGATTGATCAAGGCTCGGAAAGAAAATATTATTGAAAAATCACTCGATAAGCTTAAAGAAACGAGTACGGTATGTATGAACATAATATACCTATAGCACTCAGCTATTCATTAGGCAATATTAATTTGTGGTCCTATAGGATATTATTTCACGAGTCTAGACAGGCTTGGTGTGTACTTAGTAATCAGATTAATGAGCTGAGACAATCCTTCAGACACATTCCGCATTTCAACTGAGATGTAATAGTGAGTGGATGTGTGGAACACATCAGGTGGTAACTTCACCACCTGATTAGTTCTGACCTGCAACTTTTGACCTTTTGCATTTCACACAGACTTCTACATACATTATATACTTGCCTATTCTGTTCTATAAAGGGCATTTATAAAAGTTGTTCAGGAGGTTCCATCAGCTTTATGCTTCCTTTCGTTCATAGGTACTCCCTTGCTCCACCTTTTCGGCGTTTGCAGTGCACGGCCGTTAATACACCTTCATGAACTGGGGTTCTCCTTTTATGAATTCAAATGTTTTGAAAACTTCTTTTTGTCGAATTCTTTGTTTGGTACAAAATTTAACCGTCTTTTTTATGCTCATATGACAAAAGACTCAAAGGTCTATGGTATCATCCATAAATGGAGCCATGGCCCTCACAAAATAATCAATGGCATTCTGTTTCTTAGGATGTGTATTATCTTAGAGACTTGTTTGGAGTGTGTAAAATCTTTTTCAATAGCATTTTGAAATTGAAATTGTTCCAATTTCTGTTGTGAGTGCCTCCTTCTCTGCATTTATTCCCTATTTGAATGCATAAGTTTTGTGTAAGTTGGAACGAATTTATTAAAGTAACTTGCAGAAGCCAAACTTGTATTTTGTCTTCAACTTGATGGTGTTCTTGTGTTTAAAATTGCTCTTAAATTTAAATTCTTATTTCTTTCTTTAGTTTACCAGCATGTCAATTTATAATCTTGCAAAATGTTATGAATAAGCAGGATGTATTGCAAGGGACTCAGCTTCTAGCTATTGATGTTGCTGCGGCTTCTGAGTTGCTTAGAAGGGTCCTCATAGGAGATGAATTGACAGAGAAAGAAAAGCAAGCACTTAGAAGAACTTTGACTGACCTAGCATCAGTAGTTCCAATTGGTTTTCTGATGCTCCTTCCAGTAAGTTCTAATAATCTCATACTCTTGTCCTTTTTGAGTTTGTGTGCTACTTTTTGTTTCTGTTTTCTTTCACATTATTAGTTTATCATCGATGGCTTACTGAAAAGGAACTAAAACCATTGTGTATATTAAAGACCAACTATGTATCAATTGCAAAAGTAAATTACTTGCATCATGTTTAATTTTTCCATAGTGATGTACATTATGAAAGCATTGTCCAACTAAATGAAACATGATCTATTTTTAGCTATGTATATTATGTTAAAACATCATCCCCCTTTTTTTAGAGGCTAGAAGCTCATTAATATTTCATTCTTTCATTTATACCTATTTTCATTGATCTTAAAGAAGAGATTTACAAGGGAAATAAAATTTTCCCTGTATGCGGTGTTTCTCTTGGGGATCAACTGATGTACCGTAAATATACATTGCAACTGAGCCATATAATGTATCCTGTAGGTTACTGCAGTGGGGCATGCAGCAATGTTGGCCGCAATTCAACGATATGTGCCAGCACTGGTGAGTATTTTCTGATGCTGTGCTTGTCTAAATTCTTGAATTAAATGGAGCACAATCACATGCTCATACAAATTCTCTCTTTTGCCAGATTCCGTCCACATATGGACCAGAAAGGTTAGATCTCCTGAGGCAGCTCGAGAAGGTGAAGGAAATGGAAACCACTGAAGTGAACCCCACTGAAGAATGCAAATGAATAGTTCTTATACCGCTCATAAAACCAAAGTTCTTTCTTAAAAGATAACCTCCATTCAATTTAGTGTGGTTCTGAAGAAGCCCTTTGACAAAAGATGAGCATAGAGAAGTTCATTCCAAGTGTCTGGCACTCCAGGTAAGCACCAATGGCTGCAGTCTTGTGGCGCATCTACTGGAGTTCCTGGCTCACGATGGCTCGAAGGGTGTCCGTCTTTTCTAAAGTCTGTCAAATATGTGATGTTTAAGAAGTATGCCTTTCTCTTTGCACTTTCTATCTGTTTGACTACTTCAGAAATAAACAGATTGTTCCATGGCTCAGGTTCCAGTTTTGTGTAGTTAGTTTCTGGTGACGTATTAGTATCACAATGACCACCATCTTTCCATGTTCCGTCCCTGCATTGAGGCCAAAAATAACATGCAATATTACAGATGGACCCGATCATTAGAAGACTCTAAATTATGCCTCTTGTTTGAGCATGTGACACATAACAGACTAAATATATTTCCTGTACCAAACAGGCAGTCCTTGTAATTGTACAGAGGTTTTCAAATTCAGTGGAACGGGCTGCAACACATTTCTGTTTCACTGTGAAGGCAAATAGCCATCCATATTCTGTGTGGGCTATTACATAGTTGCAAGTCATTACCACAGTTGATGATTGGCAAGCAGTGAGGAATTGTAAATGGAAAGAAAAAAAATCAATCATCTTTTATAGTGTAGTGACTCATTGATTGTCATCTTATTCTTTGTGATAGATTGATTTGTATAGTGTATGAGATAAAGATATTCCAGACATTTTTTGTGTGTATGTATATGCATTGTATAAATAAAGTACCTATTCAGTTTAGGTGTATCACATGTTTTGTACGTAACCTTTGAAGTTTCTCAACTTGAGTAATTAAATTGTTTATTTTTGCGGCACTCAAGAGGACATTATAGTTTTGTTTCCTTTTCTTACCTGTAATGCACCGATGAGTAGCTTCGGAAGAAGATGTGAGTCCTTAGGGGATCTAAGTTTTGCATCACCCATGACTTCCATGTCACTAGGGACCTCCGAAATGCTTCTGTGACATCCATTGTCATGTTCAGACTCTCCTCTTCCTGAAAATAAACACCCCTGAAAATCAAAACAATTATTAGTGAAATTCATTTCAAGAGCTATACTGATACCATAATTATTACATACATATTAACAGTTTTGTCTTGGTTCCACCAGTGTCCAGTATTGAAGACAAGAACATCTGCTCCTACCCATCTAGAGCTGTACCAGTGGAGCTTGTCAACCCTAATGACACCTCGGACTTCCTTTGGTGCATTTTTAGGCAGTCGGGCACCAGCTACTAGGAAAGGTTCCCGGTAGTATTCTACTGTGAAGTTGTATTCTTGAAAGCGGATTGAGAGATAGCCTTTGTGTTTTGTTAAGGGGCTTCCGTTTTCTTCATATATTGTAGATGTGTCTGAAACTCCTTGGGCTAGCATGCATATCAGAGACTCCCATTGGTTTCTCCCAATGGAGTCACCGGCAAAAACTATACGTCCGTTTCGGCTCCTCTCCAGAAAATCAGATGCATTGAATCTGAAGAAATTTTAATTTCAGAATTTGATTCCCCATCTTTACTTCATTTCTTATAGGATATGGATATATTCTTTTGAAAAAGTTAAGTAGGTAGCAGAGTCTATTTATTCCAGTTAATTGGTCATTTACCACGAAACAGTTTTAATACGTACAACACGAGATAATTAGATTAACAACTCAACAAATAAGAAATAAACTCTCATCTCAAAGGGCCTCATGCACGATATAATTCAGTAAAATAGTAATACTTAAAATAATAAATGATAATAATAATAACAATAAACAAATAAATAAATAAAATACACAAATAAGTGAAAAAGGTGTATTACCCAACGAAATGTTTACGTCATCCGATGGAATTAAATATAGTAATTTTACTTTGAGCTCAAGTTCAAAATTTAATGGAAAATGTAAAATATGAAAGGAAAATGTAAACTATTTAAGCAATAGGGTACCTCAATTATGCACGAGTAGTATTATACTCCTAGGGTACCTCAAATGTGCACGAGTATTAATTATAATCCCTCTATTTCACAAAAAAACAATTTTTTAATGACATTGTGAAATTTCGAATTTTATTTAATTTTAATTGAGTGTAAACTACTTAAAAGCATAAAATTATTGTTCAGAAAATTTAATTATACTAAATTCATATCCAATTTTAGAATTTCATAAATTAACTAGGATTAAAGTGTTTGTGGAAAGTAGATAATATAAAACAATCTAGCTAATATATATATATATATATATATATATATATATATATATATATATGACATACCTTGGGATATCACATCCTTCTGGCTGCCACCGCCATTTGAGATAGTCTACATCCGGTCGACCACTGCGACGGCAACGGAAACCAGGATCAAGAAATGGACAGTCCTCCGTGTAAAACCGGAGAGGGTAACTTTCATCCCAAACCCATTTACCATTTGAATACTCGCAAGGTTTCAACTTATTATTATTATTGCCATGATATATGTAGTTGGGGTTTTGGGGTATGATCCGGTACAAGAAACCAATGCCAAGAAGAGAATGTGGTTGGTGCAATGAGGTTATAAAATTGTAGAAAACAATGGATGTAATGAGGAGAAAGAAAAAGAATAGTGGATAGGTAAGTTGTTTCTTTGTCAAGATTGGAAAGAAAACAAAGTAATGTTGTTTTTCATGTGGCTGGTGATGGTGAAGATCCATAAGAAATAATAAGAGAGTGAGAATTTTATGGTAGAGATTAGGGATATTAATAATAGATAGTAAACTATTTATTTTCTTGCCTAGCGGAGTCTAGCTAATTAATTAATTATTATGCTGCCTCTGATCGATTACCCTCTTATATTGTTGTCACGTACATACTATATACTTATTTATAATTAATTAATTTTTAACTAAATAAAGATTATGTGAAAAATAATTTATATATATGCACTTGAGAGACGGTACATTAGATGCCACAAAAAACAACTTTGAATTCGGCCAAGTTAAATTTTGGCGTGCTCATCTTGTTCTTTACGAACGTTCATGCATGTTCTAAGGAGATTACCCCTAATTTCTTGGGGTCAACGTTATCCCTCCCTTAAAACACTCCTGTTTTGAATTTGGGCCGGCATTTTTTTGAGTTGGTATATGACGAATCGTGGTATATATAAATGCGCACATGCATATATATCTTCCTACAAATGTCATTTAGATCGGAGTAAACATATATATATGTATGTATATGTATATTATACTCATTTCTCAACAGAAAAAATGAAGGTCAATTGGATTCTTTATATATGTCAAGTCCCAGTGGAAAGGAAAACTATTATAACTGAAATCCTAATTAATCGTCAAAATTGTAGCCAGTCTGTAGATATCAAATCCAGATAGTATTTACATTAAAAAAAATACTCCCTCCGTCTCAGAATAAAAGTCCTGGTAGACTTTTTACGCATATTAAGAAGATGAATAAAATGACAAAATTGCCCATAATAATGTCATTAAATATGGAGATCGAGAGAATTAGAATAAGAAAAGTATGAGATATTTAATGCTACGGGTATAATAGAAAAATATGTGTAAAAGTTTGGTTATTAAATGAAAATTGATATTTAACATGGGACTACCCAAAATAATAATAAATACTTTTATCATGGTACGAATGGAGTTTAGTATGGTAGTTGAATGAATATGCACAAAATTGTTTCAATTCAATATAGAGGGATTAAACAGAATAACTTAAAATCAAGCACCTGCATCTACAATCTTTTTGGATGTGGGAACCTAATATATATCTACCAAAGGCTTTCATTTCTTTGTTGAACGAATCTCAGCTATTGAGTATTACAACAAATCACATATTAATCACTCGTGTGTGTATATATGGCAAAAGTAATGTAAGATATGTCTAGTCAAGTTTGGTTAAGATTATTTAATAATTTTTTATACAAACGACCTAGTTTTATCCATAGGAACATTTTTGGGTTTTATTCAAAAAAATTCATAGAATACGTTAGCCAGAGGGACTGTTTTAACAAACGGTCATCCACTCAAAACACGGTAGCGGCCAACAAAAAAAATTTGATTCAAAAAAAATTTGATTTAATTACTGATTATGCTGATTATCCTCTCTTATGATTTTTAATTATAAATAGGGAATAGTGATTGAATTTATATTATATTCCTACTCAAATATATAAACTCAATCACTATTTTCTATTTATAATTAAAAATAATCAGTAATTATTCTTATGCATACTTATTTTGTTAATAAGTATAAGGATAAGTATAAAGATAATTACTAATTATCCTTATAATTTTTTATTATTTTATTTTACTAATTAATAAGTAATATGTATAACGATAATCTGTTAATAAGTATAAGGATAAGTATAAAGATAATTACTCATTATCCTTATAATTTTTTATAAGTAGTATATATGACGATAATCAGTAATTAAGCCAAAAAAAAATTGTTGGCCGCTAGTACCGTGGCTGGGCCCTCATCTCAGCCATTCACTCTAATTTTGGACGGCTGGATGAGCGTTAATTGAAATAGTCCTTCTAGTTAACGTATTATATGGATCATTTTCTTATATATATATATATATATATATATATATATAAAAAAATGTATATACACAAATAGAAGATATAGTTGATATGACGACGTTTTTTTGGGGCTATATCGACAGTTCACCAGTCGCAATAGCTATTCTGATCTATGACGACAATTGGGGTGAATCGTTATTATAAATTTCAAAAACTATCGCTTATGTATTTAATCGTGTGTGTATATATATATAACTCATATGTATATAAGACATATTTTACTATTTTTTTTATTTTATAAAGAGTTATTTGTAAAACTTTTTATGCAATACGCCTGCTTTTCGAGTTTTAAAATGATGAGTAAAAAAGAAAATAAATGGATTTTAAAAACTTAAGTTTTCTTTTCTAATTCTTTTGTTTCGAGTTTTTAATAAAAGAAAAGAAAAGAAATGGATAGAAAACTTTGCTTACTTTTTCTCGCTTAAAGTTTTTCATTCAAAATCGGCCTTGATTTGAATTTTAAAAAGAAGTTTGAATAATTAATATTTTTATAATTCCTATATTATCCTCAACTTTTAATATAATAAATTTTAAATTACATCCTCAATTTTAAATTTTATATTCTTTTCTATTAAAACTCGAAACAACACAAAAGAAAACTTTAAATTTTCTATTCTTTTTATGTTCTAATTTAAGATTTTTATTATTTTATTTTATGTTCAAAACTCGAAACATAGAGATTGTTAAAAAAATGTGATTATTGATTCTCATTATTGTTTTTGATTATAATTAGTTTTAAAAAGTAGTTTGTGTTTAGTAAATAAGAAACACTTGAACTAGTAAAAGTTAAAAGTGTTTGGTATAATTTTTTTTCTTAAATCACTTTATTTTAAATGTAAATTACCAAAAATGTATGTTTTGAGAGAAGTAGAGACGAGTAGTGGATGAAATTACTAAAATATTAAAAAGTAATTATAAACAATTTTAAAATTAAGGTATCAAATATTTTTTATTTTTAAAATTGATTATAAGCATGTTTAACTATTTATAAGTAATCCCAAACATCTCTAACACTTTGTTTTTGAATTTTAAAATAGACGTAAAAGAAAAAAAATGAGCGAAAAATTTAAATTTTCTTTCCAATTCTTATATTTTTGAGTTTTTTAATAAATAAAAAGAAAAGAAATAGACAAAAAAAAATTTCCTGCCAAAATTTTCCGTATAAAATTGATCAGATTTAAACGAAAAAAAAATTAAAATAAAAAATATTTTTATTATTCCTAATTTATTTTTATCTACTAAACCTAATCTGATAAAAAAAAAATATATAGGCGCGAAACTCCCTACAACTTCCTTTTGCTGCGAACAAGTTCATCGGTCTTTGCCTTTCGCCGCGAACAAGTTCATCTCGGAGGTATCAAATTTATTTATTTTAATGTTTATTGGTGGAGTAATTTGTGTTTTAAATTCAGATCTGAATTGATTGATCTTTGTTTGTTTTGAATTGCTGCGGATATTTGGTGGAGTAATTTCCTCATCCTTGCTTACTGATTCCTGATGGTTTTTTCTTCTTCTTTTTCGTGAATAATATATAGTGGATGACAAAATTGGGTGTTTAGAGTACCAATTTCAATTGGGTCGAAAGAAAAACCAATATATTAAATTTGTATGGTTTGAAGTTGTTTACTGGTGCAATTAGCTTGATAGTTAAAACAGTTTAATTGTTAGAAGTATATATATTAGTGTTGTTCTCGGGTTTGAAAATCATGAAATTCAAAATATTTGTTTTGAAATTAAAAAATCTCATCTTGACTTAATAATGTCTTGTTTTTGAGGTTCATTAATACGAACTCAAAAATCTTTGAAAAGAGAAACCTGACCATAGAATGGCAGTCATTGGGTTAGATTTTGTTTGTGATCTTCGTGTTTGTTTATAGACTTGCAGTTTTTTCGCATTGGGCTGCACTGCTCAAGGACTTTGATTTTTTGAACTTGAAACTTGATTTACCTAAATAGCTTTATTATGATCTTAGAATGTAACCTGATGTTCTTGCCAAAATTTTCTGCAAAAAATAATCTTTATGAAATGTGCCTTTTTATTGTGTTTATTTTTTTTGATTTATGTGTGCAATATTCATCTAAGCTGAGTCCTCACATATTTCATCATACTGATAATTTCACTTGTTAAATTGTCAACCTCCTTTTATTCTTATTATGATTATTTAGTTGTATTAACTTTTTTGCTTTCTTTCCTCGGTGAAAGAATAAGAAGATGTTCCAATATATGTATATATCAACCTATAAAATATAGACGACACCTTTTTTAAGATTAGGAAATTTCAAAAATGAAAAACCAAATAATTGGGGAAAATTGCATCGTCTTCACGATCTTTACCAATAAAGTAAGGGAATCTGACAACGAAACTAAAAGTTTTCATTAGAAATCGAATGGAGCTAGGCAGCCAGCCATAATAAAATATATCAACCAAATACATACATTAATGGCAACAACGACACTAATTGTAACCCAAAGTCCATGGATAACTGATTACCACCATCGATCTTGTTCTTACTGTTTATCTTCTTCTTCATAGACATGATCAATTCTTATTGTTCATCTTCTTCATATCAAACACCATCACCAGCAGCCTTGCAATCACCACCCGTTTTGCACCAGCGCCAGCCTTGTATCGTCATCATCGATCCCTGTTCGTTCGTTCTTTCTTTTTCTTTTGTTCTTCACGTGTTTTAGATTTAGATCTAAGTTTGCATCTTAACATTGATTTACAGATAGATAATTTTGAGGCCTATATTTTTAATTTCAAAATACCCTTTTATTTTTATATTCACATTATATTTCCTTGTAGGAGAAGAATGAAGTTGAAGGTAGTCTTGAGAAAAGTTTCCGATTATGTCCGATATGATCTGAAAGAAATTGTATACCCTTCCTCTTTGCCTGACCCACCTCATATAAAGAAGCGCCGGAAATTAACTTGGAAAGAGCGGTACCTTGTGAGTGTTCATTTTTTTAATTGCATTTCTTAATGTTTGATATGGTTATTTATTATGTTGAAGAGATTGAATTAATGTGGTATTTGCTAAATATTTAGTCCTTGTTATATTACTTGTCTTTTTGTATTTAATTTGAACGTGAAAAATGTCTTTTAGCGTCTAGTTTAATACATCTTCTATTGAATTTAGTGCCCTAATTCTTTTTGTGCATTTTTTGTTTTAGAGTTGATTCAGAGAATGCTTCATCCAAATTCAAGCAACTTTTCTGGCAAGAATTTTGGTCCCCGTGTCATGGTTCATCTACTAATTCATTCGATGTTCTGATGTGATTATTGTCTCTTATAATTTGATGGAAGTGTTTGTCAGTAGTATTGTGTCATGTGGACTGGATGAGCATGACATGCACTTACTGATAAAAATCAATTTCTATAATTGTCCTTCAGGTGTTAAAGGAAGCAACTAGGCTTTATTTTGCAAGCTGGGTAAGGGATATTGGTCCTGATCTTCGCCCAAATGATTATAAGAAGAACGAGTGGAGTGAAGATGAGCCCAATGGTGCAACCAAACAGAAAGAACCTTCAACTTTGGAGGATCTGGGTAAGAAATACTATTGCATGCCCTTTAGTCAATAGTATAAAATATGAAGTAGCTTATCACCAAAAAAGTAGTATAAACTATGAAGTATTGTCATATGATGAAATTGACAGCCGTATTGAAGTTTAGTAAAGTGTTATTGCTATAGAAATGATATAGCTATGTTAGTTTGTTTACCATTCTGAATCTGTGAGAATGTGACTAATTTTTTGTGTTTCAAATATTTAAGAATTATATTGCAAACAAGACGTATAAAAATGCTTGGTAAGAAACCTCTTCCGAATTGAGGAAATTGACATGTGAAACAATAGAGTTTGATAGTATACAGTAGCATCTACGCTTGTTCATGTTTTGTTACTATTTTCCTTATGTCCCTGTTAAGTTACCAAATCATCTTAAAAGCCTAAACTATTAGACAGATGCCCAAAACTGTATATCAAGCTAACACTTCCCTCACGTGCATACATGGAGAAACAAATTAAAAGCATATGCATAATCAATATCAATATAAAGGATAACATGCTGTGGGAATGCTTAAACTCGTGAGTCAAGATATTGCACAATTTACTCTACCGCTTTGATACCATGTTAAGTTATCAACTGATCTAAAAGTTTAAGATATTAGAGAGAGAGAGAGACCACAACAATGTATGTCAAGTTAATATTCCAGCTCATCTTCGCTTCAACTTTGGAAAGCTTGTGCATTGGAAGAGTTGAAGGACCAAAAAATATGATAGGAATTGTGAAAGAGCTGCTAAGTCTATGAGCATGTGCAGAAATTGTTAAATGTTTAGTTACTTTAGTAATTGAAATTTCTAGAGTAGTTTTGGATCTGGATATTTAATTTATGGTCTTACAAACTGAAACCGAGAACATCCGATGGGAAAAGATTAATTAGGTAGACCTTGTAGTCACAATAGTGGGAATCGCGTTCTGCTTTTTCCTAGAGTAGTTCTGGATCTGAAAATTTGATTTAAACATCTTACAATGATGTGGAGAGCATAGATGCACTAGGCGACGACTAGGCGTTGGAGAAGGGCAAGGCAACGCCTTGGATGCCGAACTGCCAAGGCTCACGCATTGGTAGCGGACCCAAATTAAGTGATTAAATCATTTTTTATCATAACTCATCACAATTCATGGACTTTTCAAATTACCCAAGCAACTCAACTCATGACCCTGGCCTAACTCATGACCCTACTCCTTTGAATGAGAGTAATGTTCGTGAGGAAGTTGGAAATGACTTCAAAGTTGATGATTTTGCTTGAGCTATGACAGTAAAGAATGGAGACTTTTTCATAGTGTTAATTATTATGTTTTTGAGTTTTAATTTATATAAAATTTTATTGTGCAATATACTTCTGAAGTAAAATAAATAATGTATAAAGTGTACATTGTTAACGACTTGTCGTCATAAGGACGTTATGATTGCTTTGGCGTCATGACTGTCAACTACCGTCGCGTCCCGCCTTGGCGCCGTGACAACTATGATAAGAAAAGATTAATTAGGTAGACCATGTTATAATTGTGGGAATTGCCTTCCTGTAATCTAGGTTAATGTTTTACTTTTCTGCTACGAGAGGGGTGTTACTGCTTTAGTTATAGGGGTCCAAGTGAATACCAAATTCAGCACTGTTAAGATTATGATAAAAAAACATGTTTTTTGGATGAAAATCAATATAATACTGTTAATATTATGATTTAGATGCTTTTGTTACAGCTGTCTTATTAAAAAAATTACTTACCTCTAATTTCTTCTGCAAAATATTGTCTTTGTTTTGGTTTAGAATGCGGTTGAAACTTTCTGTTGTATCCTGATATTTTTCACTGTTCAACTGCAAATAAAATTTATAGCTGTGGCTGCCAGAGGTGGAATGGAGACACTTAGGCCAGCTTTGCAGCGGGTGTACATGACAAGAGCTTCAGCTTATAGAGATGGTCTCAAGAGCTTTATTGAAGGGTATCAGGAAGGTATCAAAGAAGTCATGGAGAAGAAGGAAGATTCTGAATCTCAACGAAAAGAGGACACCCAAAAAGAGTGACACCAGATGTAAAGCTTAAATATGACATTTTTTTAAGAGTTTAAATGCAGTATCCGTCCATTTTGCAGTTTGTTATTTGTAAGCCAAATGATATTAATCTATTGTAAATTATTTGGTATACTTCATTAACATCTATACTACTCGTCATGATGTGATTGATGTGGCACAGTGGTGGAATTGTATATTTGGGAGAGTGGTAGGGTTGATAGAAAAAGGGGATGGAGTTGGTGTCAATTAAAAGCAACACACATATCTAGAGATTTATTCAGAAGATTGTACTAGAAGTGGGAATGAGTTGGAATCAGTTGGGAATTTTAGTGCGTCTAGATTAGGCCGGAGAGAATTGCTGGGGAGCGAATGTGGGTCTGAGAGATGCTTAAGAATGACTTGCATTATGTGAAATATTAGGAGCTATTCGGCAGCTAGATGAGAAGCTGGCACTGGTATTCATAAAGTTCTGCAGGGACAAGTTACTGACTTGCACTTTCGAGGTAAGGTGATATGACAGATTAAAAATATCATATTGTCAAACTGTATCCATTGTTTTTCTAGTTTAAATACTCTTTCTGTTGTTCGACTCAATTATGTGGACTTCTATATTTGGTAGTTGTTGGCGGGGCTTTAAATCAACTGTTTGATTTTGGTCTTTCAAGCACAGGGGTCTTGCTTTATCAAGCACGTTATAATGAGATTCCTGTTCCATGTTTGATAATATTCAACAACTTTGTCATTGTATCTGGATTTTTTAGAAAGAAAGCATCAGAATTTAGTTCTTTTTTCTTAACATGTCTGGAATGTTGTGCCACTTCTATCTGCATACAAGGTTAGGTGTTTTAATGGTTCTTTAGTACGAATATTTTTCTTTGAATTTTGTCCAAGAGCTCGACATCTAAGGTGTTCAAAAGAATTATGTTCAAAAGATTCTAAAATTTTCTTCCATGTGATTTGTGTTTGTTGCAGTATTTGGATGCTGTCATGATATTAACCTTTTCTCTCTCTGATTAGTTGGTGAGTGTAACGTTTTCTCTCTCTTTTCAGGTGCAATAGGAGGTGAAATGGAGGTTGACTTGAATTGAATGGGTCACAAGGCAGATTTAAGCCTGATATAAAAATGCAAGGGCGAGCCAGAAAATACTCATAGGATCGTCCAAGGTTTCCTCTGCCCAGTACATACCCTGTTTGACGCTCTTTAGATTTGTATGGTCACCGTCCATTACCTGAATCTGAGGATCCCTCCAAGTTGCAGAGCCACTAATCTCCAATGGAGGCCATTCAGGTGCTCCCTTGTTTTAATCTCGATGGGTCCGTGTAATCAACTGAAACTTTATTCGGCTATTCAGAAAGGTAATCCATCCCTTTCTTTTGCACATTATTCAACTGCTCCTTGCGTTACCATCTCCAAATTGACTGGCAACTTGTACAAACATGGGAATGAAAATTGAAGCCTGTAGCCACACTAGTACAAAACAGTAAATAGACAACACTTAAACAACAACGTTTTTATAAAAAATGTTGTGGTATTTTTTTCCACAACGTTTTTTAACAAAACGTTATAGATACATATAAAAAAAAGTTATCTATTTATTTATACAATTTTTGGTTTTAAATAGATAACGTTTTTTTAAAAAAAACGTTATCTATACCATCATCACCTTCTTCAGTTTGCTTGGGTTTTCAAGTTTAAAACTTTCCTCCGCAGTTCAGGTTTCTGATCGTCAAAAAGGTTAAATCTCTTCTTTTGATTATTATTACTCTTTATTTACAAACCCATTTTCGTCCTTCATTATGCCTCAGTTTTTAGGGTTTCATCAAAGTTTTTGATCACACGCTTTTAAAGGGATTTTTCCGAGATTTTGAACCAGAAACGAAAAAAAAAATCACCTTCTGACTATGACTATGAATGTGAAACGGATTACTATTATATGCGACACATCATTTGGTGATAGTGTATCTGTTTTTGAGCAGAGACTCGATTATTATTATCCATCGATGGGGGATGAAAATGATGCCTTTTACGTTGTGAGGAAGGGGGACATTGTGGGCGTTTACAAGAATTCAACTGATATTCAAACTCTCCTTGTATGTTCCTTAATCCCCTCTTCTTATATCTTCAATTTGTACATTTTCTTGCAACTGTACTTAGTAGGCTTCTAGTGCACTAAAGTAATTGATTTTTGTTAGCTCCTAATTGATCATGGTCACACTTCAGGGAGGACTATATATAGACCAAACAGCAGTAATATAAAAGGCTGTAGTATTATCTCAACTAGACTCCACAATTCCTTTTAATCTTACTAATTTGGAAGGCTGAAAATGAAGTTTATGTGGCAAGGAGATGAATTAAAAAGTAAAATTAGGTTAAAGTAAGAAAAAAAATTACTTAAATCATTCTTGGAAAAGATTTCTGTAAATTAATATGGTAATGCTTCAGATTATTACATATCTTCACTTGCATTCTACTAATTCCCTCTTATTTTTAGATGTATGATCCTTCTATTACTGTGTTCAAAGGATATTCTCTGCCAAAGGATGCTGAGGACTACCTGAACTCACGTGGGCTTAAGAATGCGATTTGTTCAATTGGTGCCTCAAATGTGCAAGCTGATCTTTTTGGTCCACTTGTTGTCTGCCCATTTCAGGTTCAATTGATGCATCTAAATTATAGGCATCTAGTTACCATTTGTTCTCCCATTCACACTAATTGGTTATCTTGGAAGTGCATAATCTTGCTAAAGCTTATAACAGAAACTAGATTATTCAGAATATGTTATAACACTGATCGCTGAATGCATTGTTATCTAATGGCTGAATGGAGGAAATTGGTTACCAGGTGGATGCAAATTTGCAGATGAATAATGTTCAAGTGCTCTTAGTAAGTGGAACTTGTGAAAAATTAAGAGAAGATAACAATCACAGTGCGGCTTATATAACAAGTCAGAATTATAGCAGGACAGATTTGGTAAATTTTCAATGTATGGCTGAAAACATCTGTGGAACTGATGCTAGACATGGAAAGGAAGGCTCAATTGAGCACCAACGTGGAGAATAAGAGGTAGAGAATTATTCCATTAGAAATGATGGTGTCACTTCTGAGTTACTGCCTGGCATACTCGTAGAATACGAAGAGCAGAATTCTTTGGCAGTTAATAGTAAATGGGCAAACTGTACAAAGGAGCTTGATCACCCATCTTCGGAACAACCTGAACTGATAAAAAATTTTACCTGTGAAGCAAATCAAGTCTTTTATGGTGGGTACCATAGTCTTAATACCAGGGGCTGTGAATGCTTAAAAGATACAACTGGAAAGATGGAAGTTGTTGATTTAAAATCCCCGGATAATAGTGGAACTGACTGGATAATTGTTGATTTTCCTTTTCAACATGAACAGGCGGAGCAAGAGAATGAAGCTGCTACTGCAGCAGGTAAGCTGTCTAGTAGATCAAATTTTGTAGATGCAAAATTGCATGCCCAAAACGAAATTTCATATGTTGCAAACGGTAACAGCAACATAAGTACTTCATCTGGAGAACATTTAGAGCTTCAAAATCCTTGCTACAGCAGTAAATGCTAATATCTGTTGTGTTTTTATTCTTTTGATTTTTTAAGATGAATCTATTACAAGTGCTTCTGAGCTGTGATGCCATTTCTAGGCAGACCGAAATGACCATTGGTCCTCAAAATTGTTAGTTAATTAATTGTTGATGAGAAGATTTCTATTATTTTCATCTAGGCTGATTGATGTTGTTCTGTGTGAAATCAGGAGGTTATATAAATAAGATAAGAACTAGTCTAAAGTATCTCTGTCCTTCTGAGCACATTCCTTCGAAAATTGAAGTGGATGTGAGCAATCTTGATATTGGAGATGGAGTGTCCATGCGTGACGTACAGGTTCATCCATCTTTGAAGCTTCTAAGTAAAAATGAGACCATGCCCGTGTGCAAGATTATGGCGACACAGTCAGATAACTTTGAACCTGCAACATAGGCACTATATTTTGGTGCAAGGCATTTCCAATCTTAGCAAGGTCCAGCTGTGTTTATCAATTAGACTTTCTACTCGAGTGGAGAAAGCATTAAAGGTTGGTATTGTATGGTCTCTCCGTCTTCTTCAAACCAGGTACCGCTGATTTAGATCTCCTTATTTATTTGATTGTGTATATCATAGAGTTTTTTGTTAAAAGATGCTCTGATATAAGATCATAGTGCTAGAAATTTGATAATTCTTGAGATTGTAATATAGAATTGGTAAAATTGAGATGAACATATATCACATTCTATTTAGGCATTCAATTTCATCAATAATTTCTGCCCAATTTCTGCCCAATTTAAAATTCTATTTATGGGTATTGCTAGCTATATATATCACATTCAGTCAAGTGGCCTCATGATGTGTTTCAAAAATTCAGAATCCAACCATGATGCTGCAACTGTTTCCATGACATGAAGTTGCCGGCAGTTTTTCATCACTTCGAATAATATATTAACGTATATATTTCAAGTAAAGCAGTTTGTTTTCTATGATGATAATCACAGTACTTTCTGCTACATATTTGCTTCTAATTCGTTATTCATAGTTTTGCTTTTACATCTCTCTGATTGCAGGCCTATACCTCCACACAGTAACTGAGACAAAGCTTGTAGTCGATGCTTCAAGGGGGGGAAAACTACATATCAATGTAAGATTGCTGTTTCTCCGTGGAGATGTCAGTTAGCTCCTTGTCTAATTATTATCGAACTTAAATTTGTTGGTTGCTATTCACCCATTAAAAAATATCAGATATGTAGCTTTCTCTGGATTTTTGTACTATGCAAACTCTTGACATTTAATTTGGTCATATGAGTAAGATAGTATTTTCTTTCTTATTACCTCTGTCTCGCAAAGAAGGTCTTCTTATATTGGTTGTGTACACCACGGGATTTTAAAGCATCTTGAAACAAATTTATGCATTTTATTATGGAGGAAGGAAACAAATTCTGTATCTCCGTTATGGGCTCTATCTTCTTTCCTGAGATCATCATGAAGTTGTAGTTTTTAGACATTACTTTTTTGTTATTAAGGGATTCATTTCGTTTCCTCTCTGAAAATTTCAATTAATTGTTGAATTAGAAGAACATGTGATTCTTATTCCTCCTTTTCGTGTTTGTGTGGGTACTTTCTCGATTTTTCAAGCTTTTGACTTGAAAATTTGGTTATGTTGAATCAACTTTTCCCAAATCAATTTTTTAGTGTCTCAGAGACCTCACATATTTATTTGGGATTGGACTCCTTGCTATGTACAGCAACACTGATGGTACCCATAACATTACCTGAACCATGTTGACTAATGACACCTCATTATAAATTAGCATTTGCAAATTTTCACAGGAAGTTAGTGAATTCATAGTGTTTGTGTGCCAAGTTTTATCGGTGAATATCAAGAAATACTGGTGGAGCAGTTCTAGGAAGTCCACAAGACATAGTCTGTTCACAGGTACTGACATAGGCTTTGTGCAGTGATCAAGTTTGTAGCATTATGTTATTTTCAGTTTTTTGAAAGTTCAATTGAGTCATGTCATGTTCTAGAATATGTACGTGTGCACTCATCTAAGATAATGAATTTATATTGTGGCAGCTTTTGGTTCTGGAGCCATGTTTTCATTGGTGAGTGGATTTGGTGATCCTAATCAGGCTGTGAATGTAGTCACATCTGGTCTTTTATTTGCATTTTTTTTGTGGATGTAATCAAATTCACAATTCAATATAGTAGTAATTTATATTGAAAAGTTAATTTGAGATGTATATATGGATAGTTTGGTATATATTTTGTGGATGAAGTAATTTGAAACTGTAAGCGAATGGTATTATTGGGATATATTTTGAATGGTTGATACATTTTGGCTTTAAATTTAAATGAGAATTTAGACCTTTTAGCTATATATCATGACATTAGCAGATTGCAGGTGTACTGGTAATATAGGTGAAACACAACTTTTTTTTTTTTTTTTTTATCTACAACATTTTAAAATGTTGTATATTTGTATAAACTACAACATTTTTATCCAGAAAACGTTGTGGAATCATACATTCTACAACGTTTTCAAGCATCTATTAATTTATGGAAAACAAATTTACAACGTTTTTTTTTAAAAAATGTTGTATAACAACGTTTTAAAAACGTTGTATAAGGGTGTCAAATAGATGACACTCTTAACTACGACGTTTTTTTGATTGAAACCACAATGTTATTTTCGCGTTATCTATTTACTATTTTGTAGTAGTGCCATTTGTAGGGTGTTTTGAGAAATAAGTCATTATTGATAAGTAACAAATTTTAGCTTCTCAAAAAATGATTTATAGGTCATTTTAAAATAAATAGGTTTAATCAAATGTAATCCTTATTTTAATAGTCTTAACATCTTATTTTAATTTATAAGTCATTTTAGTCAAACACCTTCACATTTTATCTTAACTTAATTTATAATTTATAAGTCAAAATGATGTTCAAACACTTTTTATTCACAAGTCACCACTTAAAAAAGTCATTTTGAAAAAAACAAGTTCAAAGTTTATAGAAGATTTTATTTTGATTCCATCCATAACAACCTATTGTTGTTAGAAGAACAATTTTTGGCTTTAGCCGCCACAAATCAGAAGCGGCTTATAAAAAAAAAAAATTTACATTAGGGCGATGATCAGAATTTACTTTGGCCAAAAATGAAATTCTTCCAACAACCTAATATCATTGTGGATGGAATCCCATTTTGTAGTTCTTTTTGACAAGGAATCATAATACTATTAAAGAGAGCACTGTTTTTACATGTAATTTTCACATTAATTATAATATTTTTACGCGATGAGAGTAGTGTGGATACAAGCTTTATATGAGTAGAGCAGATGTGAAGATATCATTAGGGAAACTATTAACTATCTAATGCATGTACATTTAGGCTCTGCTCTGTATGCTAATTTGTTAGGTTAGGGAAGTTATCTATTATGTACAGAACGTTGAAACTTTGACCCACATATTTGGCAGGTTTGAAATCATAATACTCCATATGAATGAATAGTCGAGAACGAACGATACAACCTTGGACTTTCTTTGGCACTGTCGTGTCGGCAAAGCTAAGTGTTTGATATTATTATCTGAATTAACCAGTTATGTTTTCTATTTTTAGAATATAAATTACATAAAGTTTTTATTATCAGTCACCCCCACCCACCCACCCACCCACCCACCCACCATCTTCTACTTATTTTTATGTAGCAATATGGTCATGACAACTCTCCGTCTCTATGCAAGATCTTCAGGCAGAATCTAATCTCAACTGTAAGTACTAAGTAGCATTACATATTTACATGTTGAATTCCTTTGCCAAAATTCTCATATTTGGCACTTTATTTTGTCAGCCCTACCTTTGGTGGGGCCCCATCCTCCAAATTCATTTCTCCCTCCTCTTCTGAAGCTTTTCTCTCCCTCACCTCCCCACCCCCTGCTCTACTGAGAGAGTGCCTGCAAATCCGGGATTTCCCCATTTTCTTCGAGAATTTTTTTTAAATGAAAAAAATAAGAAAAATAATAATCTGACATTCCAATAAAGTGGGCGAACTGAAATAGTCAACTAGGATGTGACATCCTAATTGATGATATGATCTTATCCTTGGTGAGAATGCCTCGTACTCTGGTTGACATGATCTCCTGAGAAACTGATGTCCTGTTGCAACCATATATATATATATATATATACACGGGTGTCAATATAATTGTTGATTACATCTTTTAATCTGGAACAACCATCAACGTACGTAGCAAATAATTAAACCTACCTCCGTACTATTATTCATCAATTATATATATATTCATCAGAATTAACCATGCATTGGGGACCATGCATGCATATATAACGTACGTAACTTGTGATAGAGATAGCTCGATGATCTGTAAAGGTTTCATGTACATACTCTGGACCATTAACCCCATAATTTCCAATACCAATAGCTATACCTAATTTGCTAGGTCGGTCACTCCCATCCTAAAATAAATGCATGGCTCGTCGTCTGAATATTCTAAGTGCATGCGCTTACCCTTCGCTTAACTGTATCTGCACACCATCATCATTCAAAGGCTAAATACATATAATATGTTCATACATACAAAAACACTTGTCCTTTTGTGGATATTATATAAATTTTAAATAATACATTCACCCCGGGCCCACTATCCTAAGACTTTTCACTTCACGGCTTCCCCGAATAATATTTTAGTCGTTCAACCAGGCTGATCATTAAATATATATATATATATATATATATATATCCAGAAATTTACATGCATGCATGTGACATGTTGTAATATAAACTAATCACTTTGTTAGGCAGATATGGCGTGGACCTATTTAGTACACACACAGATATATTTATATTTATATATATGTTACTTATGTATAATTGTGTATGAATTTGTCTCACTAGGAGGCGGCTAAATCATACCACATCCTCTAAAGTTATATATAAATTTTGATTTTTAAATTAATATCAATTTATTTTAATTTAAATTTTGAAAATAATAAATATAATAATTAATACTAATACATTTTAGTTAATTTACAATAGTTAAAATTTTAAGTTAAATAAATTTATATTAATTCTGATCGAATTTTAAAATTCTGCAAATTAAAATATATTAAAATGAGGGGAGTAGTAGAAAATTGGACATGTTAATCATATCTTAATAATTACCACTTGATGATATATATATGTATATATAATCTAAAAGCTAGTACGTACGTAGTTAATTATATATATATATATATATATATATATATATATATATATATATAAAAGCAGGAATGAAGTGGCCGGATGCTTACCATGCGATTATAATAGTAGTTTGAAACATGAGGCCGTATATCATCTGTATTAGAGTAACTGTGGGTGGAAGCTTCTGGTGTGGGTTCGTCAATATTCTGATCTGGTTGTGACGACTGGCATTCCAGGTTCACTCCAAACAACCTCACTGTCTTTGAATTCCCACTCCACCTCCTTTGATTCTCTACACCTGCTCCCCCTCCCCCTCGCCCTGTAATAGCAACAACACGTGCACCTATATAACTACTTCGTCAGTTACAAAATTATATATACATTTTTTAACAAAAAAATAATTTATAATATTTTTTTTTTCTTTTAAATATATTCTTGACATTGTAATATTCAATTTAGAAACGTTACATATAGAAAGAAAAAGGTTTCTGTAGTTTTTAAAATAAGACTAGTAACACACTAATAAATCAAGTGTCTCATATGTATTGTGGAGTACTATTTGCATGCTGCAAAGTACTAGTCTATCGTTTAAGCGTAACCTAACTAGATACTAAGTATATATATATATATATATATATATATATATATATATTGAGTGGTACAATAATTCACAATACATATGACTAGAACAGATCCTTTGTCCCTAATTCTCCTATCCTTTTGTGTTCTCTCACTTATATTTTGACACTTAATCTCTTATTTAACATTAATTAAATTTAAAATTAAATAAAAGGACATGTGTTAAAATGTAAGTAGGGGACATGAGAATTGGGAGCAGAGGATCTGCTCTCTACATATGAGACACTTGGTCCAAGTAATTGGAAAAGAGTTTTGCACGTATTTTTATATTCCATATATATATATATATATCAATTTATTTATTATGGGTATGGAACAGATGTTTACAAAAAAAAATTGTAATAGAAAAAAATGAGAAGGAAAAGTATATTATATATTAATAAAAAAAATAGAAAAGGGCGGAAGATAGGGTTTTTGGTTGATACCTGCATGAAGACATGAGTCAGGTTGGTATGGAAGAGAAGGCCCATTTGGATAAGATGGATGCCCAGAATTATACAACATCCGGGTCCACCCACCACCACCAGAACCAGCACCAGCTGCCTGAGGCACCATGATATCTTGTACCGGCGCCACTGCGTTCCTCCGCCTCCACCCAATAAAAAACCGGTCACCGTCCTCCCGGAACCGCTCAAACATGACTACGTCACCGGCGTCTAGCCGCTTCTCCTTAACAAAACGGCTCCACCCTTTTGTTAAGACGTAGCTTTGGCTGCTGTTCCAATAGGAGTATCTAAACCTCCAGGACTTGCCCGACTCGTCCTCGAAACTCAGTAACAAAGCCTTGTCGAGCGAGTCACCGGCACCATAATTAGCAGCGAGTGGGAAGTATTTCTCGGCGTGTTGTTTAGGTATGACGAGGCGGTTGAGTTTACCCACATCACTGGGAGTCAATGGCTTCTCAAACATGGCCTCTTTTTGTATTATTATTGTTTCATCTCTAGGCAGAATTTCTCTCTCATCTGTCAGTAATGGTTCCTCTTCTTCTTTTTGATTTAGGTTGAAATTGAAAGGCGCGTTTTGGCCACGCATGGCCGCGACGGTGGCTAATGGGTGGTGGTAGTGTTGACCTTTGTGATGAATTGAGGGTGGATTTTTTTTGGGATGAGTTGGGTCCATCCACCAGAGTGTTTGTGGATGGTCTGAAGAGAATTGGTGATTTATGGACATTTTAGAGAGAGAAAGATAAGAGTGAAGGGTATTGGGTATGTTTGTATATATATGGTGGTTTATTAATGTTGGAAACTCTGTGTCTGTGTGTGTGTGTGTTTGTGAGAGAGAGAGAGAGAGAGAGAGACGTGATTATTATGGTTTTGATGTAGCAAGAACTTGACAATTATACATGAATGTGAGAAAAAAGAAAAAGAAAGAGAGAGTGAATATACGCCTAGTTTAAGGTTTGCGTGATGAAAAAACTCAATCATTATACTCGCTGTAAATGTACTTTCTTTTTTTCTACCACTCCATCCCTTCCAAAAGTAGAGCTACCAAGAAAATTTTGATTTTTAAATGTTTATTCTTAATATATTATTTGCAAAAATAATAGTAGTGACGTGATTTTTAGTGATTAAAATAATATCATATTATTTTATAGTATAAAAATAAAAACATTTAAAATTAATAAATAAAAGGGAAACGTATTTTTAAGTTTGAAACTTAAAAAAAAATTGGAATATAAATTTAATCTTTTATACTTCTTACGTTCTAATTAAGCTAGTCCATCTTGAGAATAGAAGAAAAAAGAAATTGATGGGGGTGAGGCTGAGGTTAAGTTAAAAAATATGAAAAGTTGCAGTTGTAACAGTAATACAATATTTGTGTTTCAAAAACAAACTACTCGGTACTGAAATTGAAATTTAAGTGCCTTGGGGTTGAATGTAGAGAAAGAAAAAGATTAGTGGCTCTCACATTAACACGCCATGTTATATGTTAGTTTAACATATCAAATAGTGGGACCGACCCTGTCATACTTACCATCCAATGGCTGCCCTCCTATTCATTTTAATAGTAATACTTCTTAAGCAATTTAATAATTTAAAGTGTTGATTATTATATTAATTTAAATTAAATAAATTGATATTGATAAAAAAATAAATTAAATAGACTCATTTTCGTAAAATGAAGGGATTAAGGAGAATCTTCTATCATTAGGCTGTCACACAGTATGTTAGTAAAAGTTCTTCCACCTAATTGTAGTCTCTTGTCATTTCTTTTCTTCAAATATATATGTGGTTCAAGGCAATATGCAGTAGAAAAATTAATTTTGATTTTCCGGTTGCAATTAAAATATGTTTTCGAACAAACTTAGTATTGCAGTGCTGCTCTTCATTGCAGCAGAATTGAACAGTTTAAATTGCTACTAGAAATTTGGTTTATAGCAAGGGTCGTCAACTGTAGTTATAAGTCAAAAGACCGTTGTCGCGAAAAGATGTAGCGACGGTCGACAACTCTCGCCTTAGAAATCGTCGTTAAATTATATAGTTACGGTCCTTCATAATAGGGCGAGCATGGTGTGGTTTGAACCCCAAATCCGCACACGAAATCGTTTAGGTACGATTTGATAAATCCAAAATCGCACATGAAATCGTTTGTGATTGGTGCGATACGATTTTGAACCGTGCGGTGTAGTTTCAATTGGTGCGATTTCGGTTCCAAAACCAATTGAAATAACAAATTTTAGAGTAAAATACACTGACACCCCATGCAGATAATCATAATAACACTCACCACCCTTCTAGTTTTTCAAGTAACGATCAAGACTCTTTCTATACATAATATGTAACATTCACTACCCCTAGTGTGGTTGACCAACTAATATTTAAAAATATTTTTAATATAATGTCTAATACACCCTTCAAGTTATAATGTTTATTTTTTCCACTAAATATAAATTTGTATATCATAATTTTTTACTTTACTTGAACTAATTAATTAAATTATGAAATTGTGCAATAAATAACATAAAAGTCAAAAAATAATAAATATTCATTTTATCGGAAAAATAAAGTCATAAAATTTTTACTAATTAAATTTTCAAATATTAAAATTTACGTGATATATATTCAAATATATTTTTTGTAATTAAAAAGTTTAATGTTAATACCCATAAAAATTACAAATTAACGCAATAAAATAATAATTATTTTTTCAAATATTAA
Organism: Panax quinquefolius; assembly: GCA_020205615.1. Lineage (NCBI taxonomy): Eukaryota > Viridiplantae > Streptophyta > Magnoliopsida > Apiales > Araliaceae > Panax > Panax quinquefolius. Next base: position 110,820,835 of record CM035170.1, on the reverse strand, counting down.
AATTTATGTAAAACAAACTTATTATTACAATTTAAACGAATCTTATTACTCATATAAAACAAGTATTAAAAATTATATTAATTATTTTTCTCATATTAAAACTAAACATAAGTCACATTTAAACATAATTATTTACAAGAAAATGACAAATGTTACTCAAAAGAAAAAGAAAAAATATATTAAAAGAATTTCTTTTACAAGATAGAGGTAGTAATAAATATAATTATATTTTTTATTTTACATTGCATAAAAAACAACGCTCAATCAGATACTAAAAAAAATGTAATCAAAATCATAAACATCCCAATTTTTATATATACTCAAAAAAATTAACATATAAAAATTATAATATGAAACTAAAATTCAAATAATATATATTTTGTTGTTAAGCACCAAAAACTAAACTATCAATATACTTAATCACTCTAATTAGAATAGCTTCATTAATAAATTAATTTAATTTTTTTAATATTTGTATCACTTATCCAAAAATATGTGTTAATTAAACTAAATTAGTTTTTTATAGGTTACCAACAATTTAAATGAGATAGTTTTAATTATAAATAAAACTATAATTAAAATGTATTGTATTAAAAAATGGATAATTAAACACACACATATATATATTATTTAGTAATTAAAATTTGAAAAAATACAAGGGTAAATATGTAACTTTATCTATTTAGTCAACCCTAAAAACTTGCAGGGGTACTAACTGTTACTTAAGAAACTAGAAGGGAGGTGAGTGTTATTATGATTATCTAGAGGGGGTGTCACTGTATTTTACTCCAAATTTATGCAATTTAAATTAACAATTTAACATTACACAATATTAAATACCACTTTGATAACACACACAACCTTACTTATAATGTTTTGTATAAACAAAAGTTAAATAGAACCAAACCTAAACCGTAAATTCGGTTTTATATAATGTATATAGTGTGACAAATTTTATATAATATATGTAGGGTGTGACTAATTAATGTTGAACATAAAATGACAAATAATTTAATTATTTAACGAGTATCATTCTTATTATCATATCTCACGTATCTGTTCGTATTTATATAATATCGATAAAATTTGTTATCATATATAACATGCACTCTACTTATATAAAGAAAAATAAATAATACATAAGTTTAACCTTTTAAGTTTAGGATAACAATATTAGAAAAATAGAAAATATATGTATATGAGCTGGTATGTATTTATATAAACATAATGGTGGATAACAGTGAATAAAGTTTGTTGGTGGACTTGTTCTTGTAAATTATTATGGTTATTATAATGATGATGATGGTAAGCTCAATCATATTTCCATTAAAATTTATAAATCACTCTGGACAACTTGACTTCTTTATCTTGTTGGCTTAAGGTGCAATTTCGGTTTTATGAATGCGATATTAGCCAGTAACCAAACCCAAATCGTAAATTCAGTTTTTCAACTCACCTAAAATCGTCACATACGTCGGAACTGTTGGTGCAGTTTGTACGATTTTTAGTGTGATTTTAGAGGCAATTTGGTTAATTGCTCAGCCCTACTCCATATATGTACCGACTGTACAGCTGTAATTACCAAGCAAACCAAAAACGTGCTTCAATTTTTTTAACAACGGTCAATGCACATCAATTAATAGTGATGGTCCGAACCGCCCCTATATGCAAATTGGAGCGAATGTCTGAATACTATAGCTACGACCAAACTGTCCTTAAATATTCTATTATTACGGTCATCACTGTAGTTGTAGGTCTAACTAATAATTGATCAATAAGCTATTGCGTCGGTCATGACCGTAGTTATAGGTCTCTATTGCTACGGCCATGGCCATGGCCGTATGTATAAAATATTCTCTTTTTGTGTTTATTGCTACGTTTTTCGACTATCATTAAAGCATTTTTAGATTATTTTTTTAAAAAAGTTGTTATTATTTTGCAATATTTCTTTATTTCTCTTACAAATTAAGAAGCATGGTTAAAGTCAAACATACAATGACAACAATCTGAATACAATATTTACAGTTAAAAAGAACAAAACAAAGAAAGTCTATCATTTAAATTAAAATTACGAATTAAAGTATAATATATCACCCACATATACATTACTATCCAAACTAGTGTTACTATCAAAACTGTACATAGATATCAAGGTGGAACTATCAAAAATTAGTTTACGCCAAAGTCTTACAAAACTAGTAGCTAGCTAGTAAAACTAGACATATTTCCAGCAGCACGAGGCATATCTCAAAGGTCCTATAAGATTATTCGATTCATTAATATCACTGTTATCTCCTTCTGTCGATCGATCCTATAAATTAATTATCAAGTTTTTGATCAACAATTTTAACATACAAAAAGAGAGAAAAAAACACCTGATTGTTGGAATGAACATTCGAAACTGGCGATCTCTTGAGCAATTCTCCAATGATCGATTGCACTTCATCTACTTTCTTTGCAGCGTCATCTCTTTTTTCCCGCATCATTTTCAAGTCATCTTTCAATTCTTGATTCTTACGTTGAAGAACTTTATTTGTGTTACGAGTCCCCCAAGTGTTTGTAGTCATGACACCAACTCATTATGATAAAATACATAAATCTAGTGAGTGTAAAACTTGAATATGAACAATGCACATATCATGGAATTGCTTGGCAGCAACAACAATGCGAAAAGCAGCAGAAAAACAATGCACATATTCATTTGGCTTGAACAAACATTAATAACCAAATGAATAGAAAACAAATTAACATCAAATAAGCTGATCAACATCATAATAGAGCACAATTTACAAAAAATACAAGAACAGCTAGCTCCATCAAAGCTTTTAACCAGAGTGTATTACCAGTGATGAACACTCAAGTTAATTAACCAGCACACGTCAATTAATTCCAAAAAAAAAAGAAGGAAAAAAAAATCAAAGCTTTTAACCTGAATTACTAAACAGCGAATGAAATTCAGAACCAACTATAATAATAATAATTGCACTCTTTTCATGAATGCCCAGCCCTAGTCTACAAAAAGAGAAGGGGTAAAAGTGGTGAGTGTTACTTTGAATATTTTAAGCTCTTTTCAAATATTTAGACATGACTTAAATTGTGAATTTGAATATTTTTACATGAAATTTTGTAACGGAATTATACGATCCATCCCACATCAATTCATCACTTAACAGCGCACACCTGTGTAGACGGGTCCAATAAGCATGTTGGACCACCTCCTTACCTAAAAGGTTAACCTATTAGGTTGAGACTCTATCATACTTATTAACCCATCTACACTCTTGAATTTATCAAATGTGAGATTCATGTGAAATATCCCAACAATCTCCACCTTTCACTTGAATAACCATTACAATTATCATAACTAGAGTATTCTCGTCATTAAGCACACCTTCTTTGAATCCTTCAAGAGTTCTTTGCTCGACTCTAATACTACTCTACCACGCCAGCAGCAAACGTGTGTCTCAGCAGTTTTTCCTAGAGCCATCCGAGCCCTGCTCCACCTGATTCAAATACTTCACCTTTGAGTCCTTCAAGAGATTTGCTTGACTCTAATATTACTCCACCACGTCCGGGACAAACGTGTCTCAGCAACTTCCCTAGAGCCTTCCTAAGCCCGCTCCACCCGACTCAAATCATTCCATGCTCCACCTGATTCAACTCTATTTACTCCACCCACAAGGCCTGCGAATTGTACCTTCGCGCACTCCCCTCGCACCTTGGAGTTGATACTTGGACTCCCACGAGGCCTGCGAATTGTACCTTCGCGCACTCTCCTCACACCTTGGAGTTGTTATTTGGGCCCATCGAACCATGAACTTTGATACCATTTTGTAACGAAATTGTACGATCCATCTCACATCAATTTATTACCTAGCAGCGCACACCTGTGTAGACAGACCCAATAAACATGTTGGATCACCTCTTTACCTAAAAAGTTAACTTATTAGGTTGAGGCTTTATCATATTTATTAACCTATCTATATTTTTAAATTTATCTAATGTGAAATTCATGAGAAATCCCAACAATTAAAGCCTATCTCAATGGGGTAGACACACACCCCCTACATGTTTGGTACGTGCTACAATGCTAATTGTAAAGGTATTCATGAATGCATCGATTTATGGAGTACAAAATGTAGTACTACCAAATTCAGTAGCTTACACGTGCATAGCCAATCAGTGTTATTTAGAGGATGATTTATAATACTAACATGCATGCATGTATTCTTTCGGTGGAAATCGGTCACCAATTAGCTGACCAAATAATTTAAAGACAGGCTGGCACGCCACCACCAATGTTACTTCTCAAATTTTTACAATGTTATATATATATATATATATATATATATATATATAACCACAATACAATCCACGTACACAACTTATGACAATATGGAGTAACTTATGTCTGTCCAAATTAATTTCAAAATTTTCACGTCATTATAAACGAAGTTCAAAAGGATATTACATATACACACCCTATATATGTTCTAAAATAAGGGATATATCCTTTAAACAATGACTTGTTAATACTTTTATTTAAGGAAATTAATATTTTTATATGAGTTTTTGATATTTTCGCATAAAAAGTGTCGCTATAGATATATCGATGATAAAAACCGTCGCTATAGGATCTACATCGACGGTTTTCATGTAGAAATATCAAAAAGTCATGTGAAAATATATATATTTCCTTTTTTAATTATTTAAATGTATTACTAACATTTAATTATTAAAAATTTAATTTGTGTTGACATCATGATATAATATAAGTAATGACATGTTAAGAATTTCATTTCATTTATTTAATATTACAAATATTATCACTAATTTAAGAACAATTTAAAAAAGAAAATATATCTTGATTATTTTGGAATGGAGGAACTAACCTTTGAATGTACAAAAAAAAAATACTGATAATTTGATTTACGACGCTTATAAGCTTTTTTTTTTTTTTGGAAAGATCGTTTTCATAAAGGAAATAGAAATTAAAAAAATTCAGCTTAGCTATTGTTGAAATAATTGATATCTTGAGGGTCACGGTGTCTTCTATGGCTAGGTCTTACTCATTTTCATAATATATGACGTTTTAAAGTTATATATAAAAATTAAAGAAATGAATGTATAACATTAAATATAATATCAATTGTCTATAATATCCTCTATCATATTTATCTCATACCCTCTTTCATATGTAACTTTTTTTCAGGAGAGTTAATTTTGAAAAGATAATGATTAATTCTGTTAGATTATATAAACAACGGCAAATAATTTAAAAAAAATAAAATCATCTAAAATATGGGACTGAGGGAGAAAATGGACAATAATTGAACCTTGCAATACTTTATTTAATTGCTGGGGAAACAAGGCAAGTGATGATTGTCGGTAGGCATAATTGAGAATAATAAATTTAGAAATTAAAGAATTTTTTATATCTACATTAATTTCCGCAATTCCTTAATCTATTGATATCCACCTGGTTTGTAAGGCCATCTGTGATCAGATTATAGTAATAACCAAGAGAAATAATATTAGTATATGTTAATGGATATTGTAATTAATTAGTATATTAATTTATATATATAATGCATGATTCAGAATGCATCAGTGCAATGTAACAACATATATGTCCAAAAGTGTACCCTAGACCAAGATCAATTAATGTACCACAATCCAAAGGTTGATACGCATCTGCAATTGCATTATATTAATTAATCCTTACAACTGAAAAAATAAAATAAAATAAAAATAGAGTAGTTTAATGTTTATTGATCAGATAACAGTGGCATCAGGCATGGCATCTTCATTTTTTTACTTTCGGTGTTCCAATTATATGGACCATCTTAATTGGGATCAGAATCTGGTGTCATCAATTTTCATGGTGTAAGAAAACCAAATAGAATTACATTTAATTTACGTTGTAATGGAGAGCCCTATTTTATTGTTTATTGTTTATTTTTAGTATTAACACTCTATTTTACCAAAGAATCCTGTGTATAAAATTTGCATATATTAAGAATGTATTTTTATAATTACCCTATAAAGAATAAGTTATTTGTTAAATTAGTATCGTTGACTAGATAATGAAGTTCTGATGATAAATTTTAGGATTAAGTTCAGATAATCACCTGGAGTTTGAGCGGTTTTCTACTTAACCACATATAGTCAGTAAAACTATATTTAAACACCCGACCTTTTGAGTTGAAGTGAAACCGTTATCTTTTTCATCCAAATTAAATGTGTGTGTACGTCAAACGCTAAAAGCGCGTGAAAAGAGGTTGTAAATGTAAAAAAAAAATTGATAAATGTCTTAAATACCCCTTGTTCTTCCAACCGATGAAATTAACTTTAGTGCAGAGCCGCTGCTTCAAGCAAAGATTCAGAATCTAGTCCATATATCCACAATCCTGAGACGAGATCTGAAGACTCTAGCAGCTGCCATTTTCACCCCATCGTAAAGACTCTAGATCTGAAGACTCTAGATCTGAAGACTCTAGCACCCATCATCGTAAAATTTTCACCCCAAATCAAATAAGTTCTGCAGTTTTAGCTTCAGATTTTTCCCGCATTTGTTGTTCCCTAGCAGCTGCCATTTTTGTATTTCTGTCTTATATAGGATCTCCTATTCTCGGCAGCTACCTTATAAAAAACATTGTACTTTGCCATCAGCGTCCACGGAAGATGGAAGATGAACTAGATTCTTCAAGCAGTTTTACAGAGGGGAAAGAAAGTTACGAAAAAGATTCATTAATCTTTATTTTATGTAGTTAAAATTAAGTTTCTCTTTGGGCTTAGATTTGTTTATCTTATTGTATTTTATATCTGATTAGAGGTTAATCCTTTGTTCGGTAATTAGGGCATTCTGGTTGGAAAAAAAAAATTGGGTTAGGCGCCGATGGTGGTGGCAGAGGTTGTAGGAGCGGTAGATGAACATGAGATTGTATTTTTAATTTGAAATTTTATTAGAGATTTGTGAATTCAAGCATTGGGAGCAATCTATTCTTTTATTGATTAATTCTTTCACGAAGGCAAGTGCCTAGCCAGAGGAGGCTACAATGTGCGTCTTCTCATGCATTATTTGAAGATTTCACTGATGCAAGATAGTTTCTCATTGTCTAGAAATTGGTAGATCTCAAGATTTTCATTCTTAATGTTTATGAAGTGAAACCGTGTTGAATTTCTCTATCCTTTTCTTTTTCTTTTTAAATCCTTAACCTTTTCTTTATGATGTATGCTGATGGTGATGGAAGTTCGGCAGTGCAACTTTATGTTAAAGAATCCAGTAAGCTTATGGTGATGTTTGTGCTTGTTCTTGGCTGGGGTTTGATTGTGCCTGTTCTTGGCTGGGGTTTGATTGTGTTTGTCCCTTAAAGATTTATTTATATAATTGTTTTTAGAATTTATTTATATATTTGTTTTGGTCTCCTTGCCGGATTTTATGGTGATGTTTGTGCCTGTTTTTTTTTCCTTGCAAATTTCCTGTTTACCATGGTGAGGGTAATTAAGTCTTTAGCCAAATAAAATAACGGAGTTAAGGCGGAAATCACTTTTTCACTTCAACTCAAAAGGTCGAGTGTTTAAATGTAGCTTTACTGACTATAGGTGGTTAAGTGGGAAACCGCTCAAACCTCAGGTGGTCATCTGAACTTAACCCTAAATTTTATGCTATTTTATACTATTATCAATAAAAAAAATTATTTTTGTGAAATACTTTTTCTTTCTAAATTGAGCTCTTTTTGTGAAACAAAATGAGTATTATAATTTGCATAGGACATATTTAAACATAATTTGTTATTCACTTTTTTAATTTATAAAATTAAAAAATATATATGAAAATATGCAAATTTCTAAATATGGTTTATGCAAATTTATATTTGATGTAAAAAAGGGTAAAAATTAAAAAGAAGAGAAAGAAAATAAATAAAATTATCTTTCCAGACCTTGGCCAGTAGTTACTGTTTTACAAGGCTAAGAATAGAGATACATGTAAATGAATCGAGTCGAATCGAGTAGTTATTCAGATTTAGTTCATAAAATTTATCGAATCTAAAATAAGGTTTGATCGAAACTCATTTAGCTACTGAGTCGGCCACGATCTTGAATTGAGCCCGAGCAAATTTGAATCGTTTATATTTTGAGAGGAGTTCAAATCGATCGAATATGAATCCAGCTCGAAATGTTTGATTCTTTTTATAACCTTAATTAAGAACAAAAGATCTCTTCAAGAAAATTTCAGTCCCTCTCCCCGTCATAAAAAATTAGGTTAAAGCTAAGAGTAATCAGAGTGGGGGACCTCCTGGACATGGGTATGATATAGCATGTGTCTGATTAAGCTAGGTTGGCATGGACCATTGAATAAGAGCTAGCTTCACAAACAATCATAATGCTGTTATCTTGGATTTGTTTTATTAATAGGTGGGCCTAAATCTACACAACCTTAATTAATTTCTTTGGAATCTAATAACTACTTTGACCCCATAATTATTTCCAGGAGATCTCTTATACTATAGCCTATAGGAGTAGTTAATAAATACAAGTGGATACAATATTTTTATGGAACGACCGAACAATTAATAAATTATGAAAAGATTATAATAATAGAAAATTTTAAATATGAATTATGTAAATAAAAAAAATCAAATTAAAAAGAAAATCAATCGTAATAACAATTATATTGGTATTTTATTAAGTAATTTTTTTTTTTAATTAAGATATGTAAAATTCACTTATTAGCATTTATAGTGGATGTAAAGACATTATTTTTAAGTCTGAAAATAGGAAGACACTCAGCACGTACAAAATTTGTGTGTTAGAGAGAAGTTTATATATGGTTTAGAGGATGCATTAAAAGCTAATTTAGACAACAACATAAGCTGAGATGTGGATCCAATATTGTTATACTCCATTAGCTGCTGCCTGCTAGGCAGGTTGTCAATTTTGCGTGACATTGCTATATAAGATTCTACCTGAATGTGATGGGACTTTATTATTATGCACAACTTGATGATGTATAGGGTTTGCCCACCCCACGCCACCCCACGCCACTCCTTTCACATTGAAGTTTTGAAGTACTATCTTTTGTATTTATCGATGGTTTAAAATTGGAACCACCAGTCTATATGTAAGACCTCAGCTTTTATAAATAATAAAGATGAATTTTTCTATAAATATTATTTTTGAATATTATGGAATAAATTTGATATAATGTTATAGTTATGGGTAATATTTATAAATTTTGCAAAAGTATGCAAGAGTTGTTATAAAATATTCGTTTTGGTTTAGGAATATTCTTTTTGTAGAATATTCTGATAAATTCACCAATCATTGGTGGGCCCCATGAACAAAATTATTGTCGGATTGAGAAAACAAAAAAATATTTTATAAAAAATAACTACGGAGGTGTTATTCTGTTTAAAAGCTGCTGAACTACCCGCCAGTAAAGATGCGATACGCTGGCATTGGTTGCGTAGACACCTACAGATTGATTATTGATCTTTACGAGTAAGTCATTCACCTATCTTTCAATTATTCTACAGATAATTAACTCATATCTCTTATATTATTGATTCAATTATTGTCACAAGATCATCTACACATATAATATGTTATAAGATTAAATCAATAACCGGGCATTTACATGATTATAAATGATTAATAATTGTTGAAAGATTAAATATGTGTTGATGAAAAAAAAATGATTTGTGGTAAGTTTGATTATTTTATGGGGCTTTATATGTAATCATCTAAGAGTCTCTTCGTCGATAAGATTTACCTTCGTCAATAGTAATTACCTTCATCGATAGTAATTACCCTTGTGAATAGTATTTACCTTCGTCGATAGTAATTACCTTCGTCGATAATAAAGAATTACCCTTGTGAATAGTATTTACCTTCGTCAATAGTATTTACCTTCGTTAATAGTAATTACCTTTTACTGGGACGTCAACCACTCATCGTTTCACATTACGAGCGTCGAACCACTTGTCGTTTCACATTATGAGCGCCAAAACCACTTTTCTTTTCACATCATTAATGTCGCCCACTCGCTTTTTCACACTTCGGCGCGTGCCGCCAAGTTTGAAATCTTCTATAAATAGAGGCTGCGCTTCATTATTTTTTCACAAATTCATTCAAAGTATAGAGAGAAAGTATAGAGAGATAAGAGAGAAGAAGAAGAGTATTTTTATTCTTCTGTTCTTTGCGAGATTCAATCTCCTACCAAATGTAAGGGTTATTATTCTTTCTTATTCACGAAGAAGAATTGTTGTTATTCCATCGCTTATTATTCATTGGAATAAATAACTTGTATACGTGGTTTCTTCCTATACTTGGTGACATTCTTCTATTATTACATTTGGAACATCCTGTACATGGTGTTTTACACCGGACCCTGTTCCCGTCTTTATCATTCTGTTGGAATATCCTATCGTGTGTTTTAACGGATCCTGGTTCCATCTTTATTATTCTGTTGGAACATCCTCGGTGTGCGCAATTTCACCGACCTTGTTAGATTATTTATTATTCTGTTGGAATAACTCGTCTGCATGCGGTTTATCGCATTTACTAGTGATTTCTTTTGTTATTCCATTCTTTTATTATACCCAAAGGTTAAAACTTTGACTTATACTTCATGAAATTAGTGGAATATTCTTGATATTTGCGTTTAAATCCAAGAGATCTTTTCACGAAAATATTCTTCCGATCATTCTTGAATTTTACTCTACAAAACAAAGATGTCGTGTTGATAGTTTGGGCGTTAATAATTCTGGATAAAATAATTCTTGAACTTGTTTTATCAAATTCTTATATCATTGTCATCATCATCCTCACGTTTATATTTTTTAAAAGTCATCCGTACGTGGCTAGTAGTGCGTAGATGGACTTGGTATGATTATACCAGAGAGACTATTCGGTGTCATCATGTTCAGAATGTTACAAATGATGTGGTAAAAATCCTCGATTATCAGTAGTGCGTTGATGGACGATTGTTGGCATGATCACGACCATTAATGAATACACAAATATTATCTGGCGTAGATCGTGAATAATTGTGGTCGCGATCTTAAAGAATATCCTGGCCGTAGTGCGAAGGTGATTCGATGATGTGGAATATTTATTAAAGTTCGAGTCTCATTTATAATGATGAAAAAACCTTTTAAACCTAAAAGATAGTAGACTTTATTTTCTACTCGCTTTTTTTAATGGATTAAGATATTCATTGCAGCTTAAACCCATATGCTCATTGTATTTTATCGGTTTAACATTGTTGAAGACTATCGATAATTTATTCTGCATTATCTTAGTCATAATATTTCTTCCTTTAGTTGAAATTTCACCCTTTCTTTCACCGTTTCTTGAGAAATGAGAATATAAATTTGACGACGAGTCGGAAAACGCAGTGATGGTCCTCAAGATAAGATTAGTAGTCCTCACTATTAATGTGAAATAGTGTGATAATAATTATAATGAGGACTCCTTTTTGAGTTTGTATAATATCTAGTAGAAGCGATATTTGTATTTAAACTCACGATTTATGTCGATTGTACACAGCACGCTTATGTTAAGAAGTTGTATTTAAATTACATACCATGTAAGTGGCGACCCCCATGGGTGATGTATACCTAATTTTGGGGCGTCACGGTTGAGTATCGAGCTTAGGATATGATCCCAGCTAAGATGTGAGAATAATCTTAGGAGGGAGGCAGGGAATACCTTTGCCAGTATGACCTACCTAAGTTTATGTCTTTATTTTATTGGTTGGTCGGAAGATAGGGATAATTTGTTACATGTCAATTAACCTTTTGTTTTGTGGCGATGTCAAAATGACATCCGAGAATGTTGAGAATAAGAATGGAAGCCTTGAAGCGATCGTTGATTCACCACATATCAATAATCGGGATAATGTGCATCGAAGGCAACAATCCTCACGAAACAACAACAACGACTAAAATGATGAATGATCAAATGTTCGGAGGCTTTATGCGATTTATGCAACAAAGAAAGGAGAGCGACTCCGCCCAAAACGTAGGTGGAAACACGGAAAACTCTCGGTCATCACCGCTAAACAATTCAAGGAGCTGGGACCACCGGAGTTTAAGGGAGAAATAAAACCACTTCGGCGGAAGCATGGATAAAGCAGATTACAGAGATATTTGATGTCTTGGGATGCTCCGAGAGCAAAAGGTTCCCTTCACGCTTTTATGTTGCGGAGAGGCGGATTCTTGGTGGGAATCGATAAAATGTACTCAACTCATTGTCTCAAGATATCTTGGGAGAAGTTCCAGAGTTTTTCAACGACAAATACTTTCCCGAAAGTATTCGCCATACGAAGGAGGTGGAATTTATCAAGTTGGAACAAAACAATATGGCCAAAGTCGCATGATACGAGGCAAAATTTGCGAGTTATCACGGTTTCATATCCCCACTTGGTGGATAATAAAGAGAAATGGCGCGAATGTTTTTAAGAGGTTTGAAGCGAGATACGCCAACATCTTATTTCTCATAAACTGTGTTTGTATTCGGATGTTGTAAATAGGGCTCGATTAGTGGAACGCGATAATGAGTCAACACAACTAAAAAGAGAGCGGTAAAGAAAATTATAATACCAAATGGTAGAGTAGTTATCGAAGCGGTGACAACAAGCGTGGAGGAATCAACGGGCCGGATATGGTAACCACTTGGTGGTAATCGTGGCCAAAACAATAAGAATGGACATTTCAAGAAACGGAGATTCAACAATGATGGAAAGACGTCAAAGACCAAAGACCCCATTGTTAAGGAAGGAGAAAGACCACCTATCATATGCTTCAAATGCGGAGGAGAGGACACATCGATCAAACGTAATAAATGCCGTCAAAAGCGTGTTATAATTAATGGAAGAGAAGGTCACTTAGCTTCGATTTTGTGCGTTTCTGATCAAGACAAATTCAAATAGGATGGAGGCACCAAAGGCCATCCCGTAAAATTCAAAACCAGTAGTCTGAGGAGGCGTTTGTTGTGACCTCCCAAAGAGCGAGAATCCGAATGAGGTCATCACGGGTAAGCTTATCATAAACTCTAATGAAGTCTATACTTTATTTGATACTGGGATTCTACCCATTCTTTTATTTCTCCTACTTGCGCTCATCAATTAAATTTGACTATGGAGAAATTAGACTTTGACTTATCTGTGGAAACTCCGTTGGGAGAAACCTTCATTACATCCAATCGCTTATAAGTCTTGTTTGGTTCAAATCGGTACCCTCACATTACCCATCGATCTTATTTCATTAAAAATACTTGCATTTGACGTGATTCTGGGATTGATTGGTTAACTACTTATCATGCAAAAATTGATTGTTTTCGTAAGGTTGTTAGCTTTCATATTCTAATCAACCTATTATGCGAATTCAAACGACCAAACCATTAAAATCAATCACGGTCATCTCAAGCCATAAAGCTATTCGTTTATTGAAAAAACGGATGTCAAGCTTTCTTAGCTCATATCACGATTTAAATAAAAATACGTCCGCTTTTAAACGATATTCCTATTGTTAATAAATTTCTGGCGTATTCTCAAGAACTTCCGGCCTACCCCGAGCGTGAAATTGAATTTTGTATCGACCTTGAACCCAGACAAAACCTATTTCCAAAGCCCCATATCGAATAAGCTCTATCAACTTGAGAGTTAAAGACCCAACTGCAGGAATTGTTAGACATTGGCTTTATTCGTCCTAGTACTTCTCCTTGGGGTGCTCTGTTCTATTCGTGAAGAAGAAAAAGATGGGAGTATCTGACTTTGTATTGATTATCGGGAGTTGAATCATGTCACCATCAAAAATAGGTATCCATTGCCACGTATTGATGACCTGTTTGACCAAATTGCAAGGAGCCAAATTCTTTTCAAAGATTGATCTTCGTTAGGATATCACCAATTGAAGATTAGAACCACCGACATTCCAAAGACGGCTTTGAACTTCGAGACGGGCATTATGAATTCTAGTCATATCCTTTGGATTGACTAATGCTCCTCTTTGCCTTCATGGATATGATGAACCGAGTATTCAAGGAATATTTAGATCACTTTGTGGTCGTCTTTATTGATGACATCCTTATTTATTCCAAAAGCCGTGAAGATCATGAAAGCAACACTTGAGGTCGACACTCCAAAAGCTTCGTGAATATAAGCTTTATGCCAAGTTGAAGAAATGCGAGTTACGGCAGAAGAAGTAGCATTCCTTGGGCACGTGGTATCAAGTCATGGAATATCTGTTGACCCAAAGAAAGATTGAAGCTATTCAAAGTGGGAACAACCTAAATCGATGGAAAGACGTAGCTTTCTCGGTTTAAATGGTTATTATCGGAGATTCGTAGAAGGATTTTCTCGAATCGCTACTCCATCGACTCGGTGACTTGACTTTAAAATATACAAAGTTCGGTTGGAGCGAAGAATGTGAGAAGAGTTTTCAAGAACTCGAAGAGAGACTTATTTCAAAGACTGTTACGACAATACCATCCGGCTCGGAGGAATTTGTCATCTATGATGATGCTTGAGCGCAAAAGGGTGGGATGTGTTCTTATGCAACATGGAAAAGTTATAGCTTTATGCCTCGCGACAACTCAAAGAATATGAGAGGAATTATCCTACTCATGATCTAGAGTTAGCGGTTTGTTGTCTTCACACTTAAAATTTAGAGGCATTACTTGTATGGGGAGAAAGTGGAGATCTTTACGGATCATAAAAGCCTCAAATATTTCTTCACTCAAAAGGAACTCAACATGCGACAACGACGTTGGCTTGAATCATGCTGAAAGATTATGATCATACCATCCAATACCATCCTGGAAAAGCGAACGTGGTAGGCGACGCATTGAGTAGAAAATCATATCAAGTCTGAGTGCGATATTATCGTAACGCAAAGCCCATTTTGTGTGACTTGCAAAGGATGGAGATAGAGTTAAAGACTCGTGGACGCGTGTGATGATAAGCGAGTATCTGAGTAGAACCGACTTTAATCGATAAAGTTAAAGTCGCTTTCCGAGCTACGGACTGGGAGTGATGCGTGTATGAGGAAGAAAGTGCAAGAAGGTCTTATCTTAGGAAGCAAGAATCGATGAATAAGGAATACTTGAGTCAACTCCGGACTTTGTGTTCCTAACGACCACGATTTAAAGTATAATATCATGATGGAGGCGCATGACACACCATTTGCAATCCATCTCGGAGTACCAAAATGTATCATGATATTCGCTATACATTTCAGTGGAAGCAATATGAAGAGAGAGATAAGCATTTGTTTATCTCAAGGTGTCTAACTTGTCAACGAGTTAAAACGGACATCAAGTACCAAAAGGTCCATTGCAACCACTTGAAATTCCGAATGGAAGTGGGAGCACATTACCATGGATTTCGTTCTGGGGTCTTCCTAAGGTTTCTCAAGGCATTGATGCGATTTGGGTCATTGTTGATAGATTGACCAAGTCTGCTCATTTCTTACCGTCACGAGAAACTTATACACTTGAACGTCTTGCTCGTATGTGTACATAAACGAGATTGTAAGATCGTGGGTATGCTTAAGATCCATAGTTTCGATCGAGACCCAAGATTCACTTCACGATTTTGGGTTAGTTTGCAAAAAGCTATGGGCACAGACTTACGATTTAGCTTCGGCATATCATCCTCGACCTGACGGACGGATGATGTCGAGAGGACTATTCAAACTCTTGAAGATCTATTAAGACTCGTGTGTCCTTGATTTCAAGGAGTTGGGACAAGTTCTTACCATTGGTGGAGTTTTCCTACAACAACGGTTATCAAACAAGTATTGGCATGGCTCCATTCAAAGCGTTGTATGGAAGAAAGTGTCGTTATCCAAGATATCTTTGGGATGAGGTGGTGAAGCAACGTTGTTGGGGCCGGGAGTTGATACGTATGACTACGGAAAAGATTCAAACGACTCGACAACGTATAAAACCTCACAAAATCGACAAAAAGAGTTATCTTGATCTTCATCGAAAGGGCGTGGAATTCGATATAGGAGATCATGTGTTGTTAAGAGTTGCTCCATGGAAAGGAGTTACAAGATTTGGAAAGAGAGAAAAACTTAATCCTCGATTCATCGGTCCATTTTTAATCCTCGATCGAGTAGGAACTGTGGCCTATAGACTCGCTTTCTGCCAAATATGTCTCGTGTTCATAACGCTTTTCACATATCTATGTTACGTAAATATGTGAAAGACCCGAACCATATTATTGAGTTAGAACCGGACGAAATAGCGGAAGATTTGATGTATGAAGAGGTTCCTGTTCAAATTTTGGATAAGAAGGAACATATTCTACGCTCCAAGGTTATACCTCAAGTCAAAGTTTTGTGGAGGAACCACGATGTTGAAAATGACTTGGGAGTTAGAATCAAAATGAAATCAAGGTATCCTTACCTCTTCGACATACCAGTATCGTACCCTATTTCGAGGGCGAAATTTCATAAGAAGGGAGGTTGTAAGACCCGACTTTTATAAATAAAGATGAATTTTTCTATAAATATTATTTTTGAATATTATGGAATAAATTTGATATAATGTTATTGTTTTTTGGTAATATTTATAAATTTTGCAAAGTATGCAAGTTGTTATAAAATATTCGTTTGGTCGGGAATATTCTTTTTGTTAGAATATTCGTCTGATAGCTTAAATCATTGGTGGACCCCATAATGTAATTATTGTTTCGGATTGAGAAAAACGACAAAAAATATTTTATAAAAAAAATAACTACGGAGGTGTTACCGTTTAAAAGCTGCTGAACTACCCGGTGGTAAAAGAAATGAATATGTCTGGCGTGGTTGCGTAGTAAGCACACCAGATTGATTATTAATGCTTACGAGAGAAGTCACTCAATTATGCTCAATTATTGCTACATGAATTTCGCATCATATCTCTTATATTATTGATTCAATTATTGTCACAGATCATCTACGTATAATATGTTATAGTATTAAATCAATAACCGGGACGACAAGTTATAAATGATTAATAATTGTTGAAAGATTAAATATGTGTTGATGAAAAAAAATGATTTGTGGTAAGTTTGATTATTTTATGGGGACTCATATGTCATCATCTAAGAGTCTCTTACATCGATAGTATTTACCTTCAATCGATAAGTAATTACCTTCGTCGATAGTAATTACCCTCTTGTGAATAGTATTTACCTTCGTCAATAGTATTTACCTTCGTTAATAATAATTACCTTTACCAGACGTCGAACCACTTGTCGTTTCACATTACAAAAGGCCGAACCACTTGTCGTTTCACATTACTGAGGCGTCAAACCACTTTTCTTTTCACATCATTAGTCGTCGAGCCACTTGCGCTTTTCACACTACAGTACTAAGCTAGAAATCTTCTATAAATAGAGGCTGAGGCTTCATTATTTTTCACAAATTCATTCAAGCTATAGAGAGAAAGTATAGAGAATAAGAGAAAGAAAGAAAGAGTATTTTGTTCTTACTACTTCTTCAGTAAAGATTCAACCTCCTACCAAATGTAAGGGTGTTATTCTTTCTTATTCATGAAGAGAATCTATTCTTATTCCATTGCTTATTATTCTCATTGGAATAACTTTATATCGTGGTTTACCCTATACTTGGTGACATTCTTCTATTATTCATTGGAACATCCTGCATCGTGTGTTTTACACCCACTGGTTCCGCTCTTTATTATTCATTGGAACATCCTGTCATGCATGTGTTTTACACCGGACCGGTTCCGCTTTTATCATTCTGTTGGAATATCCTATCATGTGTTTTTACACCGGATCCGGTTCCATCTTTATTATTCTGTTTGGAACATCCTGCGGGTGAATTTTCACCGACCGTTCCGTTATTTATTATTCTGTTGGAATAACTCTTGTCTGCAAGGATCTATCGCATGCACGGTGATTTCTTTTGTTATTCCATTCTTTATTATACCCAAATAAGTTAAAACTTTGACTTATATACTCCATGAAATTAGTGGAATATTCTTGATATTTGCGTTTCATCCAAAGATCTTTTCATGAAAATATCCTTCGATCATTCTTGAATTTTACTCTACAAAACAAAGATTACGTGTTGATAGTTTGGGCGTTAATAATTCTGGATAAAATAATTCTTGAACTTGTTTTATTGAATTCTTATATCATTGTCATCATCCTCATGTTTATATTTTTTAAAAAGTCATCTGTGGCACAGTAGTGCGTAGATAGACTTGGTATGATTATGACCGAGACTATTCGGTGTAATCATGGCCGTAATGTTACAAATGATGTGGTAAAAATCCTCGATGGTAGTAGTGCGTTGATGGATGATTGTTGGCGTGATCATGACCATTAATGAATACACAAATATTCTTGGCCCGTGATGCATGAATAATTGTGGTCGTAATACTAAAGAATATCCTCGGCGTAGTAGTGCGAGGTGATTCGATGATGTGGAATATTTATTAAAGTTGAGTCTCAAATTTATAACAATGATGAAAAACTTTTAAAACCTAAAAGATAGTAGACTTTATTTTCTACTTGACTCTTTTAATGGATTGCATATTCAGCTACCGCAGATTAAACCGGTTGTCTATTGTATTTTATCGGTTTAACATTGTTGAAAACTATTGATAATTTATTCTGCATTATCTTGATCATAATATTTCTTCTTGGGCTAGTTGAGCTCACCCTTTCTTTCACCGTTCTCTCTGAAATGAGAATATAAATTTGAGACGAGTCGGGGAAACGAGTGATGGTCCTCAAGATAGCATTAGTAGTCCTCACTATTCCGTGAAATAGTGTGATAATAATTATAATGAGGACTCCTTTTTGAGTTTGTATAATATCTAGTAGATTTATATTTGTATTTAAACTCACGATTTATATCAGATTGTATACGCATGCTTATGTTAGTAAAGTTGTATTTAAATTATCATGTAAGTATGTGGCGGCCAAGATGAGTGATGTATACCTAATTTTGGGGGCGTACACTATATATATATATATATATATATATATATATATATATATAGTAGTACCTTTTGGAGACACCACTAGCTATATATTGACACATTTTGGAGTGCTTGGTTGGAAACACTTGGTTTTTAATTAATTAATTTATGAAAACCAATTAATATTCAATTTTATGTTTCCATTTGATCGATCATAATAGGAAGTAAAAGGTAGGGCAAGAGTTGGGAGTCTGTAGATGCATGCATGCAAACGTAAGCTAGGGCATGCAAGGGTTGCACTTGCACACCATGGCACCAACCACCACTTCCTTACAAGATACTACAAACCTCTCCTCTCTCTTTTCTCTGGCTGTCAGGCCTGCCTCTAAATTGGAAATTAATTTTAGTAATAAGACCACACCAGTAGACCACTAGACGCCTAGACTAGTAGTAGTAGTAGTAGTATAGTATACATGATACATCTCGTCAGAAGGCGTGCATGGACTCTTCCATCTTGCCTTGCTGGTCCACCCACTTTACTATTTTCTTCTTCTTCTTTTCTCCCGGCCCTACCCGTAAATTTGCTTTGTCTTCACGGCATTTTAAGACCGTAATTTTTATTTTGACTTGAGTCTACCAAAAAAATAATCTAAAATGATTATATGGGGGATGAGAAATTGTCAGTATTTATTTTTTTGAGCAATGCAAATATGCAATTGTGAAATAAGTATAAAAATTGGATATAAAATGACGAGTAGATTATAATTAGTAAATATTTCATCATATATGAATAGGTTTAAGTGAAACACTAATTTCATATGTGTTTTTAATATTTTCATATAATTTTTTCTTCTTTTCGTATTTGAAAGTGTGAATACATTATCGGACGGACGGACGGAACGGAAAGAGTACTAAACAACTCACGTCTCACTTGATATAGACGACTTTTGTTTACGAATTAGAAGCTGAGTAGGTGGACGGCTAGGAGGCGAACGGATCTTATTCACAAGTAGAAAGAGAGCATGTGCTAAATGAAGAGAGGTAAATCAAACTGAATAGGATTTAAAGAGTTTTGTATTTATTTTTTTGTCCCCAAAACATTATTCTACTTCTCATTTCCTAATTCCCTACCTTTCACTCGTTCCAAAAATTATGTATTAATAAATTTATATTTATGCCCTTATATATGTATATAATTACGAGATATATATATATATATATATATATACACATGTATTGTATGTTTTTAAAAGCGAATTTAAAAGAAATGAATTAAAGATGCAATAAATCTTTTTTGGTTTCATATGGCGACGGTTCGATCCGTCGCCATAGCCATGTAGTTTTGGCGACGTAATTTGAGGCAAATCGCCATGTATACCTTCAAAACGACGATTCGTTTTTAGTTCGCTTTTTAAGATTCGCTTTAGAGCATCTCCGTATATATATATATATATATACACACACACATACATACATACATACATATATAAGCAAAAAGAAATATTTTATTGTTCACACTTATTAACTTTTTCAATAAATATATAAACTTATAGTTGTAATACGTAGTAACTAAACATGTTTTGATAGATTTTATATTATTTAATTACTATATTTACTTAGTAATAACAAAATTGTTATTATTATTTTTTTATATCAATTTCATTTTATATACGTTACTAACATATAATTCATTTTATGTATATATTACTACAAATATGATTAAATAAGTTTGTTTTTTTCCTTACAAACTCGTGAAAATACTAATCTTAATTTGTAGGGATTTAAATTACCAGTAAGAGTTTAAATTTTACATAAAAATAAAATAATAATAATAATTGAATACAATCATTTCATATATGATGTATAAATTTAATAATTGTGCATACATAAACAATTAACACAATTTCATATCACGTCTTGGTTATTAGCACAATTTTGTATCAAATATTTAAAAAGAATTTCTTATTTTAACAATAAAAACTTATAGGTTATTGTGATGAAAATGTATGGAATTGGGTCGCTGACACGTGGCGTGTGATGGTGATGAACCTTTTTAGGTATAAGGAAGGTAGTGGTGTTAGGTGTGGGACCACTAATTTTTAGGAGGGGAGGCCTGGCCCCTATATAAAGGTATAATTGAAATGGTCCTTACTTGCAAGGTCCATATCTCCCATGTCCATAAGTAAATGATTGTGGGCATGAAAGAGACCCAAATCCAAATACAACCGGGAACAAACTATACTTAGCTGTTTTTTGAATGAAATTAATATGGGTTCTTTACATAAATATACAATAAATAAAAAATAATTATAAGAATAGTGTATCAATCAAATAATTATATTAACAGTGAAAAACTGTATAATAATATCAACAATAGTGAAATACGTCATTATATCCGATGCAACAAAAAAAGAAAACCCTTAATTCAAGGAGAAAACTACTCCACTTAGTTTGGCGATTCTACTAACTAACCCAAATACTCAAAAATACGTCAAATCAATTTCTTCGTCCTCAACTGTTCGCCATTATCATTTTCTCTCTTCCTCCTCCTCTCTTGAACCTTCACCGCTCGACCTCATTTATCTACTACTGGCGTGTCCACGTTTATCTGAAGAGTAACCAATAAAAATAGAATACTGCGTAGGAAGAGAGAGAGAGAGAGAGAGATGATGTGTAATGTAATATTGATAATCAAACCTTCGTATTGCAAAGGTAACAAAATATTTATACCAATGTAACTAAATCTTTATACTAAGGTAATCAAATCTACCTCCACACCGCAGAATGAATTTATTCGCGATGCAAAAGTTTAATGACCAATTTCACGTGAAGGTAAATAAAAATAGAACAACTGCATATATAGGAAAGAGAGAGATAGAGAGTGATGTGTAATATAATATTGATAATCAAACCTTCAGACTAAGATAACTAAACATTTATACCAAGGTAACCAAATCGCCTCAACACTGCAGTATGAAATTTGTTACTCGATCTAAAAGTTTAATGACCAACCAATTTCATGAAGGTTTGGCTACTAATTGTATCACATCCAAAAAAATTAAGAACTTAGCAAAATTGAATTGGTTACTTTGATACGAATGATTGCCACCAATTGCACTACAAAAAAACTACACCTAAACACCCTTTATAAATCCATGTTAAACTCATATTACATGTGCGCGCCCAAAATAGGTATACATCACTCATTCTGAGGTTGTCATCGTGATGCGAAACAACTACAACTTTATTATTACAACAAGAAAGCTGTGAGTTTGAATAAAATATTATCTTACAGATAATATCTATACTCAAAATAAATCCTCATCACATTTATTGATACATTATTTTACAAAAATGGTGAGGACTACTAAACAATCCTTTCTAAAACCTTCATTCCATACCCATTCACATTTCGTCTTCGCTTATATTCTCGCCTCACGAGAAAAATGGAACAAAAAGGAAAAGGGTGAATTCAACTAGCCAAGAAAGAATATTATGACTAAGATAATATCTGACAAATTATCGTTAGTCTTGAATCGGAAAAAATCTAATAGAATCTGATAGGCATAACAAATTTTAAATCAATATTACATGTGAAATAATAATTCGGAGAAGAGTTACGTGAGAATGAAATCTACTATAATCTATGAATTTAATACCATCATCAATATTTTATCCTCGTAACATCAATCAATATGCATCTGGATCAAATATTCATCTTCTTTGCTAATTCTGGTAAAAGATATTCATCAGATTAGTCATATTCATTTAAACACTGCTCATCTTGCTGCACTACGGTAAAAGATAATAATCAATCGGTCGTATTAAATTCATCTCAACACCGCTTCATCTTCTTACTACTGGCCAAAGATATTCTTGAAATCATTCATGCTGCATACTCTGGCCAAAGATATTCAATAATATCATCATTTAAGATCCGAGGATGATGAAAAATATTTTTAAAAAAAACGAATCCAATTGAAACAAAATGACAAGGATTAAGGATTAAGGATTCGTCTTTGGTTTTATCCACGCCCAAAATACCTCAAAATAATCATAGTGGTGTAAAATTCGAGAATGATCAAAACATGGATCTGATCGAGTTAGTATCCGAATAGATATTTTGACAAAAAGAAGAAATTTATTTTTCTATTGAATAGTCTTAGATATCGTGAATAGTCTTGATATCGTGAATAAGTAACTCAAACACCAAAGATAGAAATCCACAAAAACATCTTCACGCTTTACATAAATAGTACTTTCGTGAATAGTAACTATCGTGAATAAGAACTCGTGAATAATAACTCTAAATGAATAATAACTCATGAATAATAACCCATAGTAAGAACTCCGAAACATGAAAAAGTTCCAAATTTGATAAAACTTGGATCAACATTTCAAAGATAATGATATTGAAGAAATAATATCATTCTGAAAAAAAATAATATCCTTACCTCGAAAGATCAGTCTTAATTGAAACAGGATATATAAGCTATGACTTGAACTTGCATGTATGTAATACTCAAAGTATACTCAAAATACTCACAAGAATCGCTCGATAATATAGAGAGAAAAAACTTGATTTACGGTGTGATTTTCGATTCTAACTAAGAGCCTATTTATAGGAAATTCTTTAGAACACCAAAGCAGAAAATTTAATATAATATTAATATTTATTTTCCAAAACCTCCTACGCACACTTGCCAACTGAATTCAGCTCCTACACATGTTAAATGAGGCCACCTAACATTCCAAAAACGTTTTCCTATTTTAAATATTTTAAACTTCCAAAATCAATTATTTGAACTTGAACTTCATAATTCATAATAAATAGCCCTTTCATCAGAAAATTCGAATCTCGCGAGTTTTTATAGGAAATTCAATTCTCTACAACTTTGCGGAAGAAAGTTTTCCAAATTCCAAATAGAAATTGACCGAAATCCACAAACAGGTGATTTCAAAGTTTATAATCAAATTTGATTCGATAATTGTGTCCCACCAACACACAAAAACATGTGTTAAACATTTAATGCCACAAAAATACTCTTCCTCCTCATATACTCATATATCCCACATTCATTGTAAAAATATCATAGTTAATAATATATTAAAAGTAATATATTTAAATGAATTATTTTATCGAGAAAAAGATAAAATATTAATTTTCAACAATTGTCATTTTAAAAATTTCTCCATCTATATCCACATAAAATCAATATTTTCCTCATCATATAAATCAATAATTAATTATTCACAAATAATATTCTGAGAATCACAATATTGATGACGAGCGGTTCAAAGGAAGAGGGCTTTCGATAAGAATTTCTTCTACTTGGCCGGCGATTAGGTGACGAACCTCTCCTTAGAGCGAAACTTTCTAGACATTGCCAATAATGTTATCTAATAATATTATTAGGATAATATGAATTATTGCTTCGATAATGAAAGATCTTGTAATGAATTTATTGAAACAACAATGATATAAAATATCAACGCAGACAATTATTAACTCGATAAAATCTTTGAGCGATAATTCTTGTAACCATTATCGAGTAGTGCCTTCTTACGTAAGAATCAATAATTGGTGCAATACTGGTGCTCACTCTTTTGTTCAACAACAGCGTATTAGTGTGTTTTAACCACCGGTATTCCAACAAGATAATTGTAATAACTACTGTAGTTATTTAAAAACAACTTATGTAAGAACCCGAATTTTATAAAATAAAAATATTCAATTTTTTTTAATTACTATTCATGAGTTACTATTCATGAGTTACTATTCACGAGTTACTATTCATGAGTTCTTATTCATGAGATTCTTATTCACGATTCTTATTCATGAGTTCTTATTCACGATTCTTATTCACGAGTCTTATTCATGAAGCATGATAATTTTTTTTTTTTCGTAAGAAGGCATTAGTTAATAATTGTTACGATAATTCTTTATTCAATATTTTATTTTATTGATTCAATAATTTCTACGTTGATATTTTATATTATTGTTTTTGATAATTATCACGTACGATATTTTCCATTATCTAGAGACGATAATTCATATTATCTGAATAATATTATTGGATAACATTATTGGCAATGCCTAGAAAGTTACGTCTAAGGAGAGGTTTGGTCACCTAATCATTGCGGCCAAGAAGAGAAATTTTATTGAAAGTTCCTCTTTCTGAACCTGCCTGGTTGTTAATATCATGATTATGTAATATTATTTGTGAATAATTAATTATTAATTTATATGATGAGGAAAATATTGATTTTATGTGGATATAGATGGAGAAAATTTTTAAAATGACAATTGTTGAAAATTAATATTTTATCTTTTTCCGATAAAATAATTCATTTAAATATATTATTTTAATAATATATTAACGGTGATATTTTACAACGAATGTGGGATATATGAGTATACGAGGAGGAAGAGTATTTTTTGTTGCAATAAATGTTTAAAACATGTTAAACATGTCGGTGGATTCCATTTATCGAATCAAATTTGATTACGACTTGTAAAATCACCGTTTGTGATTTCGGTCAATTTCTATTTGGAATTTGGAAAACTTTCTTCTGCAAAGTTGTAGAGAATTGAATTTCCTATAAAAACTCATGAGATTCGAATTTTCTGATGAAAGGCTATTTATTATGAATTATTGAAGTTCCGTAATATTGGTCCAATTAATTTTTTACAAAAAATGCTAAAAACATGTTTCTCATGTTAGTTGGCCCCATAAGTGTACTTTTGCATGTGAGAATTGCTGGAATCTGAATTCAAAGGAGGCGTATGACTTTGGTTATTAATAATAATATTTAATAAATTTTCTGCTTTTGTTTCTAAGCGTTTTTCCTATAAATAAAGTGCTTAGGGTTAGAATTGAAAATCACACCGTAAACCGAAATTTTCTCTCTATATTATCGAGCGTATTCTTGTGAGTATTTTGAGTATACTTTGAGTATTGCTATACGGTGCAAGTTCGTTCAATAATTATTCCAAATCAAGATCTCTTTTTCGGCGGTAAGTGATATAATAAGGATTTTAAGGTTTATTATGTTTTTAGTTTCGAAATTTTTCTGAACCTTCAAAAATTCTGAAAAAATTTGAAATGATAATTTGATGAGTTTTATATATTGTGTCCAAAATGGTGATTTTGGATGTATAGATTGAGCGTTATGAATTTTATGAGAAAAGACTATTTTAAAAGTAACCGCTTATAACTCTTTGTGATTAACTCCAAAATTGATGAAATTTTTATTGGGAGTACATCTATATAATATCAGTATACCGTATTAATTTCAGAATTTTTGGATAAAAGTATAATTTATGATAAATGTTTAAATATTCGGTGGTTTTGGCCATATGAAAAATAGTAAATGAATTTTTAAAATTTTGAGAAAAATATATGTTCAATATGGGACTATGTTATGCTAAATCCCAGAAAAGAAATATTTTGGAACTGATTTGGTATTTTTATGAAAATATTCTAGTTATGAGTAAATGAATTAAATATGTTATGTGAAGTAAGAAAATTGGAAAATATGATTTTATGGCTTGAGAATCATATATGAGGTATATGCAGATTTTTGATGAGGGTTTTGGTTATTGGTGATGAAATCTTATGAGTTTGGCATTTTATGATGATTAAATGCATTAATTAGTAAAGTGTAAACAATTTAATTAAATTGTTTATAAGTTTTAAAATGATTAAAATATTATTGTAATATTAATAATATTAGATTATGAGATTTCTAAGTGATTTATAACATTTGGATTAAGGTGTTATAAATATGGATATGAATTTTATTATGAAACTTTATCTTTTTAGGTATAGAGAGTTCTTATGCGCGTATACTGATCTTATGTCGTCTTAATACGAAGTACTATTCACTACAAATTGGTTTCTTCTTTGACCAAATTATCGTTGATTTATGAATCTTACTTTTGAAATTAAAACCATGTTTTGATTATATTATTTTTATATAACATTCTTATAACCCTAATGATGATATTTCTCTTTGACTTGAGTGTAAAGATGGGTAGATTATTGGTATGATCGTGACCATAGGTTTTCTTTGGCCATGGTGCAAAAGTTGAATTGTTGATTGGGTATGATCATGACCATTGAATTTACAATTGAATATTTTTAGCTTAAGTGCAAAGGTGAATTGATCAACATGGTTATAATTATTGTTATATAACTTCGAAATGATTATGTATTTCTTTGATATATGAATATCTTTGGCTCGTTGTGCAAAGATGACTTGTTGATGAATATCTTAGCCTTATAGTCAATGCAAAGATGAATTATTGATGAATATCTTTTTGCTCGTAATGCAAAGATGACTGTTGTTGAATATCTTTAGCTTTGTAGTGCAAAGATGAATTATTGATGAATATCTTTGGCTCGTAATGCAAAGATGACTGTTGTTGAATATCTTTGCTTTGTAGGCAAAGATGAATTATTGATGAATATCTTTTGCTCGTAATGCAAAGATGACTGTTTGTTGAAATATCTTTGCTTTATAGTGCAAAGATGAATTATTGATGAATATCTTTGGCTCGTAATGCAAAGATGACACATTGTTGAATATCTTTAGCTTTGTAGTGTAAAGATGAACTGTTGATGAATATCTTTGGCTCGTGGTGCAAAGATGAATTTATTAGTATGATTATGAATGAACCGTGATTTGGTATAACCATGATATTTGATGTTTCGTAAAGACGGTGATGAAAATTATCTTCATCTGGATGAGAAGAGGAATTTAGAACTACAATTATGATTATGAGTTATACATGTGATTGTGGGCCGAGAATTGTTGATTGATGTTACGAGGATAAAATATTGTTGGTGGACTTTTAACGTGGAGAAAGACAATAGACTTTATAGTCTATTTGACTCTTTTAATGGATTGCTTCGTTCATTGCAACTATGGTTGAAAAGTTTTATCATCTACCATATGTTCTAAATCTACGATTTATTCTTGATGAAGACTATTGATAATTTATTTATCTTTAGTCATAATATTCTTCTTCGAGCTAGTTGTCTTTCCCTTTTTGTTTCACAATTCCTTTCGGGTAATAAAAGTATAGTTTGGGTCGGCGGGGATAGCGAGGAATAGAATGGTGGTCTATAGATGTTGAGGTGAGGTGAATTTAACTTGGAAGGGTGTTTTGCCACTATCATACAAGATGTCTAATGACATACAACCTCGTGTCATCATAAGACATGGTTGTGCTCATCCACTTGTTGAGTATATTTACAAGCACTACCTATATAATCTTGGTGTTTGTTTGGAGTATAATACTCAATTAGAGGCAGTGGAGATAATGATATGTCGAGAGAAGACTCACCATTGGGAAGAATATGATAGTAATCTTCTCATTTTTCTTTAAGGTCTATTAGATTGACCAGATAATTACGTGTCCATATGATATCTACCATAACCTAAAAGCATGGCCTCCCAGTATACGAAGGTTTCCATGAGCACTTCCCAAAGATTCTAATTTCTAAAAGCAGGTTTTGACTATACCTTTATGTAAGGTGTCATTGTGACGACGTCTTTCTGATTGGTATATATTTGTATCCAAACTCACAACATATGTGTTGTTGTATTTTTGCACGACAATTGTTGTAATAAAGTTGTAGTTATTTTCCGTACCATATATTTAGCGACTCGAGAATGGGTTGGATGGAATGGACCTATTTTGGGGTCGTTATGACTTATATTTATCGTTTTCTTCATCCAATCACTTTCCACATGGGCCCCACACATGGTCAAGCTACTGGTCGTCGAATATTCCCCGACATCTGAATATTCCACGACCAAACGAATATTCCACGACGATAATGAATATTTTATAACCACTTACTTATTTTGAAATATTTGCGTATTTAACCCTTAACTATCCACATTAATCAAATCAACTCTTACTATTTCAAAATAATAAATAAAGGAAATTCCTTTTTATTTAAAAAATTTCGGGGTCTTACATTCTACTTCAAAAAAGAAAAAGAAAAAGCCCATTCCGATTTCTTTAATATGCAGGACATAAGGAACAGAGCCATTGATGTTGAAGAAGAATAAGAAACAGAGGATAATGAAAGTATGCCATAGCTGCCTCAGTTGGTCACGATCAAACTTTCCTTTTTCGCCTGGCTTCTTCTATTAAGAATTTGAATGACATTGCCTTCACTTGTTTTTTGCAAGATCTGGGAAAAGCCAATAATTTAACAGAAACAAATCTGCCATCAAGAAATTGGAACGGCAGAACCAATTCTCAAGTCATGAAAGGATCCAACGACGATAACACCCCACATTAAAGAAGAATAAGAAATAGAGGATAGTGAAAGTAAAGAAGAATAAGAAAAAGAAAAAAAGTAATAACATTGGTTGTTGAGAAGAAAGGGGATTAGATGAGAGTAGAAATTGAAACCCATCAAACAGATTTTGGTGATCTCTCTCTACGTAAATCATGACTGAACCCTTGGTTTGGGACAAATGTATTATTTTTGTAAATAAATATAGGAAATATAATACTTTTATAATTATTTTATGAGTGCACTATTGTTGTAATTATTTTTAAAAATGTAATAAAAAATGTAATTGTCCAATTAATATATCAAAATAGTCCGTCCATGCACAAAGACGCGATTTAATTAGGAACAATTACATATTATAGTACATTTATGAAAGTAATTACAAAAATCATACACTAATAAAATAATTACAAAAATATGACATTTCATCATATATATTTACAATACTAATATAATTAAGAGTCCTTAATTTAAGGTATAAATATTAATGGGGTTGACATGGCAAAAAGTTATTTTTTTTTTGAATCGGCGTGATAACCGCTTTATCATTTGTATCGGACTCTACGGTTACTAAACCCTTTTGCATCGTCTTTGAAACCCTTGTTCTCTCTCCGTCGTGACTAAACGTAATCGAGTTAAAACTCTTGTTTCCCGTGTGATTGTTGTTCATCCGTGTTCGTGTGTGTTCTTCATCTCTATCATATTTGTTTAGTTGTTCTAAGATACTCGTTGAGTTATTAAATCATTGTCGTTGTTACTCGTTACTAAATGCGGTTCATTGTCATTGTCGTTGTTGTCGTTGTCGTTGTTACTCGTGCAGTTCGTTCATTGTCGTTATTACTCGTTATTCTTCTCCATTGATCGACTCGGTGTTTATTATTGCTTCAGTGAGTATTTTCTTAATAAGTTTAATGTATTATATATTAAAGTAGTTTACTAACGAATGGAGTATTCATTATTTTGGTTTGTGATGTTTTTATGTTTTGTATAGAATGGTTGATCTGAGGAATGATCACGAGTAAGAAGGATGGAAAGAGGAAAAGGATCGTGGAGGTGATTCATTAAGAACTTGAAGAAGTTTATTGTGGAGAGCGAGGGAAGGAAATGGGAAGGAAAAGGGAAGGATGTAGGTAATAAATCGAGTAAGAATGAGAGTAGTTTGGTGATACATAGTGATATCAAACATTACGAAGTCTGATTAGATTACGATTTTGATGTCCCTGTTATAAGAATGAAGCTCAATTGCTTATCCAGAAGATAATTCCAACTCAACGAATTTTAAAGGTGTGTTAATTTAAATATTGTTATTGTTTCTTGTATAATGCTTAATTGGTTCTTGCATAATATTAATGATTAATGCTTGGTAACCACGTGATTATTAACAATGCATTAGATGATAACCACCACGTTGCGTGAAGGTAACCAAAATGACTTGGAGTCTTGTCTTCTTTATGATGTCTTAGTTCTTGTCTTATTCGTGTCTTAGTTCTTTGTCTAATGATGTCTTTATTCTTTGTCTTATGATGTCTTGAGTTCTTGTCTAATGATGTCTTGGTTCTTTGTCTTATAAAGGTGTCTTGATTCTTGTCTAATGATGTCTTGGTTCTTTCTCTTATGATGTCTTGTTCTTTGTCTAATGATGTCTTGGTTCTTTATTCTAACCAATATATTGTCTAAAATCGATTGGTTACTATGCAACATTGTATTGGTTATTGTATAATCTTTGAATGGGTTCTTGACTAATCTTTGTTTTGGTTCTTTGCGCATAATATTTCGACTAATGATTGGTAAGCACATGGTTGGTAACCAATGTATTGAATCAATAACCCGACGTATTGATAGAAGGTAACCAAGACAAGATTAATAAGTAACCAATTTACATTGGTTACCTTCTTGTAACATCTTTTTTCTTCGTATAATCTTTGTCTTGGTTTCTTTGTGTAATGATTTATTAGTTCTTTGCCTAACTATTATATTGTGTAATCTTTGTCTTGGTTCTTGTATTATGTGTGTCTTGGTTACTGTCTAAATGATGTCTTGGTTACTGTCTTATGATATCTTGGTTACTGTCTAATGCTGTTTTGGTTACTGCATAATATTTTTGACTAATGATTGGTAAACACATGGTTGGTAACCAATGTATTAGACAGTAACCAACATGTTGAATGAAGGTAACCTAGACAGTATTAATAAGTAACCAGTTTACATTGGTTACCTTTTTACGACATATTTGTTTCTTTGTATAATCTTTGTCTTTGATTCTTTGTCTAATGATTTATTGGTTGCTGTCTAACTATTATATTGTGTAATGTTGTCTTGGTTACTGTCTAATGCTGGATTGGTTATTGATTAACGATGTTTTGTTTAATGACTAAAAAGCTATATTGGTTACTTGTCTATGTTGTTTTTTGTTCTTATCATATGATTGGTTGGTTAACTTTGTAAATCGATTTTGTTTACTTGCGCTTATGGGATCTTTATTACGAGGAATGCAACGAAAAATTCACCTAAAAAGTGATATATTGAGTGCGATATGGAAGTCCCCAAATCATTGCAAATAAATTGAATAAAGTCGATTGGATAAATTTAAGGCAACATGTTTTGGGAATTTTCTTGAGTTTGGTGAGCACCAAATGTATTCCCGATTATTCACCACGCTTCTTGTGAGGAGGTTCACCGGAGGATGACGGTGAAATGTGGTTTTGTTCGGAGACAAAAGGGTCAGTTCGGTTTACTGAGTTTTGTATGATATCCGGGTTGAGATGGAAAGGTGAGGATGATATAACTCCATATAAAGGTATGGAGAATATGCTTATTGGTAAGTTTTTTTGGTGACGAAGCTGTGACACGTAGTAGTATTGGTAGGATATATAGGAAGGCAGTTTTTGATGATGATGACGAGGCTATTAAGATGTCTATGATATTTTTGGTCTTTAATTTCATTATGTGTACATTTTCTGAAAATTACGTTGATGGGGCAATGGTTAATTTTTTGTGTTACGGAGATGTTAGTAGTTTTCCTTGGGGGAAAGTTGCTTTTGAGATGACAAAATACTCTTTGTCTAATACTTTGAAGGGGCGTTATAGGAAAGGAAAGAATGGTGTTTCAACATACAATTTTTACATGGATCATTACACCAAATTGTACAAGTTGAATGGGCTTCCGTATGTATTCCAAGTTTTATGTTAGAAACTATTCCAGACATTCAAAAGTCGGGTATATGTCTGATAATGAGCATCCGCTTGGATGTCCGCTTTATTCGAGATGGAAGGAGTTAATGAAGCCACTTTCTAATGACAAGTTGAATGAATTAGTTTTTTGTTCCGGACAGGTATGTTGTTTTACCTTTAGTTATATACTTGATAAATGAAAATATTATGTGAAGTTTTCTATCAACAAAGTAGTTAGTTACCTTTATATACACGTTTGATTCTTGATTATTTTATATGCATGTTAATAATAATAATGTTTTTGGTTACTTGAATATTTAAATACGGTTAATGATTAGATTACATTCAGTTTACTAATAACATTGTTGTTGGTTACCCGAATATACACATTTGGTTACATTTATACATTTAGTTGGTTACTACTTATTATACATTTGGTTACCTGTATATATGTATTTGGTTACTGATTATGTTTTATGATTCTTTATTTACTGTTTATTTCAATGTAATTGTACATTGTTTGTTAGATGATATACTAAAGTATACTTATTATTTTTCAGCTGAGGATAAACAGTTTGATTCACGGCTGAGGAGAAGGATCGGCTTGATTTGGGCGGTTTTTACTTTTTAATGGGAAGGATGGTGATAAGAAAGTAGACAAAAAGTGAAGTAGAAACAACATTGGTGTTGATATATACTCTGTTGAAAAGAGGCAATTGATGTACGGTCTAAGCTGTTGAAGAAGAAAGTGTCTGAATTGAAGAAAGAAGTTTCTGAATTGAAGAAAGAATTTGGAAAGTTGCGAACTGATATTAAAGATGAAATACAGCATTTACATGTCCAGATATGCAGGGACCTTAGGTTCATTATTAGAGATGAGTTACGTGCTATCAAAGACGTGGGGGACAAAAAGCTTGATGGTGATTCTGATGATGACGATTCTGAAAATGCTGGTGATGATGATGATGATGATGATGATGATGATGATGATGATGATGATGATGAAGATGAAGGTGATGAAGGTTATGAAGGCGGTGAAGGCGGTGAAGGTGGTGAAGGTGATGAAGCTGCTGATGATGCTGCCAATGACGTTGCTGATGAGGATGCTGATGTCATGGTGGAGGAGGTCCATATTGATGAGGATGTTGATTATGGTTCAAAAGTGAATAAGAATAATGATGGTGATGATGTGTTGGATGAAGTTGAGAAGAAGGGTGGGAATGAAATTGAATTGGGTAATGAAGTTGGTGATGATGTGTCGATATTAGTGGAGAAGAATGATGTGAATGTAATTGAGATTGCTAATGAAGTTGAGCGTCTTTGTTATGGTTGAAGAACCCGATGAAAAAAAATAATGATGATGAAGAAGATGTCGAGGTTAGACATATTTGTTTGTTTTGTTATGTGATATATGTCTTTTGTTTTAATTATTAAATGGTTCTTTATTTTCTTGCAGATTGACAATAATAATGACATGCCGCCTTTTGACATATTAAGCCAATGTCTTTGGGAAAGAGATTGTTGTGTATGATGCTGATAAGGTTAGTGTTATAATTATGGGCCATCATTTATTTAAATGTTATTTATGTTTTGGTTACCATTATATAGTGAATTGGTTACTATGATATTGTGTTTTGGTTACCATTATATTGTGATTTGGCTACTATTATATTATGATTTGGTTACTAGTTTATGTTATTCAGATTACTAATATAACATGTTCATTTTAATTTGTTGGCTGTTGTACAGTCAGTTTGTTACTAGTTTATATTATTCAGGTTACTAATCGTATATATTACCTTTTTATGTCAACTGAAAAAGGGGTAGAAAGGTGAGGCATCAAGCAGGTTTGCTCTTGATTTTATGGTTCTCACCACACAGGACATAGCTATATGTGATGAGTTGGAGAAGAGTGTCCACAAAGCCGGTGGTAGACCTTTACGTGAACCTGCAAAGAGTGCCATTTTATGGTCTCCATATACTGACGTGCGTTCGGATCGGTTTGGTTCATCATCTCTTCAGAATGTGGTCTTTCTAGTCAAACACTTGCGCTTTAAATGCATTCCCCAAATCATGCATGGAGATGCCTCAAAATTTGAAGAGGCATTGTTTGAAGAATGGTTCAAAATTGGAATAAACAATGAGAAAAGGTTTGTTTTTGTTGTTAACAATGCTATAGTTTTTATGAAACAAATAAGTTTGTATTATTGTAGTAACATATATGGTTAATATTAAATAAATGTTATGGTTACTATTATTTTATATTAAAGTTACTATTAGATTATGTTTTGGTTACCTAGTAGTTATGTTTGATTCTTATGTGATTATGGTTTGGTTACAGATTAATGTTTAAAATTAAGTTGTTGATTAGTTTCTTGATTTTGGTATCTTTGTTTTAGTTCTTTGTCTAATGATGTATTAGTTCTTGTCGAATGTTGTATTGGTTCTTGTGTAACATTACATTTAATTCTTGTATAATACTTAATTGTTCTTGTTAATGCTATTTTAGTTCTTGCATAATATTAAATATTTAATAAATGTTAATATTAAATAAATGGTGTGTAATTCTTATTAAATAAATGTTATAGTTACTATTACTTTATATTACGGTTAATATTAGTTTATGTTTTGGTTACCTATTAGTTATGTATTAATTCTTTATTTGATTATGGTTATGATTTTAATATTTGTTGGTTAGCGAGTCTTGTTTAAAAATTAAGTTGGTTGATTATATGAACGTGCTGAGATTTGATTTGTAGTATTGTGTATATATTAATCGATAATTGTTAATGTTAGTGTGTATACTAATATTATGTTATTATATTGAAGGACGGACAAATTTCTGGAAAGAAACGATATTATCATACCTTCTTTTTGTATTTGGATCCATTGCAATATCATCAAGATGTGGTTCTATAAATTAAAAGCTCAAGGGCGTTGGTTGAAACGACGATGTGAGTAATTTTTAAAAATTATGTTTTGTAGTTATGTTTACATTATTTAGTTACATTAATCACATACTTGCATTTTCCAACAACTGTTAATATCCTATTAATTTTTTTTGGCTCAAAGACATCAATATTGCCTTGTATTATTTTCAGTAAAATGGCAAGACATTAGAAAGTGTTCTATAAGGGTAACGACCACGGATTGTTGGTTTCACAACAAAGATCACCGCTTTTTTCGAGGAGTATACAAAAACAAATTGTGACAAAATTGTTACATGCGGGGAGGGTGATGTTCTTTGAATACATACATGGGTTGTTTATGGATGTCGACACACCACGGAGGAACGCTGACTATGTGTTTGTTCCCAATTCATATGTCATCACCGGACCATTGGTTGTTGTTGTCTTTTGATGTGCATCGTGGGTGTCTAACATTTACAATTCTCTACAACCAAAAAAGGAAATCCATGCAAACTAAAATATCTCGATGTTTGTGGTAGTACATCTTCATTCTTCCTATCTTCTTGCATGAGTCCGGGTTTTTGGAAGGATAGGTCTGACATT
This sequence comes from Panax quinquefolius, assembly GCA_020205615.1. Lineage (NCBI taxonomy): Eukaryota > Viridiplantae > Streptophyta > Magnoliopsida > Apiales > Araliaceae > Panax > Panax quinquefolius. The sequence continues at coordinate 110,784,885 of CM035170.1, read as the reverse complement.
GACTTCAGCAGTGACCCGTATCGCAACAAGGACGAAGACGATATAATTGAGTTGGAATTTGCTGAGACGATTCCTGAACAAGTAGAGGGGTAAGGGTTAAATTTTGTACATTTTTTTAATTATTACATATAGGTTGATTTTATTTTTGATTTTTGTTATATGTTTGTTGTTACAGTGATTGTGTTCACAATTTGTTTTGCTGAGCATGTCATTCATCAGAAGTTTGATCAGATTCCTATTCCTTTCCCATTCAAGATATCGAAAAAAGTTATACCTGAAACCTATATATATCACAAGAAACAAGCAATTGGAGGGCTATAATCTTGATAGAGAATTTCCAGGAAGATTTATTCCAGATTTTGATTAGTTCGGATTTTGTTGTTTTGTCTTTATTAATTTTGTTGTGTATTTTTTTTTAAGTTTTGATGTTATACACAACATTTGTGTATGGTTTATGATTTTTTGATGTTCATTGGATCTTATGTAGATGGGATTACATATTTGATTATATTAGCATTAATGAAAGAGATATTGTTTGTTGGTTGGTATTTTGTTTCTTTTTAAGTTGTGTTTGTTGAATTTTTTTGAAATATACAGTTGGTAACCAATCATGTATAAAGGGGTAACCAGATAATGATTTGATAGTAACCAGAGAGTTACAAGATTGTATCAGGACATATATCATATGTTAAGTGTACATGTGTTATGTATACATGGGTTTCATAAACTTCAATACCCTTTTAATTACAGGTTGCTGAATATACAGGTTGTTTATGTTGTGGTTACCATTATAAACCTGGTTTGAGTTCTTTATTATGAAATTAGGGGTTATCTTGTTATGTAATTATTTGGGTACCATTAAACATTATTATGGTTCTTTGTTATGTAATTATTTGGTTTACATTAAAAGCTGGTATGATTCTTTATTATAGTTCTTGTCATCATGTATAAAAATGGTAACCAATTATAATTTTGTAATATACATTGGTAACCAATCATGTATAAATAAAATTTGGTAAATGGAGATATTAAGATAATGATTTGATAACGAAAAGAGTTACAATATCGTATCGTGACATATATATAATGTTAAGGACGTGTGTGTGAGTATACATGGGTTTCATAAACTTCAATACCCTTTAATTATATTCTTTGGATATACTGAGTTGTTTATGTTGTGGTTACCATTATAAAATGGTATTATTATCATTATGAAATTAGGTGGTTATTCTTGTGATTGTTATTCATATCATTATGTAATTATTCGGGGTACCATTAAACATTGTTATAGTTCTCATATGTAATTATTTGGTTAAAAGCTGGTATGGTTCTTTGTTATATGTTATTACCGTAATCATTATGGTTATCATTCTTGTATGTAAATATGTGGTTACCATTAAAAATCTATGTAGTTCTTGTTATGTATTTATTTGATTCTTTATTATTATTAATGTTTCATTGAAATCAGAAATCAATATATAAATAAATAACAATTTTGTTTACTATACACAATCAAAAATTTTACAAACCAATCGTTTAATGGTTACTCAAAGTAAACAATAATACATTCATGTATTTACACTCTTAATTTAACTACACTATATCAGACCCTTTTTAGTGGTCTTAAAACCGGGGATTACTGCATGTTTTTCTGTTGTGTCCTTTTTCTTGCCTTCTGCATTTGTTTTGAATTTTGATTTCAGATCCGTGTTTGTACCTCCCTTTTTTTGGTCTTCCTGCTGGCCTTCTTGTGTTGGGTGGTTTTATACATATGTTTTTTACTTCTTCTGATACATCCCAGTTTTCTTTGTCATCTAATGGCATGATGGAAGCTGAATATGTCTTGACCAAAGTTGCTTTAGTGTAATTTCTTGAACAAAAATCATAACAGCTCAAATTTTTCTTGCTTTCATAATTGATGAAAGTCTTGAAGCGAGGCATCTCATAGTATCGAAATTACTAAGATGTGCATGTCTTTTGTTCGATGTCCACAATATCTTGCTTAGAGACATCGTAAGCAAAGAAAATCACTAAGTTTGATGTCTCAACCTACAACACCCAATGTATACAATCAGATTAACGATTAAGATGCCAAATATACAATAACCAATTAACTAGTACACAATGTTAGTCAACAAGTAACCACCAATATAAAAGAAAAATTATAAATCTCAAGAATATTATAATGTTACATAGTAACTAAGTCGAGATTGATCAAGAATCAAAGATAATGTTACACAATAACCAAATAAGCATTATCAAAGAACATTATATAATTACACGTAAGCAATTAAGTAGTAGTCGAGAAACTTGATATAATGTTGCACATTAAGTAAGTCAACAATAGTATGTAACCAAGTCGGATTAGTCGAAATATTATGCAATAAAGATTATAATTTTATCCGATAACCAAGTTTACAGTAGTCGGTATAATGTTACACATAACTAACTCAAAGAATAACCAATGACCATTATATGGTTACACAAAGAACCAAGTCAAAGAATAATCATTAACCATTATATGATTAAGAGTTGCATCCCAAATATACACGGTAACCAATTAACTAGTACACAATATTAGTTAATAAGTAACCACCAATATAAAAGAAACAATTATAAATCTCAAAGAACATTATAATGTTATATAGTAACTAAGTCGATATTGATCAAGAACTCAATATAATGTTACATAGTAACCAAATAAGCATTATATAGTAACTTGGTATATAAGTAAGTACACGATAAGCAATTCAAGAAGTAGTCAAGAACTTGAATATAATGTTGCATATTAAGTAAGTTAGCATTAATCCAGAACTAATAAAGATTATAATTTTATCCGGTAACCAAATTCTTTGTTAGTCAAGATAATGTTACACAATAAACTTGACTCAAAGATAGCCAACAACCATTATATGGTTACACAAGAAACCAATTCAAAGAATAATCGATAACCAATTTAATGTTGCACAGTAACTAAGTTAACATTAGTAAGTAACCAAGTTAGTAATAGTCGATGATTGCAAATGCAAATTAGGATGCAATAATTTAAATCGAGTATTAATTACCTTAAGTATCTTTGATTTAAAGATATTAGATTGCAACTTTCTCTCAATTTGTTGTGGAAAGTGTTGTAAATGTTGATATGGCTGCTTGTTTGTTTGTGAAATACCATCTTTGAACCTGACAACGTAGGCATTCAATCATTGTCGCAACTGGAAGATCCACGATAAACTTGATTGCATTGTTAATAGATTCGGCGGTGTTTGAAGTCATTGTTGAGTACCGCTAACTTATTCCATGGAGCACAAAGCACTATCCAACTTGACCTCTTCCTCGGATATGTCCTTATTCGAGGATCAATGGCATCAAGTTCACCATGTGTGTTTGTTGAATTGTTCAACGATTGTAAGCTCTACAAACCCGTTGTAAAGCTGTTTTAACTTCTTCTCCTTTCTTTTAGAATCTGCTTTTTATATTTTTCAGATATGATATGTGCGTGAACCATGCATGATATCCTAAAAACACAATTCGATCCTTGTATAATGGCTTCATATACATGCAAACAATACATTGACCTTCCCTAACTCCACAAGCAATTCTCAAATTCTGAAAAACCATTTCCAAGACAATTCATTTTCACATTTGTAACCGAAAAAGCAATCTAATAATGTTTTGGTTTTGATCTTGTGTGCTTCTTGTCGATAATGTCCCCGTAAGTTGATTGTATGAATGTGCCATCGATTACAATGATTGGAAAAATGGTGGTGCCATGCTTGAATGGATGCTCCAACGGCAAAGAATAGATACTTGAAACGACCATTTGTTTCCAACTCAAGGGTCGTGATGGAACCCGATATAAAACATCAACCTTATCATTAGAATTACAAGTAGTATCATCGTATCCAAATCACTAGTAATTCGATGAACTGTTCATGTGGTTAATGGTATACAAATTGTATATTACATTTAGTAACTAAACATGCGTATTAAGGTAACCAAACATGTATAATAACCGCATACTCTGAATGGCCTAATACTAATAATAACTAAACATGCATACTATCTAAAAAGGTGTATTGGTTCTTTGTAATAGTTTATTGTTTCTCGTATAATACTTAATTGGTTCTTGACTAATGCTATTTTGGTTCTTGAATAATATTATTGACTAATGCTTGGTAACCACATGTTTGGTAACCAATGCATTATATGATAACCAAAGATGTCGCGTGAAGGTAACCAATTCAATATTAATCAAGAAAAATTTACATTGGTAAACAATCTATCGTGTAATGATATCTTGAATTCTTGTGGAACATCATATTAGTTCTTCAGATAATGTTGTAAAACCAATAAATGTTTTTAAGGTGTTACTGGATTTGTTTTCTTGACATGTGTAACCATGATGGGATGAGTGAGTAGTCGTGTGGATTTCCTCTCACTTTTCCAACGCTTTCTCCTTCGATCTCCATTCTTTTTGGTAAGAGATAGACACATACTGGTTATATTTTCTTCAAATTTGTTATTTTTTGCATTATGTATTCAACGACCAACTCACTTTATTTGCACGTCTGTGGTCTCCCAACAATACATTAATAGAATAAGTGTGGATATCATTGATTCTCTAACCTTGAACATCTTGGTTTTACGAAACTTGATGCTCTCATCTTCCATTTGCAATTTTCATCGCATACACACACTAGCACAAAGTCTCTATAACTTGTTCGTTGGACTTTGTGTTATCTATTTTTTCTGATTGAATACAGCCTCATAGCTTGTGAGAGGATTTTTTTGTCTGTGTAGGTTTGATGTAATTTTAATTCACGTTCATTCGGATCCGATATTACATCATCATATCGTTCTTCTGCGTATGATTTGTCATGTTGTCTGTCTCGTTGTTGTTCAATAATTTTCATTGCAAGCTGATCAGCATATTGTGTTCCAAATTGGCATGATTGGCTTGATAGTGGAACTAGTGCTGAATTCCCTTGTGTTGATTTGATTGGTATAACATCGTGATTGTAGATTCTTCTACATTTGTCGTGTTATCTGAAGATCGTTGTCGTCCCATTCGTTGTTCAATATCCACAATCAGTGGGAATTTACCTTGTTCATCAGATTTTCTACTCATTTCTAGAAAGAATTGTAAGGTTGTTTTATCTGATATAATCGACGGGTGAATGTCGCTTCAATCTAAAATTTGATTGACAATGTTGTTGCGTTTGTGTCTAGTCAGTAATGCAATCGCATATTTTGGTTAGCATTTCTTTGAACGAAATAGTTGGTGGAACTAATATCTTAGTAACTTCAAATTTGGTGTATTAGTTACTATCATTACGTGTCTTGATTGAAATAAAGTACAACCGAATCATCTCCATTTATTCATCAACGTAATAAGTAATGGTAAGTAACAAAATCAATGTTAGCCGATAACCAATATAATGTTAAACAGTAACCAAGTCAGCATTAGTCAGTAACCAAGTCTTCACCAGTAACCATTATAATGTTACACAATAACAAAGTAATTATTAGTCAAGAATAACCAATGCAATGGCACACAAAGAATCTAAATCATTATTAGTCAAAGAACATATACATAGTCGACAAAGAACCAATGTAATGTTAAGCGATAATTAAATCGGATTAATCAAGAACCAAGTCTTTATTAGTAACCATTATAATGTTACACAGTAACAAAGTCATTATTAGTCAATAACCAATGCAATGGTACACAGTAGCCAATTCATTATTAGTCAATAACCTATGTTAGCCGGTAACCAATATAATGTTAAACAGTAACCAAGTCATCATTAACAAGAACTAAGTCTTCATCAAGAATTCATTATAATATTACACAAGAACTAATATAATGTTAAACAATAACCAAGTCATCATTAATCGATAACCAAGTCTTCATCAAGAACCATTATAATATTACACATATAAAAAGTCATTATTAGTCAAGAACAATGCAATGGTACACAATAACCAAATCAAGATTAGTCAAGAACATAGACATAGTCGACAAAGAAACTAATGTAATGTTAAGCGATAATTAAGTCATCATTAGTCGAAGAACCAAGTCTTCATTAAGTAACCATTATGATGTTACACAAGAATAAAGTCATTATTAATCAAGAACTAATGCAATGGTACACACGAGCTAATTCATTATTAGTCGATAATCAATGTAATGGTACACAAAGAACTAAAATCATTATTAGTCATTAACCAATGCAACATTAGTTAGTACCATTATGCATTAACCAATCCAAAGATTAAACGAAAGAATATGTACATAGTCGACAAAGAACTAATGTAATGTTAAGCGATAACTAAAGTCAACATTAGTCAAGAAACCAAGTCTTCATCAAGAACCATTATAACGTTACACAGTAACAAAATCATTATTAGTCAGTAAACAATGCAATGGTATACAGTAACCAAATTAGTATTAGTCAGTAACCAAATCATTATTATTCAGCAACCAATGCAACATTAGTTAGTACCATTATGCATTAACCAATCCAGCATTAAACAATAACATAGACATAGTTAGACAGTAACTAATGTAATGTTAAGCAGTAACTAATTGCATTTTTACATGCAATTGCAATCAAAACATTCATATTGCAATCAAAACATTCATTATTTTTATCGTGTGACCATTTTAAGTGCAAAAAACTTAAGAAAGGTAACCAATATAGTAATTCGTAGTAACAATAGGTAAATATATGATTATAAATTTTAAACTCACATACCTCAGTATTTTTTTTTATCGAAGTTGATGTTGATATTGTATTCAACAATCACTGCAGTATTTGGTTACTGATCTTGAAGGCGTTGTTGATTTTGTATGCTATTTTCGATCTTAGAGATGCGTCATGACAAACCCGCTTTGTCTTCTCGACGATTCTGAGTTTAGTCATGACGAGGCTTGACTTCGTATTTTTTTTCTTCTTCGTTGTTGATCCGTTGTTCCGATTTCAAAGTTGCGTGATTTTAGGACGGTTAATTTCAAATATGAAATTGGTAACCGATTTGGATAATGACACGTGATTTTAAAGTAGCGTTATATTGCTTATGTTTTATTTTTGAAATTATGTTTTGTATGTTTTATTTTTGTAATTACTTTCTAAATGTTGTATATTAGTGTAAAGGACCCATTTAATTAAGTTTACCTACCCACATCAGGTATAGTATATAGATACGAACCTGGGTTAGCCCTTACTCGACCCACCTCACTACTCAATTTATTATAGCCAGAGCGGCAGAGCCAGTAGGGTTAAGCAAGAAATTAAATTGGATTCGAAACTGTACTAAAAATAACATAAATCGTATAAATCGGATCAATTAAAATCTCATCAACGGTTTCGGCGTATGTGGCGGTTTTAGGTGAGTAGAAAAACCAAATTTATGGTTTCGATTTTGTTACTAGCCAAAACCGCACGCATAAAACTGCAACCAAACCGCACAATGAAAATTAATTAATTATACAATCCTATTATAGGAGAGATGTTTCAATTAACATTGTGTAATGAACCTTCCAATGAAAATTAAGCTATTAATTCTAAATTTAGATGATATCGATCTACATGATCCCATCACCATACAAATCTCATATAATTATCTTTTAATTGTAGAAAATTATTGGACTACACACTGCTTGAAGTTATTGAAATTAGACAAATTACGAGACAACCCTTTTGAGTTATCAGCGTGCTTCTGAAACTCAATGTTGGATGGAGTAGTATTGAATATTATTCCTTACTGCTTGTTTTCCTTTTTGGATGTGTAGAACGAGGGATAAAAAACTCTGGTGCCTTTGCTTTGATATTTCTTACAACTTTAATATTGTGTGATACTAAATTGTTAATTTAAATTATATAAAATTTTGTTATTTAGATTGGTTTTAGAATCTAAACCGCACCAAATAAAACTGTACCGCACCGCACCAATCACAAATAATTTTATATAATTTTAAATTTATAAAATCACACAAACGATTTTGTATGTAATTTAAACTTTAAACCCCATCAAATCTTATCATGCTCACCGAGCTAGTCCAATACATGAAGTGGGCTTTTTGCCATTTATTGAAATAAGGAAGGCATTACATAACTCGAAAAAAATGTTCAAAACACTCTTTAACAAGCATGCATCCCTCGTCATCAATTTAATAATTAATAATACATCAACTGGGTCCACCTCAAGCCAATACTTGCAAGTAACACATACCTAATTATGATGGTGCATGGGTCCACCACTAAACATTAATTGCAAAAATTCGATCGAATTTTGTGTATTCAATACTAAATAACTGTATAAATATATAATTTGATTTAATTTAAAAAATGAATTATTTACAGTTTCGTTACATCAAGTACCTATATTCATAATTTGGTTCTTAATAAAAAAATTATAAAAAATTTATAAATATAATAATTTTTAGCCCTTTAAAAAAATAACTAATACCGTAGAAATATGATATAAAATTATAAATATAATTTAAAATTATAAATATTTATAAAAATGATTTGTAACATTTAAATTGTGATATAATTAGTAAAATTTAAGAATTTTATCAAAACGATGTAGAAGTAGGCACTACCGTACACAGTATAAACGTACTTACTTCCAGTTAATTTGTATCATCAAAATTAAAGTTCAATCCATTAATTCCATCCCATGAATATATATATGCATGACTCTCAGTTCCATCCCTTTTTCTTAGTTGGATCTCTACAGTTTCTGTTTATTGATATCGTTATGTGCCAAACACATGATTTTTGAACTCTCAAAATGCATGTGAATGTTGAATATTACAGTTTTTATTATACATAGCATAATATTAATTACTACTTAGCAATGTAATCCATACTATGAAATTAAACTTGTTTGAGTACTCTTAATTTTTGTTCAATTAATTATACTATCAGTACTTGATTATCTTATTGAAAAGCGCGCGTATATATATATATATATATATATATATATATATATATATATATATATATATATATCATCAGCAAAATCCAGAGAAGAGTAAAATATTTTTATTTTAATTTCCATGCATGTATATACAACCTTGTTTATAATGAAACGTGGTTAAGAAAACATATCATGAACCGAGGATTAGATCAGAAAAGGCTACTGTAATATATAAGTAGTATATAAAATTAAGAAGAGTAATTATAGTTTTGCTTTTATTTATAATTACTACTGTAATAAGTAGTATATAAAATTAAGAAGAGTAATTAAGGATGGAGCAAGGTTGCGTAATATTTTGAGAGCCAGTCTGTGATGATTTGGACTTCTCTTCTCCTAACTTCTCTAAGCCATTCTGGATCTTCACTTGTTGAATATCTCAAATCTACATGGTGCGCCCCTGCATTCAATATTTCGATTCATGTTATTATATATATATATATATATATATATATATATATATATATATATATATATAACTAATACGTACGTAATCTTTTTCACTAGCTAGTGGCCATGCACGTAGAAATGATTTTATTCTTCTTAAAATTAATATATAGATCTGGTAGACAATTGACTTAGCAAAACCTACATATCACATGATCATATATTGAGATGTTGTTGTACCACATATATATCATCCATTGGCCTTAATCATCATTGATCTTTAGTTTTCTATTTGAAAACGTAATGCATGAGTACTTAATTTAAAGGTTTCATTTTGAGGGAAAAGAAGAAGAAGAATAAATTAGAAATAATAAAAGGGAATTAAGTTTATGCACATTATATATATATATATATATATATATATATATATATATATATATATATATATGTTTTGACTACTCACCTTCTTTTGCAACTATAGCAACTATGCTCTTGGATATATTCACTAGCACCCTGCACCATGCCACAATCATAATTTAATTTACAACTTAATTTGAGTGTGTATGTGTATCTGTGTGCGAAGCGAAGGGAAGGGAGAGCGAGAGAGGAAATATTTCTACGTACCCTCCACCACTCCAAGGATCTCTTAAACCATTGAAGAAGATAATATTGCTCCCGAATCGCTTCAAAACTCTTTTAATATCCTATATATATATATCACAAATAGGAAAAAAAATGATATATTTCATTAAAAAAAATAAAAATAAATTGTAATTGTCATGAGTACAAGTAATTATTTCATTAATTACTAGTAACTTAATTGTTATGGGAGTACTACATAACTCCATATAGATTATAGAGAAATGGAGTACGTACATGTCCACCAAACTCGGTAGTAATCCAGTTGGGCCTGGGTGGAACTTCATAGTAACCTAGGCAGGATTGATACCGTCGGGTGTAGTTCCACTCGTTCTCTGGAAATATGCTCTCCTCGTTGCTACCTGATGTTGGCATTATCATTTCTGTGCAGGCCTGTGTCCCATTTCCAACCCAAATTAATTACTTCACCAACTCATTCAAATTACTCAAAATAATAGTACTACATCATTTAATTCCATTAATTTTGCGAGTCCTTGCCAACAGTGTAGCTATGGTTAAGTAAAATATCAGATTAGTTTCAGCTCGTGGACAAATTAATAGAAAATGTTGTTTGCTTGGAAGAATAATTAATAAGAATTTACTTCTATGAAATTTAAACTCTTCCCAACATAGCACTGGTAAATAATCATCTCAACTCCTAATCGAATCTAATTCATCTAAACAAGATTTACTATACTGCTCAATTTAGATTATCAACTGAATTATCTCCTCAGACAGATGAGGAGGTTAGGTATATGTAATGCAGTTGGTAGCCTCATGTACGCTATGATTTGGACTCATCCAGATATTTCACATGTCTTTAGTGTGGTAAGTAGATACTTATTACGTCCAGGTAAAATTCATTGGCAAGCCGTGAAATGAATTTTAATATACTTGTGAGTACCTCCGATGTTGGTTTAGAGTTTGGAAGGAATGGTGATACCCTTATAGGGTATGTTGATTCAGACTATGCTAGTGATCTTGATAGGAGGAGCTAGGTCATTAACTGATTATGTATTTACCCGTGGAGGTTGTGCAATTAGCTAGTTGAAGAGAACCACTTTACAACATATAGTTGTTCTCTACTACAAAGGCGGAGTATATGGCAATTACAAAAGCTGTTAAAGGAAACTATTTGGTTGCGAGGTTAATTTGTTTAAAGAGATCAACATGGATCATGGAGTTATTGTTAATTATCTGTTGTGATAGTCAGTGTTATACATTTAAATAAAGATCAAATGTATCATGAGAGGATGATCAAGTATATTAATGACAGGGTATCATTTTGTTCGAGATATTGTTGAAGATGGTGATATTGAGATCTTGGATATTGGTATTGCAGACAATCCAGTTGACATGTTACCGAAGCCGTTACCAGGTACCAAGTTCGAATATTGCTTGGACATAGTTATAGTGTTTGATATATGCACTTGAGTTTTTTATTTGAGAAGATGAGAAAGTTCAATGTTTGTGCTTTATTTGGAGGATTCAAGTCTATGTGGAGATTTGTTGGGTATGACATGAATCCTTATTGAATTTGAATTCATGTATTTTCTAGAATTCGTTTTGGTTTCGGAAAGTTATCTTTCCTAGTCATACTCAATTTAATATTTCTTATCCTGTTTAGTTATGGATTTTTTCATGGCCTATAAATATAGGTGTTAAATTTTTGGAGAAGAAACATTTCAGAAATATTTTAATAATTCTCATACTTCTCTCTTTATCTTATATTCTTCAAATTTTATTTAGTGTATTTCTTCTTCCTTTCTGTGTGATTTTTTCTCGATTTGGGTTTCCACATAAAACCTTATTGTCTTTATCTTTTTGCGTTGATTTATTATGTTTGTCATAGTTTGTCATAACAAGACTGTATGAAGTCATCGAGGTACCGAAGCTGAGAGCGTATCGACTTCGGACTATATATGAAGGGTTTAGAGATGAAAAATACATAGCATACATGCAGGGAGGCTTACGAATATTATCAATAAGAAGTGTTTCCTAATTACAAGTGTAGTTTTTTCTTCTTAAAATTTGCAGATCTAAATTTGGAGTGAATAAGTGGTTGAACTGTAGCCTTGTTGCATTATTAATAAAGAGTTAATTTTTCTTTTAAGTGGTTTACATCTGAGAAAGCTATAAATATATAAACATTTATCCATTATACAATTAAGGCATAATACACACAGTTCTTAAATAATCAAAAAGGGTAATAACATGAAGTTAATGATCGGCAGGGGGATCCTCTTCGGTTTTAGTTTCTTCCTCTCCTTCGTCATCGGAAAAACCGAATAGATTGGGGTCGAAGCCGGCTGCGTTAATTTTTGTCTTGGCTAACCGATAGCCTTTGTCAAATTGCTTCACAACAGCTTCGGTCAGCTCTAGACATTTTGTAATCATTAATGATTTTTCACTTGTTGGCTTTGGTGATCTATTCGTTTTGGGCCCAAAGGTCGTTTATTTCTCTCTCCAGTCGGGAGGTGCATTCAACCAAGTTCTTTATCTAGTTATGTTTGTCCCAATGTTTGCTTTAACTATCCTTCAGGGTCTTCTTTTTGGCTCTTCGTTCTCTCCTAGCTTTGAGCTTGATCTTATCCTCCAAAAGCTTTTACATGTGTTTAGCTAGCTCAGAGCTTTATTGACGATGAGTTGTTGAGGGGTTAATCCTTCGAATATCTTGTCGTCGGCTAGAAAAATGACGACGTCGAACAACTTGATATGATAATTGTTACGAACATTTTCGGGCCAGAGCATATATAGTTGGTGGCGAAGTTCTTCATTTCGTGTTGGTGGTCGATGGGGAATCAAGCATCACTAGGAGAGAGGTAGGTCTTAGAAGGAGTCAATGGGTATCATAGATGCCATTTCTGTGCGATGTTTCTTGGTTAATGGAGGGTCGGGAATTGGTAATTCGGGTTTATTTCGTTTGTTATGGACATAATCGTTCTTTATATGGCTTCGAAAAATAAAGGATAAGATCGGTTTGAGGATGATACCTTGTGGGAAATCAACGGGTAGGGTCGACGAGGTGGCTTTGATTTTTGATATAGCCTTACTAATCTTCATTTCTTCTTTTTTACCAACATCATTTTCTCTTCATCGTTGAGTCCCAGTGCATTCTTTGGTGCTGACACAGGGTCGGACATGGGGATTGTTAGAGGTATTGTCGTGATTGGTTTCCCCGATTGTTAAGTATTTTTGGGATGGGTTTCAGAGGTCAGTTCGGGGAGGCCTTCGACAGGCGTGACATTGGTGGAGGGTTTTGCTCTTATTTGGGCAGTCGATTGCGGCTTAAAGATGGTCACTGAAACCAAGTAAAAATTTGTAAGAGCTAATGTTAACAATTTTGTATGTATCATATCTTACTGGAGTTAAGACTTAAATTTGTGGTTAAAGAGCCAAAATTGGTTGGATAGCATGTCTAAGGATTAACAAGTCTTCGGTATCTTGGCGTAGAAGGCCTTAATTTTTTTTCCCCAATCCTGGGGGACTGAGTCAAACCCGAAGGTGGTATTCAAGAATTCGCCCTAGTTCAGAAGCAGATGAGTGTCTGGGGGTCTTGATGTATACCCAATATGAATGTCACCATTTATTGCTGGAAGGAGTTTTCATCCACACGCGTCTGTAAGGTTGCTTGTTTAACTGGCGATACCCCGGTTCTTTCGAGTGACCTAGGGTGAATATGGCGATAAAGAAATCTAGGGAGGGTTCAACTCTGCACTCTTAATTAACAGAAGGCTATAAAGCAGCTTAAATGAATATAGGAGTTCAGCACCAGTTGTGTGAACCCAAATCCCAACAAAACTTAAGAATAATGAGATATATTCATGGAGAATGAATCTTACTCCATACCTCAGGGCATATATGGGAGCTAGCATCGACTCATTCACCCTTCGGGCGCCAGTACATTCTCTCTCATAAAGTTAAATCCCAAAGTTCGTACTAATTTGGGATCTGGTATTGGGATCAGAGATTGGGGAGAAAATAGTTCAAATATAGAAGATTTGGTGTTGATATGAGCATAGAATTTATCAGACTTGTAGCGTTCCCTAATACCCATATCCCTGACTTCAACCTCAAGACTCATCTCAAGGGATGAAGGGTCTTCAATTATAGGTATGAAAGGGGTTTAAAGGGTGGAGTCAATAGCGGTGCAGACGGTGGACTAGGTTACAGGGAAGGGGATGATGTCATCGCTAAAAGTGATTATTTTATTTTTCGTAGGGCGGGCGGGCATGTTGATTCTTTTTATCAACGTTGGTGGATGATATAGTCTTGGTTGATTGTGTGGTGAATGGGGTGGTTGTTTGAGTAGTGAAAGCAATAGTGACGTACGGGGGTTTGGTCGATGGATGGTGTAGGATTTTGATGAGACGTTCATCGGACATTGTGAAGGGAAGATTATCGGCGGTAAAAGTAAACACTATGATTTAACGAGATGAGCAGAGTATCGGTGGGAGATGGCGTTTATGCTCTCGTTTTTGATTGTGCGGATGAGAAGTGACGATCTAGATGCCTGAATAGGAGGTTTGAAGGGATGAAGTATCATGCGTGTGACAAAGGCACGTTTTCCTATTTATGACGTACTGATGAAGTTGAGGGTTTTATTAGTTACATGGCATCTTGGGCTAGCAATTTGTCTTTCATGATAAAGTAAATATATGATTTGTTGAATTAATTAACTGTTATATTATTTAAACTATATTATTTTAAATTTTTTATAATAAGAGAGTGGGGGCAATGTTGGAGTGATGGGTCCGAGGGATTTTGGGGGTAGGGGTAGGGGCCGGGGACACACCACGTGGTTAGATGGTTGTATTGAAGGATTGAATGTTTGATATTTTAGAAGGGTCAAAGTCCAAATTGACTTGTGATCCCTTGTCTTATTTGACTTCTTATTTTTAAAAAAGTCAAATCCTATTAACTTATGGGACTTGCAGTTATAAGGAACCTCTACATAGGACTCTTATTTTAATTCGAGGACGGACGTGGTGAATTAAGGTGGTGACTAGTGTGATCAAGTTATAAATACATCCATGATCCAAATTCAAGATACACATATATTATTTACTCTTATACATTAGAGCATGTTCATACATTCATGGTTGATTTTTCTAGCTTTTTGGCGTGTTTGTTTGTTCAATGTACAAGTTTTAAGTGAGTTATTTGGTAATTTAATAGGCGGACAAATTTCAATGTTAACAAACATAATTGTTTATATGCAGATAAATTTTTCTCACTAGTATTTTTTTTCCATTTAATTTAATCTCATATCTAAACTTGGCTTTGATCTTTGACAATTTTCACCTTTTCTCAATCTAAGAAAGAGACATTCACCAGGATGAGAAGTCTATGAATTGCATCATCCATCTAGATAGGATAAGGTTGTGTTTGATAAATCTAGGAATTAAGATCTGAATGATTATGATGTCTTAATAAATTAGATCATCTGAATGGTTATGAGGTCTGAATCTAAAAAATTGTTTGATAACTTAAAAGTAAGTTGTCTCTTAATGACACTATTTTACCATTTTAAAGGGTAAAATTTTATTTAATAATTTTCAATATTCAATTTAATAAAAATGAGTGCATAATATTGTTGAATATATTTATATAAAAAAAATTATCAAAAAAAATTCATTAAGATGTACCTCTTAATTATTAAGATTTTATTTTTTGTCTTACCGATTAAGAGGCATTCAGAAGTAACAAAAAAATAAACAAACATCATCATGCCTCTTAGCGAAAAAGAGACAGTCCATTAAGAGACAATCAGATATAAACAAACAGTACCTAAGTCTAGTTAATGTAGCGGGGGATAGAGTGCACTACATCATATAACAACAATAAATAAAGTAAATATTCAACCCAAGACAAACTAGTACTTTCGACGTGCCTTAATATATATATATATATATATATATATATTTAAATTATTTATCAATCCTTTTCTTTATCAAACTCTAAAATTATCGGCCCTCCTCGATCATGTTATGTTAAGTCATGGTCGATCTCGTCACTGGGCCATCATTCTTATTATTCGGGCTTAGTCATTATATCGCCCATTATATAAATTATCACTTAATCCCAATTTTCACCAAGAATCATTATGCCAAATGACGTTGACTATCGTGTTCCGCCACTTTGTCGCATGGCATTAATGAGGATGGGACTCAAACGACCGGCCAGAATAAAACAAAGAATAGAGGGGATGAAAGTAGATCGCTTACTTTTCTACCAAGTGACCCAAGTAAGTGAAAAAGGTGTCGGGCGGTGGGGTGGTACCAGAAACCTGATAAAGGAACACGACGGGCTAAGATCACATAAGAGGGTAAGTAATACGTACATTTTTTTCATTAGAATTTTATTCTATCTCTCTCTGCACACTGCATAATATTTTTCTCCCATCATTGACCTTGCGATCGCCTCAGATCGACTTTCACGCCGAGCTATCCTCGACTCGGCCAGCCGCTGCTTTTGGTGTCGATTTGTTGAATCGCAGGCAGATATCGACGCGCTCTCGTGATCGGGACGCGAGAAAGATCCCGCGCTAATATCGGGCGCTGTAAGGAGGGTCGAGTTCTAGTGTCCTCGAATATTTTTCAATCACAAACCGTGGTTTGTTTCTACGCCAATATTCATGGTGAAGAGTAGTAACACCTACACTCAAGGGCGTACCGAGGGTCGCCAAAGAATCGACACCCCGAAAAATCTCAAGTAAAGATCGCTTGGGACCAAAGAATAAGTGTTCATGCAAAGACAAATATTCCAAGCGATCCTCAAGATTTTCAATCAAGAAGACGGGTAAGGTTAAACGAGGTTAGTTAGTCTACCCTATCGATAAAGATTCGCCATACGCCTAAACGAGTAGTAAGGCACTTCGCCAAACTCGATAATCGAGAAGACTAAGATGAAAAGGTTTCACGACAGCCAAGACGGCCAATGAAGAAGCGACAGAGCTATGGAAGTACTTCAGTGAAGCAACGACAGATATAGTCAACAGATGGCCCGAATGACAGAGTCGAGAGATGAAAACTCGCCATAATCAAATCCAAGAAATGAGGACACCGGGCTGGAAAAGAACCTGCTCATTCAGACGAGAGTCTCGAGGCCAAATCGAGAAAGAAGAAGATCCTCAAGCCTTACTCCTCAAAGATCGAGGAGGGTACATCACCCCGCCGATTCTAAGGAGCAGGATCTGAGGGAACGAAGAGGTCGGGCCCAAGGATCGTAATTCAAACCACAAAGAGAGCCCTTGTTGTTGTCAGACATTCTCGCCTTTAGTGCCCGAGCACAAAGACGAAGCATATCTAGAGATTGTACTCCCGAGAGTCTACCGAGGGTACACCGCCTGAGAGATACTCACACCGAAGTCCTTCTAAAGTCAAGGTTCTCATTGAAGAAACCTGGCCTACCATAGGAGAAAGGAGTCATCTAAAAAAGAAGCATCGCCTCAAACCGTAAGGAGTAGATTATTTGGTTAAAGAGTTAAAAGAACTTCTAAGCAACATTGGCACGAAAAGACGGGACACTTCGAAAAGAAGGAACCCCTTTTTCTCATGGAGATTCTTAGAGAAAAAGTCGACCCCACCAAGAAGTCATTTCCCCATACGGAGAGTTATGATGGATCGTGGGATCCCTATGACCACAACAAAAAGCGCTCAATCGATCGATGGATTATTATGATTTTAGCGATGTCGCTAAGTGTCATACTTTTGTCACAACACTTAGAAAGGATGCCCGATAAAGGATGGGGACTTTGCCTCAAATTCAATTTCATCTCGCGCGCATATGCAAGAATTTCATGCTCGCTTGGCAAAAGAATAAAAGAAGGGGAAAACTAACCGTTCAATCGCTCAGTTCGACAGCTTTTCGAATGAGTCTTTGGGCCAATATGTGAAGAGATTCCGTGAAGCAAGAGAGGACAGTGATGATTTGAATGATTCGCAAGCCGCTGGATTGTTTCGTAATGGATTAGATCCGTCAAATCGTAAAAGTTAGTGAAGAAGTTGATGTTTCATCACCAAGAGTCTTGGCAAGCCTTTCGACAAAGTCAAGGTTATATCGTGGTAGAGGAAGCTATGGATGTTTTTTAAACGCCCCGCTTCAGACCTACCAAGGAGACAGACGATGTAAATGATAAAGATCGTAGAAAGAATGAGGGTAATAAAGACCGCCATGAGGGCGATCAAAAAGTTTAATAATTGAGATAAAGGGAGGACGCTCATCCGCCCAAAGACAACGAAAGAATAGAACGTATACAACACTTAATACGCATGTATCAAGTATCTCGATGGATCAAATTAAGAATCAACCTATTTTCGAACCACCTCGAGATAACATTAAGCCCGGAAAAGGGAATTCTCGTAAGTATTGTGATTATCATCAAGCTTCGTCA
Organism: Panax quinquefolius; assembly: GCA_020205615.1. Taxonomy (NCBI): domain Eukaryota; kingdom Viridiplantae; phylum Streptophyta; class Magnoliopsida; order Apiales; family Araliaceae; genus Panax; species Panax quinquefolius. Next base: position 110,766,479 of record CM035170.1, on the reverse strand, counting down.
CGATACAAACGATCGTGTTAGTTTGAAGGACTTTATCGAAAGGAAAGTACAAGCGCGAGCTTTAATTCAAGATGTGGTCGCTGTAACCAATCAACAAAGCAGATGTAGGGCCTGCTCTCGTAGCTCAACCAGCCAAAGAAGTGTTACTCGCTTCCCGAATACCGCAAGGCATGTGATAGATGTCATCACCGGGGTACTTCGCAAACTCGCTGGAAAAAAGCGCCGGTTATTTGATTCTATTACGATAAAGCAAGTGTACCTCCTCAAGATCGACAGATCTTTATCCGAAGTTCTAAATCTTTTTTATCGATGAAGATTACCTTCTCGAATTATCGAACCGCATTTAGGGATCATTGTGTCGATCGCATGTGGGGTTCTTGAGATATGAAACTGGATGATGGTGGATAATGGGTCTTCAGAGATATTCTCAGATGCCCACGCTTATCGTAGAGAATGCACCTAGATGGCCGAAAGATGGAGTCGGGACAGAAGCCCTTTATATGGTTTTAGTAATGACCCTGCTAAGGTGGTCGAACTATCGAATCGCCAAATATCTTCTAACTACTTCAACAGTAGAAATTATTTGCAAATTTTATGTTGTAAATGTAGATTCTCGCTTATAATGCTATTTTGGGAAGGCTCGCTTAATTGCTTTCATAAGTCGCGACCTCTATTCCTCATTTCAAAATTAAATTTCCTACTACCACGGGGCTCATGAGGTGGTGAGGGGGATTTGATCCGCCGTAAGATGTTATAGAAATGTCGTGATCACTTTGGAGTGGGAATATCAAAGCGTAAGCATGCTACGGCAATAGAGATCGAACCTTTCACGTAAAGTAGTTCAACCATCGGTCATGCCAAATTAAGAAACGGAGAGATAGATCTCATCCCGCAAAGCAAACAAAACTATGAAAATAGGTTCAGATCCGCCGAACCTCTCCTGATTTAATCTTATGTAACTCTCGCAAAGCTATGCTGATATTTTCACCGGGAGCCTCGTGATATGCCGGGTAAAGTAGGATATTGGCGAAAGCATCTACCGGAGGTAACCCGTCAAGAAGCCAAATCCGACAGAAGAGGAGGATTTTCGCACCGAACGCCAAATAATAATCGATGAAGAGATCGCAAAATTATCGGCGCAGATTTCATCTTCGAGATCGACTACCCGCAGCTGATGGCAAATGTGGTGCCGGTACGTACAAAATGGTAAATGGCGAGTCCGTGATCGACTATACCGATTTAAATAAGGCTCATCCGGCGATTTCTACCCTTTACCCCACATCGACCAACTAATCGATGCCACTTCGGTACGCTTTATTAAGTTTCATGGATGCATTCTCCGTTACCATCAAATTTCCACGTAGAAGAAGATATACCAAGACGCGCTCATTACGCATCGCTCTAAGATATGCTTATAAGAAAATGACCTTCTACCATTAATGCCGAGCCACATATCGTAGAATGATGAACCATGTTTTCGATATCACCGGTAGAATACGGAGGTGTATGTAGATTATATGATTGTCAAAAGTATGTCGGTACATAAACATACGGATGATTTGAAGAATGTTTTCGCACAATTCACAACACAATTTGAGATCAATCCCACTAAATGCACCTTCTGGCCTAGAGCCGCAAATTTCGATATCTTGTCACCGAGAGGAATCGGGCCAATCCCGAGAAGATTCAAGCGATCCCGAATACGAAGACTCCTCACCATTTAAAGATGTTCAACGTCTGACCGAAGGATTGCAGCCTTTTAAGGAGGTTCATGTCCAAGCCTACGGAAAGATGTCTACCGCTTTTTCGATACATCGAAAGGGTCAAGAATGCAAAGACGCTTCAATGGACTTCTGAGCGTGAGGACGCTTTTCAGAGCATCAAGTCCTATTTATCTTCTAAGACCTTTGTTGGTGAAGCCTGCCTCGCCCGAACCTTTATATTTGTACTTAAAGCAGCCTAGTTCATCGCGTAGGGGAGCTTTTGGTGCGTGAAGTCAGGGGTAAAGAAGACCCGCTTATTATGTAAGCCATGTCCTTCGGATGTCAAACAAGGTACCCGAATATTGAAAAGTTTGCTTTTCGCTTAATAACCGCTAATCGAAAAGCTTAGGCAATACTTCCGTGGTAGATTGGTAATAGATATACAGATCACCTTTTAAAGAAGATTATGGGTAAACCCGAGGTATCGGGAGATTAAATGCATTGGACGATGGAGTCATCACAATTTTTCATCAATATCATCCCCGAATCGCCATCAAAGGGCAAGCTTCGCTGATTTTGTTGTCGAATGCTCGCTTTCAAGTCGATGAAGTCAGAAGCAGAAGATGAAGGATCGAATGAAGCAGCTTGCCGCTCTTCAAATAGGCAGGCGTAGTTCATGGACGCCAGATGCAGATGGGTCTTCTACCACTTGACGCCAAGAGAGCAGTATTATTCTCGACGAGTCCGAGGGATTCAAGGTACAACAGCCATCGATTTCAAATCAAAGCAACAAACAACGGTTTAGTAATGGCGGTATTTGCAGTTTACTTACAAAAAGAGTCTCAAGTGCAAAGAATAATTATCTTTAGTGATTCTCACTAATCGTTAAGCAAATTTCTCTGGAATACGAAGCTCGAGGCCCAAAATGATCAAATATCTAATGTAATCAAGGAGCAACTTCAAGATTTCCAATCTTATGAGTTTCAAGGATCGAGCGTAATAACAATTCAATTGCCGATGACTCTCCAAATTAGCCACTACGGATGTTAACGCTTTGATGGGTCGGTTTATTTAGAAACTTTGCAACATCCTAGTGGTCCATTATGAATCCAGAATGTGCATCGACCAAACCAACCACCGGGTCGACCCATATATGTAGTATCCGCGATGGCGCCTTACCTTCTGGACGGATGCTCGCCAAAAAAATTAAGTATAAAAGTGCTAATTTTGTTCTAATCGATGGAGATCTATTCAAGAGCTTTCATCTCCATTATTGAAATGTTCGACTCCATCCGTCGACTACGCTTTTCTGGAAGACATGAAGGTATTTGTAGACTATATACGGCTAAGCTAAGTCATTAGCCTATAAAATACTTCGTCAGTGATACTATCGGCCTACCATCTTTAAAGAAGCAACCGAGTATGTCAAGAAGTGCGAGAAATGTCGATCAACAAATTCGATCTCTATCATCACCCACCGTAAGAGCTATACTCGATCTTATCTCCTATACCCTTCACCGTCTGGGGTCGATATATCGGGTCCATTACCGAAAGCTAAAGGTCGTCACACCATTATAGTTGCTATTGATTATACGACTAAGTGGTGGAGGCAAAACCACTTCTGGCCAATAACTAACAGAATGCCTAAAGTTTATAAAGGAGTCGCGGTGTTTCGCCGGATTCCTAAGGTGTTGATATCTGACAACCAAGCCCAACAGGATCGAATTTGAGGCATTCTTGAAAGAACTGGGGATTCAACATAGAAGACCTCAAGAGCTCATCCACAAAAAATGGACAAGTTGAAGTGACCAATGTAACGTCATTGAATGGAATCAAGCGCAGATTAAATGAAGCCAAGGGCGTATGGCCGAGGAGCTACTTAGTGTGTCAGGGGGCTTATCGAACTACTCCAAGGACTACAACAGAGATTCACCCTTTAGATCGGCTTATGGTAATCGATGCCTTAGTTCCAGCTTGAAATTGATCTCCCAAATTTCTAGTCACCCAATTCAGAGAAATTTACAATGAGGAAGGGCTTAAGGCCAACCTCGATTTACTTTCAAGAAGAAAGAGAAACAAATTTTAACTAGTCAAGGCAAATTATCGTCAAGAGTGGCTAAGCACTATAATAAGGGGAGTAAAATGTCGAAGGTTCAAGCGGGAGATTTTGTCCTCGAGAAGCCAAAGCATCTACACCTCGTAATATAGAAAGTCGATGCCAAACCGGAAGGACCGTATGAAATAACCGGCGCCAAGCCGAACTTATCGATCAAAGCATTAGATGGATCAAGCAATTAAGAATACTTGCACGTCAAGTGCTTAGAAAGTACTTTCAAGAAAAAATGATGTATGTATACGGAAGGTCAGAATATTTATGTCATCATCAATAAAAGTTCCCTTTTTCTCGAACAAATTTTGTCTTCATCACGATCGCACCATCGGTTGTTGGGAGGTTCGGTGGACTCACCGCCATTCGATGGCGCCTTTTTTCGGGCAGTGGTCCTTATGAGTTTGTCGCCCTTCGTGGTAGGCAAACGCCATCGGTGTTGGGAGGTTCGGTGGACTCACCGCCATTCGATGGCAAATTTCTTCGCAGTGGTCCTTATGAGTTTGTCGCCCTTCGTGGTAGGCAAACGCCATCGGTGTTGGGAGGTTCGGTGGACTCACCGCCATTCGATGGCGCCTTTTCTTCGTGGGTCCTTATGAGTTTGTCGCCCTTCGTGGTAGGCAAACGCCATCGGTGTTGGGAGGTTCGGTGGACTCACCGCCATTCGATGGCAAATTTTTTCTAGGTGGTCCTTATGAGTTTGTCGTGCCCTTCGTGGTAGTAAACGCCATCGGTGTTGGGAGGTTCGGTGGACTCACCGCCATTCGATGGCAAAATTCTTCTAGGTGGTCCTTATGAGTTTGTCAGCCCTTCGTGGTAGGCAAACGCCATTGGTGTTGGGAGGTTCGTGGACTCACCGCCATTCATGGCAAATTTCTTCTCAGTGGTCACTTAGACTTTGTCAGCCCTTCGTGGTAGGCAAGTGTCATCTTTAAGACGTTGTCGCCCTACGTGGTAGGCAATCGTCGACACTTAGACCTTGTCGCCCTTCGTTAGGCAAGTGTCATCTTTAAGACGCTGTCGCCCTTCGTGGTAGGTAATTGTCACACTTTCCTTGTCAGCCCTTCGTGGTAGGCAAGTCATCTTCGTGATTTTTGTCAGTCTTCTTCGGTAGTAAATGTCATCTTTTGGTTTTGTTATGCTTTTAGGGGTAAACAAATTCCTAACGGCGTAGCAGATATGTCTCACACTTCTAAGAATTAATAAGTATCCCTCTACTTTATTACCTAAAATTTTTCTAAGTGTCGAGTTCGTAAAACTTCATTCTTACACTTCATCCGTTATATGGCATGTTTAGTTGTTATCTAATGCTCAAGTTCAAAGACACGAAGGGGTCAGCATTTTTTCACTTAATGAAATGATGGAGTATCGCGTATAATAAACCAAGTCATAAGGAATGAAACTATTTTCATTAAATATTTAATTTAATTACACTATCGACAATTTTTACAGATATCAGAAATTAAAGATGTAAAAAACATAAACAAAAAACATCGCCTTCAGACTCCATCTTCATCTCAAGAATCGAGTAAGGATGGATCCAGATTGGTCAGCAGACAAAGCTTCTCCTCACTACGACTTCTAAGAAAGCTCATAACTCTTGAGTATATCTTCATTATTTCTCCATTAATCTCGTCCGAGTTCCTGATTTTCGTGATATTTGTTTACGGTCGTCGCTAAGCATAACGGAGCCCAAGGTCCCAAGAGCCTCGAGCTCTTGATTTCCTCCTCAAGTTTGAGCCGCCACCATGTGACGACGATTTTCTCACGCTTCCAACTTATGGATGGTCTTCGTCAAGATCTTTGCATCGCCTTTAGCTCCTCGATCTTTTCCATCCTTATCTCGCCTCCTCCGAACCAAGTCAACGCTCATTTTCACGATTTCCTCGTACGAGCTTTCGTCGACTTTTAATTCTTCCTCGAGGCCTTCACATCTCCTTTCGCTCGGGCTAACTCTCGCCAAGACCTTCGCTTGTATGAAGAAGGCATTCATGTTGAAGTTTTCCTTCGCCAAGGCGCATTTCAAAGACGGCATTTTCTTCTTCCTCAAGATCTCTTCTTCGCTTCACCTTTCGAGAGATCTCGACGAAGACGTCCAACACCGTGACCGGCCTCGTATTTCCAATATCATTTGATTAGTTTTCGATATATAAACATGCGATAAATTCGTAAGTAAAGAAGATACTCATTTACCTTCGCCAAGTAGCTCATGCCTTCACTAAGAGATCTCCATTCGAACTATTCCCAAACCGATGATCGCTTGCTTTCACTTAACAAAGGTGTTGAATAGTTGAATGGAAAATGAGCATCGAAGCCTGGGGCCACATCATTGGGGAGGCCATGGCTTCCCGATCAATCTCTGGTTTTGTTCTCTCGTGGGGGAGGGGAGGTTCTTCAAAGAGGTGAGGGGTCTACGGTACGGTTTCGTGAGAAGGAGATCGAGCAAAGCGCATGCTCGTGAGTCAAGCAGGGAGCAGAGAGATGAACCAGGTGAATGTCCGATGGTCGCTTTTTTTTTCTGGAAGGCGCAGGGGGTTGGTTCTATGGTTCATTATCGTGAATGGGGTTTCGTGGATATGATCGAGGAGTGACAACCAAGAAGTAGGGACTCAAGCTCTTCTACAAATAAAGGAGTTATTTTAGTTCTTATTTTCTTTACATCGGCGGACCTTAGCCCTGGCCGTGGCAAAGGAATATCGAGAAGACTTCTCCTAACAGGATAGTTCTCGAGGTCGGGGATCGGGATTAGTTGAGGTTGTTTGGGGGTTGCTTTGGGATCGCTTCGTGATCACCGCCGTGGTTTGCTTCGTCGTCAGGTGGTTTTGGTTCGTTTCATGGATCTTTTTCTTCGACGAGGTCAAGGTTTTCTTCTGAATATTAGATTCGCTGCTCGAGGTTCGCTACCAAGGGAAGAAGTCGAGGATCGACAATAGAGGGTTAACTCGAAGATCCTTCTACCGGGTGCTCTACACTCAGATCAAAGATTTTCCCCGCCAAAAAATCTTCCGTGATCTCACCTCCGTAGAGTTTGCTTAATCGTAGATACCGCAAAAAACACACATCGTAATACGTATCACCTATACAACCAAAAATTATATCATGCGTAATTAATCCAAACTTACATTTGTGATTATATAACCAAGCTTGTTTGGTCGTAAGTGTAAAACTCCATTCCTTCGAGGAATTTTCCTCAAGAAGTCCGCCATCTCCCTCACCCGCTTCTTCTGATATATCACCAAAGTCACAGAGACTTGGTCGAGGTGGTCCATTCTCGGAAGGGAAGAAATCTCAGCCCCGCGATGAAAAACCACTTCGTGCCAACCTTTATCACCGGAAGGAGTGTTCATCAAAGGTCTCCTCTCTCACCTAGTATTAGGTCGAGGAGATTGCTTACTCAATACTTTGAAACCCCGCTTCTGGACCTACCAAAGCAGAGAAGAGGGTGAAGAAGATGTCAACAGAGGGAGTAATCCCAAGTTCATGATGTATAAGCAATGAATGCCGTGATGTGGATGTAGGAGTTGGCACTAGTCACACGAAGCCCACTCCTATAAACCCTAAAAGGGTAATGATGAAGACACGAAGAGGTAGTCGAACCCCTTCTCCGTAAGAGTAACCGCATGGCGGCACCCAACCGTCTGGTCACGGGTACATACGCCTTCGTGAGAGCAGAGCCTTATCAGATACATGTCGTGAACTGATAACGACTCTCGAGCATGCGATATTTCCGATTCAAATGACAGAGGAACGAATGTCAGCATTAGGAAATTGTTCCGCGCCTTTGAAGAAATCGTAGTAAGAAGTCAAAGAAGGGTTTCCTCCCATAGTAGATGATCGAGGGTTGAGCTCAACCCTCTCGATTAGGGTTCGATCGGGAGAAACGATGTCACGATGGAGTCGCACGCAAAGGGGAGTTCTCGCTTAGAAGTTTCAAATACCATTGTTTCGATTTTGTGAAGCAGAGAAAGAAATTTGCAGAAGAAGAAAGCTCTAAGGTTCAAATTTTGAATTAAAGGTAAACCGCTTAATTGGTAAAGTTTACCTTTTATAATCGACAAATGTACTCAGAATTAAGGGCGTGCACATTTAATTCAATCGCAATGATGATGAATGGGAAGGGTTTCATCTGCTTTAGACCTAAATATCTTCACTTTCGTGGGCTTCAGATCTATCGGGTTTCTACTTTTGTACCGATGACAATTGGGCTTTGCAAGTTTCACTGATCTCTTATGATTTTTCACGATGGTTACATCCTCGGCCTATAATTTTTATAGTCTTCATTAAACACCTCGCTTAATATAAGACTAGGGGGTAATGTCAGCCATAATCCTTTTCTTTATCGGGTCAAATTATCGGCCCTCCTCGATCATGTTATGTTAAGTCATGGTCGATCTCGTCACTGGGTCATTCTTATTATTCGGGCTTAGTCATTATATCGCCCATTATATAAATTATCACTTAATCCCAATTTCGACCAAGAATCATTATGCCAAATGACGCTTGACTATTATCAGGTTCCGCCACACTTTGTTGCATGGCATTAATGAGGATGGGACTCAAACGACCACAGAATAAACAAAGAATAAAGGGATGAAAGTAGACTCGCTTACTTTTCTCTACCCCAAGTAGTGGAAAAAGGTCGGTGGTGTGGGTGGTACCTGAATCCTGGAACAATATATATTAACATGCATTGGGCTAAGATCACATAAGAGGGTAAGAATACGATATCATTTTTTTTTAAATCAATTCGTATTCTATCTCTCTTTTTAAAATTAGACACTGGTCTGTATAAATATTTTTCTCCATCAGCGACCGTGAGGATCAGAGTCATCATCGCCTCAGATCGAGTAGATGTTTGCTTCACGCCGAAATGTGTCATCCTCGACGTAAGATATTTGTGTTTTGAAACAAAATAGGAGTAATATATAAAGGTGCAGTACCTGTTTGATTGGATAAGCTGGCATGGGACTAAGAAAATTAGATGGAGTAGGATAATCCGTCATCGCCGTGTAAACATAGGCTGTGTTAAGCCAACTTTCAAGAAGATCCGCACTAATATCGTTCCTGCATACATTAAATGCATGTTTGAATTATAAAAATAAAATAATGGAAAATAATTAAGCAAGCATGGCGTAATCAATGCGAAATATTCTTAAACTTACTCGCATATATGAAAAGATTTTCGGAGCAAGTCCAGTCCTCGAGGCGTACTGGCAGTGTCTTCAATTTCTTGCCATGACCCTTTGATCACTTTGTAACAGTTTTCACTCTCACTCTGAATATTTTATTATATATATATATATATATGTATATATATATATATATTTCAAAAGTCAAATATTGTTTAAATATATAGTATAGTAGTAGTAATTAATTAATAAATGCTAATTGCAATGGATGTGGCTGTCAAAATAATCATTGTGTTGGACACTAGCAAAACCTGTCCAACTATATTATAGAAGTAGTATATCATCAGTGCCAACCTTATCTTAAATCTCATCCAGTAACTTTGCCAATAAGAGAGAATCATCAGAGCAATTGATTACTTACCCTGAAGTCTTGTGTGACAATGTTGTTAAAACTATAGGGAGAAACTATGTTGTCGAAATTGAGAATTGGTGCAGAAGATGCCAAGGCTCCAATGGTCACATGCGGGTACTTCAATCTAAACCATGCCGCCAGCACTGCAATGATTAAATAATCATATCACTGTATGTTTTGACAAAACTAGCTAAAATGATTTTAACTGATCGATCTATTTATGTTCACATTCACATATATACACACTCACTTCCTCCGTAGGAACCTCCAAACACGACTACAGGGGAGTCGGTAGCTGTCAAATTCTTTTTCAGATCAATGATGAGCGTCGCATAATCTGCTAATGCCTGTGTTGAACTCAGATATCCTAGCGTGCTTGCATTCGCATATGCTTCCTTTTTATCTCCACCAAATGGAATTGATTTTCCATAAAACCTATGCTGCAATAATAATAATAATAATAATAATTTAACTACTCTGTCTAAATACTTCCCATCTTATTATCCAGAACACTGAAAAATGGGCTATGGAAACAAAGCAAAATTGGGTATTAATTTACCCACCTCAATAAAAACCAGAAGAGCTTTGAAATGTGGTGCTTTCTCAAACATAAAACCAGTATTTTGAGTAAACCACTCAATATCTCCTTCATTCCCGGTGTAGACGAAGATGGGAGCATTCTTGTTAGCACCACCCCAATAAGTATGATTGATCAAATATCTTTGTTGAAATGTTTTGTAACTCTGCGGATTATAATTGAAGTGATCAAGTATTTGGGTGAAATACTTTGTTTTGTATAGCCCATTTTTGGATTTCGATTTTGTAGCAAAAGAAGAAGAAAACTTTTCAGGATGAATAATTGAAGAAGGGAATCTAGGTGTGATAGCAGCAAATGATACACTAGAAAAAGCAGAGGAAGAAAAAAGAAACATAAGTGAACATAATAGAAAACATTGTAAGAACCTCCTCCTCCTCCTATCTGCCATTTCCATCTTCCTTATTTGAGATACTTCTGTACACACAGAAAGAAAGAAAGAGATAGAAATGAGGGAATCTTTCAAAACTCACCAACCAACCAACCAACTAAATTGCATAGAATGAATCAGTGAGAAGGTTTTAGCAGCAGCTAGGAGATATTGGCTTGGTTGTTCTAAATCGAGGATCGTATCAATTGGATACTATTTACCATTCATATATCACAAAATCCCAACATTACATATTGGTTTTTAATTTGTTGTGATTCTTACTATTCACTATATGAGAAAAGAGGAATTAGGATACGCCAGATTGAATGTGCAAATTCTTTGTTTTCGTCTTCTCTTTCGTATTCATTTGTGAAATGACTGAAATACCCCGGATAAATAAATAAAATAGTAAAAGGACTCGTGGACGTTGCTTGAACAAAACTACTATTGGTGGTTTTGTTTTATACTCACTTGATATATTATTGGTTTCATCTAGTTTTATGTATTATGCATTTGTCCATCAACTCGGGGGACCTTTTTCTTAAGCTCTTTATTAAGTAAACCATTGTTTTGTCTAGAATTCGTGGTCAAATTAAAATTAATTGGTTGCCTGTGATTAATTGTAGTTATGCATGCCACCTGAATTTCGATGAGACCTATTCTAATGAAAATTGTTTTTAACAAAAGTTTTTTTTAATTAAAAAGAAAGAATACAATGTACTCCATTTCTTTAGTTTTGTTCAATACATGCATTGCTTTAACAAAGAATTTGAATTTTTGTGAGACTAGGATTGTATTAAATGTTAAACTACAACTTTAATTATACAACAAAGTTATATTCTCCACCCTTGACTTGTATCAATAAACTCATTTGGGCGTATGACAAATCTTAATAAAGGATCAAAAGTGGAATATTCGGTGTCTGCTACTAGTATTACATATACACAACAAAAGATGCACTGAACCGACAATTTATGAGTGGCCTTTTAAATTTTATGCCACTTTTTCCAGCACATGATGAGAGGAGCGATTGGGGCATCTGGCTAGGAGGTAGGTAGCTAGCTGGTCAAAAAAAGATTAGTAGTACCTTCTTGGATCGCAACCGAAAATAATACTACATGGTCCACAAAACCGTGTTTAAAGCAATTGAGTTCAATGATGAACTAAATACACTAGTAGAATTGGACTCCCTTTCCCCCCCTCTAAAAAGTCAATAAAATAATGTTCAACACCACATATCTAGCTAGTGTGTTTATATTCTGCCAGATAAGATATACTGTATGATGATATGCCAATTTGACCATTGTTTTCACTTTAATCAGACAATTTAGATTACCAAACAAAATAGTATGGGAAATGATTTATATGTTCACAAATTTATGACCGAGTTGAATTGCGACCAACGTGAAAGTCTAAGCGATATAAAATAAATTAGCTTAATTCTTACATATTTCATGTATATCGACATAAATTAATGTAGCAAGACTCAAATAGTATTCACCTGCATTGGCACTAAGAAACAATGGCTAATCATATCCCATTCTCTGCAATCTTCTATTCAGTTATTTCCTTAGTGTTACTGAATTCGCTCTAAGTGCAAACAATCAGACTGATATTACAGTAAAGAAGAGAAGAAGTTGGTTAGCTATATAGTGTTTCAGATGCAAAGTAGATTTTGTTCTACAACTGTTAATAATGTCTTCCTCCTACATGAAAATTAACTAGGTTCAGCTACTTTCGAGCTTTCTTCAGTTGAACTTCAAGTAATAAGATGATTGCATAAATAAAGCAAATTAAGATGAAAGAACTATTCTGGGGTATATAAAATAAACCAGTAGAACTGGATTTTAATACTTGAGCATAATTGTCTCATCAACTACAACAGAATATTTTGTACAAGTCAATTGGAATAGCTCAATTTTCTACAAAAATTCTATGAAATCAAGTTTTCCTACAAATTGATGATGGTCCTCAAATTCAGCAAATACTAAAAGTCAAGTAGCTCGTAGTGATAGCTTGCATAACATAAATCAACAAGATGTTAATTTCACAGGGCGAGTTTTGTAACATAATGGATCTCCACCAAAAGTATTATTTAACAGCAAAGAACTCACCTTTTTGATCTTCTCACATTCTGCCCTTCAGTTCTCGCTTCCCCTAGCCTCGACTTTGAACTACTCCCCTGCACCACATGAGGTCTTTCCTGAAGTACATGGCCAGGATCTCGTGAAGGCCGTGGTTGCCCCCACTCCCGAGTCGGACTAGGAAGAAAGTCTCTGGCTGATCCTATCCTAGAACTCGACAATATCTGGTCCCTAAGGGCCTTCACTGATTTATGGTTCCGTAATTCATCCCCATAACCTTTTCTTTGAGCTTGTTTGCCAAGTTCATGAAGTCTCTCCTGATCTAGCTCATCTCCTGAGTTCTTGAAAGTGTCAGTATGGATAACCCATTCAACTCCATCTGAGATACTCCTCTGAATAGAAGTACTTTTCCTTGGAACTTTTCCTGATATAGAATTCCTCCTCATTTCATCATCAACTCTTCTAGAATCTTGAGCGGCAAGAGAGGCATGTGTCCACTTGAAGCTCCTGTTGTCCATGTTCAATTCTATGGAATGAAGATCACTTTCTGCTGAGTCCTCATTATTATCTACATCATTCACAATCTCTCCATCCTCTTCTTTTTCTTCATTCTGAGTAGACGCCAAGTGAGTTCTACTTAAGTACGTTGTGATCTTGTCATCGTTCCCAAGAGTCAGAGAAGCACAACTCTTTTTCTTACTTTTCTTGGGTTTGAGGAAAGCTTCCAGCTGATTCCTTAGCTTGTCCATAAGCGCATTTTTCTCCCCAAACTGGTGCTTAGCCTCTGAAAGGTTCATTTGAACCCTCTCCTCTCGTAACTTGTCAGCTAATTGAAGCATCTCGCTTTCCCTTTCAACCTCTTCATGAACTTTTGCAGACTTCCCATTCAGCTCTTCCGCTTCAGCCCTATCTTCACCAATATCTGAAGCTAATCCATTGTATACTTGCTCCATTATCTCTCTTGCTCTCTTCTCGCTTTCTAGTTCTTTCACTGCTTTAGTGAATGACGCTTTTGTCTCAGATAGCTCCCTTCCAAGTTTCTTGTTCAAGCTCTCAAATCGATGCCTAAGCTTCCTCTCCACTTCAAGTTCACCTGCAATGGACTCGATAGCAGCCTCAGTTGCTCGTTGCTGTCTAATTTTCCATGATGCCTTCTCTTCAGCAAAACATTTTACAAGATAATTGATCTCACTTTGCTCCGACCGCTGTTCTTTAATAAGCTGATTTACCTGCAGACAACCCCTCTCAAGCTCAGCATGTAAGGCAGAGGCAAGGGACATACTCGATGTAGGTGGGTCGTTATTAGCCCAAATGCGGTTAATTATTTTCAGCAACTCTTTCGATGTGCTCAAAGCATTACAAACATCCTTTAAACGGGCCCTAACACCAACTATGGACCCATTCGGGGTCTGGGCTTGAGATCTTGTTTCAGTCTGCAGTATAAAGCTACGGTGAATAAATTTTTAATCTATTAAGCTTCATATTCAAGCTAATGGACGTGACAGGGATATAGTTAAATTAAAGAGAAAAGATCCGTTCAATGAATGAATCCACATTACCTCCATTAAACTGGCACAGCTAAGAGAATCCACAGCGCCAACGGTTCGTTCTGCAAGTCTATGCCTCTGAGTGACCAAGGGCGTCCTCTGGTGACTACCTGTTACGGACCTATCCATTCTCTACACGTTTGATGGGGAAAATTCACATTGTAGGAAAAATTCAAAGTTAGAAATCACCATGCAGATACACAGATGTGTGAACAATGCACTTACACACACTGTTATGAAACACTGCAACCCCCAAAATTTGAACATCCAAAAACATATTTATTACATACTTAGTCCATAAATCAATTCTTCAACTTGGAAATGATAGCTTCGCGAGCAGGAACTAAGTGATTTTGCCATAATACCACTCATAAACTAATTGTAACAGAGATGGCCAGGAATTCATAAGTCCAAGAAACTGGTTATCATAATGTATTAACCGCATGCAAATTACTCCGTATATACAAATCCTCTAACCAGTCTAAACTCTTTAATTCTTTGAAAATCATAACCAGATAGGATAATTTAAACAAACACAAATAAAATCGAGTCAAAACAACATTTAAAAAAATGCAAGAAGAAAATTCTCAAATGAAGCTATCATAATCCAATGGACATAATTCCCACCACCCTGTTTCTCACATTTCTTTACCAACCACAGCAATATAAATAAATACTACTAAAAAAACATAGAAACAAAAGAGGCCCATATGTCACTTTCTCCGCCAATTTCCTACTAACAGAACATAAATCAAACAAATCTAATTTTACATGCACATAAATAAATGTAAGTATAACGAAAAAATAAATACCCACCCCAAAAGCAGTACTATGTGAGGGATCAGACAAATGAGGAGGAAGTGAACCCGAAAGCACCGACCTCATTTTCTCTCTCCTCTTTAACAACTTCTTCTCCTCCTCCATCACTCTCGGCGACGGCATTTCGTTCATCTCCCACAGCGTCGCTGCCAGCTTCCTGGCCGATACCGGCATCGACCTACCACTGTCGTACTTAGGCGACTCAACGGCACCGCCACGCAGCACAGATGCCGTCGTCTTCCACGTCGGAACCGGCGTGCTGGATCTGGACCCAACTCCCCCTAGTCTCTTACCCACTAAAATAGCCCGTTTAAAGCGGTAATTGTGAACTTTTGATGAAGTTGAAGAAGATGACGAGCAACCCCTTTTCCGGATTTTGCAGGATTCGTGGATCAAACCCTCCATCACCCGATTATGCCTCGGCATTTTCACCCTTTTTTCTTTGGGCTTTTTCTTTTAAAGCTCAGACTTTATACAAGAAATGTACATGTATAGACTAGAAAATTCTGCCTCGCACAGCTTGGTTCAAGGCTTGATTGATTCTGAAATTAATTGGGGTTATTAAACATAGATAGGAAGTCGTTGAAATTTGATTGAACAATGATAAAGGGAATAAAGTAGTGAGAATCCTAAGCGTAGGAAGGGGGAAAATATGGAGTATCTTTTCTGAGAGGGGATAGATACAGATGAGATAGATTGATTTGCATTTCATAGCTCTATTTGGTAGTAGAAGATACTATGGGGATGGGCTACTTTCTTTAAGAATCGTAATGTAATGTAGATGCAGTAGCTGTAATCAGTGAGTAGTACAAGATACGCATGAGCGGGATTGGGTAAGCAAAAAGGATATGAAAAAAAAAGTAGTTTTGTAGCATCAAAATCCATGTGAGGCTGAAAACATGTCAATAAATTCTTGGTTGACACCCCCCGTCTTTTCCTAATTCTTCTTTGTTAAATTATTTTAAGGATAAGGATGTCTGTAATTCCAAGTTATTTGTTTTTATGTTTTATTTTTATAGTATGAGAGAATGAGAGAATGAGAGTATGAGAGACTTAGACTCGGACTTCTTAGTTCGAATACTATTAGCTTCAATTTATTAAACCAATAAAAATGATTATGGGAGTGCAAACTTGCATTAAAAGCTTAATTCAGAGCGGGCAGTTTAATCGGACCGCGGATAGAATACTCCATATTGTAAAAATTTTAAAAAAAAACTACTACTTCTTATGTGAGCATTGTTGTAATTTTAAATAACATAATGAAATTTTATCCATCTATAATTTCTCTTTTTGTTTGTTTGAGAGGTGTTTGGCTTCTTATGTGATTTGTTTTCAATTATAATTTTGTTTTTTACAATAAACTTTGAAGTGGGTAAAATTTGATCATGAATGTAATTGAAGTCTATTTGTTTTGTTTAGTAGTACTCCCTCCGTTCTAGAACAAAAGTTTTCATGAATTTTTTGTTAGTAACCTTTAAAGGATATTATATATATTTAAATGAACTTATCTTGCAATAACTGATTTGTCAAGGCTAGTACTTGGTACTATATCCTTAAGACAATTATGTCATCCGTATGATGCTAGAAGTTGATAAAGACTTGTAGGGATCTATATAACGACACCGTATATTTTTTAAAAGACTACAAAAAAATATACTCTACGAACCAAAGTAATGCTCAGACTCTCTCTCACAAAATAACTAAGAAACTGATGAAAAAAATAAATATTTAAAACTCTAATATGCTAGAATGCTTGAGAATTGAATGAGTAAAATGGTTGGCCTCTCCTATCTATTTATAGGAGGGTTAGTGACCCTTCGGATGGGTGTTTATCCCTTTGGAAGGGCATGAGATGCCACTGAAAATGCATATATGGCATCCATTGGTCAAAACGACGTAGTTTTGATCATATGCAATATAGGCGCGTCCATTCGGACATATAAAACGACGTAGTTTCAGTATTAACAAAACCAAAACTATGTAGTTTTACTTTAGTAGAAAAGGCGCGACCAAAACGACGTAGTTTTGGGGTCATTGCTTCGCATCAGACACTTTTTTAGCAGATACCGCTTTCTCAAAACGACACAGTTTTAATAAATACCGCTCTTCAAAATGGCAGAGTTTTGATAATTCTCAAAACGACACAGTTTTGATAAAAGAATTAAATAAATAAAATTTAAATGACCCAGACCCACGAGCTCGAGCAAGGCCGGCTCGGCCGGACGGCGGCGCGCGTGGGTTCAAACCTAATCTTGGCTAGGTACTTTCCCTTCCACAAAAGTGGGGTGCCCCTTGGGGCCCAAATCCAATAGCACTTTCCTTGTATATAAACATATTGATTCTTAATCTATGTGAGACTTGATTTTTTCCACATGTATTTATTACATTTTATCATTTTCAAGTGTGATCTTTGAGAGTTAATATCTCATTCATTACTCCATGGATGTGAGCTTCCAAATACTTAATTTAATCTACTCATGGAATAGAACACATTAATATATAGAATCAGTAAAATTAATTAATGATACCCATATTAAATTAGGCTCAAATTCCAATATTTTTCTCGCATATTAAGAAGAGGAATGAAATGACAAAACTATTCATAATAATATGTCATTAATCATTTCCAATGTAGGTGAGAGAATGATTTTCTAGTTTTTTAATTCAAAATATTTTCAACATATAACTAATTATACTTATTGAATATGGAGAGAGAATTAGAATAAGAAAAATATGACATATTTAATGCTTAGGGTATATGTAAGACCCCAACTTTTTAATGAATAAAAATCGAATTTCCTCTATTTATTATTGTGAATAATAAGGTGATAATTTGATATAATACTTTGGTTATGAGTGAAATGTGCAAATTTTCAAAATAAGCAAGTGGTTATAAAATATTCTTTATGTCGGGGAATATTCGTATGACGGCGCAACCATTTGTGGGCCCCATAACGGATAATGTTAAATTTTGATGAAGAAAACGATAAAGTTTGAGTTTTACAAATAACTAGTAGTTGTTACCAATTAAGATCATTTGAATACCCGGTGGTTAAAATACAAAGATATACGCATTGGTTGCATAAAGAAGAAAGACACGATATTGCATGTATTGTTGAAAGTTATCGATCCTTACGTAGTGAAGGCACTACTCAATAATTGTCACAAGAATTCTTGCTCAATATTTTATTTTATCGATTCAATAATTATCGCGTTGATATTTTGTATTATTGTTGTTCAATAGTTATCATCGCACAAGATTCTCCATTATCAGATCAATAATTCATATTATTTGAATAATATTATTAGATAACATTATTGGCAATGTTTAGAAAGTTCTGTCAAGGAGAGGTTTGGTCACCTAATTGCACGCCAGTAAGGAGAAATCCTTATCGGAAAACCCCCTCTTTCCTGGGAACAGCCTGGTTGTCATAAATGTGATTCTGTAATATTATTTGTGAATAATTAATTATTGATTCATATGATAAGGAAATATTTATTTTATGTGGATATAAATGATGGGTTTATTTATGTGGTTATAAATGAAGGAGTTAATGTTGAGGTGTTTTATCAAGATTTTGTCCTGATTGGTGGTATTAAAAGATCAAATCGGTGTTATTACAAACTTTATTGTGTGAGTTATAATATTTAATTCGACCACGTGGATCGTTGTAATTTTTGGATATATTATACATATATAATTTGAGTATATGTCCACAAATTTTGAACCGCTTAAAATGAGCGATAATTTGTTATGAATTTTAAGAGGTGGTGATTCTAAATTAGGTTATAAATGATTTTGGTGGAAAATTCTAGAATTGGTGGGCCCGACTTTTGGTTGGTGAGAAATGTGCTCAATTGAATTTTTAAATGTGGTGGGTGGGAATAGTAGCAGGTAATGCCATCAGGTTGCAGGTTAAGTCTGCTTCGGCGTGCTAACATTTTCCTATAAATAGAGGGCTTAGTTAGAATTAAAAATCACACCAGAATGCATAAGTTTTCTCTCTTTCTCTCTCTATATTATCGAGCGTATTCTTGTGAGTATTTTGATACTTTGAATGTTGCTATATCTGGTGCAAGTTCCTTCAAAGACTATATCCAAAAGATTCCAAATGTAAGTATTATCTTTTTCGAGGTAAGGGATGTTATTTTCTTCATATATGATATTATTTCTTCAATATCATTATCCAAATATTGATCCTAATTTTTATCAAATTTGGAACTTTTCATGTCTAGGTTACTTATTCATGAGTTACTATTCACGAGTACTACTCACGGCAGCATGATGATTTTTTTTGTGGAATTTCTATCTTTTTGTGTCGAGTTACTATTCACGATACTAAGACTATTCACTTAATACGACACTATTCAATCGAAAATGAAATTTTCTTCTTTTTTATCCAAGGTGTCTATTATGGTTACTATCTTTGATTGTATCCATGTTTTGATCTTTATTTTGAATTCTCGCTTCAAAATTGGTTATTATGAAGTATTTTTGAAATTGATAAACCGTAATGTCTAATCCCTAATATTTGATCTTTTATCTCACCGGATTCATTTTCTTTAAAATATTTTTCATCATCCTCACCCTAAATGATGATATTATCGAATATCTTTGCCCCGTAGCAAAAGATGAATGATTAATCGATGAATATCTTCGGCCCAGTAGTGCAAAAGATGAATGATTATCTAATGAATATCTTTGGCCCAGTAGTGCAAAGATGAACAGTGTTGAGATGAACATGACTAACCTGGTGATATGAATGAATATCTTTGGCCCATAGTGCAAAAGATGAATATTTGATTCAAGATGTATATCGATTGATGTTACCGGATAAAATATTGATGATGGACTTTTAAATTCATAGAAGATAGTAGAATTCTTTCTCTACTTGACTCTTCTAATGGATTGCTTATTCACGTCGCAAATTGTTAATCTAAAACTTGTTGTCTATTATATTTTATCGATTTTTCCTCGTTGAAGACTAATGATAATTTGTTGTATATTATCTTAGTCATAATATTTCTTCTTGGGCTAGTTGAGCTCACCCTTTCTTTCACCGTTTCTTCGTGAAATGAGAATATAGATGGGACTAATGGGAATGGATTGATTTCATCCGTATGGTTGCATTAAGTAGTCCTCACTATTCGTGAAATAAATGTATCAATAATTATAATAAGGACCCTTTTGAGTTTTTATACCGCCTATTGTACAATAGTTGTATTCAAACTCACAAGATATGTGTTGTCGTAATTTGCACGATTGTATTCAGACATCAAGTTTTATTTGTTTTTGTACCATGTATTTGGCGACTCGAAATGGGTTAGATGGAATGGACCTATTTTGGGGTCGTCATAGTTGGTATCAGAGCTTAGGGATATGATCCCTGACTAAGGTGTGAGACTAGAACTAGGAGGGGAGAGATGGGAAGTTCCTTCGCTAGTAGGACCTACCTAAGTTTGTTTGGTATTTATTTGGTCGGTCAGAGTATAGGGATAATATGTGACATATCAATTAACCCTTGTTTTGTTGCAGTGTTTGAAAATGGCATCTAAAAATGTTGTGATAAGCAATGAAGATATGAGACCGCTTGAGTCACTAACGATCAATACCGTGATAATGTGCATCGATGGCAATAATCCTCGTGTGAATAACTACCGTAAGACCCCAACTTATTATAAATAAAATCAATTCCCTCTAATTATATTTGTGAATAATAAGGTATTAATTTGATATAATTCTCTCGGTTATGGGTGAAATGTGCAAATTTTACAAAATATGCAAGTGGTTATAAAATAATCATTGTTGTTTGGAATATTCGTTTGGTCGTGGAATATTCTTGTTGCTGTCGGGGAATATTTATACGACGGCCGCAGCATTTATGGGCCCCCATAATGTAATATCCGCTTGGATGAAGAAAACGACAAGTTTGAGTTTTTATAAATAACTACAGAAGCGTGTTATTCACAGTTAACACCGTTGGAATACCCTTGGTTAAAATACGAATACGCTGTGGATGCATGTGATTGATGAATTATCGATCCTTACGTAAAGGCGCACTACTCAATAATTATTACGATGAGTTATTGTTCAATATTTTATTTTATCGATTCAATAATTCATATTATTTGAATAATATTATTAGATAAAGATTATTGGCAATGTCTAGAAAGTTCATCGAGGAGAGGTTTGTCACACCTAATCAAGCGGCGCCAATAAGGAGAAATTCTTATCGAAAGCCCCTTTTCTTGGGAACTACCGGTTATAAAATGTGATTCTCGTAATATTATTTGTGAATAATTAATTATTGATTCATATGATAAGGAAATATTTATTTTATGTGGATATAAATGTTGGATATATTTATTGTGGTTAAAAATGAAGGAGTTAATGTTGAGGTGTTTTATCAGTATTTTTGTCGGAATGAAGGTATTAAAAATTAAACTAGTATTCTTGAGATATATTGTGTGAATTATAATTTTTAATCCGACCGTTGGATCATTGTAATTTTTGGATATGTTATACATATATAAGTTGAGTATATGTCCACAAATTGTGAACCGTTAAAAAATGAATGAATGATTTGTTATGAATTTTAAGAGGTAACTGATTCAGAAATTAGGTTTATAAATGATTTTGGTGGAAAATTCTAGAATTGAGTCGGCCCCACTTGTGATTGGTGAAGAAATGTACTGAATTTATTTCAAATGTGGTGGGTGGGAATAGTAGCGTGTAAAGCCATCAAAGTCAGAAGTCAAGTCTGTTAACATTTTCCTATAAATAAAGGGCTAAGTTAGAATTGAAAATCACGCTAGAAACAAGTTTTCTCTTCTCTCTCTAGATTATTGAGTGTATTTTGTGAGTATTTAGATACTTTGTGAGTTTCTATTCATCGATTGCAAGTTTCCTTCAAATTTTATACCGATATTCACCAAAAGTACTTGATATTTTGAGGTAAGGGATGTTATTTTCTTCATATATGATATTATTTCTTCAATATCATTACGTCAAGTATTGATCTAAATTTTATCAAATTTGGAACTTTTTGTGTCGGGGATTACTTATTCATGTATACTACTATTCACGATACTCTGACTATTCATTCACGAATCGACACTTATTCAATCCAAAAAATGAAATTTTCTTCTTTTTGTCCAAGATGTCTATTATGGTTACTATCTTTGATCAGATCCATGTTTTGATCTTTATTTTGAATTCTGATTCAAAATTGGTATTTATGAAGTATTATTGATCTTGGATAAACCGTTATACTAATCCCTACTATTTGTCCTTCCGCTTCAATCGGATTCGCTTTTCTTTAAAATATTTTTCATCATCCTCACCCTCCTAAATGATGATATTACTAAATATCTTCTACTTTATATCGAAGTAAGATCGTTGGAATACCCTGGTGGTTAAAATACTGATGTCTACGCGTGGTTGCACGAGAAGACACACAAGATTGCACGCTTCTTATTCACGAGTTACTATTCATGAGTTACTATTCACGAAGCATGATGATTTTTGTGTGGAATTTCTATCTTTTTGTGTAGCCGAGTTACTTATTCACGATACTAAGACTATTCACGATATCTGACTATTCATTCACGAATCGTACTATTCATCTAAAAATGAAATTTTCTTCTTTTTATCCAAGGTGTCTATTATGGTTACTATCTTTGATTGTATCCATGTTTTGATCTTTATTTTGAATTCTGCTTCAAAATTGGTTATTATGAAGTATTTTTGAACTTGGATAAACTGTAATACGAATCCCTAATATTTGATCTTTTATCTCACTGGATTCGTTTTCTTTAAAATATTTTTCATCATCCTCAGTCCTAAATGATGATATTACTGAATATCTTTGGCCTGTAGTGCAAAGATGAATGATTAACTGATGAATATCTTTGGCCTGTAGTGCAAAGATGAATGATTACCTAATGAATATCTTTGGCCCGTAGTGCAAAGATGAACAGGTGTTGAGATGAACATGACCAACTGGTGATACAAATGAATATCTTTGGTCTCTGAGTGCAATGATGAATATTTGATTCAAGATGATATTGATTGATGTTACAGGGATAAAATATTGATGATGGACTTTTAAATTCATAGAAGATAGTAGAATTCTTTTCTCTACTGACTCTTCTAATGAATTGCTTATTCCATTATAAGCTTGTTGATCTAAAACTTGTTGTCTATTATATTTTATTAGATTTTTCCTGTTGAAGACTAATGATAATTTGTTGTATATTATCTTAGTCATAATATTTCTTCTTCAAGAGTTGAGCTCACCACTTTCTTTCACCGTTCTCTTGTGAAATGAGAATATAGATGGGACTAGTGGGGAATGGATTAACGGTCCAGATGGTTGCATTGGTAGTCCTCACTATTCTGTGAAATAGTGTATCAATAATTGTAATAAGGACCCCTTTTGAGTTTTTATACTGTCTATTAGAAAATAGTTGTATTCAAACTCACAATATATGTGTTGTCGTATTTTGCACGAAGATTGTATTTATGACGCCCCCAAAATAGGTCCATTCCATCCAACCCATTCTGAGTCGCCAAATACATGGTACAGAAAACAACTACAACTTTATTACAACAATTGTTATGCAAAATACAACAACATATATGTTGTGAGTTTTAATACCAACTATGACTCATGTCCCAACTATGGACAACACCTCACAGTGATACCTTACATAAAGGTACAATCTAGAACTGTTTTAGAAATTAAAATCTTTGGGAAGTGCTCAAGAAACCTTCGTATACATGGGAGGCCATGCGTTTCAGGTTATGATAGATATCATATGCCCACAAAATTATCCTTGGTTGATCTAATAGACCCTAAAGAAAAACGAGAAGATTACTATCATATTCTTCCCAATGGTGTGTCTTCTTTTGACATATCATTATCTCCACCGCCTCTAATTGAGAATTATACTTCAACCAAACTCCAAGATTATATAGTAGTGCTCAGATATATACTCAAAGTTGAATGAAAGACATCCCTGCCTTTATGATGACTCGAGGTCAGTATGTCATTAGACATCTTTTATGATAGTGACAAAACACCCTTCTAAAGTTGGGTTCGCTTTCACCTATTTAGGAAAAACCTCAACAACTATAGACCACCGCTCTATTCCCTCATTATTCCCGCTCAACCCAAATTACACTCTTATTACCCGAAAAGGAATTGTGAAGCAAAAAGGGTGAGCACAACTAGCTCAAGAAAGAATATCATGACTAAAGATAAATAAATTATCAATAGCCTTCAACAATAATAAATCGTAGATTTAGAACATATGGTAGATGATAAAACTTTTCAACCATAGTTACGTGAACGAAGCAATCCATTAAAGAGTCAAATAGACCATAAAATCTATTATTTTCTCCATGTTAAAAGTCCATCAACAATGTTTTATCCTCAGTAACATTAATCAACAATTCCTCATCCACAATCACGCGGTACAACTCATAATCGTAATTGTAGTTCTAAATTACTTTCCTCATCCAGGACAAAGTTAATTTTCATCACCTGTAACATCAAAGATCATGGTTATACCAAATCACAGTTCATGTTCATTGTGACGCCCCCAAAATAGGTATACAACACCCAACCCATTCTGAGTCGCCAAATACATGGTACAGAAAACAACTACAACTTTATTACAACAATTGTCGTGCAAAATACAACAACACTTAAACTGTGAGTTTAAATACAAATATATACCAACTGTGACTCATGTCCCAACCGTGGACAAAGACTTTCATAATGACACCTTACATAAAGGTATAGTTAAAAACTGTTTTAGAAATTAAAATCTTTGGGAAGTGCTCAAGAAACCTTCGTACATCGGAGGCCATGCGGCTCAGGTTATTATAGATATCATATGCCCACAAAATTATCATTGGTCAATCCAATGTAGACCTAAAGAAAAATGAAAAGATTACTATCATATTCTTCCCAATGGTGTGTCTTCTATCGACATATCATTATCTCCACCGCCTCTAATTGAGAATTATACTTCAACCAAACTCCAAGATTATATAGGTAGTGCTTTCAGATATATACTCAACAAGTGGATGAGCACATCCCTGTCTTATGATGATACGAGGTTGTATGTCATTAGACATCTTGTATGATAGTGGAAAAACACCTTCCAAGTTAAATTCACCTCACCTCAACATCTATGTACCACCGCTCTATTCCCCTCGTTATTCCCCGCATTGTCCAAATTACACTTTTATTACCCGAAAGGAATTGTGAAGCAAAAGGGTGAGCACAACTAGCTCAAGAAAAGAATATCATGACTAAAGATAAATAAATTATCAATAGCCTTCAACAGTAATAAATCAGAGATTTAGAACATATGGTAGATGATAAAACTTTTCAACCATAGTTGCAGCGGAACAAGCAATCCATTAGAAGAGTCAAATAGACCATAAAATCTATATCTTCTTCATGTTAAAAGTCCACCAACAATGTTTTATCCCTGTAACATCAATCAACAATTCCTGTCCACAATCACGTGTATAACTCATAATCGTAATTGTAGTTCTAAATTACTTTCCTCATCCAGGACAAAGATAATTTTCATCACCTGTCTTTACCTAAAACATCAAAGATCATGGTTATACCAAATCACAGTTCCTGTTCATAATCATAATAATAAATTCATCTTTGCACTACGCCCAAAGATATTCAATAACACGTCATCTTTGCACTACAAGGCCAAAGATATTTAATAACAATGTCATCTTTGCACTACGCCAAAGATATTCAATAACAGTCATCTTTGCACTACATGCCAAAGATATTAATATCTCAAAGAAATATATAATCATTTCAGAATTTATATAAACAATAATTATAACAATGTTGATCAATTCACCTTTACACTTGAGCTAAAGATATTCAATTATAAATTCAATGGTCATGATCATACCAAATACAATTCAACTTTTCACTATCGCCAAAGAGAACCCTACCATGATCATACCAATAATCTACCCATCTTTACACTCCAGTGAAAGAGAATTTCAACATCAGGGTTATAAAAATGTTATAAATGATAATAAAATCAATATAATCAATACATAGTTTTAATCTACAGAGTAATATTCATAAATCAACTATAATTTGGTTAGAAAAAGAAACTAATTTTGTAGTGAATAGTAATCGTGAATAGTAACTCATGAATAGTAACTCATAAATAAGAACCCATCGCTTAATAAGAATCTCGTGAATAGTAAATCGTGAATAAGAACTCGTGAATAAGAACTCCACATGAAAAAAGTTCCAAATTTGATAAAAAGTTCAAACCAATATTTTAACATAATGATATTGAAGAAATAATATCACTTACGAAGAAAATAACATCCCTTTCAATCCCATAAAATCTCTTACTATCCCTTACCTCAAAAGAAATAAAGATTTCCGACCTAATAACGCTTAACGAACTTGCACCGTATAACAACACTCAAGATATCAAAATACTCACAAGAATACACTCGATAATATAGAGAGAGAAATTGAGAGAAAACTTCAGTTTCTGGTGTGATTTTCAATTCTAACCTAAGCACCCTATTTATAGGAAAATGTTTAGAACACCAAAGTAGAAAATTTAATAAAATATTAATATATAATTATTAAATTCACACGCACACCTAATCTGATTCAAATCAGCCACCACACCTCACCTAAATCAAAAAAAACGTTTTTGTTATTAAAAATAATTAAAACTTTCAAAAATCAATTATTTCAGAACTTCAGAACTTCAATAATTCATAATAAATAGCCCTTTTATCAGAAAATTCGAATCTTGCAATTTCTAATAGGAAATTCAATTCTCTACAACTTTGCAGAAGAAAGTCTTTCAAATTCGAATAGAAATCGACCAAATCCATAAATGGGTGATTTTACAAAGCTATAATCAAATTTCAACCAAGAAATGGGATCCACTGACACCCATCTCTAAAATTAGGTATACGCCACCCATCTTGGGTCGCCACTTACATACATATAAATTCAAATACAACTTACTTAATATAACTGCGTGGTAATAATACGACATAAACCGTGAGTTTGAATACAAATATTGTCTACTAGATTTTATACAAACTCAAAAGGAGTCCTCATTACAACTATTATCACACTTATTTCACGTAATAGTGAGGACTACTAATGCTATCCTCTCGACCATTACTTCGCTTCCCCGACTCGTCCCAAATTATGTTCTCATTTCCTCAAGAGAATAAAGGAAAGAAAGGGTGAGCTCAACTAGCCCAAAGAAGAAATATTACGACTAAGATAATGCGTAATAAATTATCATTAGCCTTCAAAAGTTGTTAAACCGATAAAATACAATAGACAACCAGCTTAATCAAGCAGCTGAATATGCAATCCATTAAAAGAGTCAAGTAGAGAATAAAGTCTACTATCTTTTAGGTTTTAAAAGGTTTTCATCAATTTTTATCACCGAGACTCAACTTAATAAATAAACCACCACATCTAATCATCCCCGCATCTACTGGCCAAGGATTTTCATCAAATTATCAATGGTCATGACTATACCGAATCACCCCCGGTCATAATCATACCAAAAACTATCCATCACCGCATTACAGCCACCGAGGACTTTTGTCACATCATTTATATCAAGTCATGATTATACCGAATGATCCTCGGTCATAATCATACTAAGTTCATCTATGCACGTAAGCCAAAGATAACATAATATAACATGAGGATGATGACAATGACATAATAATTCAATAAAACAAGTTCAAGAATTATTTAATCCATGAATTATTAACGCCCAAATTGTCAACACGATATCGCTTTTGTAGAGTAAAATTCAAGAATGATCAAAGAATATTTCCATGAAAAGATATCGATGAAACGCAAATATCAAGAATATTCTACTAATTTCATGGAGTATAGAAGTCAAAGTTTTAACCAACCGGGTATAATAAAGAATGGAATAACAAAAGAAATCACCACGCACGCGGATTGCAGATGTAGACAAAAGTTATTCCAATAGAATAATAATAACGGAAACCAAAGTCGTGAAATTCACACCGGCAGATGATGTTCCAATGTAATAATAAAGATGGAACTGCATCCTGTAAAACACACGATAGGATATTCCAATGTAATGATAAAGATTTTAACCAGTCCCGTAAAAACACACGCATGTGATGTTCCAACAATAATAAAATCTAACCAGTCCTGTAAAACACATGCATGTGATGTTCCAATGTAATAATAGAAGAATGTCACCAAGTATAGGTAAAACACAGCATACAAAAAGTTATTCCAATGTAATAATAAGCAATGAAATAACATAAGGATTTCACCAAGTATAGGTACGCCACAGATACAAAGTTATGTATAGGGTATGCCACTTTTACAAAGTTATTCCAATGTAATAATAAATGAATGGAATAATGTAAGTTCTCTTCAAGAAGAAAGAATAACACCCTTTACCGTAAAAAGAACCGAATATAGAAGTAGTGTGAAGTAGCGAATACTCTTCTTCTTTCTATAATTTTCTCTATAGCTTCTCTCTCTATAATTTCTCTCTCTGAGTTTCAATGAATTGTAAGAAAAAAATGAAGGAAAACGAGCTTCTATTTATAGGAAAATGGAATGCATAAGAATTAATCCATGAACTATCCCGTATTGATTTACTTTAATCTGACGGTCCATATTTAAAGAAAAATCTTTAAATAAAATATAATATATTCTATTTATATAAAAACATTTTACTATACAAACACTATGCAATACTATGCAAAACACTATGCAAAACACTATGCAACACTATGCATAATAAAATATAATATATTCTATTTATGTAATAACTTTAATAAAGTATTCTATTTTATATAAAGATGTTTCGCTTTTATTACGTTAATAATACTTAATAAAATAAAACGTCATTATCGCTATAATAATTCATATTATTAATCGACAATAATGGAATCAAACCGAGTGACTTCTCACATAAGATCAATAATCAATACCGCAAAGCTACTATGCAACCACACGACATCGCATTTTTACTACCGAAAGTAGTTCAACAAGAATCTACTGTAAAACTTCCGCCGTTATTTCAATAAAATATTTTTGTCGCTTTCAATCCGACAATAATTTCGCTAGGGGTCCACCAATGATTGAGCTATTGTATTTAATATTCCCCGCTAAACCGAATATTCCCCACCAATCGAATATAATATAACCACTGTGATACTTTGCAAAATTTATAAATACTACCCACAACTATAATATTATCTCAAATTCACACCATAATATTAAAAATTATTTCAACAAAATTTAAATCTTTATCGATAAAATCAGGTCTCACAATCTCCTCCTTATGGAATTTCGCCCTCGAAATTAGGGTACGACTGGTATGATAAAGAGGTGAGGATACCTTGAATACCTTTATCGTTAAAAATATTAAATTCATCTTTGCAAATCCGCCAAAGATATTCATTAACAATTCATCTTTGCACTACAAAGCAAAGATATACAACCAGAAAACCAATAATGCCGAGACGCAAATTAATAAGATATCACAACCACGAATTATCCATGCACCAATCGCCAAGGATATTCGTGTTTTCAATTACTACCATGATTATACCGAATAATCCTCGGTCATAATCATACCAAGTCTATCAATGCACTACTACCAAAGATGACTTTTACCACATCCATGAATTAATATTTCATCACGAGACTCACCAATAATTAATCCATATCATCGAATCATCCCCGCACTACGGTGCCAAGGATATTCATTAAGATCACGACCACAAATTATCCATACACTACTACCAAAGATAATCGTGTATTCATTAAGATATCACGACCACAAATTATCCAAGCACTACTACCAAAGATAATCAGTATTCATTAAGATTACCACCACAAATTATCCATGCACTACTACCAAAGATAATCGTATATTCATTAGTATCACGACCACAAATTATCCATGCACTACTACCAAAGATAATTGTGTATTCATTAAGATTATCCATGCACTACTACCAAAGATAATCGTGTATTCATTAAGATCACGACCACAAATTATCCATGCACTACTACCAAAGATAATTGTGTATTCATTAAGATCACGCACCACAAATTATCCATGCACTACTACCAAAGATAATTGTGTATTCATTAGATTATCGACCACAAATTATCCATGCACTACTACCAAAGATAATTGTGTATTCATTAAGATATCACGACCACAAAATTATCCATGCACTACTACCAAAGATAATTGTGTATTCATTAAGATCACGACTACAAATTATCCATGCACTACTACCAAAGATAATTGTGTTTTCAATTACTACATGATTATACCGAACAATCCCTCGGTCATAATCATACCAAGTCCATCTATGCACCATACAAGCCATGTATGACTTTCAACATAATATAAGCACGAGGATAATGATATAAAGAATCAATCAAATGAGATAAAGGATAAATATTAAACATTTATAATATAATTTATCCAGATTCAAGAATATCCCCATGTTTTCAATCACTTAATAATCTCATAATCTAATATCATTAATATTATAACAATATTTTAATCACTTCTTAAATTTATAAACAATTTATCTTAATTGTTTACGCTTTTACCATATAATGCATTTAATCATTCAAAATGTCATACTCATAAGATATCATCACCAATTATCAAATCTCTCAAAAAAAATATGCATATACTCTATATAAGATTCTCTAGCCATAAAATCCTATTTTCAACTTTTGTTACTTCACATAACATATTTAACTCATATGTTCAGAATTAAACTATTTTCATGAAAAATACCAAATCAGTCCCAAAAATATTTCTTTTCTGGGATTTAGCATAATATAGTCCCATAATGAAAATATATTTTTCTCGAATTTTTAAAATTCATTTACTATTTTTCAAAAATCAATTTCCAATTAATTCCTTAAGAAATTAGCTACCTCAAGGATAACTCCAAAATTCCCAAATCTTGGCAGAATCTTACACATGTTAACGTGAGCTTCTAGTTTAAATTTCATGGTCATCGGAGTTATAGAACTCCTATTATAGCGTTTTCGCTTAAAAAAACCTAAATATTGAAATAGTCATAACTTGCTCATTTTAAGTCGAATGAGCTCATTTTTGGACAGGAGGTACTTTATACCATATACTTTCATGTCCCAAAAGGCCAGAATTTTTCTCATAATTTAAGTGGCCAAAACAGTCCCTTAAAGTTTCTGGGCAGTAGCATTTTCGAAATTTACAGCTTTGGCCTCCTTTGCTAAAAAATCAGTCCACACAAAAATCTACAACACCTTTTCCAGTAATTCCACTTGGATTAGTTAGGTAACTCATAGATCTAACTCTAGGTCTTGACCACATTCAAAAATTCAAAATATAATAGGAGATATGGTCAATTGAATTTCATGTTACGCTTTTCACCAAAATCTGATTTTCAACTCTTTGTGATTTCTAAGAAACTTTCATGTTTTCACATACTAACCAACATAACTCATTATAACACTTACTAATACCACGATATACCCATGATTTTCATTAGTCCAATGCTTTTATTATGACTTTCATCATAATCCACGTAAATGCATCCTTTTAGTTGAAGAAATATTTGAGGGTTTAAGAAATGGGTTTTTGTAGATCGGGTCAATACAAAATTCGATTTCACGCCTAAGTAGGCTAAGAAGTCTTCAAGAATACGCCAAGAAATTTATTAATAATAGAAATATCATTCAAAACAAAGACTCTCATCCAAGACTTGATAAGACGTCACATTGATACCAACCGTGACTTCTATCCTTTAACCTAGATAGCACCTCACAATGATACCTATAAACTTGCCATCTTCATTCACGATGTTGCCTACACAGAAAGTCCGCTTCGCAGCATTCCACACAAGGAAGTCAACAACGAAAGGTTCGGGGCTCTTTACTTATGGCTTGATATGACAATGATTAATTTTAGGTTTTGGTTACTTTGAATTCGTGTAACAGGGTTGTTATAAATATAAAAGCTAACAACCTTACGAAAAGCATGATGAGTAGTTAACCAATTGATTCCTAAAATCAAAGGCAAGTATTTTCAAAGAGATAAGATTGACAGTAACGGAAAGTTTCGATTTGAATCAACAAGATTTATAAACAAAGGAGGTAACGGTTTCTCCCAACTAAGTTTAAACAGATAAATCAAAGTTCAATTTCTCTGTAGTCAAATTTAAACGTTGAACGCAAGCAAGAGAGATAAAATAATAGGTAGAACCGGTATCGAATACGATATAGACTTCGCAAGAGCTTATGATTAACTTACCCGTGATAATTTTATTCAGGTTCCTCGTCACGAGAAAAAAAAACGCTCTCTTAAACTACCGGCTTTGGCTTGTCTGGGACATCCTTTGGCATCACTATCTCAACTGGACTTGACTTCACCATACGACAAAATCGAGCTAAGTGACCTTCTCTTCCGCAATTAAAACACGCTTTGATTGTCACAGATGCTTGGACTTCCGATGTGTCCCTCCCGTCCAAGATTTGAAACATACGACCGGTGGTCGCTTCTTCTTCCTTTGAAACGGTGTCGATGCCGACGCCTTCACGCCATTGTTGAACCCTCTCTTCTTGAAATGTCCATTCTTATTATCTTGGCCATGATTACCACCGAAATGGTTACCATTCTCGACATGATAATTTCCCCACGATGGTTATCATTGTTCACGACCGCTGCCATTCTGTGATGATTATTATCGTGTTTGTTGCTCATTACCTTTTGGTCGAGTGACTCAACGGCCTCATGTGCTTCATTGCTTATCTCAATATTTTCGTATGTCATTTTCAAATACCGCCACCAAACATGGGTTAAATAACATATCACATATTATCCCTATACTCCGATCGACCAAATAAATACCACATAAACTTAGGTAGGTCATACTAGCGAAGGAATTCCCTGCCTCCCCCTCCTAGTTCTTGTCTCACATCTTAGCTGTGATCATATCCCTAAGCTCGATACCAACCGTGACGCCTCCAAAATTAGGTATACGCCACCCATCTTGGGTCGCCACTTACATGGTACATAAATTCAAATACAACTTACTAATATAACTGTCAGGTACAATACGACATATAAACCGTGAGTTTGAATACAAATATTGTCTACTAGATATTATACAAACTCAAAATGAGTCCTCATTACAACTATTATCACACTATTTCACGTAATAGTGAGGACTACTAATGCTATCCTCCTGACCATTACTTCGCTCCCCGACTCGTCTCAAATGTTCTCATTTCCTCAAGAGAATAAAGGAAAGAAAGGGTGAGCTCAACTAGCCCAAAGAAGAAATATTATGACTAAGATAATGCGTAATAAATTATCATTAGCCTTCAACAAAGGTTAAACCGATAAAATACAATAGACAACCAATTTTAATCATAGCTTTAATATGCAATCCATTAAAAGAGTCAAGAGAGAATAAAGTCTACTATCTTTTAGGTTTTAAAAGGTTTTCATCAATTTTTATCACGAGACTCACTTTTAATAAATAAACCACCACATCTAATCATCCCCGTATTACTACCAAGGATTTTCATCAAATTATCAATGGTCATGACTATACCGAATCACCCCCGGTCATAATCATACCAAAAACTATCCATCAATCGCATTACAAAGCCACCGAGGACTTTTGTCACATCATTTATATCAAGTCATGATTATACCGAATGATCCTCGGTCATAATCATACTAAGTTCATCTACGCACGTAAGCCAAAGATAACATAATATAACATGAGGATGATGACAATGACATAGTTATTCAATAAAACAAGTTCAAGAATTATTTAATCCATGAATTATTAACGCCCAAATTGTCAACATGATATCGCTTTAGAGAGTAAAATTCAAGAATGATCGTAAGAATATTTCCATGAAAGATATCGATGAAACGCAAATATCAAGGATATTCTACTAATTTCATGGAGTATAGAAGTCAAAGTTTTAACCAACCGGGTATAATAAAGAATGGAATAACAAAAGAAATCACCATGCATGCGGTATTGATGATGTATGTGTTATTCCAATGTAATAATAATAACTAAACCAAAGTCGTGAAATTCACACCGGCTGTGATGTTCCAATGTAATAATAAAGATGGAACTGCATCCTGTAAAACACACACAGATAGATATTCCAATGTAATGATAAAGATTTTAACCAGTCCTGTAAAAACACATGCATGTGATGTTCCAATGTAATAATAAAATCTAACCAGTCCGTAAAACACACGCATGTGATGTTCCAATGTAATAATAGAAGAATGTCACCAAGTATAGGGTAAATCACAGATACAAAGTTATTCCAATGTAATAATAAGCAATGGAATAACATAAGGATTTCACCAAGTATAGGGTATGCCACAGACAAAAGTTATGTATAGGGTATGCCACTTTTACAAAGTTATTCCAATGTAATAATAATGAATGGAATAATGTAAGTTCTTCTTCAAGAAGAAAGAATAACAATTCCCTTACCGTAAAAAGAACCTAATATAAAGTAGTGAAGTAGTAGGTATACTCTTTCTTCTTTCTATAATTTTCTCTATAGCTTTCTCTCTATAATTTCTCTCTCAGAGTTTCAATGAATTCGTAAGAAAATAATGAAGGAATGAGCTTCTATTTATAGGAAAATGGAATGCATAAGAATTAATCCATGAACTATCAGTATTGATTTACTTTTAACTGACGGTCCATATTTAAAGAAAAATCTTTTAAATAAAATATAATATATTCTATTTATATAAAACATTTTACTATACAAACACTATGCAATACTATGCAAAACACTACGCAACACTACGCATAATAAAATATAATATATTCTATTTATGTAATAACTTTAATAAAGTATTCTATTTTATATAAAAGATGTTTCGCTTTTATTACGTTAATAATACTAATAAAATAAAACGCCATTATCGCTATAATAATTCATATTATTAATCGATAATAATGGAATCAAACCGAGTGACTTCTCACATAAGATCAATAATCAATACCGCAGCTACTACGCAACCACACGACATCGCATTTTTTTACTACCGAAAGTAGTTCAACAAGAATCACTGGTAAAACTTCCGCCGTTATTTCAATAAAATATTTTTGTCGCTTTCAATCCGACAATAATTTCGCTAGGGGTCCACCAATGATTGAGTGAGTCCCTCGCTAAACCTAATATTCCCCACCAATCGAATATAATATAACCACTGCATACTTTGCAAAATTTATAAATCCCCACAACTATAATATTATCTTAAATTCTAATATTAAAAAATTATTTCAACAAAATTTAATTTTTATTCCTCAATACCAATCATTTAATGCAATATAATATAATCCACATTTATTGTAAAATATCATCATTATTCTATTATAATAATAGAATAAAATATTATTTTATCGTAAATATCAATTTTAACAATTGCCACTTTAAAATTTTTCTATATATATTATTTTCTCATCAAAAATAAATAATTAATTATTCACAAATAATATTAAAAAATATATTTCCCAAGAAAATTTAAATCTTTTCATCATAAAATCTCCTTGGTCTTTCAAGACATTGCCAATAATATTTTCTAATAATATTATTCGGATAATATGAATTATTGCTTCCGATAATGGAAAATATCGTAGTGACAATTATCAAAACAACAAGAATATAAAATATCAACGCAGCAATTATTGAATCAATAAAATAAAATAATCGAATAAGAATTACTATAACAATTATCGAGTAAGGCCTTCTTACGTAAGAATCAATAATTGTGCAATACCGTATGCCATCGCGCAACAACGCCAGACATCGTGTTTTAACCATCGTCATTTCCAACAAGATAATTGAATAATTACGCTTATTTATAAAAACTCAAATTTGTCGCTTTTCTTCATCCGATGCTATTCTAAGAATCGAAGCATTATGGGGCCCATAAATGGTCACACCACATACTTAATATTCTCGACAGAAGAATATTCCACGACCAAACGAATATTCCCTACGTAAAGAATATTTTATAACCACTGCTTATTTTAAAAAAAATTCATATATCACCCTTAACTTTAAACTTTTATCAATTTAACCATTTACCGAATAGTAATTATAAGAAAATTGAATACTTTTATTTCATAAAATTCGGTCTTACAAGATTCATCAAGTTGTATTTATTTTTGTACCATGTATTTGGCGACTCGGAATGGGTTGGATGGAATGGACCTATTTTGGGGTCGTCACAGTATAATAGGAAAAAATGTGTAAAAGTTTGGTTATTAAAAGAAAGTGGACATTTAACATGGGACTACCCAAAATAGTAATAAGAACTTTTATCCTGGGACGGAGGGAGTACTATTCAAGTCAAAGAAATTGGACAACAATATGATCTACTCAGCACATTCATTTCATAAAAATTTCACCCATGAATAATTATCAAATGATAGTAGTTAGAATGAAGTTAATTTTGGCTAATTAACTAATACAGTGTCGACACACATGTTATATTTGATTAATTAATCAACTTACCATGAAGTTAACTTACGGGGTCCTTATCAAATGTATGGAGAATAACTTTTTATTGCATATAAAAGATACACCTATAAGAGCATTCACAACAATTTTCTCAATCAACTCTCTATCTCAAACTTTGAAAAATATATTAACAAATTATTATTTAACAGTTTTCTTATCCTTATTTAATTCTCTATTTTAATCTCTATATATGATTTCACTCTTCAGGATGAGGGAGTCAAATGATCGTTCTCTATGTATGTAAAATGACATTTCACACCCCCAATTAAGTGGACAACTCATCAATCATACATGACTTTTTTACTACTTAATTTTCAAATTATAAAATTAATATTGACTTATTTTTTAAAAATTAATTTCAAACGTATTCAAATTTAAAATTGATATAAATTTATTTAATTCATGTCAATATAATTATAAATATTATAAAAGTACTATTAATTATAAAATTTATTATTTTCAAAATTTAAATGAATCACATTAATTTTAAATTTAAAATATCACAAATTAAAATAATAAAAGTTAATATTTATCTTATGTACATTTACAATTACAATCCATTCAATCCTCACTCCATAAATTACTTAAAATTTAAAATAAAATAATAGTTATTTTATAGTGGAATACAATTGATAAATTATACTCTCTTTTATAAATTATAAGATTATTATTAATTTTTATAAGTCAATTCGATGCATTCTCAAACTTGATAATTTTGCTAATAATTATAAAAATAATAAATTTTATAAGTAGTAGTATTTTTTCTAAATAAGTTATAAAATGTATTGATTAAATTTATTTTAAAATAAAAATATCACATACTTACTTCAAAAAAGATTAATAAATTAATAGTGATTTTCTAATTAAAACACGACATATTGTAGTATATTACATCTATTATAAACTCAAACACATGAAGCCAAAGATCAAATAGTTACATTGCTTAAAACATGCTTTGACGGTTTGAACTTTAAAATTTTAACTTTTAAATGTCAAATTTTTTTATTTAAGGAATATGTTAGGTGTTTAGTGAAAAAATTGAATATATACAAAAAAACCTAACATTACATAGTAGGGATAGAGATAAGTAAAGTATTGTGAATGATCTAAGGCTATAACTTTTTTTTTTTTAACAAAGGAGAATATAACTTTTTTATTTTATAATTTAAATAGATTTGTTAACAGAGGAGGTGATTCCATGCTAGAGCTGAAAATTTAAAACCAGAAGAATTAGATCCAAATTGAAGCAACCAACTCAAAGTTGGAACAAAACAAAACTGCCTATAAGAGGTGGTCCGGTTCTTCCAATATCATTATCAGCAAGTTAGAAAAGTTATAACCAAAACCAAACTTGACCGACCCAAAACTAGAACTAATTTCATTAAATTTATTATTATTTAAATTTGTTTTTTCAATTTATTTGTTTATATATCTTGTATGTTTCCTTTATGATTTAAAATTAGCTTATATGCTTACTTGTTTGTTATTTTATTAAGACTTGAATATAATTTACTATCTTAAACTATAATTTAAATTATTTTGTTAATTAATCAAAATAAAAAAATTTCAAATTACATCATTAAAATACTAAAATCATAATACTAAATACTAATTGATCAATCATAATATTAAATATAATTTACTACCTTAAACTATAATCAAATTATTTTATTAATTAATCAAAATAAAAAAAATTCAAATTACATCATTAAAATACTAAAATTATAATATTAAATAATATTTTTAAAATTCAAAACTGGAATATTGCATTAATTCGTCAATTTTTTTGTTGGTGTTGGTGTTGCTTTTGGCAGTGACATTCAGATTAAGATAGTTGCATTGCATGCGTGTATTTTGATATTTTGGTCGACCTCATATACTCAAAAAAAAAAAATTAATTAATAATGCAAAAGATACAACCCACGAAAATAAATAATTAAATCAGAATATGGTACCATCATAATACTAAATAATATTAAACAAGTGATATCATCTGTTGTGAATTGATGAGGAGACGATCCGGTCTCAATTTTTAAATTGATATGATTTTAAAATTATTAAAATAATCATAATACTCCAATTTTGAATTTTTAAAATATTATTCAGTATTATTATTTTAGTAATTTAAAAATTTTATATCAATTTGTATTTAGTATTATGATTTTAGTATTTTAATGATGTAATTTGAATTTTTTTGTTTTGATTAATTAACAAAATAATTTGAATTTTAGTATTTTTTTAATTTTATTTTTTTAGTATTTTAGTATTTTTTTAATTAATATTTTAGTTTTTTTTAAAATTAGTAATTGATGTAAATACGTTATGTTTTGAATTTTAGATGTTATACAACTTATTTTATTTAATTAGTTGTTTTGATTAGTTAACAAAATAATTTGAATTTTATTATTTTGATTAAATGATGTAAATATGTTATGCTTTTTTATTTTGAATTTTAGTATTTTTGGTTTGATTAAATGATATATATTATTTTATTTAGAATATATTTTATATTTAAGCACATCGCCGTCATCACATTTTAACCCCTGTTTGTTTTCTTCGTTAACTAGCGAGGGCACGGTGACCCAAAAATGTAACGTTAAGGGTACTTTTGGAAAAAAATTAGTTTAGGTGCTGCAGTGGGACATCGAGATAAACATCATGGGCTTTTTTGACCCTTTCACCCAAATATTGGGAGATGAATCTATTTCGCTCAAATTACAATCACAAAATTAAAGATCCGTAAAAGTGAAGTCAAAGAAATTGGAGAGAAAACTTGAAGTTCGCCTTTAATCATGGTGGAGACACTTTGGTGAAGAGTTCGTTAATCGATTCTACCATTAAATTTGCTCATTCGTCCAAATGCATGGAATCGACGATAACTCATCGAACTATTTCCACCGATTCCAGTTTTTCAAATGTTCTGGTGATCTGATTTTGGGCTAAATCTGATGTAGTTTGTGGCTGCTTTTGATCCGCTTTTCTCTGCCAGATCTGTTTTTATTGTCTTCATGTGTTGATTTATTCGGGTATTGGGTTCCCATGGCCTCTTTGTTGTGATTCGTCTTGTCCAGCTATGGTCTTCAGCAGAATCGGGGGTTTCTTGCCGGAATTTTTGCAGATTCAGGCGATATCCCCTGCATTTTTCGATGATCATTACGCCGATAACTATGGTGATTGATCTGGGATGGCAGGGGTGGATGCTTGTTTGGGTCTGATTATTGGAGACTGAGGATTTCAAATTTTGGGAATGAAGACGAAGACGGTTCTTCGATAAAGGTTTAGGTATCGTGGATGATGAGTGTTGTGATGTTATGATTATTTTAATTTTAATTGTCTAATTTGTTTACTGAATTTATTTTATAGCAATTTGTTAATGGTGTATTTTATTTTAGTTTACTAAATGCAAGGATGGTGTTCTTTGGGAGGCGATGGTTTCGTTTCTTTTTTTTTTCTTTTTCTGTGTTGGATTTGGGTATGCAGGGATGCAAGGATGTTGTTCATGGTGGCTTTGGGAGGCGATGGTTTGGTCTCACTCCTTTGCCGGAATAATTTATTCTTGAGCTAGGGCTTTTTTGGATCTGAGTTTGGGCTATCGATTTTGGGTGTAAGACCCCGAACTTTATAAAATAAAAGTATTCAATTTTCCTATTTAGTAAATGGTTAAATTAATAAAAGTTAAAGTTAAGGGTGATATATGAAATTTTTTCAAAATAAACAAGTGGCTATAAAATACTTATTGTTGTCGGGGAATATTCGTTTGGTCGTGGAATATTCTTTGTCGGGGAATATTCGTACAACGGTAGCCCATTTGTGGGGGCCCCATAACGGATAACTACTTGGATGAAGAAAATGACAAATTTGAGTTTTTATAAATAACTGCGTAGTTATTCTGATTAACAACGTTGGAATACACGGTGGTTAAAATACGTGAATACGCATAGTAGCATTAGAAAGACACCAGTATTAGACAATATTTTTTCAATTATTGATTCTTACGTGAGAAGGCACTACTCAATAATTGTTACAATAATTACTGTTCAATATTTTATTTTATTGAATCAATAATTGTTGCGTTGATATTTTATATTATTTTTGTTTCAATAATTGTCACTGCACAGTATCTCCATTATCAGATCAATAATTCATATTATTTGAATAATATTATTAGATAGCATTATTGGCAATGTCTAGAAAGTTCTGTCAAGGAGAGGTTTGGTCACCTAATTGTGCGCCAGTGAGGAGAAATCCTTATCGGAAAGCCCCCTCTTTCCTGGGAACTGCCTGGTTGTCAAAATTGTGATTCTGTAATATTATTTATGAATAATTAATTATTGTTTATATGATAAGGAAATATTTATTTGATGCGGATATAAATGATGGATTTATTTATGTGGTTATAAATGAAGGAATTACTGTTGAGGTGTTTTATCGAGATTTTGTTTTATTGGAGGTATTAAAAGATCAAATCGATTGTTCTTACAACTTTTACCGTGAGTTATAATTTTAATCGACCGTTGGATCGCTGTGATTTTTGGATATGTTATACATATATAAGTTGAGTATATGTTCACAAATTTTGAACCGTTAAAAATGAACGAATAATTTGTTATGAATTTTAAGAGGTGACTGATTAGGAAATTAGGTTTTTAAATGATTTTGGTGGAAAATTCTAGAAATGGGTGGGCCCCACTTTTGGTTGTTGGGGAAGATAGCTGATTTTTTTATTGGTGGAATAGTAGCAGGTAAAGCCATCAGGTAGCAGGTCAAGTCTGCTTCGGCGTGCTAACATTTTCCTATAAATAGATAGCTAAGTTAGAATTGAAAATCACACCAAAATTCATAAGGTTTCTCTCTTTTTCTCTCTAGATTATCGAGTGTATTTTGTGAGTATTTAGATACTTGGTGAGTTGCTATTTATCAATGCAAGTTTTCTTCAGCGTCATATCCGATATCCAGTCAGAAGTGCTGCTCTTTTGAGGTAAGGGATAGTAAGGGATTGTAAGGGATATTAAGGGATGTTATTTTCTTCATAATGATGTTATTCTTTCAATATCATTATACTGAAATATTGGTATAGATTTTATTGTGGAATTTTTACCTTTTTGAGTCAGGATTACTATTCACGTATACGGCACTATTCACGTATATGGTATTATTCGTGTATATGGCACTATTTACGTATATGACATTATTTACGATACTTGATTTATGTATTTAATACGAATTACTATTCATGAGTTACTATTCATGAGTTATTTACTATTCACGAGTTACTATTCACGAGTTAATATTCACGACAAAAATTGATTTCTTTTTCTGACCAAATTATCGTTGATTTATGAATCTTACTCTTGAAATTAAATACAGTTGTTGATCATATTGTTTTTTATTATCATATATAACATTTTTATAACCATAGTAAAGAAATTCTCTTTGACTTGAGTGTAAAGATGGGTAGATTATTGGTATGATCATAACTATGGGTTCTCTTTGGCCAGTAGTGCAAAGTTGAATCGTTGACTGGTATGATCATGACCATTGAATTTACAATTGAATATTTTTAGCTTAAGTGTAAAGGTGAATTGATCAACATGGTTATAATTATGGTTTATATAGATTTTGAAATGATTATATATTTCTTTGAGATATTAATATATTTGGCCTGTAGTGCAAATATGAACTGTTGATGAATATCTTTGGCATGTATTGTAAAGATGAACTGTTGATGAATTTCTTTGGCTTGTAGTGCAAAGATGAACTGTTGTTGAATATCTTTGGCCCGTAGTGCAAAGATGACCTGTTGTTGAATATCTTTGGCCTGTAGTGCAAAGATGAACTGTTAATGAATATCTTTGGCCCGTAGTGCAAAGATGAATTTATTAGTATGATTATGAACAGAAACTGTGATTTGGTATAACCATGATCTTTGATGTTTCAGGTGATGAAAATTATCTTTGTCCTGGATGAGAAAATGAATTTAGAACTACAATTACGATTATGAGTTATACATGTGATTGTGGACATGAATTGTTGATTGATGTTACGGTGGATAAAACATTGTTGGTGGACTTTTAACATGGAGAAGATAATAGATTTTATGGTCTATTCGACTCTTCTAATGGATCGCTTTCGTTCAATTGAAACTATGGTTGAAAAGTTTTATCATCTACTATATGTTCTAAATCTACGATTTATTCATCGATGAAGACTATTGATAATTTAATTATCTTTAGTCATGATATTCTTTATTGGGCTAGTTGTGCTCACCCTTTGCTTCACAATTCCTTTCGGTGTAATAAGAGTGTAGCCGGGTTGAGCCAAGGTATGTAACAGGGAATAGAATCATGGTCATCATTTAGTAGTTATATTTGGTGAATCAACTAGGGTGAGGCAAACTCAACTTTGGAAGGGTGTTTTGCCACTATCATACAAGATGTCTAATGACACACAACCTCGTGTCATCATAAGGCATGGTTGTGCTCATCCACTTGCTGAGTATATTTACGAGCACTACCTATATAATCTTGGTGTTTGTTTGAAGTATAATTCTCATTTAGAGACAATGGAGATAATGATATGTCAAGAGAAGACTCACAATTGGGAAGAATATGATAGTAATCTTCTCATTTTTTTTTTGGGTCTATTGGGTCAACCAAGGATAATTCTGTGGCCATATGATATCTATCATAACCTGACGCACGTGGTCTCCCATGTATGCGAAGGTTTCTCGAGCACTTCCCAAATATTTTAATTTCTAAAACAGTTTTTGACTATACCTTTATGTAAGGTGCCATTGTGACATGCTATCCAAGGTTGGGATGTGAGTTACAGTTGGTATATATTTGTATCAAAAGTCACAGCATATGTGTTGTTGTATTTTGCACGACACAATTGTAAATAAAGTTGTAGTTGTTTTCTGTACCATGTATTTGGCGACTCAAAATGGGTTGGATGGAATGGACCTATTTTGGGGTTGTCACATTGGGGCTTGGTTTAGATCGATTGTTATTGTTACGAAGATTTTAATTTATTTAATTTGTCTGAATTAGACCTGGAAATATAGTTGGTTAACTGTCGGGTCAACCCATATTAACTGGAACCAAATGGGTTGGTTAACTATATTTATTTATTTGGGTTGGTTAAAGTTTGGAACCATATTTTAAAAAAGAAATATAGTTCCGACCCGGTTAATCATTTTTTGACCCATATTTTATTCCAAATCCAAATTAAAAGTTTTTTCCACCCATATTTACATATTCAAGAAGCTCAACCACCCACCCCACCCCACCCCCACCCCCACCCCCATCCCCACAAAAAAATATATTATGTAATTATATATACACCCTTACCCCCCCTAACTCGCCCCCCCACCCCTACCCCATACTTCACCCACCCCCACCCCACCTCAACCCCACCCCCACCCCCACCCCCACCAAAAAAATATTATGTGATTATGTATACACCCCTTACCCTCACCCCACCCCCACCCCATCACTTACCCCACCCCTACCCCCCAACCCCACCAAACCCCATCCCCACCTCCACCTCCACCAACACAAAAAAATAATATTATGTGATTATACACCTCACCTACCCCCACCCCCACCCCATCCCAACC
The DNA here is from genome assembly GCA_020205615.1 of Panax quinquefolius. Lineage (NCBI taxonomy): Eukaryota > Viridiplantae > Streptophyta > Magnoliopsida > Apiales > Araliaceae > Panax > Panax quinquefolius. The sequence goes on along the minus strand of CM035170.1, from coordinate 110,722,445 downwards.
CCACCTCACCTCTACAAAAAAAAAAATTATATGATTATGTATACACTCCACCCTCCACCCCACCCCACCCCACCCCACCCCCATCCCTACCCCTACCCCTACCCCTACCCCTACCCCTCCCATCCCCACTCCAACCCCAACCCCAACCCCATCTCTACTAAAAAAAATAATATTATGTGATTATGTATACACTCTACCCTCCACCCCCTACCCCACCCACCCCACCCCACCCCTACTCCCACCCACGCCACCCCTACCCCTACCCCCACACACTCCACCCCACCCCCCCTACCCCACCCCCATCACTCCTAAAAAAAATTAATATTAAGCGATTATCTATACACCACCCACCCTCTACCCCTATCCACCCCACCCCACCTAACCTACCCACCTCTTATATTCGTCTCTCTATCTATAGTATATATTAATTTCATTTTTTAAAAATTTTGTTTAAAAGTCAAAACATCTTAATATGGTTAATATGATTTTTAACCATAACCATATGGTTACAACCCAAATAACCCATATTAAAAATAGTTAATGTGGTTTTGATTCTTAAATGGAACCATAACCATATTTTGAAAATCAAAATCAACCCATAACCATATTTTGCCAAGCCTAGTCTGAATCAATTTTGTTGTGATCATTTTACCCTCTATTTTATCAGAATTATTTAATTTATAATTAAAAAAGTATTTTTTTTTAGCTAGGCCCATCTAAATAACCACGTCATAAATTTATGATGTGACAACTTAAATTGGACCGAAGTGGAAAAAATTAATACTTTAATAATTTAATTGATAAAATTGAAAGGTGAATCACTGAAGTAGAATATGGCTTTAGGATACTAAATTATATTTAAGCCTTTTATTAATATGTTAACTTGTATTGTGTTTTATTAATATGTTAACTCGTTTAACGCACACTATAAAAGATTAATTTATAATTAAATTATGTTCAAAATAACTTAATTTGTTATAATTAGGATAAATAATTAACTTAATTTTTGTGCTAATAAAACTAATTGGGAGATTTAGATATCTGGAACTGAACCACATCTCAATCGGTCAAAGAGGTTCTCATTCTAGTTTTGATTTGGTCCCCCCTTTGAAACTGGGAACAAAATTAAACAGATTTCTAGCAAATCTGCACTGGTTCCTGGAAGGGAACAGACCGAACCATTTCTACTAGCAAAATCTTTTATTTGATCAAATGATGCTGCTGGATGGATACAATTTAGAAATGACAGCCAGACTTATTTTTCAAATAAGCACGTAAATTATTATTATTATTATTATTATTATTATTATATAATAAACTGAAAAAAAAAAGAGAAAAAGATATGCAATAGCCTGGTTATTAGGAAATAATGGACTCTCGATGGATTGGTAATCATAATAAAAACAAATATATATGTTAATGAAAACAAAAACATCAGGTAAAATTAGTTAGGACAAATGAATTTGATGATGGATCTCTTGCAGGAGTAGTGATCTGGCCCGATTAATTGCAGCAAAGCAGAGACACAAGTGTTCCTCCAGATGCGAGAGCAGGCAGAGGAAATTGAGACGATTCTTGTCAAGCTGTTTCGCTACCTCCAGGATAAGATGCTTGTCACTGCCCCTCTCCAATCCAAGGCCAATTAGAAGCTTGTCCCCTTTAATCTTGGTGTGCAAACAAGCCACCAGGCATTCAATGGTATCAAGATCATTGTGCAGGACATATGTGCCCCTAGCAGCAGCATCAAGTTGTGCCAAATGAGCCAGCTCTCTCTTAGTCATCTTCGAGGGGATGAATGCATAGAGGACAGGGCCGGCAACAAGAGCGATAAGTGTGTGGCTGGCAATAGCTACAGCAGAAATGGCAACACCAACAGCAGTTCCAATTAAACAAATGGCACATCCAGCAGTGGCACGGCGAAGGAGACGGATCCTAGAGTTGGATTTGCAGAGGTGGGAATCAAGTTGTTGTTTGAGCTGGGAGATGCAGTTGCGCATTTCATTAAAGTTGTTGTGAGAGTCAGGGTGGGGGAAGGGGTTCTCAAGACGGTCAAATTGAAGGAAGATGTTTAAGGCCTGGTCACACTGTAACTGGTTAAGGGACTCAGATTCAAGGGGGAGGACAGCAAAGAGGTTGTGTAGACGAGCATAAAGAGAGTGGGCACGCTGGACACCATGGTGGAGTTGGATGCACAGACGGGAGGTGTGTTCACTTTGATCAAAGTAGGCAGAGACAAGGCAGGTGAGGGTGCTGGGTTTGGCAAATCGAAGTGCCTCTTCGACACGCTCTTTATTTGGGTGAAGGACCTGTGCTAACAATTGCTCTTCTTCAGGGCCATCCAATTGCTCTGATTCTACCTCTTGGAAAGAAGAGTTGTCAGGGTGAAACTTGGACCATATTTCAGCAAAGGAACTGGTTTGCACGGCAGACGTGTATTCACGAGAGAGATTGAATGTAGGAGAAGTTTGAGAGTTTGACTTTGGAGTACCCTCATTTGAGTTTCCTGCAATACAATTGACAATTACAAAAAATGTGTTAAGAACTTACTTATTGTTGCAGTGTAAGAAAATTAAAAGAGCTAATATGGAATGTACCTTGCAAAGATGGTGAAGAAGGATGAAGATTTGGGGTTGTTGCTGCTGCTGCTGTTGGCCTCAGACAGTGAAGCATTTGGTGATCATAACCCCAAATCAAGACCTGTAAGAATTTTTGTAAGTATGCAAATGTCTAGTAAACAACCACAGTACAACTAATAATCTGAAAAGCACAAGGTCAATCTTTTAGTCTTCCCTCATTGCAGCATAAAGATCAGTTCAAAAAAAAAAACAGCACACTGAAAAATGAATTGATATGGACCATATGGTGATTAAAGTTAAATGAGTTTACACGAAAGCAAGGGATATTCACCTTCTGTTAGAACTGAAATCTATGAAGATGAAAGGGACAAAACACACAAAATTACCAGACAGGTAGTTATGAAAATTAGAATGATTTAAAGCTGTCCGCACAACAACTTTCTAAAGTATTTGCAATAAGAGTATATCGGGATAAATGCTTTCTTGGTCACTCTAGTTTAGGTCAACTTACAAATGGATAATTCAACTTTTTTCTTAAAGTCAACTCAATGTACTTCACTTTTCTTACAAACTGTTACAAAAACCGTTAAATCCTTTGACTTTAAACGGAATTTGACACATAAACTGCTGAGTTGTAAAAAAAATGTTATGTGGCAATAATGATCCAATGTGACCTTTAGTATGCTGAACATAATAATAATTATAATATAAAACAATAAAGTTTCCAACTCATTTTTTTATTATACTTTTTTACCCTTTACTCTAACTCAACAAACAAGATTAATTTAAAAAAAAAAAACCATCTTCAAGATTAGAACAGAGAACTGAAAACTCACCCTCAAATCATACCACAGTTCGAGATTCCAAACAAGGATCGCCGCCACCAGCGGTAGACGGCGGAACTGGAAACATAAGAAGTTTCAAACTAGAGAGGAAAGATTGGATTTTGACGCCTCTTCTGGATCAATCTCCATAACTCGGTTAGTAACTAAAAAACCCCCCTAAATGATTGTGAAAGATGAGTTATTGATTGAAATAAGATGATGGGGTGGGCTTGATTTAGAGTTTATGTATTGAATAGGAATCGAATATGAATGATATTGGATCGGCAAAGGCAATAAGATCCGAAGGTATACTCGCATTTTTCTCATTTTCTACTCTCTTGTTTTAATTATTATACGGGTAAAGTTTGATTTTGTTGGAATGCTAATGGTGGTTGTTTAAAACTGAAATTTGTAATAATTATTGGAAGAAATTCAATTAATTTACGAAAATTTTCGTCTATTTTACACTCTCCCTCTTCGTACCTGCACTTTTATATAATTGTGTGTATATATATATATATATGCATCTGGGATTGATGATGATGAGTGTTGAAGGGTGAAATTGACATCTTTGTTAAAAAGAGCCCAAGAAGATAATTTTATGAGGTGTCGTCGTCGTCATTGTCAACTTCATCCTTGCAAACGTTCGGGTCAGTCGATTTTTTCCAAGATCTGAAGCTCACCAACAACAGTCAGATATGTACTTCTTTTATTCACAATCACAGATTCTTCAATAATTTTGTTGGTTTACAAATTCTTTAATAATTTTGTTTTTGAAAATTTAATGTATATAGATGATTTTGTTTGGGGAGAAGAAGATGATGAACAGTGGGTTGTGAGTTATTTTGGTTGGGAATTTTTCTTGGGTTTTCAGATGAAGAAGATGAAAAGCATTTTGATATTATGTTTAATTTATTATATTATTGAATAGAAATTTTTGGGTCGGAGTTAAGTGGTTTAATGGATTCATGGGTGGTGGGTTGGTCTTTATTAGGTGGTCATTAATTTACATGTCAAAAAGAAGCTTCCAGCTAGGATTCAATAAATATGTGGCATTTCCACGTCATTATTCCGTTAAAATACTCAACCCCACCAACGAAAATTCAAATTTGTGTTAGAAAAGTAAAGTATAGTGAGTTGACTATAAAAAAAATAATTTGAGTTATACATTTGTAAGTTGACCTAAAGTAGAGTGACCAAAAATACATTTATCCTCGAGTATATCATACACTTAAAATTAATCCTAAACTCGTGAAAACATAAGCTCAAGACCGTTCCTATTCCCTGGTAATTGATCCTAGAAAATATAATATACCATGTCTTCATCATCCAGTCCGTTTCAGGTGCATAACTTTTTATTTTACATACTTTGTTCACCACCTTTAGCAACGGACCGGGCGACGGTTTAGTCCGTCGCTATAGAACAAATAAACGGTTTATATGTTATGGCGACGGTTCAATGCGTAGCTAAAAGCTAAAACGACAGTTCTCTGATATACGCGACGGACCGATCCGTCACCCGGTCTGTCGCTAAAGGTGGTGAGCAATGTATGTTAAATAAAAGGGTATGCACCATATCCTCTCCGCTTCATCATCCTAAATTCATTTTAAGGAATAACAAAGTAACAAATTTATCCCAGTATCAAACACTCAGATGCTAAGCAGAGCATGAACCTTTCACAAAAGTAAAAGTTCAATAAGTCCATCTCATGTCCAGAAATCAAAACATATCCAAAAAGTAACCTTTTTTCAGTTTGAACCACTCTGTGCAATGCACCCTGAACAAACATAGAATCCACATAAAGGCTAGATTAATTAGCAATTCTTCTCAAAAGCGGGAAAACATTAAGCAATTATATAACAAAATTCAATACCCATATCATTCAAGAGAAACATTCATAAATGTCAATCGATTGCTTGTCAAGGGAAAGAAATTGACAACAGATCCCAAAACTTACCAATTAAATCTACAATTTCAATATGACTCGAGCACCTGTTTCTTACCCGGCAGCATATTAGCAACTACATGTGCAACAAAAGGGAATTCGTAACTATCACCTTTTCAAATTCTCTAATCATTTAGGAAATCAAATTGATGGAATTAGGAGTGAAAATTAAACCTCTGAGATAAACAAATTCCATTAAACAATAATAAACGGTTATGTGAACACTAACGGTAGAAAAATACTCAAACAAAACCCTACAAGATATTGATACAAAACCCTAAAATGTTACTTTGTACTACTTTATCACACAATCATAAGAGAGGTGGATAACGTACATGAGAGCATACCTAAAATATGATCGAGAAAAAGGTTGAAGGACAGTGGAAAATATAGCATAAAAAGTGTGTCTAATCTTGAAGGAGCTTTCGAAGGCGGTCTTTAACGAAGTCTTTACGAGCTTTGGTTCGAGCTTGTTGAGGGGCTATGTTGGCGAAAGATTGTTGAACTCCGACGGCGAATAGGGTTGCGCCGGTGACGAAGCAGGCCACTGTCACCGCCAGTTGCTTTGCCGTCGGTGGGTACGACCATAATACCATCTAGTAATTGTTTATACTCCCTCACAGTTGTTCTCAAATTGACGGTGTGGGAAATATTAGAGAAAGAGTATGAGATAAGTGACCTGAATAGATAATTGATGTTAATGTTTTTTAATTATTTTTTATTTTTTATGTATAAGTATAAAAGATTTATATTAAAAAACGGAGTAAATAATTAACGATGAAAAATTGAAATTGATATTTTCAAAATGTAACAGTTTTACGAGATTACGTTCATATTAAAAAAAATAAGATTTATAAATAATTTGAGATTTTCACAACGTTATGTTCATAAATAAGATTGGTAGATAATATTTTGTGAAAATGTTAAATTATAAAATTATTGTTAGGATAGAAATAGTACTATCTCTGTTATATAACTAGACTAGAAAACATTTCAACTTATTAAAATAAATTTGTAAGATCATACATTCAAAATTAATATAAAATTATTTAATTTTGATACAAACAAATATAACAATGATAAATTAGATATTACTAATTATTATTTTTATTATTTTCAAAACTTGTACAAAATTATATCTTTTAAAACTTTAAAAAGTCAAAATATATTTTTAATAATAATTTTCTAAGAATATTTATCTCTTTTATCTGAAGGAAGATAAGTTTCTTATTGCGGTTAATGTGTGACAAAAATCCAAAACTAAATGGATACATTGTTTGCCCTTAACCCAGAACCTCTCGATGAATATGGTCTGCTTATAATACATGGTGGAACACTAATAAAACTCAAATTGGATCCTCGGACTGTGAAGCCTATTGATATAGCCAAGAGCTATGAAAGGAGGTCTGTAGCAATGGATGCATAGAAGGTGTTTGACAAAGGTCCTGAACTAGAAATGGGTATTAAGAATCTTGATTTTTTGAAAAGCAATGACAATGCTTTTGTTATTTTCGGAGCCAACTTCAGTTATCTCTGATTACAAGTTTCTGAAGGTGACGCAGAAGATATTAACCGAGTTGTAGCTGCTGCTCGAAAGGCTTTTAATGAAGGACCATGGCCAAAATTGACTGCTTATGAAAGATCAAGAATAATGTTTAGGTTTGCAGATTTGCTGGAAAAGCATAATGATGAGATTGTCGCGCTTGAGACTTGGGATAATGGCAAACCATATGAACAGTCAACTAATATTGAAATACCGACGGTAGCACGTTTATTTTGATATTATGCACGTTGAGCTGATAATATTCATGGTCTTACTGTTCCTGATGATGGGCCATATCATGTGCAAACTTTGCACGAAGCAATTGGTGTTGCTGGTCAAATTATTCCATGGAACTTTCCTCTTCTCATGTATGGCTGAAAGGTTGGGCCTGCATTAGCATGTGGTAACACAGTTGTTCTGAAGACGACAGAACAGACACCATTGTCTGCTCTCTATGTGTCAAAGCTATTCCATGAGGCTGGGCTTCCTTCAGGAGCTTTGAATGTGGTTTTTGGCTTTGGTCAAACTGCTAGAGTTGCTCTATGGATGTTGACAAGCTTGCTTTTACGGGATCCACCGATACTGGAAAATTGGTACTTGAATTGGCTGCTGCAATACATTATAAGATAATCAGTATGAATGAAAACTTGGTATAATCTTCTCCAACCATCATAAAAGAAGTTCATTTTGTTGCTCCGGTTTTCTCTATCATGAAAACATCTTTTTCTGAGATTGAGCAAGGACAAGAAGTGGTTGCTTTGCGTTTGATTATGCTCTCTAAGGATCTAGGGCATTGAGGAAAATTTTGTGCCAATCAAAAGGAACTTACTATTGCGGTTAAGATGTGTGATAAAAGTACAGAACGAATTGGATACATTGCTGAGCTTAAACCGAAGCCACCAGATGAGTATAAATTTCTTGTGATTGGCTGTAAATTCTTGTGTTTGGATGATGTTAATGAATTGGGACTATTGACTCATCATTTCATTATTCTCTTCCTTTGGTCGAATGCGGAGATCATCTTCTTCGGCATTATTTTTGTGTTTCATCAGAATTTCTTTATTCTTGTGTTTGTTCGTCATGATGGAGCAAATTTGGGGATGCTTGAAATAGGTGAACATGTTGGAAAACTTGGTTACATGAGTTTGTATGCCTCTGCCCTTATTGCAACAATTCATAAAGGTGAGAAATGTTGGAAAATCGATTAAATGGTATTGTATACTTGTTGACACAAGCAACAGAGCAGGACCATTTTTCTTGATAGAATTGGATTATCTAATCACAAAAGGCCCATGTGTACTGTACTACCTGTACATGACTTTTGGCTATAGTAAGGAGTCATTGTTGCTTATGTGTTCCTTTCTGGAGGAAGGTACTTTTATAAAGGAGACAGAAGAATACCATCTTTGCCTTGGCCTTCAGGTTGTCTCCAATTTTAGCAATAAATTTGAGAATGCAAAAGATGATATCCAATGGTTCTTAGAAGAAGAAAAGAGGAATGACAACATCTGGACATCCGAATTAAAGGAAAGTGGCCTATATTGGGGTGTTATATTTGGTCTGGGGGAATAATATTGCTACCTATTGCTGAAGAATGCAGAAGCACTCTTAAATGTCACCTTGAAGACAATGTGATTGACAACAGGGGGGATAATAATGTTGCAGAAACCGAGTCATCAATTCAAGAATGGGTTTAGTTACAAGAGTTAAGATTTTTGGAAAATATGGCTGCCTCAGCTTCTACCCAACCGCAGTTCATGACCAGCATGGGAAATGGGAATTCTTCTTCGAATGCACTGCTCATCGAGAATACTGATTCTAACCAGATTGTTGAACCTGATAAGACAAGATGGAAGAGCTTATTTGCTTACATGGGTCCAGGATTTCTTGTTTTTATTGTATATATTGACCCTCAGAAACTTTGAAACCGATCTACAGTCAGGAGCTCAGTACAAGCAGTGGCGGAACCAGAACCATTTCATAGGGGAGGCAAAATACATCAGTAATTTTTTTTTATTTATTGTCGTTTGAAGTGCTTCTTTCAAACATTTCATCAATTAACCTAATTTAATAATTTCAATTAACCTAATGAGATTATGGGAAATAAATTAAGTACCAACACTCCAACAGTAACAATACAAGTATATCTTTAGAAAATTCTGAAAATTAAATTACTAAAAGATTAAAGATGTAAACATTAAATTATTAAAATTCATCAAAATTCTTTCTCTTAGGATTCTCAAAAGCCAAACAAAGGTAAAAGAAAAGAAAAATTAATTTGAAATAATTGAAAAAATTAAAACAAACCTAAATTAAAAAAAAAAATTGAGCAATTTGAATTGGAGCAAAGGAAGGCCCAAGTAAGATTTTGATGAATTTTGAAATTAGAAGACATAAATAAGCAGGAGCAAAGGAAGGCCCAAGCAATTAGAATTAGAATTAGAATTGTAGCAATTAAACTTTGAAAGATAAAACCTCCTCTGTTGCAGACAAGCCACGGAAGATCGAAGAAGAAGAAGTCGCCGGAAGGCCCAGAACAGTGGCTCCCGCCCCCTCCCCCCTCTAGTTCTGCATGTACTACCTCTGCTACCGGGGGCAGATGCCCCCACCCGCCCCCCCTAGTTCCGCCGCTGAGTACAAGTATGAGTTACTTTGGATCATATTAGTGGCTTCATATGCTTATTTAATTATCCAATCCATGGCAGCAAACTTGGGGGTTGTGACAGTAATTGGAACAACATTTGCTTTGAACATGCTATACCATATACCAGTGTGAATTGGTGTTCTTCTCACAGGGCTTAGTACATTGGTTCTACTATCATTACAACAATATGGGGTGAGAAAACTTGAGTTCTTGATTGCTTTCCTGGTATTTACAAATGTTGCATGCTTTTTAGCAGTGGTGGCCCTTCTCATTAATGTATCAGTTATCTCTGTTGGTCTTCAGTCACTTAATCTGGGAATTTGTCTCAAACTAAATTCTCTCCATATCTAAGCAGCACGTATGGTGTTGAATTGAAAGGATGGGGTGTATTATCTGAAGCATCCATTAATTGCCTTCTCTGAACTTCTTTGGATTCCTCGTTTTGTAGCCAACTCAAAGACGACTGCTTGTCGGCAACTTCTTGCTCTCTCATTGAATCATTAATATTAATGTCATGCCCTTCTGTTGGTTCTGATGAACTCTCCTCTTTGCGTTCGCTTCCTCATTTAACCTGTTTGATCTGTCCTACACTTTCTTGATGAATTTGCAGCCTGTTTTTGAGTCCTGTTTGCAGTTAAAGGTTATAAAATTGCAAGCTTGCAAGTATCTTAATGACTCGTCACTGGAGCCTCTCTTTACAAAAATGGTGCTATTTCATAGCTTTGTGAGTTGGATTTGTCATATGGAACTCTTTGCCAGTCTGCTATTGAGGAGCTTCTTACTTGTTGTACACATCTAACTCACGTGAGCTTGAATGGATGTGTAAACATGCATGACCTCAATTGGGGTTGTGGTTCTGATCAACTACCTGAGCTGGCTTTAAGCTGTGGTTCATCTGACTTACTTTCTCAAAATGGTAAATGTTAACGCCAAGATCTTTCTCCACGTCCCAATCACCAAGACGCGTCCGATATCCTCCAGACAGCCAACAAGTCAACACCAAAGCTCGATTGACTTTGCGGACCGTCGAGGATAGCTTCCATGGTGAGAGTCGATTTCGGCGATCACAAGGTCCATAATGGAGAGAAAATAATATCTAATGTCTGGAGAATAATAATAATGAATGTGTATGTTACTTACCTTCTTATGTGATCTTAGCCCCATACATACTCCACTCCTTGCCATCTGTACACCCATCATCTCCTCGACACCTTTCCCCACTCCCTGGCCATTTCAAATTAAAGTAAGAAATTTACTTCCACACCTCGCTACCATGCTTTTGCACCGCCGTCATCCGAGTCCCATCCTCATTAATGCCATGCAGAAGGTGGCGTATACAAGAGTCAACTATCACTGGCATAATGATTCCTGCCAAAGTTGGATTAAGTGACAACCAATTCAATGACTAAGCCCAAATAATGGAAATGACCCAAATGACCTGATCCAACCGAAAGGACCCAATAAAATGATCAAATAATCGGGCCCAAATCATTTGGACCAACTAGACAAGAATAACATGATCCAAGGAGGAGCCCATTAAGGTTGACCCAATAAGAAAAGGATTATGGCTCAATGATTGCTTCTAGTCTTTTATTAAACACGATGTTTAATGAAAGACTATAAATGATATAGGCCCCCACATAACGAATTATGATAATTCACAAGAGGTCCAAAGTGAAACTCACCAAAGCCCATCCAAATCTGGTCCAAATTGATATCGAGAATAGAAGTGGGAAGCCCAATAGACGCAAGCCCACACGGTGAAGATATTTAGACCCAAAACTGATGAAAACCCTTTCCCATTCATCATCATCATTGCGATGAATTAAATGTGCGCACTCGATTCTGCAGTATGGTAAATCACAAGATAAAAGGTAAACTTTACCAATTCGACTAGCTTTTACCTCGATAATTTGAAATTTGAACCTTTGAGCTTTCTTCTTACGCAAACTTCTTTCTCTCGCTTTCACTTAAATCTTAACAATGGTGACCAGTAAACTCTAGCCAAAACTCTCCCAACCCAAACCCAACCAAGAGGGTTCAAGTTCCAACCCCAATCCACAACCATGGGGGAAATCCTTCTCCGATCCCCTCCGCCTTAGTCTCCGACTTTTTCAAGGATCTGGCGGTTCCTCATGCCAACATCCCTTCCTCCGTCACGGATCAAATATATATGCTTAGGACTCGTACTGCATTCCCGACATATGACGCCATGAGGGCCCTCGCTCCCTAAGAAAGCGTATGTACCAAATGACCCGGACGGTTGGGTCGCCATGCTACCACCTTCTTGGAAAGGGGTTCGCTTTACCTCTCCATGTCTTTATCGTTACCTCCTAGGGTTCATAGGAGTGGGCTTTACTCAATTAGTGCCCAACTCCTACATCCACATCCTGGCATTTATTGTCTTCTGTCATGAACTAGGGATTTCTCCCTCCGTTGACATCTTCTTCACCCTCTTCTCTGCTGGAAAGTCTCGAGAACGAGGCTTCAAAATGTTGAGCAAGCGGTCTCCCACCCAACACCAGTTCGAGAGAGACCCACTCGATGGATACCCTTCCAAAGAATAAGGGTTGGCACGAGAAGTGGTTTTTTATCACGGGGCCCGAGATCTCTTCTCTTCCAGATTGGACTACTTCTGATCGGGTCTCTGCTGACTTTGGAGACATCTCCAAAGGGCGTGTGAGGGAGATTGCAGACTTTTTGAAGAAGATTCCTCCAAAAGAATGGAGTTTCACACTTCTGACCAAACAAGCCTGGCTATATGACCACAAATGTAAGTTTCGAATAACTTTGTAACATAATTTCTGAGATATATAAGTGATACAGGTTCTGATACATGGTTTTTGCAGTGTCTTTGATCAAACCGACTCCGTTGGAAGTGAGAGACCTGGAAGATTTCTTAGCAGGCGTAAATGCGAATCGCGAGTGAAAGAGCATCTGGTCAAGAATCTTCCCGGGTTGATCCCTCTACCATCGATCCACCAACTACTTCCCTTCAAACTGATGAACCTCAAACCGACGAACCCAACATACCCGAAGAAAACCTCAGACCTCGCCGAAGAAAAAGATCCGCCAAACGATCCAAATCCACTCAACCAGAAACAAACCCCGAAAATGATCCGGAAACACTTCCCGAAGCAACCCCCCAAACAAACTTCTCAACCGACCCCAATCCTCCAACTTCTGAACCTACCCCGGTGAGGAGGAGCCTGCTTGATATTCCTTTGCACGATCGGGCTAAGGTTCTTCATGTAAAGAAAATAAGAACTAAAATAACCCCCCTGACTGCCGAAGAGCTTCGAGTTCCCACCTCTTCGGCTGTCATTCCTCCGACTACGTCCACAGAAATCCACGTGCCTGACGATGAACCGACCGGGTCTGTCCCCACTCCAACCCGAAAAAGAAAACATCCATCAGACAGCCACTCCGGTTCATTTTCTGCACCTTCGCCAACCCCCGAACCCACTCCTGCTCGGTCCCCCTCTCCCGAAACCATACATGTGGACTCCTCGCCAGCTCGCAATGAACCCCCACCTTCTCCTTCAAGACAACCAACTACCGAATTTCAACAGGACGCCATGGCCTCCCCAACGATGTGGCCCCGATTCAATGCCCACTTTCCCTTTCAACTGTTCAACGCCTTTTTTTGTGAAACTGATGATCATCGGTTCGGGAACAGTTCGAATGGGGATTTACTCAGCGAGGGCATGAGCTACTTGGCGAAGGTAAACGATTCTCTTCTTTATTTCTGAATTTATCTTCATACTTATACATCTGAAAACTGATCAAATAATATTGGAAACACATAGGCCAATGCTGTGTTCGGGCGTCTTCGTCCAAGGTCCCTCGAAGCCGAATCCGAGGAAGAGGCCCTGAGGAAGGAGAATGCCCTTCTGAAGTCTGCCTTGGCTAAAGAAAAGACTCAACGTGAATGCATTCTTCATACAAATGAAGGGCTTCAAAAAGAGTTAGCTCAAGCCAAGGGAGATGTGAAGGCCTCCAATGAAGAGCTAAAGTCAATCAAAGTACAGCACGAGGAGATCGTCAAAATGAATGTTGACTTGGTTCAGAGGAGCGAGATAAGGATGGAGAAGATCGAGGAATTGAAGGCTGATGCTAAAATCCTGACCAAGACCATCCATAAACTGGAGGCGGCAGAGACTCGTCATATGAATAGGCGGCTCAAACTCGAAGAAGAAATCCGAGAACTCAAGGCTCTTCGGGACCTTGGGCCTCCTTTAACCGACGACCTTCGCAAACAAATATGTGAAGAGTACCGGAACTCGGACGAAATCAACGGGGAGATAATGAAGATATATTCTGAGAGTTACGAGCTCTGCCGAAGTCGTGTTAAGGAGAAGCTGTCTGCTGCCAACTTGGATCCATCCTTACTCGATTCTTCGGATGACGAAGATGGCGCCTGAAGTTGATGTTCTTGTTTTTGTTTTCTTTAATTTATAGGACTTTGTACAAATTGTCTAATATTGTAATTAGATTGAATATAAATGAAAAATGGCTTCATTCCTTATGACTTCGGTGTGTTTATTTTCTGCCAATACTCCAATATTAATTTAAGTGGAAAGATGCACAAACTCTTTCATGGACTGAATCCGAACTGTTAAGTAACAACTAAACATGTCATGTAACAGATAAGATAAAATTAAAGAATGAGGCATTCCGAACTCGACACTTAGAAAAATTTTAGGTAATAAAGTAAAGGGATACTTATCAGTTACCGAAGTGTGAGACAGATCCGCTTCATTAGGGATTTGTTTACCCCGAAAGGCCTAACAAAACCAAAAGATGACATTTTCCTACCACGAAGGGCCTGACAAAGTCTGAAAGATGACACGTGCCTACCCCGAAGGGCTTGATAAGGTCTGAAAGATGACACTTGCCTACCCCGAAAGGCCTGACAAGGTCTAAGTGTCGACAATTGCCTACCACGCAGGGCCCGACAACGTCTTAAAATGACACTTGCTTACCACGGCGAAGGGCTTCGACAAGGTCTTAAGGACCACACGCCAAAAAGGCTACCATCGAATGGTCGTGAAGTCCACCCGAACCTCCTAACACCATGACGCTTGCCTACCACGAAGGGCACGACAAACTCATAAGGACCACTCACCGAAAAGGTCGCCATCGAATGGCCAAATGAGTCCACCCGAACCTCCTAACACCAATGACGCGTTTTACCACCACGAAGGGCACGACAAACTCATAAGGACCACCTACCGAAAAGGCTACCATCGAATGGTCGGTGAGTCCACCCACCCTCCTAACACCGTTGAACCGATCAAAGAACGAAGACAAGATTTGTTTGAGAAAAAGGAACTTTTATTGATGATGACATAAATATTTACAGACTTCCAGGTAATCGACATCATTTTCTTTGAAAGTACTTCCTAAGCTTTGCCAAATGCCAAGTATTCTTAATTGTCGACCCATCTAATGCCTTGGCCCGATAAGTCCCCGCTTTAAGCACTTCAAAGATTTCATACTGGTCCTTCCCATTTGCATCGCCTTTCCCAGATTCTCGAGGTGTAGATGCTTGGCTTCTCTGAGGACAAAATCTCCTACTTCGAACCTTCGAAACTTTACCCCCCTGTTGTAATGTTTGGCCATTCTTCGCTGATAGGCTGCCAATTTTGATTAAGGCTGTTTCTCTTACTTCCTCAAGTAAATCAAGGTTGGCCTTAAGCCCTTCCTCATTGTAGATCTCTGAATTGGTGACGACCAAGACTTGGAGATCCAATTTTAACGGACTAAGGCATCGCACCATAGGCCACTAAAAGGTGAATCCCGTTGTAGTCCTCGGAGTAGTTCGATAAGCCCATAACACGCTAAGTAGCTCCTCCGCCATCTCGCCTCGGCCCGTCCAATCTGCGCCTTGATCCCATTCGCCAGCCGCTACATTGGTCACTTCAACTTGTCCATTTGACCGTGGATGAGCCATCAAGTCTTTCATCTTTGAATCCCAGCTTCTTTCAAAATGCTTCAAATTTTGACCCCACAAACTGACGTCCATTGTCCGATATTACCACCTTAGGAATCCCGAAACAAAATACTACTAATTCTTTCAAAAATTTCAAGCATTCATGTTCTGTTATTAACCTAAGTGGTTTTGTTTCTACCCACTTAGTCATATAGTCGATGGCAACTATAACAAAACTGACTTGACCTTTTGCCTTCGGTAGTGGACCCAGTATATCAACCCCCCAGACAGCGAAGGGTATAGGAGATAAGATCGAGTATAACTCTTCTGGTGGCTGATGTGGGATCGGACTGTTGAGTTGACACTTCTCGCACTTTTTGACGTATTCATCCGCTTTTCTTTGATGGTGGTAGGCCAAGAGTACCCTTGTCGAAGTACTTTATAGGTTAATGACTTAAGCCATATGGTCGCCACAGATGCCTTCATGTATCTCTCCCGTAGAGCATATTCACGGATGGAGTCGAGGCATTTCAAAGAAGTGGAGATGAAAGCCCTTCTAATGCATCCCCATCAATCGTAATAAAATTAGCACTTTTATACTTGATTTTCTTGGCTAGCATCCCATCCAAAGGTAGAACGCCATCTGCCAGATACTCTATATATGGAGTCAACCAGCAGTTAGTTCGGTTAATGCACATCACCGATTCATACTGGACACTAGGATGTTGCAAAGTTTCTAAGTAGACCGATCCATCAAAGACGTTAACATCCGTAGTGGCTAATTTGGAGAGTGCATCAGCAATGGAATTGTTATTACGCCGACCCCTGAACTCGTAGGATTGGAAATGTTGAAGTTGTTCCTTCAATTCGCTAGATATTTGATCATTTTGGGCCTCGAGCTTCATATTCCCGTAAAGTTGCTTAACGACTAACGAGAATCATCAAGATGATTATTCTTTGTACTTCAAGACTCTTCGCCATCGTAACCTCGCAAGTACCGCCTCATTCTCGCCCGTTGTTTGTCGCTTTGAATCAAATCGATGGCTGTTGCACTTTGAATCCTCCCGGACTTGTCGAATAATCCTCGCTCCAATCGACATCCGTGGTAGAAGACCCATCTCGTCTACGTCCACGAACTTAACTCTACTTGCGAAGAACTGCAAATCGCTCATTCGATCCTTCACTTTTCGCCACAACTTCATCACCTTCTAAAACGCGAGCATTCAACTACAAAATCAGCCCAGAGCTTGCTTGCCCTTTGATGGTGGTTCGGGGATGATATTCAATGAAAAATTGGGACAACTCCATCGTCTACGCAGTTTAATCTCCCGATACCTCGGGTTTGCCTATAATCTTCTTCAAAGGTCGATCTGTATATACTATTACCAATCTACCACGAAAGTATTGCCTAAGCTTTTCTTAGCGCTTATTAAAGCAAAAGCAAACTTTTCAATGTTCGGTACCTTGTTTGAAAGAACTCAAGGATATGGCTTACATAATAAACCGGGTGTTGCTAATTTCAACTTCACGCACCAAAACCGCTCCTCATGCCAACTAACTAGCCGCTAAGTACAAATATAGGGTTTTAGCGAGGAGCGGGCTTCACCAACAAAGGTGCCGAAGATAGGTAGGACTTGATGCTCTGGAAAGCGTCCTCACACTCCGAAGTCCATTGAAACGTCTTTGCATTCTTTGGCCCTTTCAATGTATCAAAGAACGGTAGACATCTTTCTGCCGACTTGGACATGAACCTCCTTAAAGCTGCAATCCTTCCAGTCAGACGTTGAACATCTTTAAATGACTGAGGAGTCTTCATGTTCAGGATCGCTTGAATCTTCTCTGGATTGGCTTCAATTCCTCTCTGACTGACAAGATAACCCAAAAATTTGCCAGCCCCTAGATCGAAGGTGCACTTAGTGGGGTTCAATCTCAAATTGTGATGATGAATTGTCGAAAGCATTCTTCTAAATCATCCAGATGTTTATGCACCAAAGATGCTTTTGACAATCATGTCGCTCACATACACCTCCACATTCCTGCCCAGCTGATATCTGAAGACATGGTTCATCATCCTCTGGTACGTGGCTCCGGCATTGATGAGGCCGAAAGTCATTTTCTTATAGGCATATACCGAACGATGCGTAATGAACGCCGTCTTCGGTATATCCTCCTTGCACATGGAAATTTGATGATATCCAGAGAATGCGTCCATGAAACTTAACAAAGCATACCCCGAAGTGGCATCGATGAGTTGGTCGATATGGGGTAGCGGGTAGAAATCCTTTGGACAAGCTTTATTTAGGTCAGTGTAGTCGATGCAGACTCGCCATTTACCATTTTGCTTCGCACCAAAGACCACATTCGCCATCCATTTGTGGGTAGTCAATCTCAAGATGAAGTCACCACCAACAGCTTTTTCTGATCTCTTCATCAATTATTCACCGACGTTTAGGTGCAAAAATCTCCTCTTCCTGGGATGGCTTCTTTGACGGGTCTACCTCCAGCCGATGCTCAGCGATATCCCTGCTTACTCCTGGCATATCCTGAGGCTCCCATGCGAAAATGTCAACATAGCATTGCAGGAGCTCCACAAGGTTCGTCCGGAGAGGTTCTGGCAGACCCGAACCTATTTGCACCGTCTTGTTCTCCTTGCCCGGGATGAGCTCTATCTCCTCCGCTTTCTTCAAATTGGCATGACCAATCGGTTCGGAACTACTTCTTTGTGAAGGGTTCGATCTCTATCGCCATGGTGCCGCTTCGCTTGATACTCCCACTCTCCGAAGTGATCACAAGGTGTTCTATAACACCTTCTAGCAGATCCAAGTCACCTTTCACCTCGCCGACCCCATGAGCCGTAGGAAATTTGATTTTGAAATGAGGAATAGAGGTCACAGCTTGCAAAGCAATTAAAGCAGGCCTTCCCAAAATAGCATTATAAGCAGAATCTACATGCACAACATAAAATTTGCAAATAATTTCTACCTGTTGGGGGGCCGTTCCGAAGATGACTGGTAGTTCAATGGTTCCAGCCACCTTGACCGGGTCATTACTAAAACCATACAAAGGAGCCTCCTGTCCTATCTCCATCTTTCGCCCATCTAGGTGCATTCTCTGATAAGCGTGCATATACTGAATATCTACTGAAGACCTATTATCTACCATCATCCGCCCATATCCACCCGAACCCGGCATGCGATCGGCACCAAAGATCCTCGTCTTGATTCGATGACTTCCGAAGGGTAATCTTCATCGATAAAAGAGATTACCAGTACTTCGAATAAGGTCTGTCCGGTCTTGGGAGGTACCCGCCATGATACGACCGAATCCAAGTAGCTTCGGCGCTTCTTTCCAACGAGTTTGCGAGAAGTACCCCTAGTGATGACATCTACCACGTGTCTTGCGGTCGCTCCGAGCCGCAACGCTTTCTTAACTGGTTGAAATTCTTTGGAACAGGGCCCTCTGTCCTGCTTGTTGTTTAGTTCTGGCAGCCACATACTGAATTAAAGCCCCGCCTTGTACCTTTCTTTCAATAAAGTCCTTCAAACTAGCACAGTCGTTTGTATCATGACCCGAAGCTTGATGGTAATCACAATACTTACGAGAATTCCTTTTCCGGGCTTAATGTTATCTCGAGGTGGCTCAAGATAGGTTGATTCTTAATTTGATCCAAGATAATGTACCGTCATGCGTGTTGAGTCTTTGTGTACGTCCTATTCACTCTACGAGTTGGAGAGATGACGTCCTCCACCTGCTCTCCAATTGTTATTATAAGACCCCAACTTATTATTAATGAAATTTAATTTTCTCTATTTATTATTTTGAAATAGTAAGGGTTGATTTGATTAATGTGGATAGTTAGGGGTAAAATACGTAAATATTTCAAAATAAGCAAGTGGTTATAAAATATTCATTGTTGTTTTTGGAATATTCGTTTGGTCGTGGAATATTAAATGCTTTGTCGGGAATATTAAATTTACGACCAGGTAGCGACCATGTGGGCCCCATGCTGAAAAGCGATTGGATGAAGAAAACGACAAATATAAGTTGTTTAAAAATAATCTAGTGTAGTTATTCTGATTAATCTTTGTTAAAATACTCGATGGTTAAAACACAAGAAGACACCCAGTATTGCACCAATTATTGATTCTTACGTGAGAAGGCACTACTCAATAATGGTTACGATGAATTACCGCTCAATATTTTATTGATTTAATAATTCTTTGCGTTGATATTTTATATTCTTTGTTGTTTTAATTACATAGTATTTTTTCATTATCGAAGCAATAATTCATATTATCTCAATAATATTATTAGATAAAATTATTGGCAATGTCTAGAAAGTTACATCTGAGGAGAGGTTTGGTCACCTAATCAAGGCGCAAAGAAGGAGAAATCCTTATTGGAAAGCCCTCTTTCCCAGAGAAGCGTGCAGTTTGTCGATATTGTGATTTTGTAATATTATTTGTAAATAATTAATTATTGATTCATATGATAAAGAAAATATTAATTTTATGTGGATATAGATGGAGAAAATTTTTAATGTGACAATTGTTGAAAATTGAAATTTTATCTTTTTCTGATAAAATATTATATTTAAATATATTATTATATTATAATAATATAATAATGGTGATATTTTTACAACGAATGTGGGATATATGAGTATACGAGGAGGAAGATTATTTTTGTTGAAATAAATATTTAAAACATGTTAAACATGTCGGTGGACCCCATTTATTGACTGAAATTTGATTATAGCCTGTAAAATCGCCCGTTTGTGGATTTCGGTTAATTTCTGTTTGGAATTCGGAAAAACTTTCTTCTGCAAAGTTGTAGAGAATTGAATTTCCTATAAAAACTCGCGAGATTTGAATTTTCTGATAAAAGGACTATTTATTATGAATTATTGAAGTTAGAAGTTAAAATAATTAATTTTTGGGAGTTTTAGTTAATTATTTTGAGAAAAACGTTTTTTGCAACTAAGTTGGCCTCACATGTGATTCAAATGGGCTGAGATCAGTTGTCTAAGGTGGGCTAAAGAAAATGTGAAAAATATATTAATATTATATTCAATTTTCATCGTTTGGTGTTCTAAGCAATTTCTATAAATAGGTGCTTAGGTTAGAATTGAAAATCACAATGAAACCAAGTTTCTCTCTATTTCTCTCTCGATATATTGAGCGTATTCTTGTGAGTATACTTTGAGTATTGATAGATAGTGCAAGTTCCCCTTCAAAGACTATACATTCGTTATTCCATAAGAAGTCTTAATCTTTCGAGGTAAGGGATGTTATTTTCTTCTCGAATGATATTATTTCTTCAATATCATTATCTTTGAAATATTGGTTGGAACTTTTATCAAATTTGGAACTTTTTCATGTCGGGTTACTATTCATGAGTTCTTATTCACGAGTTCTTATTCATGAGTTACTATTCACGAAGTCTTATTAAGTAAGCGTAAGATGTTTTTTTGGGAAATTTCTCTCTTTTGGTGTCGGAGTTATTATTCACGTATACTGAAGACTATTCACGTTATCGATACTATTCTCCTAAAAATAAAATTTCTTCTTTTGTCCAAAATATCTATTCGGATACTAGCTTTGATTGTATCCATGTTTTGATCATTCTTGAATTTTACACCACTATGATTATTTTTGAGGTATTTTGAACATGGATAAAACAAAGTACGAATCCTTAATCCTTAATCCTTGTCATTTTTTATTTCACTTGGATTCGTTTCTTTAAAAATATTTTTCATCATCCTCGATCTTAAATGATGATATTATTGAATATCTTTGGCTCATAGTCTGCGAAGATGAATGATTTTGAAGAATATCTTTGGTAGTAGTGTAAAGATGAGCAGTGTTTAGATGAACATGACCAATCGATGAATATCTTTGGCACCAGTAGTGCAAAGATGAATATTTGATTCGGATGTATATTGATTGATGTTACTGGGGATAAAAGATAGAGCGATGAACTTTTAAATTCATACATAGAAGATAGTAGTTTGCATTCTCTACTTAACTCTTCTAATGAATTATTATTTCATTGCGAATATTGATTTAAAATTTGTTGTCTATTGTATTCTATTAGATTTTTCCTGTTGAAGACTAACGGTAATTTGTTGTATATTATCTTAGTCATAATATTCTTTACCGGGCTAGTTGAGCTCACCTTTTCCTTTTTTGTTCCATTTTTCTTCTCGGGAGGCGAGAATATAAGCGAGTGCAGTCGGGGTATGGAACAAAGGTTTTAGAAAGAATTGTTTAGTAGTCCTCACCATTTTGTAAAATAATGTATCAATAAACGTGATGAGGATTTATTTGAGTATAGATATTGTCTAGAAGATAATATTTGTATTCAAACTCACGATTTCTTGTTGTAATAATAAAAAGTTGTAGTTGTTTACATACCATGTATTGACAACTCGGAATGGGTGATGTATACCTATTTTGGGGCGTCACGGTTGGTATCGAGCTTATGGATATGATCTCGGCGGAGATCGGGAATAGAACTAGGAGGGAGAGACGAGTAAATCCTTCGCTAGTGTGTCCTACCTAAGCTTATTTTTTTTATTTGGTCGTTATATAAGGATATTATGTGATATATTGATTTCCTTAATTAACCCTTGTTTTATGACGATATTTGAGAATGTCGTTGAGAATATTAACAATGGAAATGAGACCGTGGAGCGCGCTGTACTCACCAACGAGGAGAACGCGTCAACGGTGACAATGTTCCTCCCGTGAACAACACCACTTGAAGCGAGATGATGAGCGAGGGGATGTTTAGAAGCTTTTTGCGCTTCATGCAAAATCGATTTGAGGAGACTCGTGTTCAAAATCTGAGGAGGAAATGATAGCAATTCACGGGTTATCACACGACAAGCGATTCAAAGAGTTGGGACCACGAGAATTTAAGGAAAGCCAGATCGATCATGGCGGAAACATGGGTCAAAGCAAATTACCAAGATATTCGATGTCTTGGGATGCACGGAGAAACGAAGGTTCCATTCGCCACCTTTATGTTCCGTGGTGAGGCGATCATCGGTGGGAGTCGTGGAAGCGTACCCGTCCATCCAAATTCGCACTCAAGCATGTCTTGGGAAGCGTTTGAGAACTATTTAATGACAAATACTTTCCGAAAGTGTTCGTCGTATGAAGGAAGTGGAGTTCATCGATTAGAGCAAAACAACATGGCGGTGTCTCGATGCGAGGCAAAGTTTGCGAGTTATCGGTTTTGCACCTCATTTGGTGGAGAATGAGGAACGTATGACGCGGATGTTTCTTAGAGGTTTGAAACCCGATACGTCGATATCTCATTTCTCATAAACTTTCTCTCTATTCGGATGTTGTAATGCAGGCTCAATTATTAGGCGAGATAACGAGTACGGTCAACTGAGGACCATAACCGAGGATCGTACCGGAGATAGCGATCAACAGGATAATGATAACCAAATGGAGAAAGAAAGCAGACGGACAAAAATGGTAACCACTCGGGTGGTAATCATGGCCATGAAAATAGAAGAAGCGAGTCGGGAGGAGATTTTAAAAGAAGATTTAACAACGACCATGTGAAGACAGCGGTCTTGCGACAAGCCCGGTTCTAAGGAGGAGAAACGACCACCGGTCATATCTTATAAATCGCGGAAAGAGGGACATATCATCGGTCAAACTGTCCCACAATAGTTCAAGGTATGCTATAATTATGGAAAGGAAGGACATATCGCTTCGAGATTATGCGGTATGAAACCTAGTTCAATGAGGGACGGTGACTCAAAAGACTATCCTGAAAAGTCAAAGTCAACGATTCCGGGAAGAAGCGTTTGTTGTGATCGGTCAAAATCGAGGAACCCAAACGAGGTGATCACGGGTAAGTTATTTATAAATTCTTGCGAAGTTTATACCTTACTTGATACCGTCATTATACCCATTCATTTATCTCTCCGCTTGTGCTCAACGTTTAAACTTGACTCGGAGAAATTAGACTTTGACCTATCTCGTGGAAACTCAGTTAGGAGAAACTTTCATCACATCCACATTTATAAATCTTGTTTGATTCAAGTTGGCACCATTACCTTACCATTGACCTTATCTCTTTAAAGATACTTGCTTTTGATGTGATTTTAGGGATTGATTGGTTAACTACTCATCATGCCAAAATTGATTGTTTTCGTAAGGTTGTTAGTTTTCATATTCCTAACCAACCTTGTTATGCAATTCAAGCAACTAAACCATTAAAATCAATCATTGTCATATCTAATCATAAAGCTATTCGTTTATTGAAAAAGCGGATGTCAAGCTTTCTTAGCCCATGTTATGGATTTGAATAAAGACACGTCAAATTTGAATAATATTCTGTTGTTATTGACTTTCCGACGTATTTCTGAAGAACTTTATATGCGTGAATGAGATTGTGAGGTTGCATGGCATGCCCAGTATCCATAGTTTCGGATCGTGACCCAAGATTCACTTCAAGATTTTGGGTTAGCTTGCAAAAAGCTATGGAGTGCAGATTTACGATTCGATTGGGCATACCATCCTCAAACGGATGGACAATCGAAAAAGGACTATTCAAACTCTTGAAGATTTATTAAGACTCTGTGTCCTGAGACTTCAAGGCGGTTGGGATAAGTATTTACCATTGGTGGAATTCTCCTACAACAACGAGTTATCGAGCAAGTATAGGTGTAGCTCCATTTGAAGCATTATATGGACGAAAGTGTCGCTCTCCGGTATGTTGGGACGAGGTGGGTGAAGCAACCTTTGTTGGGACCCGAAAGTTAGTAAGTATGACTACTTTAAAAGATCCAAATGATTCGACAACGTATACAAGCGGCACAAGATCGACAAAAGAGTTATGCGGATCTTCATCGAAAGGGCGTGGAATTTAGTGTAGGAAACATGTATTGTTGCGAGTTGCTCCATGGAAGGGAGTTGCAAGATTTGGGAAGAGAGGAAAGCTCGATCCACGATTTATTGGTCCATTTTAAATTCTTGACCGAGTAGGAAATGTAGCCTATAGACTCGCGTTACCTCAAAGTATGTCTCGTGTTCATAATGTGTTTCACATATCTCGTATTAAATAAATATATGAAAGACCCGAACCACGTTATATAGTTAGAACCGGATGAGATAGCCAAGACTTAACGTATGAGGAGGTACTGTCAAGATCTTGGATAGGAAGGAGCATGTCCTACGCTAAAAAGTCATACCACAAGTTAAAGTTTTGTGGAGGAATCATGCTTATAGAGGAAATGACACGGGAATTGGAAAGCGGAAATGAAAGCGAGGTATCCTCACCTTTTCAAAACACCAGTGTCGTCACGTCAATTTCGAGGACGAAATTTCATAAGGAGGGAGGTTGTAAGACCCCAACTTATTATTAATGAAATTTAATTTTCTCTTTATTATTTTGAAATAGTAAGGGTTGATTTGATTAATGTGGATAGTTAGGGGTAAAATCATGAAATATTTCAAAATAAGCAAGTGGTTATAAAATATTCATTGTTGTTTGGAATATTCGTTTGGTGGTGGAATATTAAATCTGCGTCGGGAATATTAAATGCGACAAGTAGCCTATGTGTGTGGGCCCCATAACTGAAAGCGATTGGATGAAGAAAACGACAAATATAAGTTGTTTAAAATAACGGTGTAGTTATTACTTGCAGATTAATCTTTGTTAAAATACTCGGTGGTTAAAACACAAGAAGACACTGCAGTATTGCACCAATTATTGATTCTTACGTGAAAGGCACTACTCAATAATGGTTACGATAATTCTTTATTCGATTATTTTATGTTAGGTTTGTAATATTCAAGAACCTTGATCAAATTGCAAAAATTAAGCGAGCGAGTAAAATCGAGTTTAAAAAATTTACAAACCATAAACCCGGATCACCCTTTATGCACAATTATTAATTAAACGAAAAGATAAAGAATAAAATCATACCCTTGAAGATCGAGCTTCCTCGGTACAAGTTCACCTCGAATCCTTTTCGCGTTCAACTTGAATCCACCGGTTTTGGTTCCTTCCTTTGATCAACGTTAGCCACCCATGTGTTTGGCCTCTGGAGGTGATCCACCAGGAAGAATAGAATTCAAGAAGAAGGGTATTGGCTCAAACCCTAGTTTTCCCTATCTCTATAGGAAAAAGGCGTCTTCTCAACAAATTGGAATTATTACGTATTAGTAAAAGTCAACAACCACCACCACCCATAATAAGACTACTCTTATTTATAGATGTGGGCAACCCATCTTAACAATTAAGGAATTGGGTTTTAATTAATTAATTAAATTCTTTTAATTAATTAAGCTTCCTAATCTTATTAGGGATAATTAATTAAACTCCTTTAACTAATTTTCCTTCCTAATCTAATTAGGAATAAATGAGAGTACTTATATTAAATTAATTTCTAAACTCTTTTAGAAATTAAAATAATAATAATTGTAATAATATTAATAAGACTCCTCTTATTAATTTATATTTAATATTTCTAAAATATTAAATAATAAATATTAAGTTATTTAATTTATTCTATCACCATAGATTAAATTAAATATACATAACATATTATTACGATTATGCCATTAACTTCTTAAATAATTATTCTTCCTTTTATGGTGTGACCCTTTAGGTTCTCCATATTAAACCTATTGTGAATAAATCAATTAGAACAATTCTAATCTTATTTAAATAAATAAATTAAATAATTAATTTATTTAAATAAATAATATTTATTCTACAATAGGGATAAGCCTCCCTAGCGATCAACGACTTTCCGGATAATATAGATTTCAACATTAATCATAAAAAAGAACCTTTGAGTAAATAGTTACCGTACAATTCAATCCTTCCACCACATAATGTCCCAATTAAATATAAGACATGGAATTACCATCAAGTCTTATTTTATTTAATTATATGTATTTCGATCCTTAAATGCACAACTCAAATAATGCAAATTAGAAACTCCTTTCTAATTTCATTACGCCTTAACCAAGGACTACTTGGGTTGTCATTTATCGAATCACATAGGACATTTCTCTTCTTTATTAGAAGTGGTAGATTCTTTATTGATCATACATTATCTCCATATACTGACTTATTATACCCAAGCATACCCTTTGATATACCCTAAGGGTCTTAAGGAATAAGTCAAAGTATAACTCATCATACACAAGATACTATGATGATCTCAAGTCCAAGGATCACTTGACTTACTATCACTACTGAATTCCTATTGACGGCAAGTAAAACTCCATCGGTATTCCTTAGCGAGCCACGTTCGATGAACTTATTCTCTAATAAGCACCTACATACTTGCTTTAGTGTCTCCACACAAATGATCATGAGATCAATCATCTTCATCCAATGAGCAAACAACGTATGTACCAATCTATCCGGATTCACTAATCCCCAATTTAGTAATCCAATGATTGGGAACTATTTTAGTTTTAAGCTTTCTAAGAATTTAGATCTCATTAAAATGATCATCATCATTATTCTAAAAGCATTGCTTAAAACTATGGGTTTATCACATATTATAAAAAACAAAGACATCATGTAGATAATTAAAAGCCTTTAATAAATTAATACTTTTATTAATAAATGAATAAGATTGTTACAAAGTATATGCTTTATCATCAAACATGATTGGCTTGTAATGCATACTACTTTCAATCTCCCACTTACACTAAAGCCAATCTCCATTGTATCTTATACTCTTCTTCTCTAAGTGACGATTATCCTGCTTTGTTGGATAAGCTTTAGTTAATGGATATGTAATGTTGTTCATGAGAGTCCACTATCTCTATAGTGATTTCCCATCTTTCAATGATTCTAATAATCAAATGAAAGTGCCACAACACATGTTTAGATCCAAGATGAGACTTAGGAACTATTCCTAGTTACAGTAATGAACTTTTAATCCAAACAATCAACTCTTAGCCTTCATTTATAGCAATATACTTTGTCTTTATCACTAAACCAAAGAACTCTTTCTTTGTTTGGAACCTTTCCAATTCACTTGCACCACTTGCTCAAGGTAACCCTTTACCTTAAAGTGGATTTTTCTGTCGTCTTTGAGTGCATCTGAAAAACTTGAGTCTGTTAAGCCCTCTAGTTTTAATTAAGACCCACCATGAATATGATCACATCCTTAGTGCCGGTTAAGCACTTTAAGATGTTTTTCACTGACTCATAGTGAACTTCTCCATAATATGACTGATCAACATCAAGTCTCGTATATTTCATTGCATACATGATTGTCACTCATGCGACCTCTCTTTTCAGGAGTCTGTGGGGACTATTAAGAGAGATACACTCCATGGCTCATCAACATGAAACATCTCTTGGAGCTTTCCATGCTAAACGACTTTAGCATCAAATGAATATACATTCCTTAGGTTAAGTCGAGCATCCTCTTGAATCTATCTATATAGATTTTATCCCCAATTAAGATACTCTTCCCAAATCATTCGTGGAGGAATGTTTAGACAACTTTATCTTTACTGATTGTAGCATCGGTATGTCATTCCTTATCCGTAGTATATCAACATATAGTACTAGGAATGTCACGATGCTCCCAATCGACCTTTTGTACACACTATGTTCATTCTTATTTTGATAAAATCAAACTTTTTGATTGCCTCATCAAAACGAATGTTCTATATTTGAGAAACTTGCTTCAATCCATTTCTCGAGTGTCTACAACACTTACCTCATCAGTATGTAATCGGATCATCATCTTCTATGATGTGTACCTCATCATCATCATCTATGATGAATCCATACCTCCTGGTATCTTCTTGTCTTATTCCGATTTATTTATTCATTGTGGTATAATAGGCCCATCTACAAAGTTCCTCTTATTTGACTTATTGTGTTTTGTGGTTCTTGAACTCTTCAAGATCTATTATCCTCCCACTAGCCCCTTGATGATAAACACCTTTATCTTAGAAGGCGTGTTTTACAACAAACACCTTTTGCTAAGTAGGATTATAGAACATTTACCCTAAACTTACTTTAGGATGTCCCACAAATTTGTATTTGTCAAATCTTGTCCCAAGCTTATCCTTTGAAACCGTTTTCACATAAGTTGGACAACCCTTTATCTTAACATACTTAAGATTAGGAATCCTCCACATCCATAACTTTTATGGAGTCTTGGTAGGATTTAGAGATTACTTTTTCGTAGAATGTCACCATTTCTAGGACATGATCCTGAAGGATACTTTGGAATGTCGGTAAAATCATTTTGGACCGCACCATGTCCAACAAGGTATGGTTTTTCCTTTTTAGATACATCAATCAATTATTACGTGTCGAGGCGTCCCATTATGAGAAAACAATTTGAGATGATCTAGAAACTTATTGCACAAGTATTCCTTCCTTGATCTGATCAAAGAATCCTAATACTTTGCCAATTTGTTTCACTTTTGAATTCTTTGAACCTTTCAAATAATTCACACTTGTATTTCAGCAAATACACACATTCAACTCTTTGAATGATCATCTCCTTTTCTTATACTAGTTTGTTCAAAATTATTTTCACGTAAGTCAAGTATACAAAATTCATTAAGTAATATTCCAGTTCTATACAAAACATTATTATTATAAATAGAACAACAATTGTTCTTAATTATAATACCAAAGATTTCATTGTCCAACAATAAAATGGAAATAATATTTTAACAAGAACCTGGAATACAATAACAACTTATTGACTTAATAGATTTGCCCGTAGTAAGGTCTAAACTATAAGTTTCTATGGCTAATGTTGCAACCTTTGCTTCATTTCCCACACATAGAATTACTTATATTTGTTTAGATTTCTACTTTTGTTTGGTCATTTTCATAAATCTATATTTATTATAACCAAAGTCGGTATCCAATACCCAAGTAGAACCTTGACTTAAAGAAAATTTATTTCAATCATGAACAAAAGCGTATTATGTCAAACTTCACTTCAAGCTTCTTTGGTTAGCCTCTGCAAGATACTTCTCAGCTTTCTTTCCAAAGGTGTCGAGCTTATTGCGAGTGGAAGCAAACTCCTTTCTTATCCATATCGGTTTTGTTCTTATTATCCTTTATTTTGCCTTTCTATTTACCTTCTTTGAATCGTTCTTTTTTTCGTAAGATCCTTTGGCCCCTACCAAGAAGACTTGATCTTTCTTGGTTGGAAAGTGACTCTCAACATTTTCAATATATTAAGCAAATCAATGAGGCGATATCTCAGCTTGTTCATATGAAAAATTCACAACAATTAATGAAAGGAGTCCGGAGTGAGTGCAAGATCAAATCTTGTCTCAACTCTCCATCCATGACAAAACCAGTTGTCTAATTGATCAATCAAATTGATAATGTTAAGGACTTTTATCTGCATCTTTGTAGTGTCATCTGGTTATTCTAGATCGGAAGAGCTCTTTAGATATCTCGATATCTATCAATCCTACTTTCCTCACCATCAACTACTTGATGTGCGGGAATACTGAGTAGGAGCATCCATAGTTTCATCTTGTCGACGAAGCTCGTTACTCATGGATGCGAGCATGATGCATTGAGCCAACTGTGCATCATCTTGTCACTTTCTAAAAGTAGCAATCTCTTCCTCGAGGCATTATGCGCAACCATTGCGAGGGATAAAGGATATTAAGGACATAAGATAGCTTTTCAAATATATGAGACTATTCTCAAATTCCTTAACCAATCCGTAATTTGATTTCGTTAATTAACATCAAATATGTTTCGCAGATGATAGTAATTTTAGACATTGTAAAATTACAGTAAATGAATTTGTAATTAACAACATTTTTAACATACATTCTTTTATTAATTACCAAAATAAATTAGGTCTTGTTTTAAATTGGTATGTAAGACCCCGAATTTTTTGAAATAAAGGTATTCAATTTTTCTTATAATTACTATTCAAAAATGGTTAAATTGATAAAAGGTTAAAGTTAAGGGTGATATATGATTTTTTTCAAAATAAGCAGTGGTGGCTATAAAATACTTATTGTTGTTTAGGGAATATTCATTTGGTCGTGGAATATTCTTTCTCACGCCGGGAATATTAAATGCGGCAGCACAACCATTTATGGGCCCCATAATAGAATAAGCTGTCGGATGAAGAAAATGACAAGTTTGAGTTTTTATAAATAACGGCGTAATCGTTCTGCAGTTAACATTTGTTGGAATACCCAGTTGGTAAAAAGTAAAATGTCTGCGTTGTTGAGCGATGGCACACGGTATTGCACAATATTTTTTGAATTATTGATTCTTACGTAAAAGTACTACTCAATAATTATTACGATAATTATTGTTCAATATTTTATTTTATTGATTCAATAATTCTTTGCGTTAATATTTTATATTATTGTTGTTTCATAATTATCACCGCATAATATTTCTCATTATCGGATCAATAATTCATATTATTTGAATAATATTATTAGATAGCATTATTGGCAATGTCTAGAAAGTTACATCGAGGAGAGGTTTGGTCACCTAATTGCGCGCCAGATGAAGGAGAAATTCTTATTGAAAGCCCCTCTTTCACAGGGCTACTGGTTGTCATTAGTGTGATTACGTAATATTATTTGTGAATAATTAGTTATTGATTTATATGATAAGAAAATATTTATTTGATGTGGATATAAATGATGGATTTATTTATGTATTTATAAGTGAAGGAATTAATGATGAGGTGTTTTATCGGTATTTGTCGAAATGGAGAACAAAATATGGGATTTTCGGAAAAATTAGTTTATTACTTGATTTTGTAAAATCCATAACTCTTTAATGTATAATGAGTTAAGAGATGAGCCATATATCAAAAGAAAGCCCTAGAAGTAAGCTAATCAGCTAGAAATTTGAATCACCCAAAAATTCTTTGTAGATATTTCGTGGTGAAATTTTGAATGAAACTGGTCCAAGGACTAATAGTCCGAAAAATCGTTGTTCTTCACTATATTAAATGAGTTATAAATTTTGATCCGAATAGTTGGATCGTTGTAATTTTGGATATGTTATACATATATAAGTTGAGTATATGTCCACAAATTTTGAACCGTTAAAATGAACGTATGGTTTGTTATGAATTTTAAGAGGTAACCGATTCTAAATTAGGTTTTGGTGGAAAATTCTAGAATTGAGTGGGCCCCACTCTTGGTTGTTGGGGAAGATGGCTGATTTTTGGTGGGTGAAATAGTAGCGAGGTAAAGCCATCGTAGTGGCAAGTCAAGTCTTCTTGACGTCTTAACATTTTCCTATAAATAGAGGGCTAAGTTAGAATTGAAAATCACACCGAAACATAAGCTTTCTCTCTTTCTCTCTCTAGATTATTGAGTGTAATTTGTGAGTATTTAGATACTTGGTGAGTTGATATTCATCGATCTGCAAGTTTCCTTGTCGTATATCCGATATCCCGTCCGGAAGTCTTTGCTTTCTTTTTGAGGTAAGGGATAGTAAGGGATATTATTTTTTTTTTTTTAATGATATTATTTCTTGATATCATTATCTTTGAAATATTAGTTGGAACTTTTTATCAAATTTGGAACTTTTTCATGTCGGGTTACTTATTCATGAGTTACTATTCACGAGTTACTATTCATGAGTCTTATTAATGAAGCGTGAAGATATTTTTTGTGGAATTTCTATCTTTTTGAGTCGGGAAGTACTATTCACGTATCTGGCCTTATTCATGTATATATTACACTATTCATGTATATAATACTATTTACGTATATGACATTATTTACGTTATCACGGTACTATGTCGAATACGAGTACTATTCACGAGTTACTATTCATGAGTTACTATTCACGATTCTTATTCACGAGTTACTATTCACGAGTACTATTCACAATAAAATTGGTTTCTTTTTTACGACCAAATTATCGTTGATTTATGAATCTTACTCTTGAAATTAAAACCATGTTTTGATTATATTGTTTTTATATAACATTCTTATAACCCTAATGATGATATTTCTCTTTGACTTGAGTGTAAAGATGGGTAGATTATTGGTATGATCGTGACCATAGGTTCTCTTTGGCCGATGGTGCTAAAGTTGAATTGTTGGTGGTATGATCATGACCATTGAATTTACAATTGAATATTTTTAGCTTAAGTGCAAAGGTGAATTGATCAACATGGTTATAATTATTGTTATATAACTTCGAAATGATTATGTATTTCTTTGATATATGAATATCTTTGGCTCGTTGTGCAAAGATGACTGTTGTTGAATATTTTTAGCTTTGTAGTGCAAAGATGAATTATTGATGAATATCTTTGGCTCGTGATGCAAAAGATGACACATTGTTGAATATCTTTAGCTTTGAAGTGCAAAGATGAATTATTGATGAATATCTTTGGCTCGTAATGCAAAGATGACTGTTGTTGAATATCTTTAGCTTTGAAGTGCAAAGATGAATTATTGATGAATATCTTTGGCTCGTAATGCTGAAGATGACTTTGTTGTTGAATATCTTTAGCTTTGTAGATCTTTGTTGATGAATATCTTTGGCTCGTGGTACAAAGATGAATTTATTAGTATGATTATGAGCGAGGCGTGATTTGGTATAACCATGATCTTTGATGTTTCGAGGTAAAGACGGTGATGAAAATTATCTTCGTCTTGGATGCGAAGAGGAATTTAGAATTACAATTATGATTATGAGTTATTCATATAATTGTGGAAAGGAACTGTTGATTGATGTTACAAGGATAAAACATTGTTGGTGGACTTTTAACATGGAGAAGATAATAGACTTTATTATCTATTTGACTCTTCTAATGGATTGCTCATTCATTCACGCAACTATGGTTGAAAAGTTTTATCATCTACCATATGTTCTAAATCTACGATTCATTCTTGATGAAGACTATTGATAATTTATTTATCTTTAGTCATAATATTTCTTCTTTGAAATAGTTGTGCTCACCCTTTTGTTTCACAATTCCTTTCGAGTAATAAAAGTGTAAATTTGGGTTGGCCCGGGGATAACAAGGAATAGAGCGGTGGTCTATAGTTGTTGAGGTTCTCCTAAAGAGTATGAAAATAATTTTATTGAGGGCTTTAGTGTGTTGTATTTTATACATCATTTAATAGTTATTTTAGTGAATTAAATAGGGTGAAAGCGAACCCAACTTTGGAAGGGTGTTTTGTCACTTATCATACAAGATGTCTAATGACATACTGAAACTCGTGTTATCATAAGACATGGTTGTGCTCATCCACTTCTTTGAGTATATTTACAAGCACTACCTATATAATCTTGGTGTTTGTTTGGAGTATAATACCCAATTAGAGGCAGTGGAGATAATGATATGTCAAGAGAAGACTCACCATTGGGAAGAATACGATAGTAATCTTCTCGTTTTTCTTTGGGGTCTATTAGGTCAACCAAGGATAATTACGTGGCCATATGATATCTACCATAACCTAAAAAGCATGGCCTCCCATGTATACGAAGGTTTCTTTGAGCACTTCCCAAAAGATTCTAATTTCTAAAACAGTTTTTTGACTATACCTTTATGTAAGGTGTCATTGTAACGTCTTCTGATTGATATATTTTTGTATCCAAACTCACAACATATGTGTTGTTGTATTTTGCACGACAATTGTTGTAATAAAGTTGTAGTTGTTTTTTACGTACCATGTATTTGGCGACTCGAGAATGGGTTGGATGGAATGGACCTATTTTGGGGTCGTTACATTTGGTATCGAGCTTAGGGATATGATCTCTGGCGGAGATCGGGATTAGAACTAGGAGGAGAGATGAGTAAATCTTTTATTTAGTGTGTCCTACCTAATCTTAATTGTTGGTCGACCATAATATCGGGATATTATGTGATATGTTAATTTGTTCAATTAACCCGTGTTTTGAAGTTTGTATTCTAGAATGATATCTCGAAATAAAGAAGATGAGCAATAGAGAAATCATGATGACAGGGAAGATGGAATCGAAATGAAAGCAAGGTATTCTCAACTCTTTGAAATACCGAATGCGTAAATTTCGAGGACGAAATTTCATAAGGAGGGAGATTGTAAGACCCCGAATTTTATGAAATAAAAGGTATTCAATTTTTTCTTATAATTACTATTCAAGTAAATGGTTAAATTGATAAAAGGTTAAAGTTAAGGGTGATATATAATTTTTTTTCAAAATAAGCAAGTGGTATAAAATACTTATTGTTGTCGGGGAATATTAGTTTGGTCGTGGAATATTCTTTACGTAGAAATATTCGCATTAATGCGCATGGTATGACCATTTATGGCCCCATAATAGAATAAGCGTCGGATGAAGAAAATGACAAGTTTGAGTTTTTATAAATAACAGCGTAATCGTTCTCAATTAACATTTGTTGGAATACGGTTGGTAAAGTAAAAAAAATCTGGCGTTGTTGAGCGATGGCACGCGGTATTGCACAATATTTTGAATTATTGATTCTTACGTGAAAAGGTACTTACTCAATAATTACAAGATAATTATTATTCAATATTTTATTTTATTGATTCAATAATTGCTTTGCGTTAATATTTTATATTATTGTTGTTTCAATAATTATCAACTTTGCACAATATTTCTCATTATCGGATCAATAATTCATATTATTTGAATAATATTATTAGATAGCATTATTGGCAATGTCTAGAAAGTTACATCGAGGAGAGGTTTGGTCACCTAATTGCGCCATGATGAGGAGAAATTCTTATTGGAAAGCCCCTCTTTCTGGGAGCTGCTGGTTGTCATTATTGTGATTACGTAATATTATTTGTGAATAATTAGTTATTGATTTATATGATAAGAAAATATTTATTTGATGTGGATATAAATGATGGATTTATTTATGTATTTATAAGTGAAGGAATTAATGATGAGGTGTTTTATCGGTTATTTGTCGAAATGGAGAACAAAATATGGGATTTTCGGAAAAATTAGTTTATTACTTGATTTTGTAAAATCCATAACTCTTTAATGTATAATGAGTTAAGAGATGAGCCATATATCAAAAGAAAGCCCTAGAAGTAAGCTAACTCAGAAATTTGAATCACCCAAAAATTCTTTGTAGATATTTAGTGGTGAAATTTTGAATGAAATCGGTCCGAAGGACTAATAGTCCGAAAAATCGGTGTTCTTCACTATATTTAATGAGTTATAAATTTTGATCCGACCGTTGGATCGTTGTAATTTTGGATATGTTATACATATATAAGTTGAGTATATGTCCACAAATTTTGAACCGTTAAAAATGAGCGTATGGTTTGTTATGAATTTTAAGAGGTGGCCCGATTCGGAAATTAGGTTTTGGTGGAAAATTCTAGAATTGAGTGGGCCCCACTCTTGGTTGTTGGGGAAGATGGCTGATTTTTGGTGGGTGGAATAGTAGCGAGTAAAAGCCATCGGTGTGCAAGTCAAGTCTTCTTGACGTCTTTAATATTTTCCTATAAATAGAGGGCTAAGTTAGAATTGAAAATCACACCGAAACATAAGCTTTCTCTCTTTCTCTCTCTAGATTATTGAGTGTAATTTGTGAGTATTTAGATACTTGGTGAGTTGATATTCATCGGTTGCAAGTTTCCTTGACGTCATATCCGATATCCCGTCGGAAGTCTTTGCTCTTTTGAGGTAAGGGATAGTAAGGGATATTATTTTTTTTTTAGTAATGATATTATTTCTTGATATCATTATCTTTGAAATATTAGTTGGAACTTTTTATCAAATTTGGAACTTTTTCATATCGGGTTTCTATTCATGAGTTCTTATTAACGAGTTCTTATTCATGAGTACTATTCATGAAGCGTGAAGATATTTTTGTGGAATTTCTATCTTTTTGAGTCGGGTTCTTATTCACGATATCACTACCTATTCATGTATCGACACTATTCATGTATATAATACTATTTACGTATATGACATTATTTACGTATCTGGGTACTATGTCACGAATCTGGAGTACTATTCACGAGTTCTTATTCATGAGTTCTTATTCACGATTCTATTCACGAGTTCTTATTCACGGGTACTATTCACAATAAAATTGGTTTCTTTTTCCGACCAAATTATCGTTGATTTATGAATCTTACTCTTGAAATTAAAACCATGTTTTGATTATATTGTTTTTATATAACATTCTTATAACCCTAATGATGATATTTCTCTTTGACTTGAGTGTAAAGATGGGTAGATTATTGGTATGATCGTGACCATAGGTTCTCTTTGGCGATGTCTTGCTAAAGTTGAATTGTTGGTAGGTATGATCATGACCATTGAATTTACAATTGAATATTTTTAGCTTAAGTGCAAAGGTGAATTGATCAACATGGTTATAATTATTGTTATATAACTTCGAAATGATTATGTATTTCTTTGATATATGAATATCTTTGGCTCGTTGTGCAAAGATGACTTTTTTGTTGAATATTTTTAGCTTTGTAGTGCAAAGATGAATTATTGATGAATATCTTTGGCTCGTAATGCAAAATGACTTGTTGTTGAATATCTTTAGCTTTGAAGTGCAAAGATGAATTATTGATGAATATCTTTGGCTCGTAATGCAAAGATGACTGTTGTTGTTGAATATCTTTAGCTTTGTAGTGCAAAGATGAATTATTGATGAATATCTTTGGCTCGTAATGCAAAGATGACCGTGTTGTTGAATATCTTTAACTTTGTAATCTTTGTTGATGAATATCTTTGGCTCGTGGTACAAAGATGAATTTATTAGTATGATTATGAGCGAGGCTGTGATTTGGTATAACCATGATCTTTGATGTTTCGGTAAAGACGGTGATGAAAATTATCTTCGTCTTGGATGCGAAGAGGAATTTAGAATTACAATTATGATTATGAGTTATTCATATAATTGTGGAAAGGAATGTTGATTGATGTTACGAGGATAAAACATTGTTGGTGGACTTTTAACATGGAGAAGATAATAGACTTTATTATCTATTTGACTCTTCTAATGGATTGCTCATTCACATTGCAACTATGGTTGAAAAGTTTTATCATCTACCATATGTTCTAAATCTACGATTCATTCTTGATGAAGAATATTGATAATTTATTTATCTTTAGTCATAATATTTCTTCTTGGGCTAGTTGTGCTCACCCTTTTGTTTCACAATTCCTTTCGGGTAATAAAAGTGTAGGCTGGGTTGGCGGGGATAACAAGGAATAGAGCGGTGGTCTATAGTTGTTGAGGTTCTCCCTAAAGAGTATGAAAATAATTTTATTGAGGGCTTTAGTGTGTTGTATTTTATACATCATTTAATAGTTATTTTGGTGAATTAAATAGGGTGGCGAACCCAACTTTGGAAGGGTGTTTTGTCACTATCATACAAGATGTCTAATGACATACAAACTTCGTGTTATCATAAGACATGGTTGTGCTCATCCACTTCTTGAGTATATTTACAAGCACTACCTATATAATCTTGGTGTTTGTTTGGAGTATAATACCCAATTAGAGGCAGTGGAGATAATGATATGTCGAGAAGACTCACCATTGGGAAGAATACGATAGTAATCTTCTCGTTTTTCTTTAGGGTCTATTAGATCAACCAAGGATAATTACAGTGGCCATATGATATCTACCATAACCTAAAAGCATGGCCTCCCATATACGAAGGTTTCTTTGAGCACTTCCCAAAGATTCTAATTTCTAAAATTTTTTTGACTATACCTTTATGTAAGGTGTCATTGTAACGTCTTTCTGATTCATATATTTTTGTATCCAAACTCACAAAGATATGTGTTGTTGTATTTTGCACGACAATTGTTGTAATAAAGTTGTAGTTGTTTTTTACGTACCATGTATTTGGCGACTCAGAATGGGTTGGATGGAATGGACCTATTTTGGGGTCGTTACATGGTATCTCCCACTATTTTCTTCAAACTATATTACCCTCACTTATATAGTTCGACAAAATCTAATTAAAGATTTTCTAGTGAGAATAAGGATCCCATTTCGAATGT
The DNA here is from genome assembly GCA_020205615.1 of Panax quinquefolius. Taxonomy (NCBI): domain Eukaryota; kingdom Viridiplantae; phylum Streptophyta; class Magnoliopsida; order Apiales; family Araliaceae; genus Panax; species Panax quinquefolius. Next base: position 110,683,985 of record CM035170.1, on the reverse strand, counting down.
ATATAGCCTTGTGGTGACACAACAAACTATATATAAATAAATAGGTAGACAACTTTTGTCAATTACATCACCTATCTGACTCCTTTTCTTTTGCCTCTTAGATTATTTTGATCGAGTGGTGGCACATCCGAATCAAAATTATCCAAGTTAAGTCCGACCTAGCACTCCATATATTCAAAAAAGAAAAATATCATCCTTGTGGTGACACAACAAAACAATATTGTTCAATTTTCTTTATAAGCATCAAATGTGATAAATTAACATCTTAAATACTCAATACTTGCCTTGTGGTGACACAACAAACTCATATTAAATATTTAATACTCTATTAATTTTATCATGCTTGAAAGGCGGCGTTCGATATTCCAAATATCTTTGAACGCTTAGGACTTAATATAAAAATTGAGGGGTTTGTTATTAATTTGTCTCATCTTGTTTAAGCATTTACGCATATATATATAAAATACGCATCATATTAATTAACATGCGAAGCATGTTTATATAATATATATATATATATATATATATATATATATAGTATAAGCATGCACATATAGAATACTATATTCTACCCGGATTGATTATGGACTTTTATTCTAGTTTGGTTCACTAGAGCCACCAAGTGAACAAAAGGTCAAACCCTAGGGTGCAAGAAATAATATTTAAATATAACTATTACATTTAAACCCTGGGCTCCATAACAAACGGGTCTTCACGCCATCCTTGCTCCTTTGATCTCTAATTTTCTAAAATTAATTCTAACTATTCCTATTACAATACTATTTAAAATAAATAGAAACCTTGATCGTGATCGAGGGAAATGTACATGGGAGGGAATAAAATTTACATTAAGAAAAATTAGAAAGGCGAGTCTGTGAGACCCCATTTATTAAAACCCATACATTCACGCATCCAACTAAAATAAAATCCAATCGCATTGGTCAATAGTCCATAATCAATCCCATTTATTATCATACATATCACCATATCATCAATAAATAACATTCATCTTATGAATAATAAACATTTAATATATATATTGATATCATTTAATGGGCAAATTTAGTTAGTATAAAATCTATTTTTGAATCAAAATAAACTCCTTTATTTTAATCAAAATTAAATCAAAATAAAACTATTTTATTTTAATTTATCCAATTTTGAATAAAATAAACTATTTTATTTTAATTAAAATTTTAATCAAAATAAACTCCTTTATTTTAATTAATTATGGAATCCAATTCCATGTAATAAAAAAATCTTTAATTAAAATAAACTCTTTTATTTTAATTAATTATGGAATCCAATTCCATGTAAAAAAAAAACTTTTATTAAAGGAAACACGGATATTCATTCCTATTCACAAATAAACTCCTTTATTTTGAATAATATGAAATCTTATTCCAAATTTAAATAAACTCTTTTATTTAATGAAATTAGGATTCTCTTTCCTATTCACAAATAAACTCTTTTATTTTGAATAATATGAAATTTTATTTCATATCTAAACAAACTCCTTTATTTAAGGAAAGATGGATTTACTTCCCTATTCACAAATAAACTCCTTTATTTTAGGAAAAATAAAATCTAATTTCAACTCCAATTAGTTATCATGGAATCCAATTCCAACTCTAATTAGTTAGCATGAAATTCTAATTTTAAAATTAAAATAAATTTTATTTATTTTAATATTAAAATAAACCTTTTATTTTAAAATTAAAATAAACCTTTTATTTTAAAATTAAAATTATTAAAAATATATATTATGAATAACATAATATATATATATAGTAACCGAAGTTACAGATTATGGAATTTCCTTTATTTCCTTTATTTGGTGCAGCTAACGTATTTATATGTTTGTGTGCATATGACTTGTTCTTACCGAAACACTATCATATGCAAGTCTTGCTAGTATTATAAGCTACTTCAAGTCCTGCAACATTGTTGTGATTTGATGAGTTTTTCTTGATTTCCGCGCGCCATTTTTTTTTTTTTTTTTTAATAAATTTTATACAATAAAATTATGCCCAATTAAATTATTCTAAACACATATCAATATACATATCAAATTTGAACAATTAATAATTTGCATAAAAGTTTGGCTCTGATGCCACTGTTAGGTTTGTAATATTCAAGAACGCAATCAAATTGCAAAAATTAAGCGGAAACGAGTAAAATCAGAGTTTAAAAAAATTTACAAACCATAAACCCGGATCACCCTTTATGCACAATTATTAATTAAACGAAAAGATAAAGAATAAAATCATACCCTTGAAGATCGAGCTTCCTCAGGTACAAGTTCACCTCCAATCTTTTTCGCGTTTAACTTGAATCCATAGGGTTTGGTTCCTTCCTTTTGATCAACGTTAGCCACCCATGTGTTTGGCCTCTGAGGTGATCCACCAGGAAGAATAGAATTCAAGAAGAAGGGTATTGGCTCAAACCCTAGTTTTTCTATCTCTATAGAAAAAGCGTCTTTCTCCAACAAATTGAAATTATTACGTATTAGTAAAAGTCAACAACCACCACCACCCATAATAAGACTACTCTTATTTATAGATGTGGGCAACCCATCTTAACAATTAAGGAATTGGGTTTTAATTAATTAATTAAATAATTAAATTCTTTTCATTAATTAAGCTCCCTAATCTTATTAGGGATAATTAATTAAACTTCTTTAACTAATTTTCCTTCCTAATCTAATTAGGAATAAATGAGAGTACTTATATTAAATTAATTTCTAAACTCTTTTAGAAATTAAAATAATAATAATTGTAATAATATTAATAAGACTCCTCTTATTAATTTATATTTAATATTTCTAAAATATTAAATAATAAATATTAAGTTATTTAATTTATTCTATCACCATAGATTAAATTAAATATACATAACATATTATTACGATTATGCCATTAACTTCTTAAATAATTATTCTTCCTTTTATGGTGTGACCTTTAGGTTCTCCATATTAAACCTATTGTGAATAAATCAATTAGAACAATTCTAATCTTATTTAAATAAATAAATTAAATAATTAATTTATTTAAATAAATAATATTTATTCTACAATATGGATAAGCCTCCCTAGCGATCAATCGACTTTCCGGATAATATAGATTTCAACATTAATCATAAAAGAACCTTTGAGTAAATAGTTACTGCATAATTCAATCATTCCACCATCTGATGTCCCAATTAAATATAAGACATGGAATTACTTGTCAAGTCTTATTTTATTTAATTATATGTATTTCGATCCTTAAATGCACAACTCAAATAATGCAAATTAGAAACTCCTTTCTAATTTCATTCGCGCTTCTGCCAAGGACTCTTGGGTTGTCATTTATCGAATCACATAGACATTTCTTCTTTTATTAGAAGTGTAGATTCTTTATTGATCATACATTATCTCCATGTACAACTTATTATACCCAAGCATACCCTTTGATATACCCTAAGGGTCTTAAGGAATAAGTCAAAGTATAACACATCATACACAAGATACTTATGATGATCTCAAGTCCAAGGATCACTTGTCTACTACTATCACTACTGAGAATTCCTATTGACAAAAGTAAAACTCCATCGGTATTCCTTAGCGAGCCACGTTCGATGAACTTATTCTCTAATAAGCACTACATACTTGCTTTAGTGTCTCCACACAAATGATCATGAGATCAATCATCTTCATCCAACGAAGCAAGAACGTTATGTACCAATCTATCCGGATTCACTAATCCCCAATTTAGTAATCCAACGATTGGGAACTATTTTAGTTTTAAGCTTTCTAAGAATTTAGATCTCATTAAAATGATCATCATCATTATTCTAAAAGCATTGCTTAAAACTATGGGTTTATCACATATTATAAAACAAAGATCATGTAGATAATTAAAAGCCTTTAATAAATTAATACTTTTATTAATAAATGAATAAGATTGTTACAAAATATATGCTTTATCATCAAACATGATTGGCTTGTGTGCATACTACTTTCATTTTATTGATTTAATAATTGCTGCGTTGATATTTTATATTGATGTTGTTTCAATTACACAATATTTTTTATTATCGAAGCAATAATTCATATTATCTGAATAATATTATTAGATAACATTATTGGCAATGTCTAGAAAGTTACGCTCTAAGGAGAGGTTTGGTCACCTAATTGCGGCGCCAAGAAGAGAAATCCTTATTGGAAAGCACCTTTCTCTGAGGCGCCTCGGTTGTCAATATTGTGATTTTGTAATATTATTTGTGAATAATTAATTATTGATTCATATGATAAGGAAAATATTGATTTTATGTGGATATAGATGGAGAAAATTTTTAATGTGACAATTGTTGAAAATTAAAATTTTATCTTTTTCTGATAAAATATTTTATTTAAATATATTATTATATTATAATAATATAATAATGGTGATATTTTTACAACGAATGTGGGATATATGAGTATACGAGGAGGAAGAGTATTTTTGTTGAAATAAATATTTAAAACATGTTAAACATGTCGGTGGACCCCATTTATTGACTGAAATTTGATTATAGCCTGTAAAATCGCCCGTTTGTGGATTTTGGTCAATTTCTGTTTGGAATTCGGAAAAACTTTCTTCTGCAAAGTTGTAGAGAATTGAATTTCCTATAAAAACTCATGAGATTTGAATTTTCTGATAAAAGGGCTATTTATTATGAATTATTGAAGTTCCGAAGTTCCGAAATAATTAATTTTTGGGAGTTTTAGTTAATTATTTTGAGAAAAACGTTTTTTGCAACTAAGTTGGCCTCACATGTGATTCAAATGGGCTGAGATCAGTTGTCTAAGGTGGGCTAAAGAAAATGTGAAAAATATATTAATATTATATTCAATTTTCTACGTTGGTGTTCTAAGCAATTTCCTATAAATAGGGTGCTTAGGTTAGAATTGAAAATCACAACAGAAACTGAAGTTTCTCTCTTTTCTCTCGATATATTGGCGTATTCTTGTGAGTATACTTTGAGTATTGATAGACGGTGCAAGTTCCTTCAAAGACTATATACGGTATTCCAAATTTGTAAGTCTTAATCTTTCGAGGTAAGGGATGTTATTTTCTTCTCAAATGATATTATTTCTTCAATATCATTATCTTTGAAATATTGGTTGGAACTTTTTATCAAATTTGGAACTTTTTCATGCTCGGGATTACTATTCATGAGTTACTATTCACGAGTTAATATTAAGCGAAGTTCTTATTCACGAGTTCTTATTCACGAGTCTTATTCAGTGAAAGCGTGAAGATGTTTTTTGAGAAATTTCTATCTTTTGGTGTCGGAGTTACTATTCACGTATATGGCACTATTCACGTATACGGCACTATTCACCGAAAAATAAAATTTCTTCTTTTTGTCCAAAATATCTATTCTGGATACTAGCTTTGATTGTATCCATGTTTTGATCATTCTTGAATTTTACACCACTATGATTATTTTTGAGGTATTTTTGAACATGGATAAAACAAAGTACGAATCCTTAATCCTTAATCCTTGTCATTTTGTTTCACTAGATTCGTTTCTTTAAAAATATTTTTCATCATCCTCAGTCTTAAATGATGATATTATTGAATATCTTTGGCACAGTAGGTGCAAAGATGAATGATTTTGAAGAATATCTTTGGTAGTAGTGCAAAGATGAGCAGTGTTTAGATGAACATGACCAAACGATGAATATCTTTGGCTGTGGTGCAAAGATGAATATTTGATTCGGATGTATATTGATTGATGTTACGGGGATAAAAGATGAGCGATGAACTTTTAAATTCATACATAAAAGATAGTAGTTTGCATTCTCTACTTAACTCTTCTAATGAATTATTATTTCACTGCGAATATTGATTTAAAATTTGTTGTCTATTGTATTCTATTAGATTTTTCTGTTGAAAGACTAACGGTAATTTGTTGTATATTATCTTAGTCATAATATTCTTTACTTTGGGCTAGTTGAGCTCACCCTTTTCCTTTTTGTTCCATTTTTCTTCTCGGGAGGTGAGAATATAAGCGAAGTACGAGTTGGGGTATGGAATGAAGGTTTTAGAAAGAATTGTTTAGTAGTCCTCACCATTTTGTAAAATAATGTATCAATAAATGTGATGAGGATTTATTTGAGTATAGATATTGTCTGAAGATAATATTTGTATTCAAACTCACGCTTGTTGTAATAATAAAGTTGTAGTTATTTCTGTACCATGTATTGACAACTCAGAATGGGTGATGTATACCTATTTTGGGGGCGTCACAGTTATACTTCTTCGACCCACTTTCGTAGCGGTCTTTATTCCCTTCATTCTTTTTCTGGTCTCTATCGGTTCTATCCCGATCATCTCCTTAAGCTATCCGGCGGGGCGTTTGAGGTATCCATGGCTTCTCCACCACGATATAACCTTGTTGAGACTCTTCGGGTGATGGAACATTAACTTCTTCACCAACTTCTCCGATTTGACCAGATCTAACCCATTCTGAAACAGTCCAACGGCTTGTAGATCGTTCAGGTCTGTCACTTGGCCGACTGCTTCACGAAACCTCTTCACATATTGGCTCAAAGACTCATTCGAAAACTGTCGAACCTGAGCCAACGAACCAGTTGGTTTTCCCCTTCTTTTGTTGCTCCCGAAGCGAGCATGAAATTTACTGCACATGTCCGCCCAAGATAAAATTGAATCTGAGGGCAAAGTCCCCATCCACTGCCGGGCATCCTTTTTGAGTGTTGTGACAAAAGTATGACACTTAGCAGCATCGCTAAAGTCATAATAATCCATCAGTCGGTCGAACGCCTGACTGTGGTCATAGGGATCTCCCGATCCATTATAACTTTCGATATGGGGCAACTTTTTGGTGGGGTCAGCTTTTTCCTTAAGAATCTCCGCGAAAAAAGGGGATGCCTTCTTTCCCGAAGTATCCTTCATTTTTTGTACTTCGGCAAGCTGCTTCCGAATTTCTTTTAACTCTTTGACCAGATACTCTACACCTTCTGGTTGAGATGATGCTTCTTTTTCTGGTGACTCCTTCCTCCTCTGAGTTGACCGATTTCTTACAATAGAGCCTTCAATTCTAGAAGGGCTTCTGCGATGACGAGTGTCCACAGGGTGGTGTACCCTCAGTAGACTATCAGGAGTACGATCTCTAGATATACTTCGTCTATGAGCTCGGGCACTATGGCGAGAATGTGCAACAACAAGGGCTTTCTTTGTGGTTTCAGGAGTGTGATCTCTGGATCGACTTCTTCGCTCTCTCCGACCCTGCTCCTTAGAATCGACAGGGTGATATACCCTCTTCGATCTTTGAGGAGTAGGGCTTCGGGATCTTTTTCTTTCTCGAGTTCGGCCCCGAAATCTCGTCTTGAATGAATGTGTTCTTCTTTCCCACTTGATGTCCTTGCTCTTGGACCGATCATAACTAAGCTCTTCGTCTCTCAACTCGCCATCCGGCCATCCGCTCAAATTATATCCTCACTCGTTGCTTCACGAGTACTTCCATAGCTCTATCCGCCTCATCTGCCATCTTAGCCAGTCGTGAAGCTTTTTTGTCCTGGTCCTCTCGGTATCGAGTTCTAGGCGAAGTGCCTTCTACTCGTTTCCGACCGTGGCCAGACGCTTTATCCGTCGGGAAGACTAGCCTACGTTTAGCCTTGCCCACCGCCTTCGACCGGAAATCTTCAGGTGATCGTTTGGACGCTGTGCTAGCATGAACACTTATTGCCGGTCCCAAACGATCCTTGACAGACACTCGTGGTGTCGATTCACCGGCGACCCTCTACGCCTCTTCTTCGTGTAGGTGTTCTACTCTTCACCATGAATACTGACGTAGAACAAACACAGTCTGTGATTGAAAAATACTCAGGACACTAGAACTCAGCCCCTCCTTCTAATGCCAATGTTAACGCCAAGATCTTTCTCCACGTCCCAATCACCAAGATGCGTCCGATATCCTGCACAGTTCAACAAGTCAACACTAAAGCTTGGCTGCTTTGACCACGTCGAGGATAGCTTCCCGGCGTGAGAGTCAGTATCGGCAATCACAAGGTCCACAATGGAGAGAAAATAATATCTAATGTCTGAGAGAGAATAATAATAATGAATGTGTATGTTACTTACCTTCTTATGTGATCTTAGCCTCATACATACTCCACTCCCGGTTTACCGTGCCACCCATCATCTCCTGACACCTTTTCCCCCACTCCCGGTCATTTCAAAGAAAGTAAGGAGCTCTTTCCACACTGCCGCCACTTTGCTTGCCACCGCCGGTCATCTGAGTCCCATCCTCATTAATGCCATGCAGAAAGGTGGCAGACACAGTAGTCAACTATCACTTGGCATAATGATTACCGGTCAAAGTTGGATTAAGTGATAACCAATTCAATGACTAAGCCCAAATAATGGAAATGACCCAAATGACCGGATCCAACCGAAAGGACCCAATGAAATGATCAAATAACTGGGCCCAAATCATTTGGACCAACTAGGACAAGAGTAACATGATCCAAGGGAGGAGCCCATTAAGGTTGGCCCAATAAGGAAAAGGATTATGGCCCAACAGTAAAGATTTTTTAGTTCAGCTGAATCGTTTGCTGCAGAACCTAAACTGTGTTGGTTGTCCAAGGAATTTTTTAAGCATTTCCCCCTTGAGGACAAGGTGGTTTTGAAGACCATGGTATTGTAACGAACTAAATTTCACTTGGTCAAATTAAGTAGATTAAGTTGTTAAAGTGATCTAAGGGCTGAGATAAGTTTTTAAATTCAATGGGTAGGATTAGTTTATAGTTTTTTTACATTGTTACTATATAAAGTCTACTGAACGAGGATATCAATAAAAATAAATTAAAACTTCTTCCTCAATCTATCTTCTTTCTCTTTATTTCTCCTGTAATTCTATTCAAAATCTATCCAAGACTATAACTCGGTAACTTATCATTTTTTCAGAAGAACGTAATGGATGTTTAAAAATCATGCATTAATGCAGTAGGTCCTGGAACTCATAATATACGTGGGGATTGATATTTCCACATGTATTTTTGATATTTTCACATGTTCTTCTCTCGCATGAGCATACAGTGGATTCCACTTTCATGTGAGAATGAACCATGTGGAAATATCAAAAACACATTGTAGAAATAGTGTTCCCTATACTTTTCCTTAATCGTGGTTGTCGTTTATCTCAAAGTGGCATAGATTTTGGGAACTGATATTTTCACATGTATTTTTGATATTTTCATATAGTCCTCTCTCACATGAATATATAGTGGGTTCCGCCTTCATGTGAGAAAGAATAAGATAAAAATATCAAAAACACATGTAAAAATAGTGCTCTCCTAAATTTTAAACTGATATATTGACAATGGTAATATTGCTTAATTAATTTTCTGATTGAATTATATTGTAAATAGAATTAGTAACTATGAAATATTTTGTTCAAAATCTTTGGTATATACATATATAAATCACTATAGTAAGATTCAAATGTATCTCATAGACAATGGAAAGCCAAAATTGTATTACAGATGTTAAATTTTATTTAGAATTAATAAAGTAAAGGTATGATGGTCAAAATTACAAACTAGCAAATTGGTATGTGTAATAAAATAACAACATTTTTTGATATTTCTATAAGTAACATTAATATTTAATTGTTTTTTGATTAAATAGTTCAAAAGACTGAAATATATTAAAAATAAAATCTATAAATTGATAACTGCACACCTTAAAATACACCAAAAGTTAGTACTGCATAATAAATGTGCAACATCAGTTACATCACAATGTATATACAATGTGCAACTATCAATTTAGAATGTACATATAAATACCATAATATTTTCAAAAGATCTTTTTAACGTGAATAATAAGTGGTCGGTCTAATTATGACAGAAAACTTATAGAAGTATTAATTTTTATTTGTGGAAATAACAATTTTAAGAAAATTCACGATACTATTACTTACTTTTATATTAAATTACAGTCCTTTAATTGAAATTAGATTTCACGAGTTTTTCGAGGCCTAAAGCGACAAAAAAAAAAATGCGCCTTTTACTTAATTCTTTATTAAGATAGGCATAAAAAAATTAAAAACTTTTCTTGAACAAAAGAACATCAATACGAAAGAATATCAAATATAATAACCGACTATTTCAATATTTTCTTTCTTTTTCTTTTTTCAGATCCAGACATATACTTTTTAAGAGCCATGGTGAATTAAAATTTAAAAATCTATAATATTCTAGCATAATCTCGTGATTATCTATAAATTAATTATTAAATAGGGACTACTTTATAATTATTAAGAGTCTAACACTACTCCCAAACAATTATAAAAACTCAAAAGAGATTAAAATTTTCACTTGATTCATAATAGCATAAACAAATCTATTCAATCAGTCATCAAGCCCAATTAAATTAAACAATGCTTCTAAATCTCATAAACAAAACAATTAATTTCAAAACCCTAAACAATAGAATTAATACCTGAAATTAGCTTGAAATTTATGAAAAGGAATACTGGAATAGCATTTAACACTTAGCCTTCTGATTTAAGTATTCTATTTAAGTAATGAAAGGAAAAGAATATTTAAAATTGGCGCTAAAATTTGTGGGCCTAAAGCACGACGCTTGAGAACTTTAAGCTAAAATAGAATCTTCTTTAATCTTAAGAAAATGATATTTTCATATGTTAAAATAATATTTTTTTCTCATATAGATCCACTCACTATTTATGAGAGAGTGATCATGTAAAAGTATCAATTTTTTATGTGAAAATATAAGTTTGCTAATCTTATTGTAAAATTAGTCCCACTTTTGCTTATATATATATAACAAAAAGTAGGATTTTCATAATTTTTCAAAAAATTTTGAATAATATATTATAGTTCATAATCTGATCCCATTAAAACGGCTATCCAGGAAAAAAATCTACGTAATTGTGTACATTAATGATATAATCTAACAATAAATAACAAAATCTAGAAAACTATATATATATACACACACATCACAATTCATTATATTACAATAACTTGGTCCTTATTTATCAGAGTACATAATAAATTTTAGATACTTTTATTTCATTCGCTTAATCTATATCTCGATCATAGCTAGTATTAGTAACAGAAGATCACTATTTTCATATGTATTTTTGATATTTTCACATGATTATTTCTCACATAAAGGTGTGATTCACTGTATGCTCAGAGAAGACAATATAAAAATATTAAAAATACATGCATGTGAAAATATCAATTCCCTAATAATATTAGTGTGTGGGCTTAAACGTAAAATAAATTTCAAATCACTTAAAAGTTGGCGCCTTAAAAATGAAAAAAAAAATCTATATAAAGGTAAGCTAGAATGGGTGGGTACAGTATGATCGAATTAGGTAGTAAATTAAAGATCGAAAAATGTGTGAAGCTGCAGGTGGTCATATAAGTGATCCCTCTATATGGATGTGTAGAAGCATTACAGCGGAAGAAATTGAGAAAAAGCATATGATTTTATGTAGAGAGGAAGTGGAGCAATATATCTATGCTCATGCACCTCATATAGTCAAAGATATTCTTGAGAGGAAGGGAAGGGTGCTCCGTATTAAGATGATAAAGCACGGTTGTTTTGGTCATGAAATGATCGGCAGGAACTCTTCATTTTGTGGCTCCGGCACTTTTCTGAAGAAGAAAATGGAAGACGTGTACATTCTTGGATGGGATGATATGTGCTGTCTTGGTGAGGGGGACTTGATGTGCCTCAAATATGCTACAATGCCCCGTGACAATTATGAAGTTTTTGAGTTCTTCTTAATTGCCAAAGGTACGTACAGTACCATTTTTAATTATGTACTAATTAACAATATTACTCCTAATTAATTACGCTATATATATATATATATATATATATATATATATATATATGTTTTAACTTTTACATACTTAATTCTTTAAGAGTATATAAGGAGTTTCATTCAGTGTATATATATAAGATTTTTCTGTCTTTGCAGATGAACTTAATTCATGGATTTCGTAGAAATGGCCATCATCAGTGGAGTGGAACCTATCCGATCATACAGAATATGATGAAGTTTTATGTACTAGCTAGCTACTATAGTAAATACTAGTATTTTGGGAATGCATGCATGTTAATCATATATATATATGAAATTAACACACAGGCATGATTGCTATGTAATTTCAAGTTTTTGGTGCAATTAATACAATTAATGGCGACAAACCTTTATTCTGAAACAATTCTTTAAAGATGGGATACACACACATCAATACCTTGTATATAAAGGCATCACATCCTATCATCCAAATTGCATAATTAGGTGATCGAATCAACTCACTTAATTTGAAATTATGTGGCTTACAATTTGATTTCTAACAGAGTTAACTCAATTAATTTCAAATCAATTAATTAATTTGGCTTCCAATTTGATTTCCAACAGAATTAACTCAATTAATTTCAAATCAATTAATTAATTAACACACCCAATTTTAATCAATTGAAATCCCATATACAATTGATATTAATAAAACCATTAATACAGAAAATAGTTTCAGATTAATTTGAAATCAATTAACCATTAATACATAACAGAAAATCATTAATTCAACTGCCTCTTCCAATCCAATGATTTTTCTTTTTCTTTTCATCTTCAAAACTGCCTCTTCCAATCTAATGGTTTTTCTTTTCATCTTCAAAACTGCAATCCATTTAATTCAGATGTCTCTTCCAATCCAACGATTTTTCTTTTTCTTTCATCTTCAAAACTGCAATCCAGTTGCCTTTTCCAATCCATTGTTTTTTCTTTTTCTTTTCTCTTCCAAATAGCAGCATGTATATACAGGTATTAACAAAAAACACTGCAAAATTGTAGCAACCTCAAATTGAACTAAATGTAAATTTTAACATAATAGTTCTCAAATAATTAAGAATCTGGAAAAGGACATGAACAGTAAAAAAATCTTTAATAAAATCATTAAGTATATGACTTCTCAGTACTAAACGGTTACAAATGAAAGTTTAAATATATTTAATAAAAATACTAATTATCATTGTACTTCACCCTATAAAAATCTCATACTACACACAGAAGTACTCCACATCTACAGACACTTATTCAGTATGCCAAGAAATTATATAACTTTGAACGAATTAACAAGTCATAGAGATGATTATACAATAAAGGTCAGATTAACAAGAAAGTGGGATGGAATCAATTTGAGCATTGGACAGATTGTCAACACCACAACTATATTGATTGATGAAGATGTAGTATTCTAAATTTTATATTACTTCATAAATAAATATTACCAAGAATTAAAAGTTGTTATCTTATAAATAGATTATTTATCTTATATATATTATGTGCAGGATAATCACGTAATGCTCATTCTGAGATTCAACCAACGAGCACAATACATCAAAAGATTAAACGAAGACAACGCATACGTCATATCCAATTTTAAGATTGTACCAGCCCCACCTAAATATAAAGCAATTAATGGTGATAAGGTGATTAACTTTTTTCACAAGACAACGATAGCTCGGGTAAACAACACAGATATAATTGCAAGGTATAAATTTGAGTTATCAACGTTTGCTGAAACAAGAAATAAGGCTGGAGATAAAACACATCTCATAGGTTAAAAAAATACTCAAAACCTCATTACACAACAAATACTTGAAATTTTTCTTCTTATACTTATTAGATTTCATTTCCTCACAGATGTTATTGGAAAGCTTACAACGCGATAACTGACTTGCAAACAGTTGGACAAGGAATTCAAAAAATGGATATTCTCTTAACGAATGAGAGGTATGTGTGTCAAAAACAGTGTGTTATTTTTCCAATTCGAATTATTTTTCTCATACCACTAATAACAATTTTATGTTATTACAAACAGCCACCACACAATCACAGTAACTATGTGAGGAGAACATGCATTAAATTTTCAAAGAGATTTTTCAAGACAAAATGACAACTTGATTGTTGTAGTAGTGACGGGAACACTTGCAAAGGAATTTAAAGGTGATTTGGGAATTTTTAATTGTTTACAAGAATAATTACTAACATGAACTTATTTTATTTATAGGGGAGATCAAATTATCATCAACAACTGCCACAAGGGTTTATTTTAACATCCCTTACCAACCAATATCCACCCTAAGGAGTACTATACAAAACAATGAAGGAATCACCTCAAGTATTGAAATTGTTCCAAACACTCAATTGAACACACATCCATAAAACTATAACATTGATTGTTTTAGCATAAACCAACTATTAAATGCGAAATTGCCACAGGGTTTAGAGATAAATACCTACTTTAACTAATTTTTTAACATTACTGAAAAGGTTTTTTCATTTAAAACTTTAAATTGACACATACTAAAGCCTCTCAAAATGCCAACAATTTATGTATTGCACGTGTGAAGCAACAATTGATGATATAGTGTTCGACCAAGGATGGTACTATCTTGCATGCAAAAAATGTTTCCGAAAGATAAAGGATCCATCAAGCAAATTACAATGTCAAAATTGCATAGGCGAAAAGATTGGGACTACACAGCGCTACAAAGTCACGCTTAAAGTAAAGGATAACATTCGTTTTATTTAATCGAGAGGTTGCACACCTCATAGGTGTTTCTATTGACCATCTCATCATTCAAAGAAAGGAACTCGCCTCAAATTCGGTATATTACTTAATAATAAACTCATTTTTTAATAACATCTACCATTATATACTGTTATATTGTTATAATGATTGAGTCATATCTACTAATAAAATCACAAAATACAGGATATGTACACGATATGTACCTCGGTATTTTATTTGCACGATATGTGTCTCTATTTTATTTGCATATTTTTCCAGATTGCTTGTCATTGGATATGTACACGATATGTACCTCGGTGGGTCATATTCGCTGGATTACTTTTATACAGTTTATTAATTTTTCCTGGCTTATGTATAGCATAAGAGCATAGTTTTCAACTAATATTTGGGTTTATTCGATTTGGGCGTGGTAATTAATGTCGAGGCAGCTGAATCTCTTTGTTTTTGCTTTTGGACATTTCTATTTTATCTTCTTTCTCCTCTTCCTCTACTCTATTATATATATTCCTTAAAGGACTCGGCTATTCCTACCCCTCTCTCTCTTGTTTAATTTGTTGAGTGTTCACAATTATGGCAACACTTCCGAGAAGGTAAGAAATGGCTCACATTTTATAATTCTATGTTTATTTTTATGCTTGCAATGATCCTTTTGTGAACTTTTTATTTAGCAATATCTTCAGATTGAATTAATTTTTGTGTGCGTGTATTTAGCAATTGGTAAATGAAGGATATTACATAAAAATTTAAATAAATTCTAGAAGAGATATTTTTTCTGAATTTAATTAATTTTATCATTGAGGCATGCGTCTTGATTCACCATACACCAAAAAGATCATAATTTGAATAATACTCTCAAATTTTATATCCGATTTTGACATCGATCCACATGTTTTGATGCGGTCTCTCCTAAAATTTTTATGATTAATCCCTATTTTTCTAATAATATAACCGGGCAAAAAGTAGAGTAAGGAGGATATGACACTTGCTTTTCATATACGTACGTATATAGGCTGGAGGGAAAGGTGGCAGTGATAACAGGAGGAGCCAGCGGTATCGGCGAATGCACAGCTAAGATCTTCGTCCAACATGGTGCTAAAGTTGTCATCGCGGACATCCAAGATGAACTAGGACAAAAAGTCCAAGAAGCCCTAGGCACATCAAATTCTACTTATGTCCACTGTGATGTTACTAATGAAGACCATATTATAAATGTTGTGGACAAAACAATATCAATCTATGGCAAACTTGATATTATGTTCAATAACGCTGGCACATGTGATCCCAATACTCCCAGAATAATCGACAACAAAAAGTCCGATTTCGAAACTGTCCTTGCAGTCAATGTAACGGGTGTTTTCCTAGGCATGAAGCATGCGGCCCGAGTTATGGTTCCGGCTCGAAGAGGCTGCATAATATCAACAACTGGGGTTAGCGCGAGTCTTGGCGGCGCAGCATCACATGCTTATTGTGCCTCAAAGCATGCAATAGTAGGACTGACCAAAAATTTGGCAGTTGAGCTTGGACAATTTGGTATTAGGGTCAATTGTGTATCGCCTTACGCGTTGGTAACGCCGTTAGCTAAGAGATATGTGGGGCTTGATAATGATGAAGATCTGGAGAACGTGATGAACGCACTAGGGAATCTTAAAGGTGTGACATTGCGGACCGATGATGTTGCGAACGCAGCTCTTTATCTGGCGAGTGATGAGGCCAAGTATGTGAGTGGGCATAATCTTTTTGTTGATGGGGGATTTGGAATTGTTAATTCTGCGTTTAAGATTTTTCAGTATCCTGAAGATTCATCATCTTGAATTTATGTTTGATGATTTGTCACGCTACATCAAAGTTAATTTCACGTTGTATGGCCGGTATTTAATTTTTGAGAATATTAATTACAATCAGCAAATCCTTTATTTAGTTTATGTTATCTAATTAATTCCTTTGTTATTCTCTGTACTGTACTACATATCAGTAGATGTTGGGGGGGTTAGCTGATTAATGTGATCCTTTGAATTCCAAATTCTTCATCCACAACCAAAAGCAGCAGTTGAACCAAGCAATACCTAATGGATCGGATGAGCACCCTGGTCCTCGACAAAACTGTTGCTACTTCGATCCAGAAATTAACTTGATTGGTTTTATATATCTGAAAAAGGAAAAGAACAAAAAAGTAAAGTTCAATTCTACAGGTGAAAAATATGTTGTATTCTTTTTATTTAACAATTAGTATTATTTTTTATAAAAAAAAATTCCGTTGAAGGTGAACTGAAGTTCATAGAAAGTATCGTAAACTTCAGTGGTACTTACGATGACTATATATATATATATATATATATATATATATATATATATATATATATATATGCAAAAGAATCTGACCTAGGAAATGAAGTTTTTGTACTTAACTAATGGTCATTTTGGGATGAAGATCCATTTACTCTTTGGGGCCACTTGCTTAATTTGAGATTGTTATGTTTGGAGCTTGAAAAATAAGAGAAACAATGACAAATTAAAGGGAAAATGTAATATAAATTTTATAAGGTAACCTTCCATGCATTACACTCTATATTTAAACATTTTGTTTGATACTGAATTCTTAAGTCTAAAATTCTACAAATACTGCTTGTAAAATTAGTAGTAGTTTACACTATCAATAACAATGTGTCAACTTATGAAATATATATAATCAAGGATATGGTAATTAAATACAACTTTTTCTATGCATTTGGTATAGGATAGGGTTGTTGTATTGGACAAAAAATAACTTTTA
This sequence comes from Panax quinquefolius, assembly GCA_020205615.1. NCBI lineage: Eukaryota > Viridiplantae > Streptophyta > Magnoliopsida > Apiales > Araliaceae > Panax > Panax quinquefolius. The sequence continues at coordinate 110,666,577 of CM035170.1, read as the reverse complement.
TTCAACAGATGCAGTTCTTTATTATAAAATTCTTATGGTTAAATAAATAAACTTTGACACATTCATTCAATTTTGTAGGATTTATATATAAATGTCATCTTCTTGGTGGTTATGTATTCCTCATTGTCATGATACTCTAAATTAAAAAGATTAGCTTTTGATTAGGGTTATAAGCTGATTTGGACCGACCAACAAGTCTATATGTGAATTCTGAGTAGCTGCTGAAAGCATATTTGATTATTCATTCATACCTCACATCAGCGCTAATAGGCCAACTAATTATAATGCTTCACCTACCTATATCATACTCCCTAGTCTCATTTTCAGCAAATTGTACATTAAAAGTGTCAATATTTTCTCAATCAGTTTAAATAATAGTAATATTTATATCAATATCATAATCTGAATCGATTAAGATTTGAAATATTAATTAAAAAAATTCCATAGTCTACTATCTCATATTTATATTGTTGTCTTTTTCTACCTTATTTACTATCTCATATCATATATATTGATGTTAAATAATATTTATTCATTAATTATAAATAAATAATTATATTAGATTATAATATATAACATGTAAAAACTGATGAAATAGAAATTAAACAAATTTAGAGTCAGACAGAGATGCCGGACACCTTGTGTTGCACTAGTATAAATGGTTTAATATCAAACAACAACAAAGATGACAATACCCAATAATGGCGTCACTAGTATAAATGTTTTAAATATCAAACACCAACAAAGATGCCAATACCCAATAATGGTATCAATTTTTGTTAGTGATTTTTGGCTCGTAGCCAAAGCTTAAAAATTATCTACTATATATTTTATTTTAATTTTTTCCATTTGGTTAGATCGAGACTGTTCATTTTGGCAGTCTACTTTCTCTTTTTAAATACTAGTATTGTTTTAAAAAAGTGTTTTTGTCGTTTGATAATTTCAAATTAAGCATTAATTATTTAGTTTTTAATCTTACCTCAAATATTAAATATAACTTTAGTTCTTTCAATACTTTCTATCCAATAAGTAATACTCTTTTATTCCATTACATTTAAAGTTATTTTTAACTAAAAAACATAATATTAATTATTTTTCTTAATATGTGTGTCCACTTTTAAAAAGACAAATAATAAGAGACGGATGGAGTATTTAATTTTATAGTTTTTGCCGATACACATTATATATATTATATATATATATGTGTGTGTGTGTGTGTGTGTGTGGGTTGAAGCATAGTTTTTAACAAAATTATACTTTTGTTTATTATCTTTTGTCTTGGTTAAATTAAATGTAGAATTAGGTGAATTTCTTTGTATAAATCATGTTCTCCTCTTCTAGTATTATTCCATAGAGGCTTAGCTCTTTGATCTCTCTCTGTTGTGGGTGTGCAATGGCGACCACTTCACTTCTATCAGCAATCACTCAAAGGTAAGTAAGTACATACAACACATGCATAAAACGGAAGGAAAAAAAACATATATGCATGGTTTAATTATGACCTTTTTCCCCCCTACTATTATGCACTTTGCAATCATTATAATTTATTTGATTAATCCCCATTTTTTTTTACAGAATTTATGAGAAAACAAAGTTGAGTCCCACAAAAAATTGTCAATAATCTTGTACTATGTGCATACATAGTTTTACAAAATGTAAATTGAGTACAACTGTATACACAAAATATAACTATCGACATGGTTAGGGACTACTCCTAAGCTCTGCGCCTCTGGCAAACACTAATTTTAAAAGTATATGCATGTTGTGAAGTTTGTAACTATGCAAATTTCTTGTTTTGCCAATTGAAACCACCAGAAAATATAATACTTTGTATTTGGATGACCTTGTTATATATATATATGATCTAGACTGGAGGGAAAGGTCGCCTTGATAACTGGAGGAGCTAGCGGCATCGGCGAATGCACCGCTAAGATCTTCGTCCAACATGGTGCTAAGGTTGTCATCGCAGATATCCAAGATGAACAGGGACAAAAAGTTCACGAAGCTTTAGGCACGTCAAATTCTATTTATGTCCATTGTGATGTAACAAATGAAGACCATATCAAAGATGCTGTTGATAAAGCCGTATCAACTTATGGAAAACTTGATATTATGTTCAATAATGCGGGCATATCCGATCCCAACACGCCCAGAATAATCGACAACAAAAAGTCCGATTTTGAAAGCGTCCTCGCCATTAATGTCACGGGTGTTTTCTTAGGCATGAAACATGCTGCCCGAGTTATGGTTCCGGCTCGAAGCGGCTGCATAATTTCTACCTCTAGCTTAAGCTCCAATGTTGGTGGCGCAGCTTCACATGCGTATTGCGCCTCAAAGCATGCTGTGTTAGGACTTACCAAAAATTTGGCAGTTGAGCTCGGACAGTTTGGAATTAGGGTCAATTGTGTATCGCCTTACGCTCTGGTAACGCCTCTAGCTAAGAAATTTGTGGGGCTCGACAATGATGAAGATCTCGAGTACGCGATGAACTCATTGGCGAATCTCAAGGGTGTGACTCTGCGGACTGATGACGTTGCGAATGCTGTTCTGTATCTGGCTAGTGACGATGCCAAATATGTGAGCGGGCATAATCTTTTTATTGATGGGGGATTTGGGATTGTTAATTCTGCATTTAAGATTTTTCCGTATCCGGAAGATTCATAATCTTATTATTCATAAAGTTCATACTTTGAACTAAACCATATATCTATGTTTAATTTGTCAAGAATTTGAAAATTCAATCTCAGTACATCATCATAGTTGTTTTGGAAGTATTGCAAGGACAGCACCAATAAAAAAGAAACTAGGTTTCTTTTCTTTATTTTGTCTGCGCTAGTGTTAATTGTTATAGAGTTACTCACTTGCTCATCCAAAGATGCCCTTATCTAATTAACACCAACTCATAACTATCAGAGGTGCCTTTGTTTCATTAATACCAACGAAAATAAATGATGCCCTAGTTTATTTAGCAGTAAATAATTAGCTGATAGTAGGCTGACAAAATATGGTTATGGATTGGTTTTGGTTTTCAAAATATGGTTATGGTTCCATTTAAGAACTAAAATCATATTAACCATTTTTAATATGAGTTATGTGGGTTGGAACCATATGGTTATGGTTAAAAATTATATTAACCATATTAACCATTTTAAGATGTTTTGACTTTTAAACAAAAATTTTAAAAAATGAAATTAATATATACTATAGATAGAGATACGGATATAAGGGGTGGGTAGGTGGGTAGGTGGGTGGGGTGGGGTGGGGTGGGGTGGGTAGGTGGCGTGGGTAAGGGTAGAGGGTGGGTGGTGTATACATAATCGCTTAATATTTTTTTTTTGGTTGGGGTGTGGGGTGGGGTGGGTGGTTGAGCTTCTTGAATATGTAAATATGGGTGGAAAAAATTTTTGATTTTGATTTGGAATAAAATATGGGTCGAAAAATGGTTAACTGAGTTGGAACTATATTTCTTTTTTAAAATATGGTTCCAAACTTTAACCAACTCAAATAAATAAAAATAGTTAACCAACCCATTTGATTTCAGTTAATATGGGTTGACCCACAGTTAACCAACTATATTGTCAAATCTAGCTGATAGGCATGGTGGAACATCTCACATTAGAGTTGCTTATAAATTTTTGTTTTACCGGTATTTATTCGGACATGTTCAAGATTCTGAGGCAGAGGAACTCTTTTGACCACTGAAATTGAAGTGCCAATTCAAAGAAATTTGAGGCAGATGAATTATTTTGTTTGTTACGCATTGGACTATCCCCAATGTGTTGTGGGGTTATATAGAAACATGGAATAAAGCCTAATGCCATTATAGAAATATCCACTTGCCTCATCGCTATTCACTAACCAAATAAAGCTCAGCCTTTGCAATATCCTCGGCCCTCAAAACCTTCCCCTTTAAATGCCGGCCTGTAATGCCCGCATTGCTGTACATTATATCCACTTGTCCGTATTTTGACATGTCACAATGTATGTAACATACATTTTCGTCGAGCTTATCAGCAATGGCTTGTCAAATTTGTCTTGTACATCGGCAATCACAACCACGGCACTTGCTCCTATCCCGCGGGAATAATTGCCGGTTTGCCTTCCAATCTGGAAAATTAATAAATGCCATAACGGAAATGAATATTGGAATCTCAAAATAAAATATTGCTAGTCATTTGCAGAAGTTACAATAATTTATTTTTATTTTATACTAGCTACAATATAAAACAGAGAAACAGAAACTAACCGGCAATACAACCGAACTTATATTACTCATAAAACGAATTAAAAAGGCCAAGCAATGCTTTAGCGAGCTTTGGATGTGTAGCAGCATGTACATTATTTAAATGATGGATTCACAACACTGAAGCCTCCATCAACCACAAGATTAAGCCCACTTACATAATTTGCCTCATCACTAGCCAAATAAAGTGCAGCATTTGCAATATCCTGTACCTTCAAAATCTTCCCTTTAAATTCCCCCTCTCACTAACCCAATTTTCCATGTTGGCAATTTCTGCTTCACCAATATTAATGCTACCCCTTGAAATCCCAGTATTAATCACCGCATAAGGCGATACACAATTCACTCGAATACCATACTCCCCAAGCTCAGCCGATAAATTCCTGACAAGCCCCCATACACCATACTTAGAAACTTCGTATGCGTGACTTGACAGTCCTGCAATTGATGTACACGCACTAGATGTGAACAATATGCAACCTTTACGCTGTGGAACCATGACCCTTGCGGCGTGTTTGGCTCCCAAGAATGATCCAACCACATTGATATTGAGGAGACAGACTAAGTCGGATTTAGGGGTGTCCAAAATGCCTCCAAAAGGTCGGTCCATAATACCTGCATTGTTGTACATTATGTCAAGTTGTCCGTATTTTGTAACGGTGGTGTCAACGAGATTGATAATGTCTTCCTCTTTTGATACGTCGCAATGCATGTAACATACATTTTGATGGAGTTTATTGGCAAGGGCTTCCCCGAGAATGTCTTGTATATCGGCAATCACAACCTTGGCGCCATTGTCCCAGAAAAGTTGTACGACGCTTGCTCCAATTCCACTTGCGCCCCCGGTAATAATTGCCACTTTGCCTTGCAATCTGAAAAATGAAGGAAATGCCATCAGGAGAATATTATTGAAATTTAAGGGCTAATGGAAACAGAGTTTTATTTACCTTTTCTGGGACTGCGATACAGAGGAATTCATATTACTCATCTTCTTCTAAAAATTGGAGTTTAGCATCTTTGGAAACTGAATTATAACATTTGCTATGCAAAGGAGTGGGTGCTACCGCTACCATCCAGACTCATCACCTTTGAATGACTCTAATTTATACCAAATCTCAAAGATCTGTGCCCCTTCCCTTATATGGAATGGACCACATCCTTTTAATGAATTGTACTTGGTGTGTTTATTATTCTTATCTTAAACAACTTAACGGATTCATATAACTACTCCCTACTCTACTTCATTTTTTTTTATTAATCAATTTGTAATATTATAAAATTAAAAATTAATATTAACTTATTTAATTATATTTTATTAATGCTACAATTAATATTAGAAAATACTTCCCCATTCCAAAATCTATCTATTAACTATACTAAATTGCAGTATATAACACCATTGCATGATATTTGTTATTTTCATATTTCAACACTTGTCCTACATAATTAATATGTTCATTCATTACTCCGATTTTTAAATTTTATAATATTATACTATATATATATATATATATATATATATATAAGTTCCAACATTACTAACCGTGACAACCCAATAAATGCATTTTTTTGAATTTTACAGTATTATATACAATTTATAATCTTATACCATACATTATATCTAGACCTTTTAAAATATAGTTATGGGTTGATTTTGGTTTACAAAATGGGTTGTAGTTGGAACCATATAGTTATGATTCAAATATAGGTCAATTCCATATTTTAAATTTCAAACTTACTTTTATTATAATTCAATTAAATAAATTAGTATTAGATAAATCATGTATACATAATCATTAAGCATTTTATTTTTTTATACATAATCACTGAATATTAATTTTTTTTAGGATAGGGGTATAATAATCACTAAATATTATTATGGTAGTGTATACATAATTAGTAAAAAAAAAATGATAGGGTGGGGTGAGGATGGGGGTGTATACATAATTAGAAAATATTTTTTTTGGGAGGGTTGGGGGTTGGGGTTTTGGGGTTTGGGGGTGCGGGTGGGGGTAGGATGGGTGTGGGCAAGGTGGAGTCGGGGTAAGGGTGGGGGTGGCGTGGGTGGTGGGTGGTTGGGGTGGGGTGAGGGTGAGGGTGAGGGGTGCGGGTGGAAGTGGGCAGAGTGGAGTGCGGGGTAGGGGTAGAGGTGGGGTTGGGGTTGGGATTGGGGGTGGCGTGGGTGGGTGTAGGTAGGGAGTAGGTAGGGTAGGGTAGGGTAGGGTAGGGTAGGGTAGGATAGGGTAGGGTAGGGTGGGGGTAGGTTTTGGGTTGGGGTGGTAGTGAACGTGGGGGTGGGGATGTCTACAAAATTAGGGGTGATCATTCGGTTATAACCGAAAATCAAATTAATGGCAATTTTACTATCCGAAACAAAAATCGAAATTTGAAAATAACCGAATTATCGAATCTTTAATTTAGAATTGTAATTTTGATGAATTGAGAAAAACCGAATCGAAGATCAATTACTCAAACCCAGATCATAGAAATTACTCTGTTTTATCGAAATTCTTCAAATAGACTCTGTAAATGCTTCTCATCCTAAATAGACTCTGTAATCTTCTTCTTCAAACCCATAATTAGGCTTGGGTTATTTGGTTCCATCCTAAAGAGACTAAAGATCCATCTCATCCAAATAAACACAAACAAACCACAACTAAATTATTCAATACACAAAGAAACCCACATATATACATATATATACACATACAAAGAGAGAGATTGTTCACGACGATGACGGCGAGATGGGCGGTTTCTTGGCAACGACTGCAGCGAGAGAGAGACAGAGGAAGAGGAGTCTGCTTCAGTGTTGGTGGGTTTAGGTGCGGCCGTGCAGCAGGGCTATTGGCCTCCTCCGTAGTGTTGGTGGCCTCCTTCTGCTTCAGTGTTGGTGGCTCTGTGTAGCTGACTGCGTAGGAGGGGAGAGAAATTGCCGCCTCTTCCGTCGACTGGACCTGGAGTTTTGCTCAGAAGAAACATGCTCTTGATTAAATTTGAGCTTTTCTTGAGGAACAGTGCTTTTTGATAATCTCTGTGTAGATATCTCTGTGTAGCTTTTGATTTGAGATCTAGGACTGAATCATAAATAGTGAGTATAAATGTATAATATCATAATAATAGTATAAAATTATTATTTTTTAAATATTAAAATTCGATTATTCGAATTGTCAAATAACCTATTTTTTGAAACCGGAACCGAAACCGAATAATGAGTAATAATTCGGATATAACCGAAATTCCAAAAAAAAACCGAAAAACCGAAATAATTCGGTTAAAAAAGTTCGGTTCGGTTTGGTAGTTCGATTTTATCCGTTTTTTGCTCACTTCTATACAAAATCACTGAATATTATTTTTTTGAATATGGGGTAGAAAGAACTTTTGATTTATATTTGGAATGAAATATGGATCGAAAAATGGTTAACGAGCTTGGAACTATATTTGTTTTAAAAAATATGATTCTAAACCTTAACCAACTTAAATAAATAAAATAGTTAACCAGGTTCTAGTTAATATGGGTTGACTCAATAGTTAACCAACTATATTTGTCAGGTCTAATTATATCATAAATATATATAATCCCACACTAATATGTTTATTTTATAATCTCCAAAATTCACTAATTTTTTAAACTGTTACTAATTTATTAATTGCACATATAAATTTATTATTAAAAAAATAAATAATTAATCACAACGCCTTGTGAGTTTTTTATTCAGTATACAACTATTATTGACTTTTTTCATTTAATTTGAGTAACTACAATGATAAATTTTATAAACTATGTAAAAAGTATCATTAGTTATGAGCTTCATTAATTCATAATTATTAATAAATCTAATGAATCTTGATTTTTGAAAATATTTCAAATAATAATCTTATAATTTAAAATGGAGAGAGAATTACTTAAATTCAAAATTGTTATTTCAAAAATTAAAATAAACTAAAATTACAATTTGAAGATTAGAATTTCTCAAATTAACTAGAACACAAGAAGAGTTGCATTTTTAAAATTTATACTTTATAGATAATATATTTTCTTCAAGTTTATGCTTGACCATAACGGGTATTTGGTTTAATAGTCGTGCTGGTAATGAGATTGCATTGTTAATTTGAAAACATTGCACTATTTTGTTTCAAACAAAACAAGAAAATCTTTTTTGGAACACTATTTTTGTGGAACTCTTTTATGGAATAAAATGACTAACCAATCCAGGATTAAGCAACTAGATGCAAAAGAATAAGCCATCATTAACATAGTTAATCATTGAAAGGGTAAATGGATAGCTCAACCAGTTGAGCTGCACTAACTCTGCGCAAATAATCAAATTTGATTCAATCAGTTCCTCACCATTAACCTAATTTAGTTTTTTTTTAAAAATACAAGTGTAGCCAAACTTGACTGTTTGAGCTATAATACAATCTTAGCCATACCGTCCAGACTCTACCCTACAAGGCCCGATCAGCTTTAAAAATACAATTATCCTAGGGGACCGGCCATTCCGACCGGTACAATTATCCTAAAATTTTTACAAAATCTAGTGTTTTTTATATAATTTAAATACATATAAAAAATGTTGTACAGTCTGTACAACACAGCTTTTTATATGTATTCAAATTAGACCAAAATCACTTTTGTATGTATCCAAATTACACCACAATCTCCTATGGGAAAAATTACTATACATTTTTTGGAAGTTGAAGGAAAAAAAATAATTAGACCAGAATGGCCGGTCAGTGTAGGACTGTTAAAAATACCTTGTTTCAGATAGCTACTGCGACCCACTGTTGTTGAGCAGCTTCTTTTAAGTTGTATCAGTAACACTTCCTTTACGTCAAACCAAGACCCCAATTGTTCCACTTGCTTACACATGACAAACAAAACCTACAATTACTTCTAATACCAGTATACCACAAAAGGGCCTTTTATAAAATAGAGCCTCTGTATAAAAGAGAGGCTCTATTTAAACCAGAATTTATGTAAAAAAGTGATGGTGGAGGTGGAGGTGGTGGTGGTGGTGTCGGCGGCAGTGGCAGACAATGCATGAACAACTATATAATATCCTCAGGTTAAAAAGAGTAGCTCATAATGAGGTTGTGATACATACCACATTGGTTAAGGGCTGACTAGTTCTACACAGACCAGGTAGGGGGGTCAAGATTATCCAGCATCTCATACAGATGGGCATGGCAAAGAAATTACCAAAAAAATAAAAGAAGGCACTGTCATAGATGAAATTAACCATCTAATTGTGATAAGTTTGAAAAAGCATTTTAAATAACTTTTCTATTCATTTCTGACAAACTATTATAGATTTTGAACTATTTTAAGATCTGGAAAAGAAGTATTTGAATAAACTGAACAAAAACAATACCTAAATACATTGTAGCTTTATATAGTGTGCATTTTGAGATGTAAAAGTTTGAAACAAATATGCTTATGAATATACAAACCAAATGTGTACTCATTTTCACATTGAAAATGAGATGTGAAGGTATAGATATAGATCAAGATCAAGATCAAGACCAAGACCAAGACCAAGACCAAGACCAAGACCAAGACCAAGACCAAGGACTATCAACAAAAAATCAAAGGCAGCCCATTTCATAAAATTAAACTACAAAATCTATTCTTAAACCAAAATCAAGGACTATCAACAAAAAATCAAAGGCAGCCCATTTCATAAAATTAAACTACAAAATCTATTCTTAAACCAAAATCAGGAGGAGCTGTACAAAAAGTAGTACCAAAATCATCAGAAAATAATGTCAACTTTAAATGCTTAAACCCACATCAATAGAATTTAAAGCTCAAGTATCTCCATCTTAAACACAATGCAATATAGATCCGAAATTTCAACTATAAAGTATTACCTGCAATCTAAAATGCTCCGTTTTATAACCTAGGAATATAGGTAGCAAATTGCCCCAAGGCAGCAATTAACTGAAAAACATATTTCTATGTTAATAGACATCTAAATCAAAAATATAACAAAAATATTTGCAATAAATACAATGTTCCACCATTGCCAAATGTAACATATAAGGTTAAGATTAAACTAGTGCCTAAGGAAAATTAGTTATTATCAGACACTAGATAAGTATGTTTTTCCACCATATTCAACATAAATGAAAATGGCAAAACCAGATTGAACAAATAAACCATTTAACTATAAATTTTCCATCCAACTCGAAAATAAGAAATACCCATTAACACAAAATTCAACTATCTTCAAACATACCGATTAAACAAGCAAAAATAATATCCATTTTTCAGAAGAAAAAAGACTTAAAATAACTCATTACAGGCAAGGTAACATCATAATAGTCTTAACAAACAAAAACTAAGAAAATCTCATTACCAATCAACCCCAAATCAGTACCTCCTGCCACCTGCACCGCCACTAAAACCACCGCGGCCACCACCGTACTGCGGCAGAGAGGTAGTGATAGGCGCTTGCTCCTCCTTGAGCACAATCCCTGGAAGTTCGCTCATACCCAGAGATGCCAAAAGGTCAATGGTCTCCTTGTCGACCTCGATGCGGTCAGTCTTGATGGCAGACTCTTCAGGAACAAAGTCCATGCGCCTTTCTCTCTCCTCTTCCTGGAGCTTGAGCGAAATGCCGCGGACGGGACCCTTTTGAATGCGCTTCATGAGATGAGTCGAGAATCCGGCAATCTTGTTGCGGAGGCGCTTGGAGGGGATAATCGCCACCTCTTCCAGGATCTTCTTGTTGGTGTGGAAATCCAGTGTCATTTTCGAGTAGTAGCGTTCGATCACTAAGCGGGACGACTTCTTCACCGTCTTAGTGCGTACACGACCCATGATTGGTTGTGTGTGCCGAGGGAAAGGGGAAAGGGGAAAGGGGAAAAGGGGGCGGGGGAGCTAAGGTTTGCTGAAGGAGAGGAGGTAGGGTTTTGTGGTGTAGTGGGGAGGATATATAGGTATGTAATGTAATATTGTGGGAAATGTCTAAAATGGTGCTTAGATGGGTGTTTGGATTGGGAGGGCTAATATATGAAAGGGTTGGGTTTGAGGTGAGTTTGTGCTAAACAACTCAGCCCAACCTTAAAGCCCACATAGCACCCGTATTGCGTGTGTAATTAATTTAAATATAAATTTAGAATTTTTTTTAAATACAAGACAAAATAAAAATTATATATATATATATATAAAAATTAAGAAGGTCAAAATTGTAATATAACTAAACTTAAAGAGACAAGATGAAGAAAAATTGTGACACCAATTAACATCAGTGATCCTACACAACTTTATATATAGAGATGCGCATATAATTACTAATACAAATAAATCTACAATTACAAATGAGTTATTGCTGTTTAATATATATACATAGTAATTAACAATGTTCTCCATTTTGTTATGTTGAAGAAATCCAACCATTACTTATAAAACTTGGATTTTAAAGTTTCCTAAATCATGAAGCTAATGTGTTGGTATAGTTTGGAAAATGAAAAAATCTTAGGGCTTGATTCTGAATTACGGCATATTGAATTGTATCAACTAACTACGAATATAAATAAAATGAATCATTTTCTCCTCCTTAGATTTTATAGCTCCATGAGTTTTACTTAAAAATTGTTAAATTTTGCTCATGATATGTAACCCATTAGCTTTATATCTTTCTTAAAGGAGGAAAAAGAAACGTTCGATACCGAAACTAAAACCAATATATACATAGTTTAGTGGTTATGGTTTAAAATACTTTTCAATCCGCTTAAATTCTGTATAAAACCAGTCAATTCAATCTCGGCTGCCCTGCCGTGCTTGCTTATAAACAAAAATAACCCATTCCCGTATGGTGATTCTTCCTTCCCTCGAACCCAAAGGCCACCAAATGTGTGCTTCCCAAGATCTGCGTGTCACTCATTTAATCACTTGAATTTGCAAGCCCAACCATATTGAGCATACGACGATCTTCCTTAAACCTCTCTAATACACTACCTTTGATGCCATCATGTCTTTCTTGTTGAGATCCCTTTGCCGCAAGCCCCCAACATTCTATCACCTCCGGGCATATTTGATTGGTCTTGGACAAGCAAGGGCTGCTAAAAGTGGTGCAGTTGAAGGTGTGCCCCTGATCGAAGTTCGCTGAAAGGAACAAACCAAAGTGATCCACTCGTCCCCCGAAGCCAATGCCATTTGGGATGCTTTCTGAACTGAAATTCACGGCACACTGCCCAAGTAGAAACTCAATATAGCATAATTAATGACAAGATAGCTAATTCAGAAATTTAATATCATCCAACATGTTTGCTCATCTCTTTTTTGTCCCTCTTTTGCCTCTACAACCGTAGTATATTACTATTTTGCCTATTTTATATTAATTTTTTATCTTTTTATTTAATCCTCTAAATTTTATAAAATTCCTATTTTACCCCCACATAATTTATATATGTAAAACATGCGCCACTAGGTGCTAGAATATATTAAAAGTAAAGGCCTTTGCATCTCATTATTGATATTGATCTACATTTTTGGGACGACGAGAACATTTTTTTCTTTTTTTTTGTTTGGGGGAGGGGTTTTATTTGGAATATGAGATGCAAAGGCCTATACATTCAAATTAAAAATTGACAAAATTAATTTAATTTTTGGCAATACAATTACTAACAATTAAACAATCTAAAAAGTACGGCTGATTATGGAAATTATTATTTTTAATACATAAATAAATCGTATCAATTTGAAAATATTTCACATTGATTTTTAAAAGTCTGATCTTATATTTTCAATACATGGAGTATATAAGAAACTAAAAATATAATAATAATAATAATAATAATAATAATAATAATAATAATAAAATAAAAAAGAAGAAGAAGCCAACCCACCCACAGGCTAATAAAAGAGCAAAAACAAGAGAAATTAATTATTGGACGAGTAAACCATCGTATATGGTTCTTTGCATCTCATATTCTAAACCTTAGCACTAATGACACTTGCAATTTCTTTAAAGCCCATCAAAAAGTGTATAAGAAAACTAAACTTCTATAGAAGAAAAGAAAAAAAATTCCTTATACAACATGCTACAAAAAAAATCCTACCAATCTAGTGCTTTAGTTTAGATTAATCACTTGCATCCGTTCTAGCAGATAGAAAGCAGTGTTTCAACAGAGAGTTTCACTACAATCTAAAAGGTGTTTGATAGCATGCCTACTGCAACAGGTCCACAGCTATTTTGGCTGCATTATGTATACTTTCACCAGTAAGAAATAAGTAAAATGTCGCTCTCATAATTTGCAAAAGTAAGCACCCACTAGATTTCATATGAAACATCAATGTTATATCTTCAAGCAAAGCTCTACATTTTCCCAATTTGCAATCAGTTTCCACACTTCTTAGCTGTATTATAATTTGTGAAACAGTGATTTCATGGATTTTGTATCTATAGTGGCATAAACTCAGCTAAAGAGATTTGTCATACCTAAGAGCATTAATTAGGAATTTCAACTTTGTCATATCTGAGACGAGACCACTAGCATTTTTTGGTTTTTTATCTTTCAAAAATGTTAGATATTCTCTTCATTTACAAAGTAGAGTATAATATGAATAATGTTATGCAGGAGGAACTTACCCACTGTAAATTACTGTTTGCTCCAGTAGGCCGGAAGATAGATGCCTGTGGGTACAGCTGAAAGAGAAAAGACTTCATATCCCCATAAAAATCTCCATGCCTCTCCCAATGTTGAGAAGCATAACCTCCATATATGTAACCCTCTCTATCCTTAATAATCAATACAGTTGGTCCTTCGTCATTTCTGCAGTTCAGGTAAACAACACCCTTGGAATCAAACTACAAAGCTTATAGCAGCAACCAAGAAAGTAAAATGAGACGAAAGCCTCTAGCGTTTACATTTCCTTCCCTTACAGTAAAAGACAAAGAAAATAAATATAGTAGACCTAAGTAAGACATTTCATGGCAGTTGCATGGAATCCATTGTCCAGATTTTCTTCCCCAAATATCATTCCATGCAGGAAAATAAAGTGCTAAAAATAATTACAAGCATATCATGGATGGCTACAAAGCCGTTGGTCACAATGTGAAACTCAAAAAAAATAACTAATTTATTTTGGAAAGAACCATTGATTGTAAATGAGATCACTAGACGGCAAAATGACTATTATATTATACACCAAAAAATATGAAAGAAAATTTCTATAAAGAAATATGGAAATTTTGCAAGTAAAAGTAAAATACGGTAAAAAAGCTTTAAGACATTGCATAACTTGCTGGTTTAAACTCATAAGGTAAGTGAGCTAAAGTTGATGGAAAAAGAGGTAAGCTACCCACGAAATATTGCCCAAAAATGTGTTGAAACTTAAGCCATGAACTGCACTATGGTACAAAAGTTTCCATTGATCCCTTTCGTGTTGGGAAAGGGCTCCTCCTATGTGCCAAGCATATTCCTCCCTCAGTAATATCATATTAGAATCAAAATTTTCCTGCTGCAGTAGATGAGGAATTTGAGAACCTGTTACCAATACAAGGAAATGATGCATAAGAATATGGTAATCCTGGCAAAATTAATAAGGGTGACTTGGAATTAAGAAAAAGGGAGTATGTAACATTGAAAGGAAAACCAGGACCGCCAATATGGCCAGAGTTTACCATCCTCCGCTTGTCATGTTAAACTAAAATTAAAGGTTAGTAATTCCTTTAAAATTCAGAACCGTAGAACGTTCGAAGAAATATTATTTTTAAGAAAATAAAAAACAATGAAAAAATATAATGAATCTGTCAAATTAGAAACCTGGATCAGATGGCGTCAACAAGCTTCCAAGAAACTTTCTAACAGATGGGAGAAGAGTGCACCATCTTTTGAAATCCTCGAAAGACATAGCACATCCTCCATCATCGTTTGAAAAGTTTGCAGCATTAAGAAATATGTGAATGAAATCCAGATGTGGTCCGGGTCCAGATCCAGGTTCAGGTTGTTTCTCAGTGAATATATAATATAACATCTCAGTTAGAATGGCTTCTAGATCAGACCTACCAGAAAATTGGGTAGCAATCAAGTGAAAAAACAGCAAGGAAGCTAACTGAAATTTGTATCAACTGATTGTAGCACAGTAATCTAAGAGACTGCATGTTAGACACCAACCCAACAAAGTACGTTCAGTATCACTAGTAGGATAATCAATTGCACAAGAAAAAAAATTGAAAAAGTGCCACGCGAAAAAAGAAAGAGGCATATGAGGAAATTGGAAACTGTCATTTCAGAGATAAAAAGATCCATTTTTATATTTATTTATGTAAAAGCATATGTTGCATTAGTTGAGTCAATAGCTACAAGAATCTCATGAATAATTTCAATTGCAACATTTTCTTCTTTGTTTTTCTTTTTTTGGAATAGGTAAGCTTGGATCCACATATGGGGATTGGAACCAGCAACTTTGAGCTTTTTGTCAAGGTATCTGTCATTTGTCCTGCCCAGTTGGGGTTATATTTTCTTCATTATTACTTGCAATATACAAAGAACACAAGGAAGTAGAACAATTCTCATTCAGTATTAGGTGATTGGACATATGCGGTCCTCACGTGGTCTCTACTTGGAGTGGGAGTTGCTTACATATTGGTTGAGGGAATCATATAGGCTAGAAAAGGTACAATGGAAGAGAGGAATCAGTAAATTTAAATGGCATGTAAGAGCCGCTCACAAGCTTAAGCTATGAAGCATATAGTTTTAGTTGTGTAATGGTCTAAGGGTAGTTAACTGCCCTCTTCAGTCTTTATTAATATGACCATTATGAGTCCACCTATGCCTTTTTGTTTAGGTTGGCTTCTATTGTATACTTAGCATATTGTTGAGATTGGGTGACACCCCCTTCCCCACCCCCCACCCCCCAAAAAAAAATGTAAAATCTCATTCTTGAAATAGCTCCCCTTATTGTTTAAATTGTTTCCACCGGAAACAAGCAACAAGTAGACTATAACCATTTGGGCCATCAAATTGTGCAGCTTATTTTTTCACTAGTAAATTATGGAAGAAATAGTAAAGGGAAAAGATAAGAGAAAGAGTACGTTACCAAGTATTGTCCACCTAAATTACAGGGTGCTCAGAAGGTAATGGTTATGTGCATAAAGTTTTAGGACACCAACCTTTTGCGCACGACCTACTACCTATTTGAGTTTAAAATATAATGTGGTAACCTCTTGTACTTCAACTTTTCCAAAGATCAGTACATGGGAATCATGACCAACATTACTTATCAGTGGAATTTCAGACTCAATTATCCACATTGTATCTCATCTTCACGCCTAAAATAAACTAAACTTAAGCATAAGTAAACTATAATTTGTTTTCAAAATTTTACTTCATATTTTTATTCACCAAGTCAGAATAAGCACCTTATAATTCTTTTAGCTAAAACACTTGCACATAGACAACTTTTAAGTAGCTTATATGCTTTCGTTGGTAGTTATGTGTCAGGCCAGGGGTAAACTGGGAAATCGGACCAACTAATACTAAATTCTAGTAGCTGTCATATATATGTAAGCACATGGCACATGGGGTAGTTGGTTATATTTGAGTGAATGATAATAAAAGTAGTGTAAATTAGTAGCTTTACTTTTCAGCATTTCTTTTCTATAAATAGTTGTAAAAAGGAGTAACCTTCAAGCTTTATGAAATTAGTGAATTAATGAATTGAAGAAAAACTTGTTTAAGCTTTATCTTTATGTTCTCTCTCTTCTCTCATGAACTCAATAGGAATTAATGAGTTTTTTATCCTTCTTCCTCCCAAAATTATATATAATTCTCTATATCTATCTCAGTTTCTATATCTATTTTTGGTCAAGCTACAACAGGGGTTTGACAAATTGGTATCAAAGCAAGGTTCTATCCAAACTCATCATGTTCTTCCTCTAATCCTTTGTTTCCTCTCTAATTTCTTCTCTTCTATAAACCCAAACTGAAATCTACTTCTTCTAGTCTCTTCTATCCTTCAAACACTACGCAGAAACAATCCAGGGAGGCTTATCTTCTTCAACCTCCTATTCTATGTTCAAATTCCTATTTTACTATTTTGTTGTTCATAAACCTAGAAAAACCCAAAAATAAATAAGCCAATTTTCTTAGTTTTTGCCATCAAAACACTTTGGGTAATTTATTACTAGTAAGAAACATCAACAACTTCATATTCCAGCCACAAAGGAGTAGATAACACAACTTCAAAGACTCTGTTTTCTGCAAACCTGCAACTCAGCAATTTCAAGTGTTAAACAACTTGAAACAAGTACAGAACTCTTCTAACTTACTCGTTTCAGTGACATACATATAGCCCCATGTATCTTATTATTAACATCACTCAAATATGTTTCAATCCATGCTTTGCTTGTTATTCACTGTCGGCAAAAAATACCAATTTCTATGGTATAATTTTGTTGGATCTGCAATTGTTTATGTTTAAGTGACTTGATCTATCTTGTTTAGCATATCTAGAATCATTATAAACAATCAAAAATAAAAAATATCAATATTCAGTCCTTAGTTTTTCATTCCAAAAAATCAAACAGTTTTAGCTTATTTGTTAGTATAAGTACTTGTTACTGTCCCGGTAATTAGTATTCATACTAAGTTTTGAATCCTTTGGTGTTATAGCTTATACGCGTACTCACTTACTCTTATAAATTTCAACTAAGCAGCAACTAGTTGGAATTAAGTTTGATTCCTGGGATAGTCAGTTTGCTTCACTGAGGAAGTCCATTTCACGCTTAAAAAGCTACTCAAGCTCTCTTACTCTTAATCAGGTTGTATGTTGCTGCTTGAAAAAAATTTCAAACTCAAAATCACAATTTTTCTATGATACACTTTCATTCTAAGTTTCTGAGAACCATGGCTGAACCTGCACACCAAATGTTCAACTAAATGTTTCAACAACATTTTCTCAGCTATAGAGATTATACCAATGAGAAGTTAGACAATTGATGAAAACATGGATAACTTCATAACTGGTATGAATGAGTTGTTGAAGCAAAAAGACTCAGATTATGTGGTGGGTTTTGTTAACCTTGTTGGAGATAAAAGGAAGGGCAAGATGCCAGTTCACATGGGTCATCAAGAAAATAAGGGATTTTTTTAGAAATTCAAGTCAGAGAAATTAAGATCCAGAATAAACGAAGAAGATGATGTCCAATGAAGGAGGAGGAAAAACTTTGTTGAAGAAAATGAGGGAAAGGAACTTAAGCATCACAAGCTTGTGTTCCCATCATTCGTTGAAGGTGATAATGCTAGCAACTGGATCAAACAATGTAAAAAGCAAATTGTGAAGGAGCTCTTATATATGATAAGTATGATGAAGATAAAGGGACTTCAATATTTGATGATGTCCTAAGTAATGAGTGGCAAACTGCTATCACTGAGGGGCAACTTGTTCTCAACAAGGAATGTGATGTTAACCAAGCACAAGGAACTAGGAAAATACAGTGGGAAGGGAATTATGTCTTTGATCAAAAGGTTGAATTAAATGACAAAATTCAACAAGGTACTACACAACTAGAATATGGAGAAGAGTTCTGGTATGAAGTCCCTGTGTTTGATAATTGTCCTAAAGTGGAGCAAGGATTCATAAAGGAAAAAGGAGTGTTAGCAGTGGGTGAATGTTTTTAGAGGGGGGTCAAAATACATCAGTAAAAAAAAATATTTATTAACGCTTGGAGTGCTTCTTTCGGCTGTACGATTAAGAGGAGACAACTATATCCTGCGACTCTACATAGTTTGAAAACGTCTCAAAATTTTGATCGATATCAAAATTTATGTATAAATATTTTTATTTTTATTTCATGTAGAAATACGTGAGAGGGATTCATGTAGAAATATTATTTTTTATATGAAAATATCAATTTTTTATATAGAACAAAGAAAATTATTTTAGAAAGAAATCAACAAAGGGGAGGGTCTCTAAAGTAAATTCATGATGTTTAAAAATATAAAATGTTTGTAAAAAATAATTTGATAAATAAAGAATTTGGTTTTTGTGATCATTCTTCAACCTCAAGTAACGACCTAGATTTGATTGTGTTTTAAGTTCTTTCATTTGAATTTCATTGTAAAATAAAATTTATTCTATTTTTTAATTTATGGAGCGCATGTAAAAAAATTTGGACTACTATTATTATATATATATATATATATATATATATATATATATATATATAATATATATATACATATATATTGACTATTAATATATGTATGCTATTGACTATTAATATATGTATTAATATATAGCTTGAGCAGAATTTTGGTGGGGGTCATATGCCCCCCCTCGGCTCCGCCCATGAGTGTTAGCACTTCTTGAATAACAAGAGGAAGTTTTCATGGTAGGGGAGTTGTGAAGGCTGCCTAACATGTTACAGCTTAGACTAGAAAATGAGGATAGAGACATTAGCATTCCAGCTCCACAAGGTAACAAGTCTTTTACTGAATTTTATGACAAAATGGGATGTCGTCAGGGTGTTATTTGTCATCCAATTCATTCCCAAAATGAATGGTTTGCATCGCTTGAACCTTGGACAGATAAAGTGGAGATGTCCAGTCAAAACATGCACTTAGAGAAAACCAAAACAACAAATTTATCTCTCTATGCCTATCCTGAGTATGTTGAAAAAGCCACTAGCCTATTGCTCCAACCCTATGATCATAGTAAGTTCACTAAAAGTTTTGCAAACCAACCTAGCTTCTTTTCCAATACATATGACAACCAATCTTAATTCCTTATTAACAGTTCCACCTTCTCAAACAACCCTTAAAACGATTTCCAATGAAAATGCTTCAAATCAAAAACTTAGTGGAATTGTCTAGGGGATTTGCTACAATGAGTTTAGCATGGATTTCCTTAATAAGTATATGGAGAATATTGGGAATAGCTTTAAGGAAGCTATGATGAACAAGAGCACTTGCATTTTCCCTCATATTGTTGGAGACTACCGGAAGTTGTCAGGTTCAGAAGTTATTACAGGACATTACAAATGCTAAGAAATTCTATAAAAGAATAATGACTATGGTACAGGTAGGAGCAAGGAAAAGGTGCTCTTAAACCAGGAAATCCTACCCCAAAGTGACTTCAGAAGATACTCCCTATTTAAGTGGAAAATGAAGGAAAATAAAACTTTTTTGGAAACTTGTGTGATAGCTCCATTGATGCATCACTTCTATCTTGTGAAGTTTAACCCTCAAAACAACAAAAATGTGCACTTATGGTCCAAGAAGCAACATCTTGTCTTTAATTATTTGAGGTATTTAAGCAAAAACTTCAAGATAGATCAGTTTGGGGTCAAAGTAGCTTGGAGAATCTTAAGTAAAAGCAGTTTTTCTTTGGTAACAAGGAACATATGAAGGCCAATAAGATGAGTTCATGGAGTATTTTCATACCAGCTCTTGCACTAGGGGTAAGTGTTTATACTTGTGCATCAAAGAGCTGGAGTAGCTGGTGTGCAAAAGAAAGAATATCCACTGCTTATGAGGGCAAAAGTTTCCAAATTCAAATTGGGGCAGAATCTTTCACACATCATATATACTTCAAAGATATTATCTTGCAAAGGGTAGATGTTTCTAGCAAGAGGTTGCAAATGATACAAGATAGCAGAATTG
This sequence comes from Panax quinquefolius, assembly GCA_020205615.1. Lineage (NCBI taxonomy): Eukaryota > Viridiplantae > Streptophyta > Magnoliopsida > Apiales > Araliaceae > Panax > Panax quinquefolius. Next base: position 110,645,720 of record CM035170.1, on the reverse strand, counting down.
GTGCTACTATGAATGGAGAGGATTCACCTTTTGGCAACCATAAGTGGTCACTCTTTAAATGGAAAATGAAGCATGAAGAATGTGCAAATGACCTCAAAGTCTCTCCTTTAAACTATGAGGTATCCCCTGAATTTCAAGGGGAACAACACCTGAAAATTCAAGAAGGAAATTGTAGAGTAAGACTTTTTATTGAACATGTGGACAGGCCTTGCAATAGCGAAGTTTTAATGAGCAAACTCCAACGTAGTTTACAACTGTTCTGTTTTTTGTACAAATTCATGAGGACGTGAATGTTCTAAAGGAGAAAGGAATGTCAGGCCAGGGGTAAACTGGAAAATAGGACCAACTACTAGTAAATGCTAGTACTTGTCAAGTTGTCATATATATGTAAGCACATGGCATGTGGGGTGGTTATATTTGAGTGAATGATAAGAAAAGTAGTGTAGATTAGTAACTTTACTTTTTAGCATTTCTTTTCTATAAATAGTTGTAAAAGGAGGAGTAACCTTCAAGCTTTATGAAATCAGTGAATTAATGAATTGAAGAGAAACTTGTATAAGCTTTCTTCTTATTTTCTCTATCTCTCTCACGAACTCGGTAGGAATTACTGAGTATCCTTCTTCCTCCCAAATTATCTAATTATCTATATCTATCTCCGTTGTATCTCAGTTTCTATCTCTATTTTTGGTCAAGCTACAACAGGGGTCTAACATTATGCAAGGAACAATTTGTCAAGCCTAAAGGTAGTTAGCTTGACTAATTTGAATCTCAAACAATGAGATTTACTAACTTTGTGCATTTAGTTATTCAATCCAGACAAAATAGGAGTGATTCATTAGCTGGTACTTATGAATTAGAGCTGCAAATTTAAGAACAGTTGAAAACAATGATGAATATGTAAAACAAAAGCTTAGATGGAGGAATTTAGAATGAAATATAGATAAACTTGAAGAGAAAGCTCAAGAGCAAAGGATGGAATAGACTAAACTATTTTCTATTTCATATTCAAGATGAGATTATACAATACATGCTCAATCTGTTGTTCTATTTATACAAGGATAAGGTTATGTGCAAACATGCAACACTAACTTACTCTAGCTATCATGCACCAAACTACCAAACAAACCATGTGACTACAATTTCTAGAATCCTCCTCATTAATTAATCAATTCCTATACTTTCTATTAGTTGTAATAGGTCCCTTGGATTACAAATTATACAGGGTTAGGCTAGTGGAATAAGAAATAATCTTTTTTTCTTTTTGTTTGCATCAATTATTACTTTAGCTTTCTACGAGGAAGGAACCCCACTGACTTCCCTTTGTGAATATAATAGTAAGTGCTATAATTTTACCTCCCCAATGTACCATCACCATTGACATCTGATAATTGATAAATAAATTCTTCAATTTCATCTTTACTTCCTTTCTCATAAGTGCCCTGCAGTATAGAAATTGGATTACGTATAGTAACTAAATATCTCAGTCTCTGAACCATGTTTTGCAAATTTACATATATTATGCACAAATAAGTATACATCCAAAATGTAAATATTTGTACCTGCATACAAACACAAAACACACACATATCATACAGAAAAAAAAATTCCTTGTTAGGTAGATGTTTCATAGAGATAAACGAGCTGTTCTTTATTAGCCCTTTAGTTTTGTTCAACTTTATTTTTATTGGAGGATTCGTGCTCACTCTATGTACTTCTTATTAGCCCTTTATTAGTTTGTTGGGCTTCTATGACCTTATTATCTTCATTTTTATCCTTTTATTTCTTGGAGTGACTTGAAATCTGAAGTTACATCCGACTAGTGCTTCTTTCAATCTGCGTAAAGTTATCCCCAAGCAACCATCTAAGTGTACACTAATGGAGCAATCCAATGACTTCCCTCAGACACGTGTCACTCCTCGGTTGTGCTAGGAGCAGCTCCACTATAGGAGTCTCTCTCTTCCTCAAGGAAGCGTGTCATCATCCGAGTTGTCCTCACACCTTGGTGCTGATGGTTCCCTTTCTTCATCTTGCTATACATGCCTTGGATTAGAAATTATGGCTCACAATAAACAAATTGACTAGCTTGAATTTTGAGATAGTTTTCTTAAGTTTTGTTTAATTGAATAATGAAATGTAGTTTTAAATTCATTCATTCACCTCTTTTTAGTTATTTGTATAATCATTTACACCAAGTAAGAACAATGGTCTATATGATAAGCCTAGATTAAAACAGATATAAATTAACTCTATTGCTTCTTCTTTTTAGTTATATATCCTCTCAATTGTAAGATTGACTTAACATTATTTGGTCTGAGTTTTCCAGAGTTACCTCAAGTCTTAAATTTTATAAGTCTATGCCAATTTTATTTAGGGTAATGAACTTTTTATTTATGTTGAACATACGCATAACTGCACATATGTATATGTTTATTAAATAGTTCTTTTTTGCATAGCTTTTTCGTATTCTTTCTACTTCATTCATAACTAAAATCATGCTAAAGACCTACCTTCAAATATAGTTTGGTCTAACAATTTCCTATCTTTTGAGTAAACAGGTCAAGTCCAAAAAAACTGGTTACAATCTTTTGCTTGAGAAAGATCAATATTATTCTCACCTTTTGATCACATAACAAGAAGAGAAACTTAAACAGAGCATTTGATTGTTTGAAATTAAACTCGATCCCAGATCATGTTACACAACTACCCTAATTATCATTGCAGATGATTACATAATCAAAGATTCAGCTATTAATAAAAATGGAAATTTTGTATCCAACACATGGCCTTTATGCAATCACAAAAACTTACGACCATGCAATAATTTCATTTCAGTCACAACCCAACAGTACCTAATCAAATGAACAAACAAAATTGTGAGTTAACGTAAAATTAAGACATGATCAAGAACATACTTTGGCAATTACAAGATCCTCGAAGGTGAGCTTCGTATCATTACGTTTCTGCGTAATTAAATCGTACATTCTATCTCCAAGAGGGCCATGAATTCCAATATATTTCTGAAATCATAAACTCACATTCATATACAGAAAGAAGAATAAAACAAACGATGAGATCCGAATTGAATAACTAAAGTATCAGTAACCTTGAAAACAGAAGGAGATATGTGTTGGTTTTCGCTTTCTGATTGAGCCGCGAGAGACAGGAATAAAGATTTTAGATCTTCGAGGACCTTCGGAGTAAAAGCTCTGTACTTGAAGTAAATAAATAGAATTAGCTCCTTCCGTACTTACATATATATACATAGAGAGAGAGAGAGAGAGAAGGACCTGGTGGCGGAAATAAAACGAGGATTGGAGGAAGGTGAGTGAGAGTTGCCCATTGCTTCTCCGGTCTCCACCGTTCTCCTCCGCTGTTCTGCCCTGTGCTACCCGGTACACCCAGGTCGTCCAATTTCAATTATTGGGCCACTATGAGCATATAGCCCGTAACCTCAGAATGTAGGCCCGTTAAACTCTTAATTCTGTTTTATTTTGACACGTGTGGATTTGGTGTACTTCTCCAATGATTTGACTATCTGTTGTCTTATATTTAAATTATGATATCCTTTAATCTTCGATCTTTTCGGTAGATTTAACTATCATATGGGTATCCCGTAGACTATAATATAAAAAAATTAAAATAATCAATAAATTCAAAAAAACTCAAATATAATAAAAAAAATATATATATAATACATAGGAGGACCATAATTTTACATCTAAAAAATAAATTAAAGAAATATTATCAATAAAAAAATAAAAATCAAATATAATAAAAATATAAATTATTATTAACAAAATACTTATATAATTGTTAAAGGTTGAAATAGTTGATTGCATATTTATAAATTTTTAATTTCTATTAGTTATTTTTTTATTAGACCTTCTCATCTTCTTCTTGATTCATTGTTTCCCTCCTCCTCCTTCTTCGTAATCCCTTTTCCTTCCTCACCATCTCCCTTCTCCTTCTTCCTCATCAACATCTCTCCTATTTAAATATATTAAAAATTATAGTCTATCAGTTTTGATTCCTTGATATAGTCTTTTTGTCTTGCCGGAAAATTGGATGGACTATATTTAGTCCATCTGCTGGAGCGAAATATGTATTCCTAGACTAAATATAGTTTAGGATTTGTGACTCCAGCATTGCTGGAGATGCTCTTAGACCACTGGTCATAATGCTTATTAATTGTATCTTATGGTCTCTCTAAGCTTTATTAACACTTCCCCTAATGGTGGAAGGTTAAGATTTATGTTTTTTCTTTATTAAATACTACTACCATTAACACGACGCGTTACATGTATATTTTTCGTAAATATATAATAAGAATTTTACCAAATTTTGAAAAAAAAGGATGAAATTATAACAAAAACAAACTTATAGGAGCAAAATGGGAAAAAGATTTTAATCTTTTATGTATGTGGTGATGTGTCATGCTATTCAAAGAAAATGTAGTAGTAACGTTTTGATACTTCCTAAAACTATATCCTAAACCTTTCATTGTTTGTAACATTTTTAACATAATTCTCTTTTTAGTTTATGCAATTCAACTTGTCTGTCAATCGGTTAGATCAAAGTAAATCATACTCTGATCTAATAATATGATATACCAAATGTGATAATAGATCAATGATTTGTTACATGATCCACTTGATCTAACAATACAAATATCATGTTGCTCTATTTTAAAAAATATACAATTATATTAATTTATAAAATATTATTATAAAGTTATATTAAATTGTGAAAGGATTTCACTTAATCTCTCTAAAAAATTTACTTTTTCACATTAATTTTTTGAAGTCTCTCACTAAAGTTTTTCACTATATGAAAAAATTATTTTATTTTTTAATTTCTCCTCTGATCTATTTCATTTATTATCTTGTTAATTTTCATGTTAAAAAATACCTTGCTTGTAAGACCTCAAATTTTTTAAATAAAAGGAATTTTCTTTATTTATTATTTTGAAATAGTAAGGGTGGATTTGATTAATGTGGTTAGTTATGGGTAAAATGCTTAAATATTTTAAATAAGCAAGTGGTGATAAAATATTCATTATCGTCGGGAATATTCGTTTGGTCGTGGAATATTAAATGCTTTGTCAGGGAATATTAAATGCAACGTAGCCTTTTGTGGGCCCATAACTTGGAAGCGGTTGGATGAAGAAAACGACAAATATAAGTTGTTTATAAATAACTAGCGTAGTTATTACTGAATTATCTTGTTGGAATACCCGGTGGTTAAAACACACTAATACGCGTTGTTGAGCAATAAGATACACGATGTTGCACCAATTATTGATTCTTACGTGAAGAAGCACTACTCGATAATTGTTACGATAATTACTGTTCAATATTTTATTTTATTGATTCAATAATTCTTGCATTAATATTTATATTACTGTTGTTTCAATAAATTGTCATTACACGATTTTGCCATTATCGAACAATAATTCATATTATCCTAATAATATTATTAGAAAACATTATTGACAATGTCTAGAAAGTTACATGCTAAGGAGAGGTTTGGTCACCTAATTGCAAGGCGCACCAAGAAGGAGAGATCTTTATTGGAAAGCCCACTTTTCCAGAAGCGGCACAGTTGCCACAAGATCGTGATTCTGTAATATTATTTGTGAATAATTAATTATTGATTTATATGATGAGGAAAATATTGATTTTATGTGGATATAGATGGAGAAAATTTTTAAATGACAATTGTTGAAAATTAATATTTTATCATTTTCTGATAAAATAATTCATTTAAATATATTATTTTAATAATATATTAACGGTGATATTTTTATAATGAATGTGGGATATATGAGTATATGTGGAGGAAGAGTATTTTTGTGGCATTAAATGATTAACACATGTTTTGTGTGTCGGTGGACCCCATTTCTTGACTGAAATTTGATTATAGACTGTAAAATCGTCCGTTTGTGGATTTCGGTCAATTTCTGTTTGGAATTTGGAAAAACTTTTTTCTGCAAAGTTGTAGAGAATTGAATTTCCTATAAAAACTCGCGAGATTCGAATTTTCTGATAAAAGGGCTATTTATTATGAATTATTGAAGTTTGAGTTCAAATAATTGATTTTGGGAGTTTTAATTAATTATTTTGAGAAAAACGTTTTTGGTGAGTTTGTGAACCTCATTTAACATGTGCTATGGCTGAAATCAGATTTCAAAGGTGGGCTAAGGAATTTTATTTATAAATAATATTATTATATTCAATTTTCTAACTTTTGGTGTTACAAGCGATTTCCTATAAATAGGGTCTTGGGGTTAGAATTGAAAATCATACCGAAACTGAAGTTTTCTCTATTTCTCTCTCGATATTTTGAGCGTATTCTTGTTAGTATACTTTGAGTGTTGATATCTGGTGCAAGTTCAAGTCATAGCTTATATCCTGTTTTAACTAAATCTTGTCTTTCGAGGTAAGGATGTTATTTTATTCAAAATGATATTATTTCTTCAATATCATTATGCCGAAATATTGGTTGGAAATTTTATCAAATTTAGAACTTTTTCATGTTAGGGGTTCTTATTCACGAAGCCATTCACACGAGTTCTTATTATTCATGAGTTCTTATTCACGATTCTTATTCATGAGTTACTATTCACGAAAGTACTATTCACGAAGCGTGAAGATGTTTTTTTTGTGAAATTTCTATCTTTTGGTGTCCGAGTTACTTATTCACGATATCAAGTCTTATTCACGTATATGACCTTATTCACGAATCGACATAATTATTCAATTTAAAAATGAAATTTCTTCTTTTCGTCCAAAATATCTATTCTGGATACTAGCTTCGATTGTATCCATATTTTGATCATTCTTGAATTTTACACCACTATGATTATTTTTGAGGTATTGTTGGACATGGATAAAACAAAGTACGAATCCTTAATCCTTAATCCTCATCATTTTGTTTCACCGGATTCGTTTCTTTAAAAATATTTTTCATCATCCTCGGTCTTTAAATGATGATATTCTTGAATATCTTTGGCACATAGTGTAAAGATGAATGATTTCTTGATGAATATCTTTGGCCCATAGTGCAAAGATGAGCAGTGTTGAGATGAACATGACCGATCGATGAATATCTTTGGCTGTAGTGCAAAGATGAATATTTGATTCGAGATATATATTGATTGATGTTACTGAGGATAAAATATCGACGATGAACTTTTAAATTCATATATAGAAGATAGTAGTTTACATTCTCTACTTAACTCTTCTAATGAATTATTATTTCATTGTGAATATTGATTTAAAATTTGTTGTCTATTGTATTCTATTAGATTTTTCCTGTTGGAGACTAACGATAATTTGTTGTATATTATCTTAGTCATAACATTCTTTCTTTGGGCTAGTTGAGCTCACCCTTTTCCTTGTTGTTCCATTTTTTCTTCTCGAGGAGCGAGATTATAGCGAGGAACTAGTCGGGGTGTGGAGTGATGGTTCTAGATAGTTGTTTTAGTAGTCTTCTTTAATTCAGTAAAATAAAGTATCAATAATGAGGATTTATTTGGGTATGTATATTGTCTGAAAGACAATATCAGTATTTAAACTCACAATATATATGTTGTCATTATTTTTTGCACGATAAATGTATTAATAAAGTTGTAGTTATTTACATACCATGTATTTGGCGACTCGAATGGGTTGGATGGAATGGACCTATTTTGGGGCGTCACGGTTGGTATCGAGCTTAGGGATATGATCTCTCATGCGGAGATCGGGAATAGAACTAGGAGGGAGGCGAGTAAATCCTTCATTAGTGTGTCTACTAAGCTTATTTGTTAGTTAATCGAAGATATAGGGATATTATGTGATATATTGATTTCCTTAATTAACCCTTGTTTTTTATAGCGATGTTTGAGAATGTCGTTTGAGAATATTAACATGGAGTAAATGAGGCCGTGGAGATGCTGTCTTTACCAACGAGAAGAACGTCGCAGTGGTGGCAATGTACCTCTGTGAACAACACCACCATGAGCGCAGATGATGAGCGATGGGATGTTTAGAAGCTTTTTGCGGTTCATGCAAAATCGATTTAGGAGACTCGTGTTCAAAATCGAGGAGAAATGATAGCAATTCACGGGTGGTCACAACCCAAGCGCTTCAAAGAGTTGGGACCACCGAGTGCAGGGGAAAGCCGGATCCGATTAAAGGCGAGGCGTGGGTCAAACAAATTACCAAGATATTCGATGTCTTGGGATGCACGGAGGAACGAAAGTTCCATTCGCTACTTTTATGTTCCGTGGCGAAATGCGAGATTCTTGGTGGGAATCATGAAGCGTACCCATCCATTTACGCACTCGGCGATGTCGTGGGAGACGTTTGAAAGCAGATCAATGACAAGTACTTCCCCGAAAGTATTCGTCATATGAAGGAAGTGGAGTTTATTAGGCCGGAGCGAAATAACATGGCGGTATCAAAGATCGAGGCGAAGTTCGCGAAGTTATCGAGTTTGCACCTCATTTGGTGGAGAATGAGGAACGTGTATGACGGATGTTTCTAAGAGGTTTGAAACCCAAGATACGTTGTAAGACCCCAAAATTTTTAAATAAAAAGGAATTTCCTTTATTTATTATTTTGAAATAGTAAGGGTTGATTTGATTAATGTGGATAGTTAAGGGTTAAATCATGAAATATTTCAAAATAAGCAAGTGGTTATAAAATATTCATTATCGTCGGGGAATATTCGTTTGGTCGTGGAATATTAAATGCTTTGTCGGGGAATATTAAATGCTGACGGCCTTGACCATGTGTGGCCCCCATGTGAAAGCGATTGGATGAAGAAAACGCAAATATAAGTTGTTTTTAAATAACTGGCGTAGTTATTCTGAATTAATCTTATTGGAATACCCGTTGGTTAAAACACTAATATCTGTCTGGCGTTGTTGAGCGATTAGCACTGCGGTATTGCACCAATTATTGATTCTTACGTGAAGAAGGCACTACTCAATAATGGTTACGATAATTCTTATTCGATATTTTATTGAGTTAATAATTCTTTGCGTTGATATTTTATATTCTTTGTTGTTTGATAATTGTCATTACACGTATTTTTTCATTATCGAAGCAATAATTCATATTATCTGAATAATATTATTAGATAACATTATTGGCAATGTCTAGAAAGTTACATCTAAGGAGAGGTTTGGTCACCTAATTGCGCATGCCATGAAGAAATTCTTATTGGAAAGCCCCTCTTTCTGAGGAGCTGCACAGGTTGTCGATATTGTGATTACGTAATATTATTTGTGAATAATTAATTATTGATTTATATGATGAGGAAAATATTGATTTTATGTGGATATAGATGGAGAAAATTTTTAAAATGACAATTGTTGAAAATTAATATTTTATCTTTTTACGATAAAATAATTCATTTAAATATATTATTTTTAATAATATATTAATGGTGATATTTTTACAACGAATGTGGGATATATGAGTATCTGAGGAGGAAGAGTATTTTTGTTGCAATAAATGTTTAAAACATGTTAAACATGTCGGTGGACCCCATTTATTGGTTGAAAATTTGATTATAGCACAATAAAATCGCCGTTTACGGATTTGGTCAATTTTATTTGGAATTTGGAAAAACTTTCTTCTGCAAAGATGTAGAAATTGAAATTCCTATAAATACTCGCGAGATTCAATTTTCTGATGAAAGGGCTATTTATTATGAATTATTGAAGTTAAAAAACAAAATAATTTATTTTTGGGAGTTTAAATTATTTTTATTAAGAAAAACGTTTTTTGTATTTTTTTTTTTTTGACATCATTAACATGTGTGGCTGGTGTTTTGACCAAAAGGTGGGCTAAGGAAATTTTGTATAATTATATTAATATTATATTAAATTTTACTGCTTTTGGTGTTCTAAGCATTTTCCTATAAATAGGGTCTTGGGTTAGAATTGAAAATTACACCGTAACTGAAGTTTTCTCTCTTTCTCTCTCGATATTTTGAGCGTATTCTTGTGAGTATTTTGAGTATACTTTGAGTATTGATATACTGATGTTAGTTCATTCATTCGTTATTCGAATCAAATCTTTGCTCTTTTGAGGTAAGGGATATTATTTTTTTCTCGTAATGATATTATTTCTTCAATATCATTATCTTTGAAATATTGATCTGAAGTTTTTATCAAATTTGGAACTTTTTCATGTCGGGGTTACTATTCATGGGTTCTTATTCATGGAGTTCTTATTCATGAGTTCTTATTCACGATTCTTACTATTAAATGAGTTCTTATTCACGAGTTCTTATTCACGAGTCTTATTCATGAAACGTGAAGATGTTTTTGTGGAATTTCTATCTTTTGGTGTCGGAGTTCTTATTCACGTATCGGACTTTATTCACGATATCTGACCTTCATCACGTATCTGGTCTTTATTCATAGAAAAATAAAATTTCTTCTTTTAAATCAAAATATCTATTCGGATACTAACTTTGATTGTATCCATGTTTTGATCATTCTTGAATTTTACACCACTATGATTATTTTTTGAGGTATTTTTGGACGGATGGATAAAACCAAGTCTGAATCCTTAATCCTTAATCCTTGTCATTTTGTTTCACTTTGGATTCGTTTCTTTAAAAAATATTTTCATCATCTTGGGTCTTAAATGATGATATTATGGAATATCTTTGGCTCAGAAGTGCAAAAGATGAATGATTTCTTAAGAATATCTTTGGCACATAGTGCAAAGATGAATGATTTCTGAAGAATATCTTTGGCCCGTAGTCTAAAATGATGAGCAGTGTTTAAATGAACATGACCCGGTGATGAATATCTTTGGCTTTGTAGTGCAAAGATGAATATTTGATTCAGGATGTATATTGATTGATGTTACGGGGGATAAAAGATGAGCGATGAACTTTTAAATTCATACATAGAAGATAGTAGTTTGCATTCTCTACTTAACTCTTACAATGAATTATTATTTCATTGCGAATATTGATTTAAAATTTGTTGTCTATTGTATTCTATTAGATTTTTCCTGTTGTTGAAGACTAACGATAATTTGTTGTATATTATCTTAGTCGTAATATTCTTTTCTTTGAGCTAGTTGAGCTCACCCTTTTCCTTTTGTTCCATTTTTCTCGGGAGGCGAGAATATAAGCGAAAGCAGTGGGGTATGGAATGAAGGTTTTAGAAAGGATTGTTTAGTAGTCCTCACCATTTTGTAAAATAATGTATCATTAAATGTGATGAGGATTTATTTGAGTATAGATATTATACAGAAGATAATATTTGTATTCAAACTCACGCAGTTTTCTTGTTGTAATAATAAAGTTGTAGTTGTTTACGTACCATGTATTGACAACTTGACTCGAGAATGGGTGATGTATACCTATTTTGGGGGCGTCGCGGTTAATATCGAGCTTAGGGATATGATCTCTGGCGGAGATCGGGAATAGAACTAGGAGGGAGGCGAGTAAATCCTTATTTAGTGTGTCTACTAAGCTTATTTGTTAGTTGGTCGATATATAGGGATATTATGTGATATATTGATTTCCTTAATTAACCCTTGTTTTATGGCGATGTTTGAGAATGTCGTGAGAATATTAACAATGGAAATGAGAACGTGGAGACCTTTGTACTCACCAAGCGAGGAGAAACGTCTGCAACAGTGACAATGTTCCTCCTGTGAACAACACCATTGAAGCGAGATGATGAGCGAGGGGATGTTTAGAAGCTTTTTGCGGTTCATGCAAAATCGAGACGAGGAAACTTCGTGTTCAAAATCTGAGGAGAAATGATAGCATTCACGGGTTGTCACAACGACGCGATTCAAAGTTGGGACCACGAAATTTAAGGAAAACCGGATCCGATCATGGCGGAAACATGGGTCAAACAAATTACCAAGATATTCGATGTCTTGGGATGCGGAGAACGAAGGTTCCATTCGCCACCTTTATGTTAAATGGCGCGGCGACTCTTGGTGGGAGTGCGTGAAGCGTACCCATCCAGTACTTTTCAGCATGTCTTGGGAGAGCGTTTGAGACTATTTAATGACAAATACTTTCACGAAAGTGTTAAATCGTATGAAGGAAGTGGAGTTCATCGATTGGAACAAAACAACATGGCGGTGTGTCTCGATGCGAGGCAAAGTTTGCGAGAGTTATCGGTTTTTGCACCTCATTTGGTGGAGAATGAGGAGCGTATGGCGGATGTTTCTTAGAGGTTTGAAACCGGCGTCGTCGATATCTCATTTCTCATAAACTTTCTCTTTATTCGGATGTTTATAAGCAGGCTCAATTATTAGGCGAGATAACGAAATGCACGGTCAACCGAGGGACCACAACCGAGGATCGTACGAGAGATAGCGATCAGCGAATAATGATAACCAGCGGAGAAAAGCGGATGGACAAAAAAAATGGTTACCACTCTGGTGGTAATCATGGTCGTGAAAATAGAAGAAGCGAGTCGGGAGGAGATTTTAAAGAGGAGATTTAACAACGACCATGTGAAGGCGAGCGGTCTTGAAGCGACAATCGGTTCTAAGGGAGGAGAACGACCACCGGTCATATCTTACAAATCACGGAAAAGAGGGACATATCGGTCAAAGCGCCCTAACAGTTCAAGGTATGCTATAATTGTGGAAAGGAATGACATATCGCTTTCGAGATTGTATGCGTGGCGAAACCTAGTTCAATGAGGACGGTGACTCAAAAAATCATCCCGAAAAAGTCAAAGTCAACTATTAGGAAGAAGCGTTTGTTGTGGTTGGTCATAATCGCGAGAACCCAAACGAGGTGATCACGGGTAAGTATTTATAAATTCTTGCGAAGTTTATACCTTACTTGATCTGGGGTCTTTACCCATTCATTTATCTCTCTGCGTGTGCTCAGCGTTTAAACTTGACTCGGGAGAAATTAGACTTTGATCTATCTGTGGAAACTCAGTTAGGAGAAACTTTCATCACATCCATTTGTTTATAAATCTTGTTTGATTCAAGTTGGCACCATTACCTTACATGTTGACCTTATCTCTTTAAAGATACTTGCTTTTGATGTGATTTTAGGGATTGATTGGTTAACTACTCATCATGCCAAAATTGATTGTTTTAAATAAGGTTGTTAGTTTTCATATTCTAACTTGACTGTTGTATGCAATTCAAAGCAACTAAACCATTAAAATCAATCATTGTCATATCTAATCATAAAGCTATTCGTTTATTGAAAAAGCGGATGTCAAGCTTTCTTAGCCCATGTTATGGATTTGAATAAAGACACGTCAAATTTGAATAATATTCTGTTGTTATTGACTTTCTGACGTATTTCTGAAAGAACTTCCGATCTACCCCCGAGCGTGAAGTTGAATTCTTTATTGATCTTGAACTTTGTACAAAGCCCATTTCTAAAACCCCATATCGAATGGCTCTATTGAACATCGAGGAGTTAAAGGTCCAACTACGAGAATTGTTGGACATCGGTTTCATTAAATCTGGTAGTACATCTCCTTGGGGTGCTCTGTTTTATTTGTAAAGAAGAAAGGCGGGAGTATGCGACTTTGTATTGACTATCGGGAATTGAACCATGTCACCATCAAGAATAGATCCCTCTACCTCGTATTGATGACTTGTTTGACCCGATTCACGAGGGCACAATTCTTTTCAAAAATCGATCTTAGTTACGGATATCATCGGTGAAGATTAGAATCGAGGATATTCAAAGCCTTGAAACTTCGGTATGGGCATTATGAATTCTTAGTCGTGTCTTTCGGACTAACTAATGCTCTGCTGACTTTCATGGATATGATGAGCCAAGTATTCAGGAATATTTGGATCGGTTATTTTGTTGTCTTTATTGATGACATCCTTATATATTCCAAAAGTCGTGAAGATCATGAGCACCATTTGAAGTTTGGTACTCGAAAGGCTTCGTGAAAACCAACTATATGCCAAATTGAAGAAATGCGAGTTACGGCTTGAGGAAGTAGCCTTTCTTGGGCATGTGGTGTCGAAAACATGGAGTATCTGTTGATCCGGCGAAGATTGAAGCAATCTGAAGTTAGGGAACAACCGAAGTCGGTGGTGAAAGTCACGTAGCTTTTGGGCTTAAATTTGGTTATTATCGGAGATTAAGTGGAAGGTTTTCTCGAATCGCTACTCCATTAACTCATTAACTTCGGAAGGATACAAAATTAGTTTGGAATGAAGAATCGAGAAGAGTTTCCAAGAGCTTAAGAGGAGACTTATTTGACTGTGTTACTAACAATACCATCTGGTTCGGATGGATTTGTTATCTCTGATGATGCTTGAGCAAAGGGTTAGGATGTGTTCTCATCGCAACGTGGGAAAGTCATAGCCTATGCCTCATGACAACTTAAAAGAGTATGAGAGGAATTATCCTACTCATGATCTAGAGTTAGCGGCCCGATCGTTTTCATGCTAAAGATATGGAGGCCTTATCTATATGGGGAGAAAGTGGAGATATATTCGGACCATAAAAGCCTTAAATATTTCTTCACTCAAAAAGAACTCAACATGCGGCGGACGACGTTGGCTCGAACTATTGAAAGACTACGACCACACTATTCATACCATCACGGTAAAGCGAGCGTGGTAGGTGGCGCGTTGAGTAGAAGATCATATCACGAGGAGCGAGTGCGATGATGTCAAGTATCGCGTAGAGCCAACTTTAATAGAAAAAGTTAAGGTTGCTCAAGCCACCGGCCGGCGGATGATCGCGTATGAAGAAGAAAGTACAAGAAGGAGCTATTAGGGCGAGAATTGATGAAGAAGGAATACTTGAGTCCACTCTAGACTTTGTGTTCTAACGACTACGATTTGAAGTACAAGATTATGATGGAGGCACACAATACACCATTTGCAATCCATCACGGAAGTACTAAAATGTATCGTGATCTTGACATACATTTTGGTGGAACAATATGAAGAGAGAAATTGCAAAGTTTATCTCGATGTGTTTAACTTGTTAACGTGTAAAGGCGGACATCTTGTACCTAAGGGTCCGTTGCAACCACTTGAGATTCCGGAATGGAAGTGGGAACACATTACTATGGATTTCGTTACGGGTCTTCCTACGGTTTCTCAAGGCATCAATCTATTTTGGGTTATTGTTGATAGATTAACCAAGTCTGCTCATTTCTTGCCGAATCTGGGAGACTTATTCCTTGAGCGTCTTCTTTAGTATGTGCGTGAATGAGATTGTGAGGTTGCGTGGCATGCACAGTATCCATAGTTTGGATCGTGACCCAAGATTCACTTCAAGATTTTGGGTTAGCTTGCAAAAAGCTATGGAGCGCAGTTTGCGATTTAGTTGACGTACCATCCCCAAGCAGACGGACAATCGAGAGAGGACTATTCAAACTCTTGAAGATTTATTAAGACTACGTGTCCTGAACTTCAAGGGCGGTTGGGATAAGTATTTACCATTGGTGGAATTCTCCTACAACAACAGATTATCGAGCAAGTATAGGTGTGGCTCCATTCGAAGCATTATATGGGCGAAAATGTCGTTCTCCAATATGTTGGGATGAGGTGGGTGAAGCAACATTGTTGGGACCCGAGTTAAATACGTATGACTCTAGAAAAGATCCAAATGATTCGACAACGTATACAAAGCGGCACAAAGATCGACAAAAGAGTTATGCGGATCTTCATCGAAAGGGCGTGGAATTTAGTGTAAGGGGATCATGTATTGTTGCGAGTTGCTCCATGGAAGGGAGTTACAAGATTTGGGAAGAGAGGAAAGCTCGATCTAAGATTTATTGGTCCATTTCAAATTCTTGACCGAGTAGGAAATGTAGCCTATAGACTTGCGTTACCTCAAGTATGTCTACGTGTTCATAATGTGTTTCACATATCTCGTACTTAGTAAATATGTGAAAGACCCAAACCACGTTATTGAGTTAGAACCGGACGAGATAGCCAAGACTTAACGTGTGAGGAGGTACTGTCAAGATCTTGGATAGGAAGGAGCATGTCCTACTGCCATGAAAGGTCATACCACAAGTTAAAGTTTTGTGGAGGAATCATGCTTTATAGAGGAAATGACACAGGAATTGGAAAGCGGAAATGAAAGCGAGGTATCCTCACCTTTTGAAACACACAAGTGCGTCGTCGATTTCGAGGACGAAATTTCATAAGGAGGGAGGTTGTAAGACCCGAAATTTTTAAATAAAAAGGAATTTCCTTTATTTATTATTTTGAAATAGTAAGGGTTGATTTGATTAATGTGGATAGTTAAAAGGGTTAAATCGCAAATATTTCAAAATAAGCAGTGGTTATAAAATATTCATTATTGTGTCGGGAATATTCGTTTGGTGGTGGAATATTAAATGCTTTGTCGGGAATATTAAATGCGACGGCCGACCATGTGGGCCCATGTGAAAGCGATTGGATGAAGAAAACGACAAATATAAGTTGTTTTTAAATAACAGGCGTAGTTATTCTGAATTAATCTTGTTGGAATACCCGGTTGGTTAAAACACACTAATCTGGCGTTGTTGAAAGCGGTTGCTGCGGTATTGCACCAATTATTGATTCTTACGTGAAGGCACTTTACTCGATAATGGTTACGATAATTCTTGTTCGATATTTTATTGAGTTAATAATTCTTTGCGTTGATATTTTATATTCTTTGTTGTTTGATAATTGTCATTACACATATTTTTTCATTATCGAAGCAATAATTCATATTATCTGAATAATATTATTAGATAACATTATTGGCAATGTCTAGAAAGTTACATCTAAGGAGAGGTTTGGTCACCTAATTGCGGCGCATGATAAGAAGAAATTCTTATTGGAAAGCCCCTCTTTCTCACAGAAGCTGCTGGTTGTCGATATTGTGATTACATAATATTATTTGTGAATAATTAATTATTGATTTATATGATGAGGAAAATATTGATTTTATGTGGATATAGATGGAGAAAATTTTAAAATGACAATTGTTGAAAATTAATATTTTATCTTTTACGATAAAATAATTCATTTAAATATATTATTTTAATAATATATTAATGGTGATATTTTTACAACGAATGTGGGATATATGAGTATCTGAGGAGGAAGAGTATTTTTGTTGCAATAAATGTTTAAAACATGTTAAACATGTTATTGGACCCCATTTATTGATTTGAAATTTGATTATAGGTTGTAAAATCGCCGTTTACGGATTTCGGTCAATTTCTATTTGGAATTTGGAAAAACTTTTTTCTGCAAAGTTGTAGAAATTGAAATTCCTATAAAAACTCATGAGATTCGAATTTTCTGATGAAAGGGCTATTTATTATGAATTATTGAAGTTAGAAGCTCAAAAAATAATTTATTTTTGGGAGTTTAAATTATTTTTGTTAAGAAAAACGTTTTTTGTATTTTTTTTTTTTTTGGACATCATTAACATGTGTGGCTGGTGTTTTGACCAAAAGGTGGGCTAAGGAAATTTTGTATAATTATATTAATATTATATTAAATTTTACTAACTTTTTGGTGTTCTAAGCGTTTTCTATAAATAGGGTCTTGGGTTAGAATTGAAAATCACACCGAAACCGAAGTTTTCTCTCTTTCTCTCTCGATATTTTGAGCGTATTCTTGTGAGTATTTTGAGTATACTTTGAGTATTGATATACGGTGCAAGTTCATTCATATGTCGTTATTCAGGTCAAATCTTTTCTTTTTTTTGAGGTAAGGGATATTATTTTTTTCTCGTAATGATATTATTTCTTCAATATCATTATCTTTGAAATATTGATCTGAAGTTTTATCAAATTTGGAACTTTTTCATGTCGGGTTACTATTCATGGTTCTTATTTATGGGTTACTATTCAATGAGTTCTTATTCACGAGTTCTTATTCATGAGTTCTATTCACGAGTTCTTATTCACGAGTACTATTCATGAAACGTGAAGATGTTTTTGTGGAATTTCTATCCTTTTGGTGTGAGTTACTATTCACGTATCTGCCTTATATTCACGATATCTGATCTTATTCATAGAAAAATAAAATTTCTTCTTTTTAAGTCAAAAACATCTATTACGGATACTAACTTTGATTGTATCCATGTTTTTGATCATTCTTGAATTTTACACCACTATGATTATTTTTGAGGTATTTTTGGACGTGGATAAAACCAAGTATGAATCCTTAATCCTTAATCCTTGTCATTTTGTTTCCTTTGGATTCGTTTCTTTAAAAATATTTTTCATCATCTTCGGTCTTAAATGATGATATTATGGAATATCTTTGGCACATAGTGCAAAGATGAATGATTTCTTAAGAATATCTTTGGCTGTAGTGCAAAGATGAATGATTTCGAAGAATATCTTTGGCCGTAGTGCAAAGATGAGCAGTGTTTAAATGAACATGACCAGATGATGAATATCTTTGGCTGTGTGCAAAGATGAATATTTGATTCGGATGTATATTGATTGATGTTACGGGGATAAAAGATGAGCGATGAACTTTTAAATTCATACATAGAAGATAGTAGTTTGCATTCTCTACTTAACTCTTCTAATGAATTATTATTTTCATTGCGAATATTGATTTAAAATTTGTTGTCTATTGTATTCTATTAGATTTTTCCTGTTGAAGACTAACGATAATTTGTTGTATATTATCTTAGTCATAATATTCTTTCTTGAGCTAGTTGAGCTCACCCTTTTCCTTTTTATTCCATTTTTCTCGGGGAGGCGAGAATATAAGCGAGTGCAGTCGGGGTATGGAATGAAGGTTTTAGAAAGGATTGTTTAGTAGTCCTCACCATTTTTGTAAAATAATGTATCATTAAATGTGATGAGGATTTATTTGAGTATAGATATTGTCTAGAAGATAATATTTGTATTCAAACTCACGATTTTCTTGTTGTAATAATAAAGTTGTAGTTGTTTACGTACCATGTATTGACAACTCGAGAATAGGTGATGTATACTACTATTTTGGGCGTCGCATCGTCGATATCTCATTTCTCATAAACTTTCTCTCTATTCGGATGTTGTCATGAGGCTCGATTGTTAAGCGAGATAACTTGAGTACGTTCAACCGGGGACCATAACTGTGATCATCATAGAAGATAGCGATCATCGAATAACGATAACCAAAGGAGAAAGAAGAATACTGATTAAAGGCGGTAACCACTCCGGTGGTAATAATCGTGGCCATGAAAATAGAAGAAGCGAGTGGGAGGAGATTTTAAAAGAGAGATTCAACAACGACCATGTGAAGAGTTCAACGCCAAAGATAGCAATCGGTTCGAGGAGGAGAAAGACCAACGGTCGTATGTTACAAATCTTGGGAAAGAAGGACATATCATTGAGCCGCCCACAACAACTTAAGGTATCTTATAATTGTGGAAAAGAAGGACATATCGCTTGAGATTATGCGGTATCGAAACCCAGATCCAACGGGAATGGTGACTCAAAAGGATGTTCCAGAAAAAAGTCAAAGTCAACGATTCACGGAAGAACGTTTGTCGTGGCCGAATCAAAATCTGCAAGAACCCGAACGAAATTAGCACGGGTTAGTTAATTATAAATTCTTGTGAAGTTTATATCTTTCTAGAATACCGGGATTCTACCCATTCTTTTATCTCTCTTGCTTGCATTTCAACGTTTGAACTTGACTACGGAGAAATTAGACTTTGACTTTATTTATGGAGACTCAGTTAGGAGAAACTTTCATTACATCCGTTGTTTAGAAATCTTGCTTGATTCGGGTTGGCACTATCACATTACCCCAGTAACCTTATTTCTATAGAGATATTTGCTTTTGATGTGATTTTAAGGTTAACTACTCATCATGCCGAAATTGATTACTTTCGTAAGGTTGTTAGTTTTCATATTCTTAAGCAACCTGTTATTCAAATTCAAGCAATCAAACCATTGTAGTCAAACATTTTCATATCAAGCCATGAAGTCATTCATTTATTACGGATGTCAAGTTTTCTTAGTCCATGTTATGGATTTGAATAAAGACCCGTCAAATTTGAATAATATTCCTGTTGTTGTTGATTTTTCCTGACGTATTTCCTGAAGAATTTCTTGGTTTACTCCCAAAGACCGATATTAAATTTTTATCGACTTTGAACCCGGTCTAAAACTCATTTCTAAAATCTCATATCGAATGGCTCTATTGAACTTGAGAGTTAAAAATTCAACTATAAATTTGGTACTGAGCCTTTATCTGGTGAATTCCTTTGTGGAATGCACCAAGCGGACTTCTCCATGGGGACACCATATTAGATGCGATAGTAAGTAACCCGATAGGTGCCATTGTAACGTCTTATCCAGGTTGGGATATGAGTCACAGTTGAGAACAACCTAAGTCGGTAATCGAAATACGTAGCTTTCTAGGCTTAGTTGGTTATTATCGGAGATTCGTTGAAGGATATTCTCGAATCGCTATTCCATTAACGCAACCCGACTCGTAGAGATACAAAATTCGAATGGAGCAAGGAATGTGGGAAGAGCTTGAAGAACTCGAGAGGAGACTCATTTCAAGACGTGTTACGACCATGCCATCCTGGAAAAGCAAACGTGGTAGTGGCGTGTTGAGTAGAAGATCGTATCTGAGTACGAAAACGATATTGTCAAAGACTCATTTCGAATAATTTACAAATAATAGAGAAGGAGATGAAAACTCTAGTTACCCACGTGATGATATCGAGTATAATCGACTTTAATCGATAAAGTTAAAGTTTATTGAAGCTACACACCGAGTGATGAATTTGAAGAAGGAGGTGCAAGAAGTTGTTATTTCAAAAGCGAGAGAATCGGTGAGGTGAGGAAAGCTCAAACCATCGATTTATTAATCCATTTGAAATTCTCGATCGAATAGGAACTGTGGCCTATAGACTCGTTTTACCGCCAGGTATGACGCATGTTCATAACATTTTTCACGTATCGATGTTACGTAAATATGTGGACGACCCGAACCATGTCATTGAGTTAGAACCGGACGAGATAACCGAAGACTTAACGTATGAAGAGGTACCTGTCAAGATTTTGGATAGGAAGGAGCATGTCCTACGTACGAAGGTCATACCACAAGTTAAAGTTTTGTGGAGAAACCATGCTATTGAGGAAATGACCTGGGAGTTGGAAACGAAAATGAAAGCGAGGTATTCTCATCTTTTGAAACACTGTGAATGCGTCACGTCAATTTCGAGGACGAAATTTCATAAGGAGGGAGGTTGTAAGACCCCAAAATTTTTAAATAAAAGGAATTTCCTTTATTTATTATTTTGAAATAGTAAGGGTGGATTTGATTAATGTGGTTAGTTATGGGTAAAATCATGAAATATTTTAAATAAGCAGTGGTGGTGATAAAATATTCATTATCGTCGGAGAATATTAGTTTGGTAAATGGAATATTAAATCTTTGTCGGGGAATATTAAATGCGACCAGCAGATCTTTTGTGGGCCCATAACGGAAAGCGATTGGATGAAGAAAGCGACAAATATAAGTTGTTTATAAATAACTTGGCGTAGTTATTGTTACAGATTATCTTGTTGGAATACCCGGTGGTTAAAACACACTAATCTGCGTTGTTGAGCAAGATGACACAATATTTCACCAATTATTGATTCTTACGTGAAGGCACTACTCAATAATTATTACGATAATTCTTGTTCGATATTTTTTATTTTATTGATTCAATAATTCTTTGCATTAATATTTATATTCTTGTTGTTTCATAAATTGTCATTACACAAGATTTTCCATTATCGAACAATAATTCATATTATCTGAATAATATTATTAGAAAACATTATTGGCAATGTCTAGAAAGTTACATCTAGGAGAGGTTTGGTCACTTTAATTGCGGCGCCCGAGTAAGGAGAGATCTTTATTGGAAAGCCCTCTTTCTGAGGAACGGCACAGGTTGCCCGATCTTGTGATTACTGTAATATTATTTGTGAATAATTAATTATTGATTTATATGATGAGGAAAATATTGATTTTATGTGGATATAGATGGAGAAAATTTTTAAAATGACAATTGTTGAAAATTAATATTTTATCATTTTCTGATAAAATAATTCATTTAAATATATTATTTTAATAATATATTAACGGTGATATTTTTATAATGAATGTGGGATATATGAGTATATGAGGAGGAAGAGTATTTTTGTGGCATTAAATGATTAACACATGTTTTGTGTGTCGGTGGACCCCATTTCTTGACTGAAATTTGATTATAGCTTGTAAAATCGTCCGTTTGTGGATTTTGGTCAATTTCTGTTTGGAATTTGGAAAACCTTTCTTCTGCAAAGTTGTAGAGAATTGAATTTCCTATAAAAACTCGTGAGATTCGAATTTTCTGATAAAAGGGCTATTTATTATGAATTATTGAAGTTTGAAGTTCAGAAATAATTGATTTTTGGGAGTTTTAATTAATTATTTTGAGAAAAATGTTTTTTGTGAGTTTGTGAACCTCATTTAACATATGCTATGGCTGAAATCAGATTTCAAAGATGGGCTAAGGAATTTTATTTATAAATAATATTATTATATTCAATTTTACTTTTTGGTGTTTCTAAGCGATTTCTATAAATAGGTCTTGGGTTAGAATTGAAAATCATACCGAAACTGAAGTTTTCTCTCTATTTCTCTCGATATATTTTGAGCGTATTCTTGTGAGTATACTTTGAGTGTTGATATACTGATTGCAAGTTCAAGTCATAGCTTTATATCAGGTGTTTCAACTAAAAATCTGTGTCTTTCGAGGTAAGGATGTTATTTTATTCAAAATGATATTATTTCTTCATATCATTATCTTAGAAATATTGGTTGAAAATTTTATCAAATTTAGAACTTTTTATGTCGAGTTACTTATTCATGAGTTCTTATTCACGAGTTCTTATTCATGAGTTCTATTCACGAGTTCTTATTCATGAGTTCTTATTCACGAGTACTATTCACGAAGCGTGAAGATGTTTTTTGTGAAATTTCTATCTTTTGGTGTCGGAGTTACTATTCACGTATATCTGATTATTCACATATCGACCTTATTCACGAATCTGACCTTATTCAATAGAAAAATGAAATTTCTTCTTTTCGTCCAAAATATCTATTACGGATCTACTAGCTTGATTGTATCCATGTTTTGATCATTCTTGAATTTTACACCACTATGATTATTTTTGAGGTATTGTTGGACATGGATAAAACAAAATCTGAATCCTTAATCCTTAATCCTTGTCATTTTGTTTCCTTTGGATTCGTTTTTTAAAAATATTTTCATCATCCTCGGTCTTAAATGATGATATTCTTGAATATCTTTGGCTGTAGTGCAAAGATGAATGATTTCTTGATGAATATCTTTGGCCCATAAAGCAAAGATGAGCAGTGTTGAGATGAACATGACCGATCGATGAATATCTTTGGCCGTGTGCAAAGATGAGCAGTGTTGAGATGAACATGACCAATGATGAATATCTTTGGCACATGTGCAAAGATGAATATTTGATTCGAGATATATATTGATTGATGTTACGAGGATAAAATATCGACGATGAACTTTTAAATTCATATATAGAAGATAGTAGTTTACATTCTCTACTTAACTCTTCTAATGAATTATTATTTCATTCTTGAATATTGATTTAAAATTTGTTGTCTATTGTATTCTATTAGATTTTTTCTGTTGGAGACTAACGATAATTTGTTGTATATTATCTTAGTCATAACATTCTTTAAATTGGGCTAGTTGAGCTCACCCTTTTCCTTGTTGTTCCATTTTCTTCTCGGAAGCGAGATTATAGCGAGGAACTAGTCATGGTGTGTGGGTGATGGTTCTAGATAGTTATTTTAGTAGTCTTCACTATTACGTAAAATAGTGTATCAATAATGAGGATTTATTTGGGTATGTATATTGTCTGAAGACAATAATTGTATTTAAACTCACGATTATATATGTTGTAGTATTTTTTTTTACGAAATGTATTAATAAAGTTGTAGTTATTTACATCTACGATTTGGCGACTTCGAGAATGGGTTGGATGGAATGGACCTATTTTGGGAGCGTCACATTGCTTATTTGGATCCAATAAGATAATTTAAAATGTTAATTATAAAAAAATTTAGCTTAAAAAACAATAATTGAAACATAAGCATATTGAGTCATTTCCAAGGTCGGTCGGGGGTAACTACAGTCTACAAGGGGTTCGGCCAATAGTCTATAATCAGGATCAAGATTTGGTTCATTGACAACATATGCATGTAGTAGTATTTTATTTCTTCGCTTTTTAATTAAGTGTTGCTTTAGTTTAAAATTTGAAATTTGAAATTGCATGCATTAAATCAAAGCTAGTGCCTAGTGGATAGAATTTTACCAAAATAAATTGAAAAAATAATTACAAACAAAATTTGTTTTTGCACTAATTAAGAACCACATGGATGATGGATGGGTAGGTCATGTCATGTGACAGAATCTCATGTCACGTGATATTGGGGATGTGGGCATTGAAAGATCTCATAGGAAAATGTAACAATACTTATTAACACAACCACGAGGCGAGGGGAGGGGAGGGGAGGGGAGGGGAGGGGGAGGGGGAGGCTTTAAGAACCATCATTTAAATGCAGTTTAAGTCGATTACCAAAAAAATAATAATTTTATCGCAGTGGACATTTAAGTGCATGCGATCATATTAATAGCAAAGGGTTTTTTACTGCAGCTTTTAATTGTCTTGATGGAGTTTGGTTGGCACTAGCTGTTGTTAATGGGGTTTTGAATGCTATTCTGCATCAGTTAATTATATATAGAGCTGTCAAGAATCAAACACAATCTCTCTCTCTCTCTCTCTCTCTCTATATATATATATATATATATATATATATACAGTTTATAAGAAAACTTGAATGTTGATAATAGCAGGGTTTCAATTCTTGAGGTGGAATCTGGTTGGCATGAAAATGATTTCTTTTAATGGAGTTTGAATGCTTATTCTGATTTTCTGTGTAAAGTTGTGAAGAACATAAAAGATATAGTCTGGTTGGGTGTTAATTCCATCTTGATTTAATTAAATTTATGGCATTCAACTTTCTTCACTCATTCAAACAGGAAAACTCAAAATCTAAGTAGCGAATCGTTGAACTACTATGAGAGAGTATATATCATGTTCAATGTAGTAGTACTTCTCATTTCAAAGTTGGCTTTTATATGGTCATTTTGTCTAAATGGGATTAAAAGTTTTATATAAATTTAAATTTTCAGATGAAATTGCAGAAAATGCCTTCTAAGAATCAAAATTCATAGCGTGGGTTGTGTATCATATTTGTATTGCCAAACACAAGAGTAATCAATCAACAAAGTAACCTGCAAGTATGCTAAGCTAAGCTAAACAAAACAGATACATATAGGTGATACATATACGTACGGTCATAACAGTTACAAAGTTTGACCATGAAACTCGAGTTTCAAACATAAAATATTAGTATTAATTTCCAAAATTTGAGAATACGTTTGTTTTAATATTATGAGATTTTGTTTTAAATATAGTACTCCCTCCGGCCCTATTTAAATGACATTTTAGAGATGGGCACAAGAATTAAGATAATGATTGAAAAGCATTAAATATAGTATTCAATTGTCTATAATACCCTTAAATCATTAATTTATCATAACACAAGAGTTTAAAGTACCAAAAAAATAGGTAGAGTAATGAAGGATAATTTTGAAAAAATTATCATTAATTCTCTTAGATTTAAACAAACGTCAATTAATTAGGGACAAATAAAAAACTCTAAAACGTCATTTAAATAGAGACGGAGGGAGTATTTCTTAATTATGATGAGATCGATCTCTTTTGTTTGTGAGGATATATGATGTTATTCGTTGCATTTGGTTGGGTGAAAAGAGATCGGAATTAATGGGGTGGCCATTTTGCAATCTGTTTAATTAGTCGAGACTAAGGAATAAAAACCAAAATGCCCACTATTAATTAGTAATTACTAACTAGTTAGATACCTCAAGCTAGGGAACCACAATTTAATTAATTCCTCGGTTCATAATAACTGTCTTTTTAGAAAGAAAAAAATTATTTTAATTTATTTGTCGTTTACAACTTTTTAAAAGAATAAATTATTTATTTTTCTATATCACCCCTACCTTATCTCATTGTCCCAAGTGATTCTCTCCTTTGTAATAATAATTTTCAACTTCCCATAAAGGGGTAGTGATGAAATTTCAAACAAATTTTAATTGTTAAATGATAGTATTAAATGACTTTTTTAATCCATGTGCAGAAATCTTAAACGACAATTTTTTAAGAATGCAGGTAATAATTTTTAAATGATAGTATTAAATGACTTTTTTAACCTGAAATTAAAAGAACACATGAAATAGAAGTAGTTGTATGATATATTACGTCTCAACTAAATTTGCTTTCATATGCCCATGCGCATGCCCATGCCCATGCCCATGCCCATGCCCATGCCCATGTCTTCATTTAGTATGGCTTAATTGTTATTAGGCGAGAAGTTTCCTATTCTTAATTAATTATGATGTTCATGTTACAAAATAAAATTCAAACTCTCCCTCCCCCTGTGGTCATACGTGATACGACCATCATGATTTAGTGCTTAGCTATGTCAATTTTACCATCCGCGTGCAAACGTGCTCTTTTTTCTTTTTTATTTATATGAATTGATAGGTTGACCGGATATATATATATATATAGGGGGATCAGGGACGGTTTCAGCAGACGGACTCCCTAACACGCGGGTCAAAATTAGAAAAAAGATAGGATACAGGTCATACAAAACAAACGAATTTCCCCAATCTTCAGTCTACAATTTCCCCAATCGTCAGTCGATGAATATCCCCAAACCCTTCGATGCTTCTTCTTTCACAACGAATGTGATCAACAAATGTGATCTGAAGCAAACGATAATAGATTCCCTCGTACACTTCACCCCAAACCCTTCCAAGCTCAGGCGAACTTGGTCTGGCGAGCTCTCGCGAACTTGGTTTGGCGAACTCTCGCGACTCAGGCGAAATATCGCGAATTTGGTCTAGCTTACTCTCATCCCTTTCCCCGATTCTCTCTCAAAGTCTGTTGCAAATCATAGAAGCTAGGGTATGCATCATAGAAGCAGCAAATCATCCTGCAAATACCTAAAGCAGACGAGGTAACACTGCTTCCATTTTGTAATGAAATTTAAAAACAATGGATATTTTGGCTGTGGTTTTCAGTTATGTAAAATTTGGTTGCAGTTATGTAATATATTTTGGATGTGGTTTTCATAATTTTATTATATTTTGAAAAGTTAATTACCAAATTTGATCATTATAGGTTTTAATCAAAATGGATAGTGTTGAAGCAGAGTATGGTATGGGGGAAGAAGGGAGGAATGTAGACTTTGAATTAGAGAGTGGGCTAAATGAGGAGCAATATGTTGAGTTAGATCCTAATTTTTCAGATAATTTGTATAATCCTCAAGTAGCACCAGAGCTGAAACAAAAAATAGGTCAAGAATTTCAAACAATAGATGATGCTTTTAGTTTATATAATGCATATGCAAAAGAGAGTGGCTTTAGTGTTCGAAATTGGTCTGAAAAAAAGAGACGGGGAAGTAGTGAGATCATAAGGAAAGAGTTTGTTTGTTGGAAACAGGGGAATGCTACAACAGTAGCGAACATTGAGGCAACAAGGCGCAGGGGATCAATTAAAGAGGGTTGTAAAGCAAAATTTGTGACCACCCCAAAATAGGTCCATTCCATCCAACCCATTTTGAGTCGCCAAATATATGGTACGGAAAACAACTACAACTTTATTGCAACAATTGTCGTGCAAAATACAACAACACATATGTTGTGAGTTTGGATACAAATATATACCAACCAGAAGACGTCACAATGACACCTTACATAAAGGTATAGTCAAAACTGTTTTAGAAATTAGAATCTTTGGGAAGTGCTCAAGGAAACCTTCGTATACGGGAGGCCATACTTTTAGGTTATGGTAGATATCATATGGCCACGCAAATTATCCTTGGTTGATCTAATAGACCCCAAAGAAAAAACGAGAAGATTACTATCATATTCTTCCCAATGGTGAGTCTTCTCTTGACATATCATTATCTCCACTGTCTCTAATTGGGTATTATACTCCAAACAAACACCAAGATTATATAGGTAGTGAAAGTAGTATGCACACAAGCCAATCATGTTTGATGATAAAACATATACTTTATAACAATCTTATTCATTTATTATTAATAAAAATATTAATTTATTAAAGGCTTTTAATTATCTACATGATCTTTGTTTTATAATATGTGATAAACCCATAGTTTTAAGCAATGCTTTTAGAATAATGATGATGATCATTCTAATGAGATCTAAATTCTTAGAAAGCTTAAAACTAAAATAGTTCCCAATCATTGGATTACTAAATTGGGGATTAGTGAATCCGGATAGATTGGTACATCGTTGTTTGCTTTCGTTGGATGAGGATGATTGATCTCATGATCATTTGTGTGGAGACACTAAAAGCAAGTATGTAGGTGCTTATTGGAGAATAAGTCCAATTGAGCGTGGCTCGCTAAGGAATACCTAATGGAGTTTTATTTACTTCGTCATAGGAATTCTCAGAGTGATAGTAGTCAAGTGATCCTTGGACTTGAGATCATCATAGTATCTTGTGTATGATGAGTTATACTTTGACTTATTCCTTAAGACCCTTAGGGTATATCAAAGGGTATGCTTGGGTATAATAAGTTGTACATGGAGATAATGTATGATCGATAAAGAATCTACCACTTAAATAAAGAAGAGAATGTCTATGTGATTCGATAAATGACAACCCAAAGTAGTCCTTGGCGGCGAGAATGAAATTAGAAAGGAGTTTCTAATTTGCATTATTTGAGTTGTGCATTTAAGAGTCGAAATACATATAATTAAATAAAATAAGACTTGTGATAATTCCATGTCTTATATTTAATTGGGACATTGTATGGTGGAATGATTGAATTATGCGGTAACTATTTACTCAAAGGTTCTTTAATGATTAATGTTGAAATCTATATTATCTGGAAAGTCGTTGATCGCTGGGAGGCTTATCCCTATTGTAGAATAAATATTATTTATTTAAATAAATTAATTGTTTAATTTATTTATTTAAATAAGATTAAATTGTTCTAATTGATTTATTCACAACCAGGTTTAATATGGAGAACCTAAAGTGGCCACACCCATAAAAGGAAGAATAATTATTTAAGAAGTTAATGGCATAATCGTAATAATATATTATGTATATTTAATTTAATCTATGGTGATAGAATAAATTAAATAGCTTAATATTTATTATTTAATATTTTAGAAATATTAAATATAAATTAATAAGAGGA
This sequence comes from Panax quinquefolius, assembly GCA_020205615.1. NCBI lineage: Eukaryota > Viridiplantae > Streptophyta > Magnoliopsida > Apiales > Araliaceae > Panax > Panax quinquefolius. The sequence goes on along the minus strand of CM035170.1, from coordinate 110,616,369 downwards.
GTCTTATTAATATTATTACAATTATTATTATTTTAATTTCTAAAAGAGTTTAGGAATTAATTTAATATAAGTACTCTCATTTATTCCTAATAAGATTAGGAGGTTAAATTAATTAAAAGAGTTTAATTAATTATCCCTAATAAGATTAGGGAGCTTAATTAATTAAAAGAATTTAATTAATTAAAACTCAATTCCTTAATTGTTAAGGTGGGTTGTCCACATCTATAAATAAGAGGAGTCTTATTATGGGTGAGATGGGGTTGTTGACTTTTACAACGACATAATTCCAATTTGTTGGAGAGTACCCTTTTCTATAGAGATAGAAAACTAGGGTTTGAGCCAAATACACCATCTTCTTGAATTCTTTATTTTTTCTTGGTGGATCACCTCTGAGGCCAAACATATGGGTGGCTAACGTTGATCAAAGGAAGGAACAAAACCCCGTGGATTCAGTTGAGCGAAAGGATTTGGAGGTGAACTTGTACACGAGGAAGCTCGATCTTGAGGGTATGATTTTAGTCTTTATCTTTTAGTTTAATTAATAATTATGCATAAAGGGTGATCCGGGTATATGGTTTGTAAATTTTTAAACTCGATTTTTACTCGCTTAATTATTTTTGCAATTTTGATTGCTTCATGAATATTACTGAACTAACAAGTGGCATCGTGAGCCAAACCTTTATGCGAAATTATTAATTGTTTTAATTTGATATATATATTGATATGTGTTTAGAACAATTTTATTGGGCATAATTTTATTGTATAAAATTTAAAATAAAATAAAAAAAAAAAAAAGATACATGCTTCATTTTTTTTCAAAAGGATTCCAACGTGAGATTTTTAGCAGCAGCAGCTTATTTTTTTTTTAGCAGCGCACGTTTTTTTTGAAAAAGGAAAGGTACGGTTATTATATTATATATATATATAATAGTTATATATATATATATACTATATATATATTATTCTTAATTATTTTAATATTAAAATAAAAAGAGTTTATTTTAATTTTAAAATTGAATATTATATATATATATAATTATTTTAATCTTAAAATAAAAAGTTTATTTTAATTTTAAAATAAAGGTTTATTTTAATCTTAAAATAAAAGGTTTATTTTAATTTTAAAATTAAATTTCATGCTAACTAATTAGAGTTGGAATTGGATTCCATAATAACTAATTGGAGTTGAAATTGGATTTTATTTTTCCTAAAATAAAGGAGTTTATTTGTGAATAGGGAAGTAAATCCATCTTTCCTTAAATAAAGGAGTTTGTTTAGATATGAAATAAGATTTCATATTATTCAAAATAAAGAGAGTTTATTTGTGAATAGGAAAGAGATTCCATGTTTCCTTAAATAAAGGAGTTTATTTAAATATGAAATAAGATTTCATATTATTCAAAATAAAGGAGTTTATTTGTGAATAGGAAAGATAATCCGTGTTTCCTTTAATATTTTTTACATGGAATTGGATTCCATAATTAATTAAAATAAAATAGTTTATTTTAATTAAAGATTTTTTTTACATGGAATTGGATTCCATAATTAATTAAAATAAAAGAGTTTATTTTAATTAAAGATTTTTTTACATGGAATTGGATTCCATAATTAATTAAAATAAAGGAGTTTATTTTGATTAAAGATTTTGATTAAAATAAAATAGTTTATTTTATTCAAAATTGGATAAATTAAAATAAAATAGTTTTATTTTGATTTAAATTTGGATTAAAATAAAAGAGTTTATTTTAATTCAAAATTAGATTTTATACTAACTAAATTTGCCCATTAAATGATATCAATATATATATTAAATGTTTATTATTCATGAGATGAATGTTATTTATTGATGCGTATGGTGATGTGTATGATAATAAATGGGATTGATTAATGGACTATTGACCAACGCGATTGGATTTTATTTTAGTTGGATGCGTGAATGTATGGGTTTTTATTAAATGGGTTCTGCGTACCTAAAACTCTCTAATTTTTCTTAATGTAAATTCTATCTCTCTCCTATGTATTCCCTTGATCAACAGGTTTCTATTTATTTTAAATAGTTTTGTAATAGGAATAGTTAGAATTAATTTATGAAAAATTGGAGATCGAAAACAAGAAGCGACTTGAAGACTTCGTTTGTAATGGAGCCCGGTTTAAATGTAATAGTTATATTTAAATATTAATTCTTGCACCCCTAGGTTTGACCTTTTGGTTCACTTGGTGGCTCTAGTGAACCAAACTAGAATAAAAGTCCATAATCAATCCGAGTAGAATATAGTATTCTATATGTGCATGCTTATACTATATATATTATATATTATGCAAACATGCTTTGCATATGTTCATTAATATAACGCGTATTTTATATATATATGCAAATGCCGCTAAACAAGATGAGACAAATTAATAACAAACCCCTCAATTTTTTATATTAAGTCCTAAGCGTTAAAAGATATTTGGAATATCGAACGTCGCCTTCTAGCATGATAAAATTAATAGAGTATTAAATATTTAATATGAGTTTGTTGTGTCACCACAAGGCAAGTATTAAGTATTTAAGATGTTGATTTATCACATTTGATGCTTATAAAGAAAATTGAACAATATTGTTTTGTTGTGTCACCACAAGGATGATATTTTTCTTTTTGAATATATGGAGTGCTTGGAGGTCGGACTTAACTTGGATAATTTTGATTCGGATGTGCCACCACTTGATCAAAATAATCTAAGAGGCAAAATCTGAGGAGTTGCGTAGTTGATGTAATTGACAAAAGTTGTCTACCTATTTATTTATATATAGTTTGTTGTGTCACCACAAGGCTATATACATTTGAAATGGGATCCTTATTCTCACTAGCAAATCTTTAATTAGATTTTTCTTAGAACTATATAAGTGAGGTAATATAGTTTGAATAAAATAGTGGGAGATACCAATTTAAAACAAGACCTAATTTATTTTGGTAATTAATAAAAGAATGTATGTTAAAATGTTGTTAATTACAAATTCATTTACGAGAATTTTACAATATCTAAAATTACTATCATTCGCTGCGAAGCATATTAGATGCTAAATTAACGGGCCAAATTAAACGGATTGGTTAAGGAATTTGAGAATAGTTCTCATATTTGAAAAGCTATCTTATGTCCTTAATATCTTTATCCTACGCAATGGTTGCGAATAATGCCTCTGAGGAAGAGATTGCTACTTTTAGAAAGTGGCGAGATGATGCATGATTGGCTCGATGCACCATGCTCGCATCCACGAAAGTAACAAGCTTCACGTCGGCATAAAACTATGGATGCTCCTACTATATTCTGCGCACATCAAGTAGTTGATGGTGAGGAAAGTAGGGTGATAGATATCGAGATATCTAAGGAGCTCTTCCGATCTAGAATGACCAGATGACACTACAGATGAGGATAAAAGTCCTTAACATTATCAATTTGATTGATCAATTAGGACAACGAGTTTTGTCATGGATGGAGAGTTGAGCCAAGATTTGATTTTGCACTCACTCCCAGACTCCTTTCACAATTGTTGTGAATTTTTATATGAACAAGCTAGATATCAGCCTCGCTGATTTGCTTAATATATTGAAAAATGTTGAGAGTCACTTTCCAACCAAGAAAGATCGAGTCTTACTGGTAGAGGCCAAAGGATCTTCTGAAAAGAAGAACGATTCAAAGAAGGTAAATAATAAAGGCATAAACAAAGGATAATAAGAACAAAAGCGATACGGATAGAAAGGAGTTTGCTTCCACCTTTGCAATAAGCTGGACATTTGGAAAGAAACTGCAGAAGCATCTTGCGAGAGGCTAACCAAAGAAGCTTAGTGAAGTTTGATTCAAATACAAATTTTTCATGATTTAAAATAAATTTTCTTTAAGTCAGGGTTCTACTTGGGTATTGGATACCGACTTTGGTTTATCATAAATATAGATTTATGAAGGACCAAGCGATAGAAAGCTAAACAAATATAAGTAATCCTATGTGCGGAAATGTAGCAAAGGTTGCCACATTAGCCATAGAAACTTATAGTTTAGCAATGCTTACTGAGCAAATCTATTAAGTCGATAAGTTGTTATTGTATTCCATTCTTGTTAAAAACATTATTTCCATTTTATTGTTGGACAATAAAATTTTTGGTATTATAATTAAGGACAATTGTTGTTACATTTATAATAATAATGTTTCGTATAGAACTGGAATATTACTTAATAGATTTTGTATACTGACTTTACGTGAAAATAATTTTGCAAATTGAACAAACTAGTATAAGAAAATGAGATGATCATTCAAAGAGTTGAATGTGTGTATTTTCTGAAATACAAGTATGAATTATTTGAAAGGTTCAAAGAATTCAGAAGTGAAACAAATTGGCAAAGTATTAAGATTCTTTGATTAGATCAAGGATAAATACTTGTGCAATAAGTTTCTAGATCATCTCAAATAGTTTTTTCTCATAATGGACACATCGACGATATCGCGATAATTGATTGATGTATCTGAATGAAAAATCGTACCTTGTTGGACGTAGTGCGGTCCATAATGATTTTACCTACATTCCAATTATCCTTCAGGATCATGTCCTAGAAATGGTCTGCATATCTCTGAAAAGGTAACCTCAAAATCCATTTCAAGACTCCATAAAAGTTATGGATGGGGAGGATTCTAATCTTAAGTATGTTAAGATAAGGGGTTGTCGACTTATGTGAAAAGGTTTGAAAGGATAAGCTTGGGACAAGATTTGACAAGTACAATTTGTGGGACACCCTAAAGTAAGTTTAGGGTATATGTTCTATAATCCTACTTAGCAAAAGGTGTTTATTGCGAAACACGCTTCCTTAAGAGATAAAGGTGTTTATCATTAAAAGGGGCTAGTGGGAGGATAATTGATCTTGAAGAATTCAAGAACCGCAAAATACTATAAGTCAAATAAGAGGAACCTATAGATAGACCTATTGTACCACAACCGAATCGTAAATCTGGAATAATACCAAAGATACCTAGGAGGTATGGATTCATCATAGATGATGATGATGAGGTACGCATCATAGAAGATGATGATCCAGAGTTACATTCGATGAGGTAAGACTTCTAGTGTGTACAAAAAGGGACGATTAGGGAACGCAGCGTGACATTCCTAGTATTATATGTTGATATACTACGGATAAGGAATGACATACTAATGCTACAATCAGTAAAGATAAAGTTGTCTAAAAATTCCTCCACGAATGATTTGGGAAGAGTATCTTAATTGGGGATATAAATCTATATAGATAGATTTTAGAGGATGCTCGACTTAACCCGAGCGACGTATATTCATTTGATGCTAAAGTCGTTTAGCATGGCAAACTCAAGAGATGTCTCATGTCGATGAGCTATGGAGTGTATCTCTTAATAGTCCCCACAGGACTCACGAAAAGAGAGGTCGCATGGTGACTATCATGTATGCAATGAAATATCTGAGACACGATGTTGATCGATCATATTCTGGAGAAGTTCAACGTGAGTCGATGAAAAACATCTTAAAGTTCTTAACCAAAGACTAAGGATGTGATCATATTCATGGTGGGTATTAATTAAAACTAGAGGGCTTAACAGACTCAAGTTTTTCGAGACGAGACCAAGATGATGTAAAAATCCACTTTAAGGTAAAGTGTTACCTTGAATCAGGTGGTGCGTTGAATTGGAAAGGTTCCAAATAGCAAGAGTTCTTTGGTTTAGTAATAAAGAAAAAGTATATAGCTATAAATGAAGCTGCAAGTTGATTGTTTAGATTAAAAGTTTATTACAGAACTAGGAATAGTTTCTAAGTCTCATCTTGGATCTAAACATGTGTTGTGGCACTTTCATTTGATTATTAGAATCATTGAAAGATGGGAAATCACTATAGAGATAGTGGACTCTCAAGAACAACATTACATATCCATTAACTAAAGCTTATCCAACAGCAGGATAATCGTCACTTAGAGAAGAAGAGTATAAGATACCATGACGATTGGCTTTAGTGAAAGTGGGAGATTGAAAGTAGTATGCACACAAGCCAATCATGTTTGATGATAAAGCATATACTTTGTAACAATCTTATTCATTTATTAAAGAGATGTCTCATGTCGATGAGCTATGGAGTGTATCTCTCTTAATAGTCCCCACAGACTCCTGAAAAGAGAGGTCGCATGAGTGACTATCATATCATGTATCTGAATGAAATATCTGAGACTGATGTTGTTAATCACCGTATTACGGAGAAGTTCACTGTGAGTCAGTGAAAAACATCTTAAAGTTCTTAACCAGCACTAAGGATGTGATCATATTCATGATGGGTATTAATTAAAACTAGAGGGCTTAACAGACTCAAGTTTTTTCAGACAGATCAAGATGACAGAAAAATCCACTTTAAGGTAAAGTGTTACCTTGAATGGTGGTGCAGTGAATTGGAAAGGTTCCAAATAGCAAAGAGTTGCTGGTTTAGTAATAAAGAAAAAGTATATAGCTATAAATGAAGCTGCAAGTTGATTGTTTAGATTAAAAGTTTATTACGTAACTAGGAATAGTTCTAAGTCTCATCTTGGATCTAAACATGTGTTGTGGCACTTTCATTTGATTATTAGAATCATTGAAGATGGGAAATCACTATAGAGATAGTGGACTCTCGAGAACAACATTACATATCCATTAACTAAAGCTTATCCAATGCGGCAGGATAATCGTCACTTAGAGAAGAAGAGTATAAGATACCATGACGATTGGCTTTAGTCTGAGTGGGAGATTGAAAGTAGTATGCACACAAGCCAATCATGTTTGATGATAAAGCATATACTTTGTAACAATCTTATTCATTTATTAATAAAAAGTATTAATTTATTAAAGGCTTTTAATTATCTACATGATCTTTGTTTTATAATATGTGATAAACCCATAGTTTTAAGCAATGCTTTTAGAATAATGATGATGATCATTCTAATGAGATCTAAATTCTTAGAAAGCTTAAAACTAAAATAGTTCCCAATCATTGGATTACTAAATTGGGGATTAGTGAATCCGGATAGATTGGTACATACGTTGTTTGCTTCATTGGATGAGGATGATTGATCTCACGATCATTTGTGTGGAACACTAAAGCAAGTATGTAAGTGCTTATTGGAGAATAAGTTCATTTGAACGTGGCTCATTAAGGAATACCTAATGGAGTTTTATTTGCTGTCAATAGGAATTCTGTAGTGATAGTAAAGACTGTGATCCTTGGACTTGAGATCATCATAGTATCTTGTGTATGATGAGTTATACTTTGACTTATTCCTTAAGACCCTTAGGGTATATCAAAGGGTATGCTTGGGTATAATAAGTTATGCATGGAGATAATGTATGATCGATAAAGAATCTACCACTTACAATAAAGAAGAGAAATGTCCTATGTGATTCGATAAATGACAACCCAAAGAGTCTTGGCAAGGCGAATGAAATTAGAAAGGAGTTTCTAATTTGCATTATTTGAGTTGTGCATTTAAGAGTCGAAATACATATAATTAAATAAAATAAGACTTGACAAGTAATTCCATGTCTTATATTTAATTGGGACATTGTATGGTGGAAGGATTGAATTATACTGATAACTATTTACTCAAAGGTTCTTTAATGATTAATGTTGAAATCTATATTATCCGGAAAGTCGTTGATCGCTGGGAGAACTTATCCCTATTGTAGAATAAATATTATTTATTTAAATTAATTAATTGTTTAATTTATTTATTTAAATAAGATTAGAATTGTTACTAATTGATTTATTCACAACCGGTTTAATATGGAGAACCTAAAGGGTCACACCATAAAAGGAAGAATAATTATTTAAGAAGTTAATGGCATAATCGTAATAATATGTTATGTATATTTAATTTAATCTATGGTGATAGAATAAATTAAATAGCTTAATATTATTATTTAATATTTTAGAAATATTAAATAAAAATTAATAAGAGGAGTCTTATTAATATTATTACAATTATTATTATTTTAATTTCTAAAAGAGTTTAGGAATTAATTTAATATAAGTACTCTCATTTATTCCTAATAAAATTAGGAGGTTAAATTAATTAAAAGAGTTTAATTAATTATCCCTAATAAGATTAGGGAGCTTAATTAATTAAAAGAATTTAATTAATTAAAACTCAATTCCTTAATTGTTAAGGTGGGTTGCCCACATCTATAAATAAGAGGAGTCTTATTATTGGTGAGATGGGGTTGTTGACTTTTATAATGACATAATTCCAATTTGTTGGAGAGTACCCTTTTCTATAGAGATAGAAAACTAGGGTTTGAGCCAAATACACCATCTTCTTGAATTCTTTATTTTTCCTTGGTGGATCACCTCTAGAGGCCAAACATATGGGTGGCTAACGTTGATCGAAAGGAAGGAACAAAACCGGTGGATTCAAGTTGAGCGAAAGGATTTGGAGGTGAACTTGTACACGAGGAAGCTCGATCTTCAAGGGTATGATTTTATTCTTTATCTTTTCGTTTAATAAATAATTATGCATAAAGGGTGATCCGGGTATATGGTTTGTAAATTTTTTAAACTCTGATTTTTACTCGCTTCCGCTTAATTTTGCAATTTTGATTGCTCATGAATATTACAAACCTAACAGGTAGTGCTTGTAAATATACTCAGCAAGTGGATGAGCACAACCATGTCTTATGATGACACGAGGTTGTATGTCATTAGACATCTTGTATGATAGTGGCAAAACACCCTTCCAAGTTAAATTCACCTCACCTTCAACATCAATAGACCACCATTCTATTCCTCGCTTATCCCCGCTTCGACCCAAATACACTTTTATTACCTAAAAGGAATTGTGAAACAAAAGGGTGAGCCTGACTAGCTCAATAAAGAATATTATGACTAACGATAAATAAATTATCAATAGTCTTCATCGAATAAATCGAGATTTAGAACATATGGTAGATGATAAAACTTTTCAACCATAGTTGCAAATGAAATGAGCAATCCATTAGAAGAGTCAAATAGACCATAAAATCTATTATATTCTCCATGTTAAAAGTCCAACAACAATGTTTTATCCTCGTAACATCAATCAACAATTCACATCCACAATCACATGTATAACTTCATAATCATAATTGTAGTTCTAAATTCCTCTTCTTATCCGGAATGAAGATAATTTCATCACTTCGTCTTTACGAAACATCAAAGATCATGGTTATACCAAATCACGATTCATGTTCATAATCATACTAATAAATTCATCTTTGCACTACTACTTAAAGATATTCATCATCAGTTCATCTTTGCACTACATGCCAAAGATATTCAACAACAAGTCATCTTTGCACTCTGAGCCAAAGATATTCAACAACAGTCATCTTTGCACTACGGGCCAAAGATATTCATCAATAATTCATCTTTACCTTCTGAAAGCAAAGATATTCATATATCAAAGAAATACATAATCATTTCGAAGTTATATAACAATAATTATAACCATGTTGATCAATTCACCTTTGCACTTAAGCTAAAAATATTCAATTATAAATTTAATGGTCATGATCATACCAGTCAACAATTCAACTTTTGCACTACTGGCCAAAGAGAACCTATAGTCACGATCATACCAATAATCTACCCATCTTTACACTCAAGTCAAAGAGAAATATTATCATTAGGGTTATAAGAATGTTATATAAAACACAATATAATCAAAACATGATTTTAATTTCAAAAGTAAGATTCATAAATTAACGATAATTTGATCGGGAGAAGAAACCAATTTGTAAGTGAATAAGTACCCGTGTTAAATACGTATAGTACCGTATAATGCAGCAGTAACCTCGACACGAAAAGATAAAGTTTCATAATAAAATTCATATCCATATTTATAACAACTTAATCTAAATATTATAAATCACTTAGAAATCTTATAATCTAATATTATTAATATTACAATAATATTTTAATCATTTCTTAAACTTATAAATAATTTAATCCAATTATTTACACTTTAATAATTAATGCATTTAATCATCTAAAATGCCAAACTCATAAGATTTCATCATCATTAACCAAAACTCTCATAAAAAATCAAGCGTATACCTCATATATGATTCTCAAGCCAATAAATCATATTTTCTAATTTTCTTACTTCACATAACATATTTAATTCATTTACTCATAACTAGAAATTTTCATGAAAAATACCAAATCGGTTCAAAAATATTTATTTTCCGGGATTTAGAAGAATATAGTCCCATATTGAATATATATTTTCTCAAAATTTTTAAAATTCATTTACTATTTTCCATATGGCCAAAACTACCGAATAGTTAGACATTTATCATAAATTGTACTTTTGTCCAAAAATTCCGAAATTAATACTAGATAATTGATATTATATAGATGTACTCCCAATAAAATTTCATCAATGTTGGAGTTAACCACAAGGAGTTATAAATGATTACTTTTAAAATAGTTTTTCTCATAAAATCCATAACTCCTAATCTATACATCCAAAATTCTCCATTTTTGGACACAATCTACAAAACTCATCAAAATATCATTTCAAATTTTTCCAGAATTTTTGAAGGTCCGAAAAAATACAAAACTGAAAAACATAATCACCCTTAAAAATCTCTTACTATCCTTTACCTCAAAAAGCGATCTTTTAACTAGAATAACGTATTTGAGCGAACTTGCATCAGTATAGCAACACTCAAGATATCAAAATACTCATAAGAATACACTGATAATATAGAGAGAAATAGATAGAAAACTTCAATTTAAATGTGATTTTCAATTCTAACCTAAGCACCCTATTTATAGGAAAATGCTTAAAACACTAAAAAGTAGAAAATTTAATATAATATTAATATATATTTAATAAATTCTCTCGCCCATCTAGACAATCTGATCTCACCATCAACACATGTTAAAGATGCCCACAAATATTTAAAAAACGTTTTCTTATTTAAATTATTTTAAACTTCCAAAAATCAATTATTTGAGCTTGAAACTTCAATAATTCATAATAAATAGTCATTTTATCGAAAAAATTCGAATTTTGCGACTTTTTTATAGGAAATTCAATTCTCTACAACTTTACTGAAGAAAGTTTTTCCAAATTCCAAACAAAATTGATCGAAATCCACAAATGGATAATTTTACACTTATAATCAAATTTCTATTAATAATTGTTTCCACCAACACACAAAATATGTGTTAAACATTTAATACCACAAAATACTCTTCCTCCTCATATACTCATATATCCCATATTCATTATAAAATATCACCGTTAATATATTATTAAAATAATATATTTAAATGAATTATTTTATCGAGAAAAAGATAAAATATTAATTTTAACAATTGTCACTTTAAAATTTTCTCCATCTATATCCACATAAAATGAATATTTTCCTTATCATATTAATCAATAATTAATTATTCACAAATAATATTACGAATCACAATAATGACAACCAGCGCAGCTTCTCGTGGAAAGAAGGGCTTTCCAATAAAGATTTCTCTCATTCTTAGCCTTGATTAGGTGACCAAACCTCTCCTTGAAGCGAACTTTCTAGACATTGTCAATAATATTTTCTAATAATATTATTTAGATAATATGAATTATTGATTCGATAATGGAAAATACGTGTAGTGACAATTATTAAAACAACGATAATGTGGCGCCCCCAAAATAGGTATACATCACCCATTCCGAGAGTTACAATACATGATACGTAAAACAACTACAACTTTATTACTACAACAAGAAAAGCTGTGAGTTTGAATACAAATATTATCTTCTAGACAATATCTATACTCAAATAAATCCTCATCACATTTATTGATACATTATTTTACAAAAATGGTGAGGACTACTAAACAATTCTTTCTAAAACCTTCATTCCATACCCCAGGCTTCGTACTCGCTATATATTCTGCGCCTCACGAGAAGAAAAATGGAACAAAAAGGAAAAGGGTGAGCTCAACTAGCCCAAGAAAGAATATTATGACTAAGATAATATACAACAAATTACCGTTAGTCTTCAACGAGGAAAAATCTAATAGAATACAATAGATGACAAATTTTAAATCAATATTCGCGAATGAAATAATAATTCATTAGAAGAGTTAAGTAGAGAATGCAAACTACTATCTTCTATATATGAATTTAAAAGTTCATCGTCATCTTTTATCTCCTAACATCAATCAATATACATCCGGAATCAAATATTCATCTTTGCACTTTCAGGGCCAAAGATATTCATCGATTAATCATGTTCATCTAAACACTGTTCATCTTTGCACTACTGACCCAAAGATATTCTTCGAAATCATTCATCTTTGCACTACAGGGCCAAAGATATTCAATAATATCATCATTTAAGACTAAGGATGATGAAAATAATTTTAAAGAAATGAATCCAATTGAAACAAAATGACAAGGATTAAGGATTAAGGATTAGTACTTTGTTTTATCCATGTTCAAAAATACCTCAAAAATAATCATAGTGGTGTAAAATTCAAGAATGATCAAAACATGGATACAATCAAAGCTAGTATCCGAAATAGATATTTTGGACAAAAGAAGAAATTTTATTTTTCGGTAAATAGTGTAGTATACGTGAATAGTCTTGGTATCGTGAATAAGTAACTCAACACCAAAAGATAGAAATTTACCAAAAACATCTTCACGCTTTCATGAATAGTACTCGTGAATAGTAACTTCGTGAATAGTAACCCCGAGCATGAAAAATTTCCAAATTTGATAAAAAGTTCCAACCAATATTTCAAAGATAATGATATTGAAGAAATAATATCATTCGAGAAGAAAATAACATCCCTTACCTCGAAAGATTAGTACTTAAATTTGGAATCTACGGGTATAATCTTTGAAGGAACTTGCACCGCCTAGCAATACTCAAAGTATACTCACAAGAATACGCTCAATATATCGAGAGAAATAGAGAGAAACTTGGGTTTACATTGTGATTTTCAATTCTAACCTAAGCACCCTATTTATAGGAAATTGCTTAGAACACCAAAGCGAAAATTGAATATAATATTAATATATTTTTCACATTTTCTTTAGCCCACCTTAGACAACTGATCCCAGGCCATTTGAATCACATGTGAGGCCAACTTAGTTGCAAAAAACGTTTTCTCAAAATAATTAACTAAAACTCCCAAAATTAATTATTTGAACTTGAACTTCAATAATTCATAATAAATAGCCCTTTTATCAGAAAATTCAAATCTCGCGAATTTTATAGGAAATTCAATTCTCTACAACTTTACAGAAGAAAGGTTTTCCGAATTCCAAACAGAAATTGACCGAAATCCACAAACGGGCGATTTTATAGGCTATAATCAAATTTCGGTCAATAATTGTGTCCACCAACACACAAAACATGTGTTAAACATTTAATGCCACAAAAATACTCTTCCTCCTCATATACTCATATATCCCACATTCATTGTAAAAATATCATCGTTAATATATTATTAAAATAATATATTTAAATGAATTATTTTATCAGAAAAAGATAAAATATTAATTTTCAACAATTGTCACATTAAAAATTTTCTCCATCTATATCCTCATAAAATCAATATTTTCCTCATCATATAAATCAATAATTAATTATTCATAAATAATATTACAGAATCACATTATTGACAACCGAGCGGTTCCTGGATAAAGGGGCTTTCGAATAAGAATTTCTTCTTCTACTGGTGGCCAGCAATTAGGTGACCAAACCTCTCCTTAGATGTAACTTTCTAGACATTGCCAATAATGTTATCTAATAATATTATTCAGGATAATATGAATTATTGCTTCGATAATGAAAATACGTGTAATGACAATTATTGAAACAACAAGAATATAAAATATCAACGCAAAGAATTATTAACTCGATAAAATCTTTGAATAATAATTATCGTAACCATTATTGAGTAAAGGCCTTCTTACGTAAGAATCAATAATTGGTGCAATACCTGGTGCTACTTCGTGTTTTAACCAATAGGGTATTTTAACAATGATAATTGATGAATAACTACGCCTAGTTATTTTTAAACCACTCATATTTGTCGTTTTCTTTATCCAATCGCTTTTCGTTATGGGGCCCACATGGTCATGGCACGTATCTAATATTCCCAAGCATTTGAATATTCTCCGGCCAACAATGAATATATTTATAACCACTTGCTTATTTTGAAATATTTGCGTATTTTACCCCTAACTATCTACATTAATCAAATCAACCCTTACTATTTCAAAATAATAAATAGAAAATTAAATTTCATTAATAATAAGTTGGGGTCTTACACTACAAGCCAAAGATATTCCATAATATCATCATTTAAGACCAAGATGATGAAAATATTTTTAAAGAAAGCGAATCCAAAGGAAACAAAATGACAAGGATTAAGGATTAAGGATTCGTACTTTGTTTTATCCACGTCCAAAAATACCTCAAAAATAATCACAAATGGTGTAAAATTCAAGAATGATCAAAACATGGATACAATCAAAACTAGTATCCGAGATTATATATTTTGGACGAAAAGGAAAATTTTATTTTTCGATGAATAATGTCGTATTCGTGTGAATAAGATTAGTATACGTGAATAGTCAAGTATATGTGAATAAGTAACTCACACACAAAAGTTCCAAATTTGATAAAAACTTTAGATCAATATTTCAACATAATGATATTGAAGAAATAATATCATTCTGAAAAAAAAAATATCCCTTACCTCGAAAAGATCAAGTCTTAAATTTGAACCCCTGATATAAAGTATGACTTGGACTTGCACCAGAGTATAGCAATACTCAAAGTATACTCAAAATACTCACAATCGCTTCGATAATATAGAGAGAAAACTTGAGCTTTACGTGTGATTTTCAATTCTAACCTAAGCACCCTATTTATAGGAAAATGCTTAGAACACCAACGCAGAAAATTTAATAAATTAATAATATTATTTTTCAAATTTCCTACGCCCACTAATTTAAATCCAAGACATCACCACCATGTGACAAAACATTAAAAACGTTTTTCTTAATTTAAATAATTAAAACTTTCAAAAATCAATTATTTCAGAGCTTCGGAAGTTCAATAATTCACAATAAATATCCCTTTTATCCAAAAATTCGAATCTCACGACTATTGTTGTAGGAGAATTTCACAATAATTTGGATCTTTTCGGTAGTCATACGTACTAACTCGTGTCCCAACAATGTTGCTTCACCCACCTCGTCCCAACATACTGGAGAGCGACACTTTCGTCCATATAATGCTTCAAATGGAGCCACACCTATACTTTCCTGCTAACTGTTGTTGTAGGAGAATTCCACCAATGGTAAATACTTATCCCAACTGCCCTTGAAGTCTAGGACACAGTCTTAATAAATCTTCAAGAGTTTGAATAGTCCTTCTCGATTGTCGTCCGCTTTGAGGATGGTATCTTAAACTAAATCGCAAATGCGTGCCCATAGCTTTTTGCAAGCTAACCCAAAATCTTGAAGTGAATCTTGGGTCACGATCCAAACTATGGATACAGGCATGCCATGCAACCTCATAATCTCATTCACGTATCTACTAGCAAGACGTTCAAGGAATAAGTCTCCGTGATCGGCAAGAAATGAGCGGACTTGGTAAATCTATCAACAATAACCCAAATAGCATTGATGCCTTGAGAAACCGTAGGAAGACCCGTAACGAAATCCATGGTAATGTGTTCCCACTTCCATTTCGAATCTCAAGTGGTTGCAACGGACCCTTAGTTACTAGATGCTCCGCCTTTACACGTTGACAAGTTAAACACATCGAGATAAACTTTGCAATCTCTCTCTTCATATTGTTCCACCAAAATGTATGTCAAGATCACGATACATTTTAGTACTTCGAGGATGGATTGCAAATGGTGTATTGTGTGCCTCCATCATAATCTTGTACTTCAAATCGAGTCGTTAGGGACACAAAGTCTAGAGTGGACTCAAAGTATTCCTTCTTTATCAATTCTCGCTTAGGAATAGCTCCTTCTTGTACTTTCTTCTTCATACGCATCATCTCAAAATTGGGTGGCTTGAGCGAACCTTAACTTTTCTATTAAAGTTGGCTCTACGCGTATACTTGACATCATCGCACTCATTCCGCGTATGATCTTCTACTCGATGCGTCGGCCACCACGTTCGCTTTTCGGGATGGTATTGAATGAATAGTGTGGTCGTAGTCTTTCAATAGCTCGAGCCAACGTCATTGCCGCGTGTTGAGTTCTTTTTAGTGAAGAAATATTTAAGGCTTTTATGGTCCGAATATATCTCCACTTTCTCCCCATATAGATAGTGCCTCCATATCTTTAAGCGCGCAACGATTGCTTGCTAACTCTAGATCATGAGTAGGATAATTCCTCTCATACTCTTTAAGTTGTCATGAGGCATAGGCTATGACTTTCCCACGTTGCATGAGAACACATCCTAACCCTTTGCACGAAGCATCATTGTAGATAACAAATCCATCCGAACCGGATGGTATTGTTAGAAACAGTCTTAGAAATAAGTCTCTCTTAAGCTCTTGGAAACTCTTCTCGCGTTCTTCGGCTCAAACGAATTTTGTATCCTTTCGAGTTAGGCGAGTTAATGGAGTAGCGATTAGAAAAACCTTCCATGAATCTCCGATAATAACCGGTTAAGCCCAAAAAGCTACGTCTTGATCCACCGACTTGGTTGCTCCCAACTTTGTATTGCTTCAATCTTGGCACGGTCCACGGATACTCCATGTTTCGACACCACATGCCCAAGGAATGTTACTTCCTCGAAGCGTAACTCGCATTTCTTCAATTTGGCATATAGTTTGGTTTCACGAAGCCTTTGGAGTACCGACTTCAAATGGTGCTCATGATCTTCACGACTTTTGGAATATATGAGGATGTCATCAATAAAAACAACAACGAACTGATCCAAATATTTCTTGAATACTCGATTCATCATATCCATGAAAAGCCGGGAGCATTAGTTAGTCCGAAAGACATGACTAAGAATTCATAATGCCCATCTGGAGTTACGAAGGCGGTCTTTGGAATATCCTCGATTCTAATCTTCACCGATGATATCCGAGCGAAGATCAATTTTGAAAAGAATTGTGCCCCTTGCAATTGGTCAAACAAGTCATCAATACGAGGTAGAGGATACCTATTCTTGATGGTGACATGATTAAATTCCCGATAGTCGATACAAAATCGCATACTCCCGCTCTTTCTTCTTTACTGAATAAAAACAGGGAGCACCCCGAGGAGATGTCTTAGAGACAAATGAAACCGATGTCCAACAATTCTGTAGTTGGACCTTAAACTCCCCGAAGTTCAATAGGAGCCATTCGATATGGGGTTTTAGAAATGGGCTTTGTACCGGGTTCAAGATCAATAAAGAATTCAACTTCACGTTACGGGGTAGGCCGGGAAGTTCTTGAAATACGTCGGAAAGTCAATAACAACAGAATATTATTCAAATTTGACATGTCTTTATTCAAATCCATAACATGGGCTAAGAAAGCTTGACATCCGTTTTCAATAAGCGAATAGCTTTATGATTAGATATGATGATGATTGATTTTAATGGTTTAGTTGCTTGAATTAAATCTAACAGGTTGATTAGGAATATGAAAACTAACAACCTTACGAAAATAATCAATTTTGGCATGATGAGTAGTTACCCAATCAATCCCAAAAATCACATCAAAAGCAAGTATCTTTAAAGAGATAAGGTCAATGGGTAAGGTGATGGTGCCAACTTGAATCAAACAAGATTTATAAGCGATGGATGTGATGAAAGTTTCTCCTAACGGAGTTTTCACGAGATAGGTCAAAGTCTAATTTCTCCTGAGTCAAGTTTAAACGTTGAGCACATGCGGAGAGATAAATGAATGGGTAGCACCGGTATCAAGTAAGGTATAAACTTCGCAAGAATTTATAAATAGCTTACCCGTGATCACCTCGTTTGGGTTCCTCGCATTTTGACCGATCCACAACAAACGCCTCTTCCGAAATCGTTGACTTTGACTTTTAAGGACGATCTTTTGAGTCACCATCCCATTGAACTAGGTTTCGCTTCTGTAGTAAAATCTCGAAAGCGATATGTCCTTCCTTTCCACAACTATAGCATACCTTGAACTGTTGTGGGCGGTTTGGACCGATATGTCCCTCTTTTCCGCATTTGTAGCATATGACCGGTGGTCGTTCTCCTCCTTAGAACCGATTCTTCTTGCATTGTCATCTTCATACGGTCGTTGTTAAATCTCCTCTTTTAAAATCTCTTCTGACTCGCTTCTTCTATTTTCATGGCCATGATTACCACCAGAGTGGTTACCATTTTTGTCCGTCTCGCTTTCTTTCTCCGCTAGTTATCATTATTACATTGACCGCTATCTCCGTGGTGCGATCCTGGTTATGGTCCCTCGGTTGAACATACTCGTTATCTCGCTTCTAACAATTGAGCCTGCTTAACAACATCTGAATAGAGAAAAATTTATGAGAAATGAGATATTGTCGTATCTTGGGGTTTCAAACCTCTCGAAACATCCGCGTCATCGTTCCTCATTCTCCACCAAATGTGGTGTCTGACTCGGATAACTCTGCAAACTTTGCCTCGTCTTGAGACACCGCCGTATTGTTTTGTTCTAATATGATGAATTCCACTTCCTTCATATAGCCCGAACACTTTCGAGAAAGTATTTGTCATTAAATAATTTCTGAAATGTCTCCCAAGACATCTTTGAGTCTTGGTACGGATGGATAGTGCTGCTACAGACTCCCACCGATAGATGCACCTCGCCACGGAACATAAAGGTGGCGAATGGAACCTTCTGTTCTCTGTGCATCCCAAGACATCGAATATCTTGGTAATTTGCTTGACCCATGTTTTCGCCATGATCGGATCTGGTTCGTCCCTTAAATTCTGTGGTCCCAACTCTTTGAATCTAACTTGGGCCGTGACAACCCGTGAATTGCTATCATTTCCTCCTGTATTTTTAACACGAGTCTCCCTCGTTTGATTTTGCATGAATCGCAAAAAGCTTATAAACATCCCTCGTTCATCATCTCGCCATTGGTGTTGTTCACAGGAGGAACATTTCCACTTGTTATGCGTTCTCTTCGTTGGTGAGTCTGAGCGTCTCCACAATCTCATTTCCATTGTTAATATTCTCGATCGACATTCTCAAATAATGTCATAAAACAAGAGTTAATTAAGAAATCAATATATCACATAATATACTTATATCTTGACCAACTAACAAATAAGCTTAGGTAGGACACACTTAGCGAAGGATTTACTCGTCTCTCCTCCTAGTTCTATTCCCCAATCTCCGCCAGAGATCATATCCCTAAGCTCGATACCAACCGCGACGCCCCCAAAATAGGTATACATCACCCATTCGAGTTGTCAATCGTGGTGTAAACAACTACAACCTTATTATTACAACAATAAAAGCTGTGAGATTGAATACAAATATTATCTTCTAGACAATATCTATACTCAAATAAATCCTCATCACATTTATTGATACATTATTTTACAAAATGGTGAGGACTACTAAACAACTCTCTCTAGAACCTTCATTCCATACCCCCAGACTAAATACTTTCGCTATATTCTCGCCTCCCGAGAAAAATGGAACAAAAAGGAAAAGGGTGAGCTCAACTAGCCCGAGAAAGAATATTATGACTAAGATAATATACAACAAATTACCGTTAGTCTTCAACGGGGAAAAATCTAATAGAATATAATGAGCAACAAATTTTAAATCAATATTAGCAATGAAATAATAATTCATTAGAAGAGTTAAGTAGAGAATGCAAACTACTATCTTCTATGTATGAATTTAAAAGTTCATCGTCTATCTTTTATCCTGTAACATCAATCAATATATATCCTGGAATCACATATTCATCTTTGCACTACGGGCCAAAGATATTCATCGATTAATCATGTTCATCTAAACACTGCTTCATCTTTGCACTACTGACAAAGATATTCTTCAGAAATCATTCATCTTTGCACTACTGAAGCCAAAGATATTCCATAATATCATCATTTAAGACCTGAAGATGATAAAAATATTTTTAAAGAAAGCGAATCTAGTGAAACAAAATGACAAGGATTAAGGATTAAAGATTAGTACTTTGTTTTATCCACGTCCAAAAATACCTCAAAAATAATCACGGTGGTGTAAAATTCAAGAATGATCAAAATATGGATACAATCAAAGCTAGTATCCGAGAATAGATATTTTGACAAAAAGGAAAATATTCATTTTTCGATGAATAATGTAATATGATAAGTGAATAATCTTCAGTATCGTGAATAGTCTTGATATCGTG
The DNA here is from genome assembly GCA_020205615.1 of Panax quinquefolius. Classification (NCBI taxonomy): domain Eukaryota; kingdom Viridiplantae; phylum Streptophyta; class Magnoliopsida; order Apiales; family Araliaceae; genus Panax; species Panax quinquefolius. The sequence goes on along the minus strand of CM035170.1, from coordinate 110,595,967 downwards.
AATAGTAACTCTCGACACCAAAAGTTCCAAATTTGATAAAAACTTCAGATCAATATTTCAACATAATGATATTGAAGAAATAATATCATTACGAAAAAATAATATCCCTTACCTCGAAAGATCAAGATCTTAAATTTGAAACACGGATATAAAGCTATGACTTGGACTTGCACCAGTATAGCAATACTCAAAGTATACTCAAAATACTCACAAGAATACGCTCGATAATATAGAGAGAGAAAACTTCAGTTTCTGGTGTGATTTTCAATTCTAACCTAAGCACCCTATTTATAGGAAAATGCTTAGAACACCAACGTAGAAAATTTAATAAATTAATAATATTATTTTTTCAAATTTCCTACGCCCACTAATTTGGTCCAAGACATCAGCCACCATGTGACAAAACATTAAAAACGTTTTTCTTAATTTAAATAATTAAAACTTCCAAAAATCAATTATTTCGGAGCTTTGGAACTTCAATAATTCACAATAAATATCCCTTTTATCCGAAAATTCGAATCTCGCGACTTTTTATAGGAAATTCAATTCTCTACAACTTTGCAGAAGAAAGTTTTTTCAAATTCCAAACAGAAATTGATAAAAATCCATAAACGAAGCGATTTTACATTTATAATCAAATTTCGATTCACTATAAATGGGGTCCACCATTTACATGTTTAACATGTTTTAAACATTTATTGCAACAAAAATACCCTTCCTCCTCGTATACTCATATATCTCACATTCGTTGTAAAAATATCACCATTATTATATATTTAAAATATAATAATACATTTAAATGAATTATCTTATCAGAAAAAGATAAAATTTCAATTTTCAACAATTGTCACATTAAAATTTTTCTCCATCTATATCCACATAAAATCAATATTTTCTTCATCATATGAATCAATAATTAATTATTCACAAATAATATTACGAGAATCACAATATTGACAACCAGTGCGCCTCCGTGAAAGAGGGGCTTCCCAATAAAGATTTCTCCTTACTAAATACAATTTAGGTGACCAAACCTCTCCTTGATGCAAAATTTCTAGACATTGCCAATAATGTTATCTAATAATATTATTCGGATAATATGAATTATTGCTTCGATAATGAAAAATACCGTAATGATAATTATTAAACAACAATAATATAAAATATCAACGCAAAGAATTATTGAATCAATAAAATAAAATAATTTGAATAAGAATTCTTGTAACCATTATTGAGTAGTGCCTTCTTACATAAGAATCAATAATTGGTGCAATCTGGTATCTTCTTGTGTTTTAACCAATGAGTATTTTAACAATATTATAATTATAATAACTACTTGTTATTTTTAAACAACTTCATATTTGTCATTTTCTTCATCCAATCGCTTTCCGTTATGGGGCCCACACATGGTCTGCTACTGTCGTTTAATATTCCCCACGAAAGCATTTAATATTCCACGACCAAATCGAATATTCCCAAACAACAATGAATATTTTATAACCACTTGCTTATTTTGAAATATTTGCGTATTTTACCCCTAACTATCCACATTAATCAAATCAACCTTTACTATTTCAAAATAATAAATAGAAAATTAAATTTCATTAATAATAAGTTGGGGTCTTAAGAGTAATATAAAATATCAACGCAGTAATTATTGAATTAATAAAATAAAATATTGAATAAAGAATTACTGTAACAATTATTGAGTAGTGCCTTTCTACGTAAAGAGTCAATAATTCAAAAATACTATGCAATACTGGTGTGCTATCTTGTGCAACAACGTGTATTACTTTACTTTACCCAATCGGTATTCCAACGATGTTAATCTTGATAACAATTACTGTTGTTATTTATAAAACTCCACTTTTTGTCGTTTTCTTCATCCCATAGCGGTTATTACATTATGGGGCCCACAAATGGTCATTGCTTGTAGTCAAATGCGAATATTCTCAGAGACAAAAAGAATATTCCACGACCAAACGAATATTCTTCGATAATAATGAATATTTTATAACCACTTGCTTATTTTGAAAAAATTATATATATCACCCTTAACTTTAACTTTTATCAATTTACCCATTTACTGAATAGTAATTATAAGAAAAATTGAATACTTTTATTTCATAAAATTCGGGGCCTTACAATCTCCCCTCCTTATGAAATTTCGTCCCCGAAATTTACGTACCTGGTATTTCAAAGAGTTGAGAATACCTTGCTTTCATTTCATTTATTCTATCTCCCGGTCATCATGATTTCTCAATTGCTCATCTCCCGTATTTGGATATCATTCTAGAATACGACTTCAAAACAAGGGTTAATTTAACAAATTAACATATCACATAATATCCCGATATTATGACTGACCAACAAATAAGCTTAGGTAGGAACACTAGCGAAGAATTTACTCATCTCTCCCCTCCTAGTTCTAATCCCGATCTCCGCCAGAGATCATGTCCCTAAGCTCTGATACCAAATGTGACGACCCCAAAATAGGTCTATTCCATCCAACCCATTCTGAGTCGCCAAATATATGGTACGGAAAATAACTACAACTTTATTAAACAATTGTCGTGCAAAATCTGACAACAACACATATCTTTGTGAGTTTGGATACAAATATATACCAACTCAGAAGACGTCACAATGACACCTTACATAAAGGTATAGTCAAAACCTGTTTTAGAAATTAGAATCTTTGGGAAGTGCTCAAGAAACTGTGGCGACCCCAAAATAGGTCCATTCCATCCAACCCATTCTTGAGTCGCCAAATACATAGTACGAAATAACTACAACTTTATTAATACATTTGTCGTGCAAAATACTGACAACATATATATCTCTATGAAGTTTAAATACAATTATTGTCTTCTGAGACAATATACATACCAAATAAATCCTCATCACAATTATTTATACATTATTTTAAAAAAAATGGTGAGGACTACTAAACAACTCTCTCTAAAACCTTCATTCCATACCCCAACTAAGTACTTTCATTACATTCTCGCCTCTGAGAAGAAAAATGGAACAACAAGGAAAGGGTGAGCTCAACTAGCCCGATAAAGAATATTATGACTAAGATAATATACAACAAATTATCGTTAGTCTTCAACGAGGAAAAATCTAATAGAATCTGATAGATGACGGTTTTAAATCAACAATCTGCAGCGAAACAACAATTCATTAGAAGAGTTAAGTAGAGAATGCAAACTACTATCTTCTATATATGAATTTAAAAGTTCATCGTCGATATTTTATCCTGTAACATCAATCAATATATATCACGGAATCAAATATTCATCTTTGTACTCTGGGGCCAAAGATATTTATCGATTAGTCATTCATCTAAACACTGTTCATCTTTTCTCTTCGGGCCAAAGATATTCATCGAAAATCATTCATTTTTGCACTACTGGGCCAAAGATATTCAATAATATCATCATTTAAGGCCGAGGATGATGAAAAATAGTTTTAAAGAAAGCGAATCCAAAGAAACAAAATGACAAGGATTAAGGATTAAGGATTAGTACTTTGTTTTATCCATGTCCAAAATACCTCAAAAATAATCATAGTGGTGTAAAATTCGAGAATGATCAAAACATGGATACAATCAAAGCTAGTATCCGAATAGATATTTTGGACGAAAAGGAAAATTTTCATTTTTCGATGAATAGTCTTTGTATTAAATGAATAATCTTAGTATCGTGAATAGTGTAATAAGTATACGTGAATAGAAACCCCGACACTAAAAGTTCCAAATTTGATTAAAAAGTTCGGATCAATACTTGGCATAATGATATTAGAATAAATAATATCATTTTTTAATAAAATAATATCCACTTACCTCAAAAGATAGTACTTACTAGTTGAAACACCTTGGATATAAGCTATGACTTGAACTTGCATAGTATAGCAACAAGATTTCTCAAAGTATACTCAAAATACTCACAAGAATACGCTCGATAATATAGAGAGAGAAAACTTCAATTTGTGGTGTGATTTTCAATTCTAACCTAAGCACCATATTTATAGAAAAATGCTTAGAACACCAAAATAGAAAATTTAATATAATATTAATATATATTTAATAAATTCTCTACGCCCATCTAGATAATCTGATCTCAGCCATCAACACATGTTAAAGATGCCCACAAATATTTAAAAAAACATTTTTCTTATTTAAATTATTTTAAACTTCCAAAAATCAATTATTTTGGAGCTTCAGAACTTCAATAATTCATAATAAATAGTCATTTTATCAGAAAATTTGAATCTCACTTTTTTTTCTAGGAAATTCAATTCTCTACAACTTTGCAGAAGAAAATTTTTCCAAATTCCAAACAAAAATTGACCGAAATTCACAAACGTACGATTTTATAGGCTATAATCAAATTTCGGTCAATAATTGTGTCCACCAACACACAAAATATGTGTTAAACATTTAATGCCACAAAAATACTATTCCTCCTCATATACTCATATATCCCACATTCATTATAAAAATATCACCGTTAATATATTATTAAAATAATATATTTAAATAAATTATTTTATCGTAAAAAGATAAAATATTAATTTTCAACAATTGTCACTTTAAAAATTTTCTCCATCTATATCCACATAAAATAAATATTTTCCTTATCATATTAATCAATAATTAATTATTCACAAATAATATTACGAAATCACAATAATGACAACTTAGCGGTTCCTGGAAGAGGGGCTTTCGAATAAAGATTTCTCCTTCTTGGCGCATTGATTAGGTGACCAAACCTCTCCTTGAGGCGAGAACTTTCTAGACATTGCCAATAATGTTTTCTAATAATATTATTCAAATAATATGAATTATTGATTCGATAATGGAAAATATCTTGTGTAGTGACAATTATTAAAACAACGGTAATATAAAATATCAACGCAAACAATTATTGAATCAATAAAATAAAATATTGAGCAAGAATTATCGTAATAATTATTGAGTAGTGCCTTTTACGTAAAGTCAATAATTCAAAATACTATGCAATACCGGTAGCTTCTTTTGCAACGCCAGACATTCTTACTTTACCCACCGGTATTCCAACGATGTTAATTCGTAACAATTACGTTATTATTTATAAAAACTCCTTTTATCGTTTTCTTCATCCGACGCAGTTATTCATTATGGGGCCCATAAATGGTCGCTACCGTCATTATGAATATTCCCCACAAAAGAATATTCCACGACCAAACGAATATTCCCAAATGATAATGAATATTTTATAACCACTTGCTTATTTTGAAAAAATTATATATATCACCCTTAAATTTAACTTTTATCAATTTAACCATTTCTTGAATAGTAATTATAAGAAAATTGAATACTTTTATTTCATAAAATTCGGGGCCTTACAAAACTTGTTATTGTGATGTCACCTGCAGACTTATATGTTGTTAGTATATTTGTTGAGAGTCATTGTCACCCATTAATAACTCCATGAAAAACACATTTGTTGCGATCTCACCGCAATATATCAACTGCCCAAAAGGCCCTGGCTCAATAGCTTCAGATGGTAAATGTACCATCGCATCAACAATTCAATTTGCTTGGAGTGCAATCGGGGGTTTGAGAATATTGGTTTATGCAAAGAGATTTTATAATCTCGAAAGAGATAAAGCCTTGATGAGAGATGAAAGGACATGATGGACATATGTTGCACGAGTTTTTAATGGGTGAACAAGGAAAGAATCCATCATTTTATTTCAAAATTGAGTCAAATGATGAAAACATGATTACTCATTGTTTTTGGGTGATTCAACCTCTGAGGCGAACTTCGGTTTTTTATGGTGATGTAGTGATATTTGATACTACGTCTGACACTTAATCGGTATGGATTAATTTTTATACACTAATGGGGTTAATAATCATGGTCAAACAATAATATTTGCATGTGCATTCTTGAGTAATGAGACCATAGATTCATTTGTTTGGCTTTTCAACCAATTTTTGGAAGCCATGTCAAGTGATGCCCCTAAGATGATCATTACTGATCAAGATCCTGCTATGACAAATGCAATTTCACAAACTCTACCAACAACATTTCATAGATATTGTAGTTGGCACATTTTAACTAAATTTTCTGAGAAGATAGATTCAGTTAAATACAGTGCTTACTATAAGGAGTTTTCAAATTGCATATGGAAAACAGAGATTAAAGAAGAGTTTGATTTGAAATGGTTAGAGTTGGTTGAGAATAGTGGGTTAAGTGACAACAAATGGCTACAATCAATGTTTGAAATTCGTGCTAAATGGGTGCCGACACATATACGAATCATGTTTTCTCAGCTGGAATGTCAAGTAGCCAACGAGCTGAAAGCTCTCACTCATTCTTCAAAAAATATGTTTCAAAAAATAATTCATTGGTGGATTTTATGATTCAGTTTGGTAGGGGACTTGAGCGTCAACTGTAAGACCCCAACTTATTATTAAAGAAATTTAATTTTCTCTATTTATTATTTTGAAATAGTAAGGGTTGATTTGATTAATGTGGATAGTTAGGGGTAAAATACGCAAATATTTCAAAATAAGCAAGTGGTTATAAAATATTCATTGTTGTCGGGAATATTCGTTTGGTCGTGGAATATTCTTCTTTGTCGGGGAATATTAAATGCGACGTACATGCGATATTTTGTGGGCCCCATAACTGAAAGCGATTGGATGAAGAAAACGACAAATATAAGTTGTTTAAAAATAACAACGTAGTTATTACCGTTAATCTTTGTTAAAATACTCTTTGGTTAAAACACAAAGATGCATACTCAGTATTGCACATCAATTATTGATTCTTACGTGAAGAAGGTACTACTTAATAATGGTTACGATAATTATCGCTCAAGATTTTATTGATTCAATAATTCACGCATTGATATTTTATATTACCGTTGTTTCAATAAATTATCATTACGGTATTTTCCATTATCGAGACAATAATTCATATTATCTCGAATAATATTATTGGATAATATTATTGGCAATGTCTAGAAAGTTCATGCTAAGGAGAGGTTTGGTCACCTAATTGCTCGCCATAAGGAGAAATCTTTATTGAAAGCCCTCTTTCGCAGGAATCGTCTCAGTTGTCGATATTGTGATTACAGTAATATTATTTGTGAATAATTAATTATTGATTCATATGATAAGAAAAATATTGATTTTATGTGGATATAGATGGAGAAAATTTTTAATGTGACAATTGTTGAAAATTGAAATTTTATCTTTTCTCGATAAAATAATTCATTTAGATATATTATTATATTCTAATAAAATAATAATGGTGATATTTTTACAAATCTAATGTGGGATATATGAGTATCTGAGGAGGAAGAGTATTTTTGTTGCAATAAATGTTTAAAACATGTTAAACATGTCAATTGGACCCCATTTATCGATCGAAATTTGATTATAGCACGTAAAAAATCGCTTGTTTGTGGATTTCTTGTTAATTTTTGTTTGGAATTTGGAAAACTTTCTTCCGCAAAGTTGTAGAGAATTGAATGTCCTATAAAGAATTGCGAGATTCGAATTTTTACGCAAAAGGGCTATTTATTATGAATTATTGAAGTTCAAGTTCAAATAATTGATTTTTGGAAGTTTAAAATATTTAAAATTAAAAACGTTTTTTTTTGTTAGTCTTGTGTAGTGGGCTGGTTGGTTGGTGGCTAATGTTGGGCAAATTAAGTTATTAATGCGTTGGAAATATATATATATATATATATATATATAAATTTATTAAATTTTCTGCTTTTGGTGTTCTAAAGCGATTTCCTATAAATAGGTGCTTAGGTTAGAATTGAAAATCACACCAAAATCAAGTTTTCTCTCTATATTATCGAGTGTATTCTTGTGAGTATTTTGAGTATACTTTGAGTATTATATACTCGATGCAAGTTCAAGTCATAGCTTATATCCTGTTTCAACTAAAGTATCATTTTCATGAGGTAAGGATATTATTTTTTCGTAATGATATTATTTCTTCAATATCATTATGTTAAAATATTGATCTGAAGTTTTTATCAAATTTGGAACTTTTGGTGTCGAGTTACTATGCACGATATCTGACTATTCACGATACGACACTTATTCACGAATCACTTGCACTATTCATCGAAAAATAAAAATTTTCTTTTCGTCTAAAATATCTATTCTCGATACTAGCTTTGATTGTATCCATGTTTTGATCATTCTTGAATTTTACACCAATCGTGATTATTTTTGAGGTATTTTTTTGGACGTGGATAAAACAAAGTACGAATCCTTAATCCTTAATCCTCATTATCATTTTGTTTCACCGGATTCGCTTTTTAAAAATATTTTCATCATCTTCATCTTAAATGATGATATTATGGAATATCTTTGGTCCAGAAGTGCAAAGATGAATGATTTCAAGAATATCTTTGTCCGTAGTGCAAAGATGAACAGTGTTTAGATGAACACGACTTAATCGATGAATATCTTTGGCTCAGTAGTGCAAAGATGAATATTTGATTCCGTATATATATCGATTGATGTTACAGGATAAAAGATAGACGATGAACTTTTAAATTCATAAATAGAAGATAGTAGTTTGTATTCTCTACTTAACTCTTCTAATGAATTATTATTTCACTTAATAATATTGATTTAGAATTTATTGTCTATTGTATTCTATTAGATTTTTCCCTCGTGAAGACTAACAATAATTTGTTGTATATTATCTTAGTCATAATATTATTTCTTTATCGGGCTAGTTGAGCTCACCCTTTCCTTTTTGTTCCATTTTTCTTCTCGTGAGGCGAGAATATAAATGCGAGTGCAGTCGGGTATGGAATGAAAGTTCTAGAGAGAGTTGTTTAGTAGTCCTCACCATTTTTGTAAAATAATGTATCAATAAATGTGATGAGGATTTATTTGAGTATAGATATTGTCTAGAAGATAATATTTGTATTCAAACTCACAGTTTTACTGTTGTAATAATAAAGTTATAAGTTGTTTCTGTACCATGTATTGACAACTCAGAATGGGTGATGTATACCTATTTTGGGGGCGTCACATCAACGTCATGAAGAATTATTGGCGGATCACAAAGACGTGATTGAGAAGCCTAAAATGAAAATGCTTCACGACTTTTTGGTGCATATGGTTGATATCTATACACATGATATATTTTTTAAGTTTCAGGATGAGATGTGGGAGAGCTTGACTTTTAAATTTGAGCTTATAAATGAGGATGAAGATCACTGTGTGTACAACATTGCAAGAAAAAGTGGCGGTAATTATCCATTGCGACAAATTCATTATGACAAGGTTAAGGATTGTGCTTCATGTACTTGCAAAAAATTTGAGAGCATGGGAATTCCTTGTAGACACGTGTTGGGATATTTGCACAAAAATAGTTAAATCTGGGGTAGTCGTTGATGGTAGTGGCATTGAGATAACTGATAACAGGACATATCTACTGAAGCGGAGTCACTTAATGCAACTAGCCTTAGATATGGTTGACAAGGCCCTTACTAGCAAAGAAGCAACTAAGGTCTATATTGATGCTTTGAGTGGTGCACATGATAAAATTAATCAAATGATTAGTTATGGTACAAGTTTTGTTGATCTCAGTGAAAGAAGTCAAATTCCAAGTGTAGTTGCTTGAGGAGTGGGGTATGAACTACTACAACGAAACCAAGTCAAGTGCGTGCAAAGGGTTGTGGTAAAAGGCTTAAGGAGAGAAGAGAAAACATTAGGGGGACCAAAAAAATCTAAAGCTAGACGGTGTAATGGGTGTGTTTTGGTTGGCCAAACGCACGACAAAAGAAACTGTCCCATGCTTACAAATCGGTAAAAAATTTGTAAATTTTGCATTTGTTTTCATAGATATTTTTGTCTTATATGTTGTGCTTATTAGTTGTCATTTTTGTTGCAGGTATTCACCTTGTCATGACGGAGCAACTCCCAACCCAAGTGTAGATGTTGATAGTTATTCATCTCTAGGTGATTATATTTTGTCAACTAACATTGTATTTTATTCTTTGGAATTATGTCTTGATTATGTCTTGATTTGAACTGAACTGGAGCAGGGAGGCGATATGAGGGAATGAGTGGAAGCCTTGATTATGTCTTGATTTATGAGGGAATGAGGGATATGAACTGCAATTATGAGGGAATGAACTGCAATTGTGTACTGATTTACTTTTGGATATTAGACTATGTATTTTGTTACTTTTGTATGACATTGATTGGAATGTACCAATATTTTGTATGAATTCAGTTAAATTTGGCTTTGCTTGGAACATACCAATACATTGGTTTTATGATTAGGGTCTCTGTTTTCTTTGTGCTTGAAGTAATTTTTTTCTTGTTTTTCCTATGTTGAGGCAGGGGTTTCTTGTTTCCATTGAGTAATCATGTTGGTTGTGCATGTTCAAATTGGTATCTTGGTGGACAATAGCTGTTTTGATAAAGATTTTTTTTCTGTTTAATCAATCTTTGATAATGGCACATTATATTTTACAGGGTTCTGAAACTTGTATATTCTTGATACCCTGCTGCTTCATCCCCATACATTGCTTTTATTAATGGAATCCCAAGGATCAATGTGTTGGGTAATGTTGAGAGTGAAATACCATTATGACCCGATTCGGGCTTCCTCTGAGCTCAATTTGGTGATTACTCCCAACCTGATAAAAGCAAGAACTTTTTAAAGGGTATCAGTAGCTACAAGCATGAGGTTCATTTTGTAAGGGTTACTTGTAGAGATGAGCTTGAAGGACAAAAGGGGAATTGAATGAGCCTGAGCATTGATGCCTGTGGGGGGTTCATGCTTACATCGAAGATTCCTTGTTTTACTAATTATAAATAGCTAGAGCTGATACTTGTATTTTATTTTATCAAAATACTAGTATAATGTAATATAAGAATAATCCTAGGTGATACATTGGTTTCTTTCAATGAGTCTCCAGTTTCTTTCAGTGAGTTATTGGCTATTGCATTGCTTATCTTCACTTGTTCAGAGAATAGTACTTGTACCACAATTCTTAGTGGGAGGCGTTCATTTTGGGCAGCGTGCATGCAAGCATTAAGTAGCAACCATCCTGAAACTTTAGAGGAGAAAGATTTGTGAACCCAGTCAATTTGTGAACATAGCAAACCATACATTTGAGTTCACACAAACAATTCCAAAATTAGCATTTTGTCAAGTCCAAAATAGAAATGAGCATCCAGATTTAGAACATGTTACTTTTCATACCATAAATCCACCAATCTCATACATAACGTGTTGGTTAAATAATGAACATTATCAAAATTACAACCGATTTAATAAAATTAACAACAACACCGCATACATAACATTAACAATTATGACAAATCGTTGAGTTAGTTGCAATTGACGAATTTCAATCTTCATCATCGCTACTTCGTTGGAGTCGTTAGAATTCGTTGGATGAGTTGTTACATTTAAACGCTCGGATGTGTCCATCTGCAACCTCCCTTGATTATGCAACACTCGAACATATTCGTCACACCAGCCGATGAAGTTACCACATTGCTGCATATTTTGGGGCACAATAAATTTATTCACTTATGTAAAAGGAATAAGTATAAAAAAATTGCAATACATAAATACATACCATTCTTGGGCAAGAATAATAGTGTTTACCCGGATTCTTTTCCGACATTGAAAGTTTTACTATACAAGGGTCCGTACCACAACGACATATGAACGGAGGCCATACGGATGTAGCAGTAGACGAATTTGATGACATATTTTCTATCAGCGGACATGCATAAAAAAGAACAATAATAATTCCAAATTGTATATTTGAATGAATAAAATATTTTTATTCAAAAGTAAAATCACAATTAATGTAGAATATTATCATGAACATCATTGTCTGTAAATAAAATAAACTCTAGACGCAGACTTAGTGTAATATAGTGTTAATGTAGACTTCGTTTCTTTCATAATTAATAAAATAAACTCTAGATTTCCATTTTTGTGATCCAAAGTGGCATAGCAATAAAACAAAGTTGTTCTTGCTTAAGGATACTCCAAATAAGAAGGCTTGCAATCATCCCTAGTCATTATTAACTACACTTCTTTGACAGAAACTTCAAAGAACAAGTGATGCTACAAAAACATCATCAAAACAAAAAAAACCTAGACTTCACCCCTTTGATTCACCTTTGTGAAATCCTACAGAGTACAAGTAAAAACAAAAACAAGTTTAGCTACAAAAACAAGTTTAGCTACAAAAACATCATCATATAATCCTCAATTAAGCAAAGATATACCTTTTTGAGAGGGGAAAAAACCCTAGATGCACCCCTTTGATTCACCTCTCATGAAATCACATTAAGTGAATTAAGCCCTTTCTTTGAAATCTGTTAGGATATAAGCATTAGGATATACACGTTAGGTGAATTCACAGAGGTGAAATCAGGGCGGAAATCATGTTAGGATATACACTGTTCGTGAATTAAGCCTTTTGCTTCACCTCTTTAAAATTCGTTTGCTTGATCACATTTGTTGATCACATTAGTTCTGCGAAAAGAAGAAGCATCGAAGGGTTTGGGGATATTCGTAGATCAAGATTGGGGAAATCGTAGATTGAAGATTGGGGAAATTCGTTTGGGGATATGTTAGGATATACATGATTCGGTTTGTTTTGTATGACCCGTATCCTATCCTTTTTAATTTTGACCCAGCGTGTTAGGGAGTCCGTTGTTAAGTCTGTCTGCTGACGAGGCCGTCCCGATCCCCCATATATATATATATATATATATATATATATATATATATATATATATATATATATATATATATAAACAAACCTGTTAGAGAATCTTATTTATAAATTTAAAAAAAAATACTTCAAAGGAAAATATATTCTTTGCAAATAAAAGACTATTTTAATGAAACAAAGGGAATATTGTAATTAAATGTTTTTACCTGATAGTTATTCAAAGTGGGATATTTCAAAGGTGTTTTTTTTCTTCTTAATAATAGTATTTTTATAAAGTTAATCCTTAGCACCAAATTAACATCTACGCTCTGTTTCTGAGTTTTAAAATGGACAGAAAAGAAAAGAAATAGACGAAAAATTTAAGTTTTCTTTCCAATTCTTATGTTTACGAGTTTTTAATAAGCGAAAAAGAAAAGAAATGGATAGAAAACTTGGCCACTTTTTTTTACGCTAAAGTTTTCCATCCAAATTTGGCATGATTTGAATGGAAAAAGAAGTTAGAATAAGTAATATTTTTATAATTCCATATTATCCTCAACTTTTAATATAATAAATTTTAAATTACAACTCATGTCCTCAATTTTAAATTTTCTATCCTTTTCCATTAAAAACTCAGAAACAACATAAAGGAAAACTTTAAGTTTTCTATTCTTTTCTTTTCTGTTCTAATTTAAGTTTTCTATTCTTTTCTTTTCTGTTCAAAACTCAGAATCAAAGTGCTAAATTCTAATCTTAAGCTTTATACATGATAATAATTTTGTGAATAAATTATTGGAAGTGTTGTCTGTTTGCTACTTTCTACCTCCCTTTAGAAAATATTTTAAAGGAAATTGATACTTCTATAATATTTTTTGATATTTTTTACATGAAAAGTGTCGTTATAAATGTTTATCGACGATAAAAACTATAACGACAATTTTCATATAAAAATATCATTTGCTGTTATGAATTTATCAATTTCGTATTTTAAATTAGTCCGAATGCTAGCTGTTGCTCTCTAAATCTATATATGATGTATTTTCAAAAAGCTGAACGAATTTAGGTTTCCACCTTTAAGTTTAACCAAGTATTCTTATTCTTACATGTGACTCATGAGATAATTGAATATTCTGTTCTCTTGTTCATCCCTTTGACCAATATCATGTATAAACTTTAATTATTCGCGCCTATTTTGGCTTACTATTAATATTATTTTATTTTTTAAAAGGCTTATATTTTAAAAAATATAATATAATTTTATAATTATGAATCAAACGTCATTGAAGTAGGAGAAAATAAACTTATAAACAAATCTCACCTAAAATAATCAATTTCTTTTCATAATGAAAGAAATATTCAATTGTATCGATGCATCCTCGATGGGCTAGGTTAAGTTCAGTGCTCTTGTTATGAAGCACAAAGTTGACTAGCTACTTGCTCTCGACTTACTTGAAAATCAAGTTGATAATAAACCCATCGAAGTAGAGCAGCAAGAAAGAGGGGCAGAGGGGCAGAGGGGCAGAGGGGGGGAGGGGGGAATCTTTGAATATGTGATAAGCAAATCCATTCCATCTTAACCTGATCCCGCTCATGTTCGAAAATACGTTGACGACCTGGCTAACGTAGTTGTTTAACGAATGGCTATAGCCCACGATCAAAGTATACTACCAGTCGTCTAAGTACGGGTGGAATAGTTCATTGTGGAGAGTGCATAACGTGACATGGGCATTGGTGAGTCGAAAAGGCACTACCAAATCATTAAAGACCCCTTTATTAGTAAGGTTGCTTGCTTGTCACGCATGTCGTATTTGGCTCGTCACCTAATATTAGCCCACCCTACAATATGAAGTAAAAAAAACAAAATAAGTGATTTTAGCCTTTATAAAAAGAAATTTGATTCTTGAACCCCTTTAACACTCATGTCACGTCGAGGTACTGCAAAAGAAAAACCTATAAAATTCAATCTAATTTATTGCAATCGATTAGTTAACATGTTGGTTAATCTTATTTTGAAATACGGAAAAGAATCATTGGTTATTCAAATTATCTATCGAGCTGTGAAAAAGATTTAACAAAAAACAGAAACAAATTCAATGTCTGTTTTATATCAAGCAATACATGGAGTAACTTTCGATATAGCAGTAAAAGCAAGACGTGTAGGTGGATCAAATCATCAAGTTCCAACTGAAAAAGGATCCACACAAGAAAAAACACTTGTCATTCGTTGGTTATTAGCGACATCCCAAAAAGTTCCGATGATCAGAAATGTTGATGAACTCGAATGGTGGAGCAACCATCGAAGTTACTCCGGAGACCCTCGCAGTACCCAGTTAAAGAATAGAGAAAAAAGATATATGAGAGCTAGATTTTGCGTATCTTGATCATGAGTATTGTGGAGTATTTATAAAGAATTATCTCTAGTGTAGTCGAATATGAATTGTGTCTCCTTGGTGATAAAGATTTGGACAACCTCCTGGGTGAATCAATCTAAGATTACTCTTTTATGGTGATCTCTATAAAGAGAAAATTATCAAAAGTGTCCGCCTAGTTCATGATACTTCGAGGATTATTATTTTGAATTAGAATGAATTTGAATCGTTCTTGTGTTTTCTCACCTAAATCAATTAGAATGAATGAATGGTTTTAATATTATTATTATTATTATTGCTATTATTATAATAATAATTATTATTATTTTGAATTAAAATTAGAATGAATCTGAATCGTCCTTGTGCTTTTCCGTCCAAATCAATTAGAATGAATCTGAACCATTCTTGTATTTTTTCACCCAAATTCAAAATGAGTTATGTTTTATTATATAGATTTCGCACAACAAAATTATTAATTGCCCTTACTTTCCAACAATTTTAATAAAAATATCATCTATCCATAATATATTAATGGTTGCTTTAAATACGTACTTTATCCAAGATGGGTTTATAATACTATAGAATTAATGAAGAACTTCCAACCTTGTCTTCGCCTTTGTTGGCCCTCATAAATCCCCCAACTTATTTCTTATTTATTTATTTATGATGACACTTGCCAATTCCCATTTTTTTTCTTTTTTGGGACTTCATCTTACTTTCTATTTTTTATTATTCTTTTTTTCTGGTGAACTATTAGATTTCCAATTGCACGATAATTATTCAATTATTTTTTCAAGCTAATTTAGTGTTACCAATGCTTATGTAAATTCTAATCAATTCTAGTTATAAACTTATAAAAATTATTCTATTGAGTTGTTTTATTTCCAGTTCTAAATGACCGAAATAATTACCTTAGTAGTAATGAAGGTTTAAACTTGTTACTTGAATGGTAGTTCATTTCGTTACGCGATACGAAGAAGGGAACGCGATACGCTATATAATAAAAACGCGGTATGCTAGAATATATTTATACAAGTATTATAGTTAGAAATTCTTTTAGAATTTAAATGTAATAAATCTAAATTTTGTGGAAGATTTTAGTTAAATCAATAAGTTGATTGTGTTATAAATAATTTAATACAAATATAATGTTTGAGCATCTAATTCTAATGTAGAATATTGATATTTGTTAAATTATAGGTAAAATAAAAAAAATAAATTTTCGATACCCTAAATTTAAAGTAATGATACGTAATAGTATCCATAAGCGATTTGCTAGATGAATAAAAATATTTGGTTACTCTGGTTTAAACATTGATTAAACAACTGCTTTGTCAGGCTTACCTAATAATCTTAGCACTATTATAGTGGCTGATTGAATTTGTCCTTTAACAACCTTCAATCCAATAGGGCTTCAATTATGAAATAAAGGGGAGCAAAGATTAAATCAAAGGCCTATCTATATACCCAAAGAAGCTAATGCTAGATATCTTTTTCAGAAATTGCTTGATTCATCATCTAATAATATCAATGGAAACTCGGACTAGCTAGGATATCTTCGGGGGTTTTGGGAGTCGGTTCGTGGGCGCCTTCAGTTGGTACGACGTCGGTAAAAGGTTTTGTTCTCATCTGGGCGATTGGTTGTGTTTGAAGATGGTCTTTGGCATCTTTGAATTCGTTTTCCCAGTCCTAGGGAGTGGAATCAAACTCGAAGGTGGTCTTCAAGGTTTAGCCACGTGGCACACTGGGTTGATGATTTGACTTTTGTGGTAGCTTAAGTGTATTATTTGTTGATTAATTTTTATACTCTCTTATTTTAAATTTCTTATAATAAAACAGTGGAAAACAATGTTGGAATGTGGTCTGATAAATTTGAGAGATTTGAGGGAATCCACGCCACGTGGCTGAATGGTTACTTATAATTCCCTTGTCTAATTTGCCTTCTTGTGTCTAAGGAAGTCAAATCTTATTCATTTATGAGACTTACAGTTATAAGAAATCTTTACGTATGACTCTTATTCCAATTCAGGGATGGACATGGTGAATTGGGGCGGTGTGGTCAAATTATAAATACAGTCATAATTCAAGTTCACTTATTTACTAGAGCAATTACATTACATACATCTATTATTAACGTTTCTGACATGTACTTATTTTCACATCAGAATTATCCTCCGGTGGCCCCGACTATCAAACTTTTTAGTGTGTTTGTTTAATTAATGTTGTTTGAAAATTTGGGTAAACGGACACATTTTGGCGTTAATAAAAACCATTTTCATCATGAAGTTACCATTATTGATTTAGTGTAGTGTTCCAAAGTCCAAACAATTAATCTTATTGGTGTACAATTATCATTCTATGACTAATTACATATACTACATAATAGAAATAGATCCTTTAAAATTTTGATAAAATTGGGCATTTGAATTTTGAGCCTTGAAATGGGCCATCCTTGTTGCCATAACGTGTGCGCGATAATGTAATTTATTGCCAATTTTAGTTGGCGATGTGCATCCTTATTTGCTTAACAATATTTAGGGCAAGAGTTGTTGAAATTTAGCTCACGGGATGAGGAAATCAATTGTGTCGATTAGAGCACACTTATTTTTTGTTCTTATTTGAAGTTGACAATCAAGAAAAACACAAGCATCGTAAATAAATATTTCATCCGTTCTAAAATTAAAAATACATTTTGACTTTTAAAATCGATTTGTGAAATCTTAAAATTTAAAATTGATATAAAGTTATTTAATTTTGATACAAACAAATATATATAACTATTGTAAAGTAACTATGAACTACTACTAACTATTACACTTGTTGTTTTTAAAACTTGAATGAAATTGTATCAGTGTTGAGTTTTAAGATTTTGTGAATTAATTCTAAAAAATCAAAATGTATCTCTAATTTTGGAAGGACTTGAGATTATATTTTACAAAGTAAGGAACTTGAATACAATGATGCACGGTTTCAACGTAGTATTACATAGCTCAACTTTGTTTTTTAAGAAGAAGAGACTTCTTATTCAAGATGTCAAGACGTAGTAGTAGTATCATAGTATGGTATGATTAATCATTTTGTAATTCAAAATATTTGACCCAACCCAACTAATACTGTTGAGACATTATAAATGGTCATTAAATAAAATTAGGCCGCAGCAGTAGTAGTAGTAGTATAACTTTAGCTATAGCGAGTCGTCGTCATCTTTCTTCTTTGTCACGCTGCCAAGTTTATAAATTCAAATTGAGAGTTCATAAATGCCTTCCTATCATGCACATAGAAGAGATATCTATTCAAATAGTACTCCATCAATAAGGGTGTGGTTAGAGCTTTAAAAACAGTTGAGCTTATAGTAGTAGTAGTACATTAATTAATTTAGTCCATTTTTTCATTTTTCCAAACAATTAATACTTATACATTTCATGCCCCTCAATTCACACTCTATCGTCTTCTTCCATTCCTCTTTCAATTCTCAACTCTCTTTTTTCTCTCTCCTCCTCTATACAACTAACTCCCTATAATTAAATTAAGCTTTAAAGCAATCTCTCTCTCTCTCTCTCTCTCTCTCTCCCTCTCTCCCCTCTGAGGCTTTGAGTCCTTTTATATATAAATTACTCTTCCATTTGGTTCCCAAAAGTTTCTCAATCTCAAGGTATATTCAAGTTTTTGGTACTACAAATAAAGTTTACTTATAAAATATTATTTTTCATCCTAATTTGATCTCTTTTGATAATTTGGTTATAGTTTAATATAGACAGGCCACGACAAGTGCAAAAGAGAGAGCCAGAGCTTTGGAAAAAAGATGAGTGGAAGAAATGGGAAGGTGCCAAAACTTGAGCTGAAGCTAAATTTGTCACCACCAAGGGGTAACCCACATGTTGACATCCCTAGCCGATCGGCAACGGTATCACCCACATCTCCTCCGCCAAGTTCATGCGTCTCGTCCGAGCTCAACCAAGAGTACTCAAGTAGTCCGGAAGCAACATCGATGATGCTAGTAGGTTGCCCCCGATGCCTCATGTACGTCATGCTGGCCGAGGAGGATCCCAGCTGCCCGAAATGCAAAACCACTGTTTTACTCGATGTCCTCCATCAGATCAATTCTACCACCACCAACAACAAAACCAGGAAGAACTAATTAATTCCTATTAAATTATATATATATATATATATATATATATATATATATATGCTTCTTCTTTTTCGGCACTAGGACTGGCGCTCCACTTTTTTGTATGTTAGTCGATCGAGATGAGATTAGAAATAAAAATTGGACCGCCAAAATCGCAATCAATCAGTTTTCATGAGTTTTAATTTTATGTTTTTAGCATAGGATATGGACCATATGGTTAAATTCAGGTACGTTCCTAATCCTTGTTCAGGGCCAACTGTTTCTACCTTCCCTAATTTTCTACTAGATAAAAAAAATGCTTTAGGGTAATTTTTCTGCCTTCAGTTTCAATGCTTCTATTTTGTTATATGTTGTTACTTCATGTCCAATCACAGCAAGTCATATCAAAGAGAAATTTAGCAACTAGTCCTTTCTGCATGAAAATATGTACTTCAAATTCTGCGACAGCAAAGCACGTAGTAGTAGTATTTAGTAGTACTTGAGAGCAGTTAGTATTAGACAAGATGAGTTTTTGTTTTAAAGTACAATCAAACCCCACTGCTTGAGTTTGTGTTTTGCATATATATACAGTTCCCCACCTACTGCTTCACGTGAAAATGGAGAAAATATTCATACTCCCTCCTTTCCATTTTATAAGTCATTTAAGATATTAAAAAAATCACATTAATACTAATGCTAGATAATTAATGTTGGTTTCAAATTTTATTACTACCCATATACTAATTAAATATTCTTCCACCTCTCTCAATTACTCTATTTTAGAGGTAAAGTAAGAAATAATTAATATATGTAAACGTCTTGTATTATCAAAAAAATAATTCTTCTAAAATAACTTATATAATAGAAAGGAGGGAGTATATGAAATTTTGTTAAAGCCGACAACAGCAAATTCTCCAAAGAAAACTTTTAAGGTGAAGGAATGACTTATTTGATTGGTTATATGGAGTAGTAACATATACTTACTCCTATGGTGTTTTCAACAAATTAAAGGAAGTTAATGATGAAGAGGAGTAAGGGTAATTGGGTCAATTGAGAGAAGGGGTTGGGGCCTTGGGGGAGTAGTACGTATATTAGATTGAGAGACCATTAAAAACAAATAAATGCAAGAGTAATTGAGACGGTTGAGAATAATGAGAAGGGGGTATTACATCAGATGATAAATACAAATTTAATTCGGCCCTCTCTTCTGCTTAAATGATCATCTCTCTCTGCCACACACACACACATATATCTATAGCCATTCATAGTATTATTCTAGCTGGAACGGTTCAAATTAAATTGAAAAACCCATCATCCACTGATGTTGTGATAATAGTAGCGAATGGCCCAATTGCTATATTACTTCTCATATAGAGAACATATAATAACACCATCTGCAACTAATAATACCGGATGAACAGCAAATAGAATCAAGTAAATCAAATTTAAATCATTCGTTGCTTGGGTTTAAGGTTTATGATTTAGGTAGTAGTATTTAAAAAAATAATCAATTAAATCAAATATCAAGTGAATTATAATGTATAAAAGTCTATTTAAGTCCCGTGCTACTAGGGGTTAGGGTATAAAAAATAGTCAACTAAACCAAACATTTATAATTAAAATATACAAAAGTCTATCTATACCATAGGAATATAACATTCTGATCTACAAACGCTACTAGCGGATGGTGTTATTTTTTCTAAAGAATTTGGATGGTGTTATTTTTTCTAATACTAACAAATCAACTACCATTAATAGCTGATGACGATCGAGTTCTTATTTTTAATCATTTGCAATGAATAACTATAAATCTATTTGCCCAAAAATAAGTCATTCGTTTGGATTGAAGAAATAGAATGAATAGTGTAATGATAAGTCATTCTAGTTAGAATGAGTTATTTTATACTCTCCCTTCCCTAAGAAATAAAATTCATAAATTTAGGAGGAATAAGAACGGTTCATTCCATTCCAATCACAACCAAATACAATTTTTTTCATTCTCTGGAAATGAGTCATTCAATTCTCACTTTCATTGCTTCAATCCAAATGTAGTTCTCAATTTCGTCAACCCTGTCATCTCCTTTTCCTACAAGTTCTCTCTCCCGACATTGGTCCAGTTCTATTGTATTTTCATATGCCTGAAACAAACTCAGCAACAAACCATAACAAGAAAATACAGACTGTACCAGTGTACCGAGAGAGAGAGAGAGAATATTAGGCTCAGCAAAAAATAAGCATTTAGCCTTTCGGGGGTGGTAGGAGAAAGACCAGTCAATATCGGCTGATGTTTCCTAATGAAGGTGGCTAGGACCATGTAATATACCTCTACAACTCTTTAGACTTGAGAAACGTATTATCGGATGCAATTTACATTGTCACATAAAATATAGTCAAAAGAAGAAATATGCATATCTTTGTGATTCACACTATTATATCCTCAAAATAAAATTAAAGAATTATGCAGTTTGGTGCACCTACTAATTTAGACTTCTAGGCAAGAAGACATTTATTTTTCTATGAATGAGATCTAAGATTCAGGTATGGCAGCAGCTTTCATCCTACTCCCTCCTCCGTTCCAAAATATAAGATAACTCAATATAGCAAAACAGGATATCTTATATTTTGGAACGAAAATATATAGTCGTAAAACATTTCCAGATCACTCCAAATGCAAACAATTCTTAACCATATCCACAAAAGCAAAGATGACTCTGCAGGGAAGGGTGGATAAAATTACACCCTAAAGATATATTCGCAAAATACTTTAATGGCATAATTGCATTAGTTAGCAAAAATACTGAATGCCATTTATGTTTAGTGTTTACCATTGACATACAGCCAAGTGCAATTAAACACGAAGCTTCACCATATACATATTCAAGTACATTCCTTCAATTGAACAAAAACAAAAGAAAACTAAAACCTGGCATCAGTTGCACCATTATAATGTCTGACTCATACAATTCAGTTAATTCAAGCAGATATGAGAACAAGATTGAAGTCCAAATTACACAAGGCATGCATTATGGAGGAGGACACCTAACTCAATTAGGTCATATTACACTAAATCTATCCTGCTTCAGAATGTAAAAAATCCATATTAAACTAAATAGTAACTCTGGATCATACCACCTCATGTTTGGCACACGACAACTAACTAAAAATTATTTACCAAAAATTATATACTAGAGCTTATACATATAAATATTTCAGCAACAGTATGTTTTTACTATTATTTGCAACTTGCGTTGTTAAAAGAATTGGTATGGTGCAGTTTGTTAAAAAAAGGGAAATGTTCAGGCATACCAAATTACCAACCCTCCACATCCAAATTCTCGTAATTTCAGCTATGGTTATGTTCCCTTTTTTCTTACTTTCCAGCTGCACACAAACCCGGAATAATCCTGAAAACCAATAACATAAATATATTAATAATCAGATATCCTTGTCTAGAAAGTAAATCATGAGGGGACAAGAAAGAATAAGCCGAGAATTTTCATGCCCTAGAGGTGCGCATCTCACCAAAGGTTATTTTCCAAGGAGATTTTACTGAAAAGTTTAAACATGTAAGCAAATGAACAGAAACATTCAACACACCTACAAAAAGTATTCCGTCCTAATAACATAAACATTTTTAAATTTTTAAACCTTCAATTAAGTGTTTTTTTTCTTCCTAACAAGTGCTAATTTTTCGTAATTGATCAAAAAGTCGAAAGTACAATATAGTATATCAAGTATCGAACTTGCTTCAATTCATTTTACGTATTTAAAGATCATACACACACAAAAAATGCACATTAGTTCTTGAAGCCAATCCTAAGTAGTAGAGAATTTAAGACTTTTGAGGTTAGCCGTGTAAAATTTGTAAGTAAATCATCAAAACATAGACACAACAAGTTAAAACTACATATTCAAATCTAGTTCGAGTGAAGCTCATTAGCACACATATCTTAGATCAAAGTTTTACCAATATTTCGAGACAGGGAGAATGCCCCTAAATCTCTTCAGTTATATTACATTAAATTATCCACGTTCCAAGTAACATTGGCCAAACTTACCTATCAGTAAATAATATTTGTAAATACAATGATGAATTGTTGTTAGGGTCATGAGCCTTTCAAACACCTGCAAAAGTCGATACGACTTTGTTCAAGGATCACACAAAATATATGATACTAAGGGAACAAAAGTAAAAAGCAAGAATATAGATGAAAAGAAGATAAGAAACACAAAAAATTACATGGTCCGGTAATTCTCATGTCTACATCCACAGTGAGAATCAATTTCAGTGAGAAACATGATCAAAATCACCTCTTACAAAAGAGCAATTTCTCTTTATGTGATCCCTTCGTTATATCTTATCTATTTACTTTTTTCACAGCACTGTATTTTTGTTGAAAATAAATCCATGCTCCAAAAGCAATGTTCTAAAAATTGTACGATTAATCCCCGCCTAGGCACTAGACGGTCCTCTACCACCTAGATTTGGCCGGGTGATTCAATAATTACTTAAAAAGGGACATGCGGGGATCAAGACAGCCACTCAACAAGCTGGACTTATCCATTACACCAACCTTACACTTGTAGTTTAAAATTGGTATAGATTTTAGATATAACATAATTTTAAGACATACTTAAATCTACTAATTAGCAAATATATAATACTAAAATATACTCCCTCTGTCCCAGGATAAAAGTCCTGGTGGACTTTTCACGCATATTAAGAAGAAGAATAAAATGACAAAATTGCCCATAATAATGTCATTAAATATGGAGAGAGAATTAGAATAAGAAAAGTATAAGATATTTAATGCTACGGGCATAATAGAAAAAAATGTGTAAAAGTTTGATTATTAAAAGAAAGAGGACATTTAACATGGGACAACCCAAAATAGTAATAGTAATAAGTTTCATTTAACATGTAAAATATTTCTAAGGTCTCAAGGTCCTCTCATCTCTACGTGGTGACTTATATACAGAAAATTACCAAACATAACCGAACTTTATTTCCTGTGGAGAACTAGAAAGAAATGAAATGAATATAACCCCAAAAAGTCTAAATAAATAAATTGAGTCATAAAGATAATAAAGATATTGTTGGTTCTAGGCTACATTATACTCGGTCATAAATTAAGTATTGATTCTTACCATCAAAGCATTCAAATGATACAATATTATTTGAAAATCAGCCCAATTTCTAATTGAAGTGCTTATAAATAAATAATCAACAGAATGCAACAAATATACTTGGAATGTATTTTTTATGCCCATCTTGCATCAAGAAGTTCTATATTAGTATTAAATAAATAAATAATAAAAAAAGATGAAGTTTAAAGGAGATAAAATTTTCGAAGATGAAGACAGACTTTGTATGTTAAGAAGCTAAAAAAGGCACAGCGGAAATTCATCAAACAGTTTATATGCTGTATCACCCATATGAAACCTACTATTATCTCAATAATTTGCCACTGGAAAAGCAATATACAGAACACATGCAATTACAGAAAGAGTCGAAGTAATAATAATAATAATACCTGTTTGATCAAATGATAATTTACCCACGAACTCTCACTCTTTCTCTATAACTTGGAGGTTGTTTAACTTGTAAGTTGGATATTTGAGGCTTGGTGGCTTGCTGGGGTTAGTATAATGGATAACAGACTTCAAATATGCGGCTAACAATATATGATTTTGAATTTTCAACTCACTCAATAAATTATTTGAGCCGTCCAAAATTTGGGATAAATTTTATCGTCTATCTATCTAATAAAATACAAATAATTTTGAATTTCTCGCTCACTCAATAAATCATTTTGACATATTTGTTAGTGTTTTAGACAGAAGAAGTATCTGTGGCCTTTAAAAATTGTATCATCACTCATTTTGGATAGTCAAATCATTGTCTGAAATTTAAATCTGACTTACTAATATAAGCTATGGTATGCAATAATCGACGTAAAACCGTGAGTTTGAATACAAATATTGTCTACTAGAGATCATACTGAACTCGAAAGAAGTCGCCATTACAATTCTTATCACACTTTATTTCACGAGAATAGTGAGGACTAATAATCTTATCCTCTCGAACCATTACTCTGCTTCTCGACTCGTCTCAAAATTTATATTCTCATTTCAAGAAGATAACGTGAAAGAAAGGTTGAGCTCAACTAAACTTAGTAAGAAATATTATGAATAAGATAATGCGAATAAATTATCATTAAGCTTCAACAAATGTTAAACCGATAAAATATAATGAACATCAAGTTTAACTACAACTGAACCAATGAATCCATTAAAAGAGTCAGTAGAAAATAAAATCTACTATCTTTTATGATTTAAAAGGTTTTTCATCATTTATATATTGAGACTCAAACTTTAATAAATATTCCACATCATCGAATCACCCCTTACTTACTACTGCCAGGTATTCTTTAAGATCACGACCAAAATTATTCATGCACTACTGGCAAGAATATTTGTGTATTTCATTAATGGTCATGATCACGCCAACAACTACCATCAATGATACCTTCGAGCCAATCGAGGATTTTTACCACATCATTTGTAACATTACTACGTGATTACAATCGATAGTCTCGATCATAATCATACCAAGTCCATCTATGCACCTGGTAGCCACGATGACTTTCAACATAATATAAACATGAGGGATGATGACAATGATATAAGAATTGATAAAACAAGTTCAAGAATTAATTTATCTGGAACCAATAACATCCAAACCGTCAACAATCTTCGCTTTTGTAGAGTAAAATTCAAGAATCTCGAGAAGAATATTTCCATGAAAGGATCTTTGGATGAAGCGCGAAATATCGAGGATATTCCACTAATTTCATGGAGTATAAAGTCAAAGTTTTAACCAACCTGGGTATAATAAAGAATGGAATAACAAAAGAAATCACCATGCGTTCGATGGATCAAGCACGGCGGTTATTCCAATGAGAATAATAAATAACGGAATTCAGTCCCAAGAAAAAGCATTGCATGTGATATATTCCAACAGAATAATAAAGAATGGAACCGAATTAAAGGCAGAAACGCATGACGGGATGTTCCAACGTAATAATAATAAAGATTTTACCCGTCCCGATTGTAAAACACTTGATGTGGATGTTCCAACGAATAATAATAGAAGAATGTCACCAAGTATAGGGTAAACCACGATACAAGGTTATTCCAATGTAATAATAAGCGATGGAATAACAACAGCCTCTCTTCATGAATAAGAAATAATAACACCCCTTACTTTTGGTAGAGATTGAATACTACTATGGTGTGTAACAAAATACTCTTCTTCTTTCTCTTTTTATTCTCTATACTTTCTCTCTATAGCTTGAATGAATTCGTGAAAAATAATGAAGCACTAAGCCTCTATTTATAGAAGATTTCTAGCTTAAAGACACGCCACGTGTGAAAAGCGAGTGGCTTGACGACCGTGATGTGAAAAGAAAAGTGGTTTGATGCTGTAATGTGAAACGACAAGTGGTTCGGCCGCCTATAATGTGAAACGACAATTGGTTCGGCCTTTTAATAATGTGAAACGACAAGTGGTTTGGCCTTATGTAATATGAAACGGCAAGTGGTTTGATGTCCGGTAAAGGTAATTACTATCGATGAAGGTAATTACTATTCACAAAGGTAATTACTATCGATGTAAGGTAATTCTTATTGAAGAAGAGACTCTTAGATGATGACATATGGGCCCCCATAAAATAATCAAACTTACCACAAACGCCTCATAATGTACTCTTTATATACATCAAGGATTGAATAAATATTACCACAAATCATTTTATTTTTAATCAACACATATTTAATCTTTCAACAATTATTAATCATTTATAACTTGTGTCGTCTCAATTATTGATTTAATACTATAACATATTATACGATGATACTTGTGATAATAATTGAATCAATAATATAAGAGATATGATCAAAGAATTATCAGTAGATAATTGAGCATAAATGAAAGGACTTCTCACGTAAGCATCACTAATCAATATCGTGTCTTACTATACAACTACGCTGACATTCGCATTTCTTTACTACTACCGGTAGTTCAATGGTTTTAACGGTAACACCTCTCCGTTATTTTATAGAAAGATAATTTTGTCGCTTTCTAACTACGACAATACTTCCGCTAATGGGGTCCACCAATGATTGAGTAAAAGTCACGAATATTCCCCACAAAAAGAATATTCCCCGAATATTTTATAACAACTTACTTACTTTGCAAAATTTATAAATATTACCCACAACTATAACATTATATCAAATTTATTCCATAATATTCAAAAATAATATTTATAAAATTCATCTTTATTTATAAAAGTTGGGGTCTTACAACCTCCCTTCTTATGAAATTTAAGCCTCAAAATTAGAATGCGACACGGTATGTCGAAGAGGTAAGGATATCTTGATTTCATTTGATTCTAACCAAAGTCATTTCCTCAACATCACTCGCGGTTCTCCACAAAACTTTGACTTGAGGTATAACCTCTGAGCGTAGAATATGTTCCTTCTTATCCAAGATTTGAACAGAACCTCTTCATACGTCAAATCTTCCGCTTATTTCGTCCTGGTTCTAACTCAATAATGTGGTTCGGGTCTTTCACATATTTACGTAACATGGATATGTGAAAACGTTAGAACACGAGACATACTTTCTTGCAGAAACGAGTCTATAGGCCACAGTTCCTACTCGATCGAGGATTAAAAATGGACCGATGAATCTAGGATTAAGTTTTCCTCTCTTTCCAAATCTTGTAATTCTTTTCCATGGAGCAACTCTTAACAATACATGATCTCCTATATCGAATTTCACGTCCTTTCGATGAAGATTAGCATAACTCTTTTGTCGATTTTGTGAGGTTTTTATACATTGTCGGATCGTTTGAATCTTTTCCGTAGTCATATGTACCAACTCCGGTCCCAACAACGTTGCTTCACCCACCTCATCCCAAAGATACCGGAGAACGACACTTTCTTCCATACAACGCTTGAATGGAGCCATGCCATTACTTGCTGATAACTATTGTTGTAGGAAAACTCCACCAATGGCAAGAACTTGTCCCAACTTCCCTTGAAATCAAGGACACAGAGTCTTAATAGATCTTCAAGAGTTTGAATAGTCCTCTCCGACTATCCGTCCGTCTGAGGATGATATGCCGAGCTAAATCGTAAGTCTGTGCCCATAGCTTTTTGCAAACTAACCCAAAATCGTGAAGTGAATCTTCGGTCTCGATCAGAAACTATGGATACCGGCATACCATGCAGTCTTACAATCTCGTTTATGTACATACGAGCAAGACATTCAAGTGTATAAGTTTCTCGTATCGGTAAGAAATGATCAGACTTGGTCAATCTATCAACAATGACCCAAATCGCATTTATGCCTTGAGAAACCTTAGGAAGACCGGTAACGAAATCCATGGTAATGTGCTCCCACTTCCATTCTGGAATTTCAAGTGGTTCTGAATGGACCTTTTGGTACTTGATGCTCCGCTTTAACTCGTTGACAAGTTAGACACCTTGAGATAAACAAATATTTATCTCTCTCTTCATATTGCTTCCACCAAAATGTATGACGAATATCATGATACATTTTGGTACTCCCAGATGGATTGCAAATGGTGTGTTGTGCGCCTCCATCATGATATTATACTTTAAATCGAATTCGTTAGAAACACAAAGTCCGGAGTTGACTCAAGTATTCTTTCTCGTGACGCCCCAAAATAGGTATACATCACCTATTCGAGTTGTCAATACATGGTATGTAAAAGCAACTACAACTTTATTATTACAACAAGAAATCTGTGAGTTTGAATACAAATATTATCTTCAGATAATATCTATACTCAAATAAATCCTCATCACATTTATTGATACATTATTTTATAAAAATGGTGAGGACTACTAAACAATCCTTTCTAAAACCTTCATTCATTCCATACCCCACTCGTACTTTCGCTATATTCTCGCCTCCACGAGAAAAATGGAACAAAAAGGAAAAGGGTGAGCTCAACTAGCTCAAGAAAAAGAATATTATGACTAAGATAATATACAACAAATTACCGTTAGTCTTCAACAGGGAAAAATTTAATAGAATACAATAGACAACAAATTTTAAATCAATATTCGCAGCGGAAATAATAATTCAATCGAAGAGTTAAGTAGAGAATGCAAACTACTATCTTCTATGTATGAATTTAAAAGTTCATCATCTATCTTTTATCCCTGTAACAACAATCCATAAACATCTGGAATCAAATATTCATCTTTGCACTACAGGCCAAAGATATTCATGAGTTTGTCATGTTTCATCTCAACACATGTTCATCTTTGCACTACAGCCAAAGATATTCTTCAAAATCATTCATCTTTGCACTACAGTGCCAAAGATATTCAATAATATCATCATTTAAGATCGAGGATGATGAAAATATTTTTAAAGAAACGAATCCAAAGAAACAAAAATGACAAGGATTAAGGATTAAGGATTAAGGATTCGTACTTTATTTTATCCACGTCCCAAAATAACTCAAAAATAATCACAGTTGGTGTAAAATTCAAGAATGATCAAAACATGGATACAATCAAAGCTAGTATCCGTATTAGATATTTTGACGAAAAGAAGAAATTTTATTTTTCGATGAATAGTCTTGCAGATATCGTGAATAAGTCTTGATACGTGAATAAGTAACTCCAACACCAAAAGATAGAAATTCCACAAAAAAATATTTTCACGCTTCATGAATAAGTACTCGTGAATAAGAACTCGTGAATAAGAACTCATGAATAGTAACTCGTAAATAGTAACTCATGAATAAGTAACTCGTGAATAAGTAACTCATGAATAGTAACCCCAGACATGAAAAAGTTCCAAATTTGATAAAAAGTTCCAACCAATATTTCAAAGATAATGATATTGAAGAAATAATATCATTTGAGAAGAAAATAACATCCCTTACCTCAAAGAATCAAGATTTCTAAGGAAAGATCTAAGTGATGTTTGAATGAAACTTGTTACGAATAAGAACTCTCAAAGTATCTAAATACTCACAAAATACGCTCAATAATATAGAGAGAAAGAGAGAAAACTTTGTTTCGTGTGATTTTCAATTCTAACTTAGCCCTTATTTATAGGAAAATGTTAGCCCATGTAAAGCGCACTTGACCACGCCACCATGGCTTTACTCGCTACTATTGCCACCCACCACATTTGAAATAAAATTCAGCACATTTTTCACCAACCACAAGTGGGGCCCACTCAATTCTAGAATTTTCCACCAAAATCAATTATAACCCTACTTTCCTAATCGACACCTCTTAAAATTCATAACAAATCATTCGTGCATTTTTAATTCGGTTCAAAATTTGTGGACATATACTCAACTTATGTATGTATAACATACCCAAAATTACCACAATCCAACGGTCGGATTAAAAATTATAACCCCCGCAATATATCTCAAAACCCCTGATTTGATTTTTAATACCTCCAATCCGATAAAATACTGATAAAACACCTCAACAATAATTTTTTCATTTATAACCACATAAATAAATCCATCATTTATATCCACATAAAATAAATATTTCTTTATCATATGAATCAATAATTAATTATTCACAAATAATATTACAGAATCACAATTATTACAACCAAAGCCGCTCCTTCAGAGAAGAGGGGCTTTCCAATAAGGATCTCTCTCATCTTGGCGCCGCAATTAGGTGACCAAACCTCTCCTCGATGTAACTTTCTAGACATTGCCAATAATGCTATCTAATAATATTATTTAAATAATATGAATTATTGATCCGATAATGGAGATAATGTGCAAAGACAATTATTGAACAACAATAATATAAAATATCAACGCAAAGAATTATCAATCAATAAAATAAAATATTGAATAAGAATTCATGTGAAAATTATTGAGTAATGCCTTCTTACGTAAGGATCAATAATTCAACAATCATCGTGTAATACCGTGTCTAATCGCAAGCTAACCACGCCAGACATCAGATTTTTAACCACCGGGTATTCCAACAGTCTTAACTTGTAATAACTACGCCAAGTTATTTTTAACCAACTTATATTTATGCTTTTCTTCATCCAATCGCTTTCCGGTTATGGGCTCACACACGGGTCATTGTAAATGCATTTAATATTCCCACAACAGACAAATATTCCCACAACAATGATGAATATTTTATAACCACTTGCTTATTTTGAAATATTTGCGTATTTAACCCTAACTATCCACATTAATCAAATCAACCCTTACTATTTCAAAATAATAATTAGAGAAAATTAAATTTCATTAATAATAAGTTGGGGTCTTACAACCTCCCTCCTTATGAAATTTCGTCCTCTCGAAATTGGCGTACGACGACTGTGTTTCAAAAGATGAGGATACCTCGCTTTCATTTCCGCTTCCAATTCCCGTGTCATTTCCTCTATAAAGCATGATTCCTCCACAAAACTTTAACTTGTGGTATGACCTTTCATGCGTAGGACATGCTCCTTCCTATCCAAAATCTTGACAGTACCTCCTCATACGTTAGGTCTTCAGCTATCTCGTTCGGTTCTAACTCTATAACGTGGTTCGGGTCTTTCACATATTTACGAAGTACAGATATGTGAAACACATTATGAACACAAGACATACTTGGAGGTAACGCAAGTCTATAGGCTACATTTTCTACTCGGTCAAGAATTTGAAATGGACCAATAAATCGTGGATTGAGCTTTCCTCTCTTCCCAAATCTTGTAACTCCCTTCCATGGAGCAACTCGCAATAATACATGATCCCCTACACTAAATTTCACGTCCTTTCGATGGAGATCCGCATAACTATTTTGTCGATCTTGTGCCGTTTGTATATGTTGTCGAATCATTTGGATCTTTTCGGTGTCATCATCGTCTTAACTCGGGTCCCAACAATGTTGCTTCACCCACCTCATCCCAACATATTGGAGAACGACATTTTCGTCCATATAATGCTTCAAATGGAGCCACACCTATACTTGCCTGATAACTGTTGTTGTAGGAGAATTCCACCAATGGTAAATACTTATCCCAACCGCCTCAAGTCTAGGACACAGAGTCTTAATAAATCTTCAAGAGTTTGAATAGTCCTCTCTGATTGTCCGTCCGTTTGGGGATGGTATGCCGAACTAAATCGCAAATCCGTGCCCATAGCTTTTTGCAAGCTAACCCAAAATCTTGAAGTGAATCTTGGGTCACGATCCGAAACTATGGATACAGGCATGCCATGCAACCTCACAATCTCATTCACGTCATACTCTAGCAAGACGCTCAAGTGAATACGCCTCCGTGACGGCAAGAAATGAGCAGACTTGGTTAATCTATCAACAATAACCCAAATAACATTGATGCCTTGAGAAACCGTAGGAAGACCCGTAACGAAATCCATAGTAATGTGTTCCCACTTCCATTCCGGAATCTCAAGTGGTTGCAACGGACCCTTAGGTACAAGATGCTCCGCCTTTACACGTTGGCAAGTTAAACACATCGAGATAAACTTTGCAATCTCTCTCTTCATATTGTTCCACCAAAATGTATGTCGAAGATCACGATACATTTTAGTACTTCCAGGATGGATTGCAAATGGCGTATTGTGTGCCTCCATCATAATCTTGTACTTCAAATCAGAGTCGTTAGGAACACAAAGTCTAGAGTGGACTCGAAGTATTCCTTCTTCATCAATTCTCGCCCTAATAGCTCCTTCTTGTACTTTCTTCTTCATACGATCATTTCTGGCCTGGTGGCTTGAGCAACCTTAACTTTTTCTATTAAAGTTGGCTCTACGCGATACTTGACATCATCGCACTTCGCTCCGCGCATATGATCTTCTACTCAATCGCCAAATACCACGTTCGCTTTTACCGTGATGGTATTGAATAGTGTGGTCGTAGTCTTTCAATAGTTCGAGCCAACATCATTTGCCGCATGTTGAGTTCTTTTTGAGTGAAGAAATATTTAAGGCTTTTATGGTCCAATATATCTCCACTTTCTCCCATATAGATAGTGCCTCCATATCTTTAAGCGAAAAACGATTGCCGCTAACTCTAGATCATGAGTAGGATAATTCCTCTCATACTCTTTTGTTGTCATGAGGCATAAAGCTATGACTTTCCCACGTTGCATGAGAACACATCCTAACCCTTTGCTCAAGCATCATCAGAGATAACAAATCCATCCGAACCGGATGGTATTGTTAGAACAAAGTCTTAGAAATAAGTCTCCTCTTAAGCTCTTGAAACTCTTCTCGCATTCTTCATTCCAAACGAATTTTGTATCCTTCCGAGTTAATTTGAGTTAATGGAGTAGCGATTCGAGAAAACTCTTCCACGAATCTCCGATAATAACCAAATTAAGCCCAAAAAAGCTACGTGATTTCATCCAATCGACTTTTGGTTGCTCTGAACTTTGTATTGCTTCAATCTTCACGGGATCAACAGATACTCCATGTTTTGACACCATTATGCCCAAGAAAGGCTACTTCCTCAAGCCGAACTCGCATTTCTTCAATTTGGCATATAGTTGGTTTTCACGAAGCCTTTGGAGTACCAAATTTCAAACGGTGCTCATGATCTTCACGACTTTTGGAATATATAAGGATGTCATCAATAAAGACAACAACGAATCCGATCCAAATATTCCTTGAATACTCGGTTCATCATATCCATGAAAGCCGCAGGAGCATTAGTTAGTCCGAAAGACATGACTAAGAATTCATAATGCCCATACCGAGTTCTCAAGGCGCTTTGAATATCCTCGCCTCTAATCTTCAAATTGATGATATCCGATCGAAGATCGATTTTTGAAAAGAATTGTGCCCTCAGAATCGGGTCAAACAAGTCATCAATACGAGGTAGAGGATATCTATTCTTGATGGTGACATGGTTCAATTCCGATAGTCAATACAAAGTCGCATACTCTCGTCTTTCTTCTTTTACAAATAAAACAGAGCACCCCAAGGAGATGTACTAGACGAATGAAACCGATGTCCAACAATTCTCGTAGTTGGACCTTTAACTCCTGAAGTTCAATAGAGCCATTCGATATGGGGTTTTAGAAATGGGCTTTGTACGGTGTTCAAGATCAATAAAGAATTCAACTTCACGCTTTGGGGTGTAGGCCAGGGAAGTTCTTCGAGAAATACGTCCAGAAAGTCAATAACAACAGAATATTATTCAAATTTGACATGTCTTTATTCAAATCCATAACATGGGCTAAGAAAGCTTGACATCCGTTTTTCAATAAACGAATAGCTTTATGATTAGATATGACAGATGATTGATTTTAATGGTTTAGTTGCTTGAATTGCATACTGACAGTTGGTTAGAATATGAAAACTAACAACCTTACGAAAACAATCAATTTTGGCATGATGAGTAGTTAACCAATCAATCCCTAAAATCACATCAAAAGCAAGTATCTTTAAAGAGATAAGGTCAATGTAAGTAATGGTGCCAACTTGAATCAAACAAGATTTATAAACAGTGGATGTGATGAAAGTTTCTCCTAACGGAGTTTCCACGATAGATCAAAGTCTAATTTCTCCTGAGTCAAGTTTAAACGTTGAGCACATGCAGGGAGAGATAAATGAATGGGTAAAGACCCGTGATCAAGTAAGGTATAAACTTCGCAAGAATTTATAAATAGCTTACCCGTGATCACCTCGTTTGGGTTCCTCGCATTATGACCAAATCCACAACAAACGCCTTCCGGAATCGTTGACTTTGACTTTTACGGGGCGGGATCTTTTTCGAGTCACCGTCCCCATTGAACTAGGTTTCGCTACCGCATAATCTCGGCGATATGTCCTTCCTTTCCATAACTATAGCATACCTTGAACTGTTGTGGGCGCTTTGACCGATATGTCCTCTTTTCCGTGCATTTGTAGAAGATATACGACCGGTGGTCGTTCTCCTCCCTAGAACCCGATTCTTTGTCGACCGCTGCCGTCTTCACATAGTCGTTGTTAAATCTCCTCTTTTAAAATCTCCTCCCCGACTCGCTTCTTCATTTTCACGACCATGATTACCACAAGAGTGGTAACCATTTTTGTCCATCTGCTTTCTTTCTCCGTTGTTATCATTATTCTTGTTGACTATCTCCGTACGATCCTCGTCAGTGGTCCTCAATTGGCCGTACTTCAAGTATCTCGCTTAATAATTGAGCCTTTGCTTAACAACATCCTAATAAAGAGAAAGTTTATGAGAAATGAGATACCGACGTATGCCGGGTTTCAAACCTCTAAGAAACATCCGCGTCATACGTTCCTCATTCTCCACCAAATGAGGTGCAAACTCGATAACTCTGCAAACTTTGCCTCGTCTTTGAGACACCGCTATGTTGTTTTGTTCCAATCACGATGAACTCCACTTCCTTCATATGACGAACACTTTCGTGAAAGTATTTGTCATTAAATAGTCTCTGAAACGCCTCCCAAGACATCTTTGAAAATTTGGATAGTACGCTTCACGACTCCCACCAATGGTCTGCCTCGCCACGGAACATAAAAGGTGGCGAATGGAACCTTCTGTTCTCCGTGCATCCCAAGACATCGAATATCTTGGTAATTTGTTTGACCCATGTTTCCGCGCATGATCGGATCTGGTTTTCCTTAAATTCGTGGTCCCAACTCTTTGAATCGCTTTGCATTGACAACCCGTGAATTGCTATCATTTCTCCTCAGATTTTTGAACACGAGTTTCCCTCGTCGATTTTGCATGAACTGCAAAAAGCTTCTAAACATCCCTCGCTCATCATCTCGCTTTCAATGGTGTTGTTCACGGGAGGAACATTGCCCGACTGTTGCGTTCTCTCCTCGTTGGTGAGTCTGAGCGTCTCCACGTTCTCATTTCCATTGTTAATATTCTCACGACATTCTCAAATACCGCTATAAAACAAGGGTTAATTAAGGAAATCAATATATCACATAATATCCCTATATCTTGACCAATTAACAAATAAGCTTAGGTAGGACACACTAGCGAAGGATTTACTCGCCTCTCCCCTCCTAGTTCTATTCCCCGATCTCCGCCAGAGATCATATCCCTAAGCTCGATACCAACCGCGGCGCGCCCCCAAAATAGGTATACATCACCTATTCGAGTTGTCAATACATGGTATGTAAACAACTACAACTTTATTATTACAATAGTAAAGCTGAGTTTGAATACAAATATTATCTTCTGATAATATCTATACTCAAATAAATCCTCATCACATTTATTGATACATTATTTTATAAAATGGTGAGGACTACTAAACAATCCTTTCTAAAACCTTCATTCCATACCCCGACTTGCGTACTCGCATATATTCTCGCCTCCCGAGAAAAATGGAACAAAAGGAAAAGGGTGAGCTCAACTAGCTCAAGAAAAGAATATTATGACTAAGATAATATACAACAAATTACCGTTAGTCTTCAACAGGAAAAATTTAATAGAATCTGACAATAGACAACAAATTTTAAATCAATATTCGCAGAAAATAATAATTCAATCAAGAGTTAAGTAGAGAATGCAAACTACTATCTTCATGTATGAATTTAAAAGTTCATCGTCTATCTTTTATCCCTGTAACAACAATCCATAAACATCTGGAATCAAATATTCATCTTTGCACTACAGGCCAAAGATATTCATCAGTTGGTCATGTTCATCTCAACACCTGTTCATCTTTGCACTACAGGCCAAAGATATTTTTCAGAAATCATTCATCTTTGCACTACAGGCCAAAGATATTCAATAATATCATCATTTAAGACTGAGGATGATGAAAAATATTTTTAAAGAAACGAATCTAGTGAAACAAAATGACAAGGATTAAGGATTCGTACTTTATTTTATCCACGTCCAAAAATAACTCAAAAATAATCACAGTGGTGTAAAATTCAAGAATGATCAAAACATGGATACAATCAAAGCTAGTATCCAGAATAGATATTTTGGACGAAAAGAAGAAATTTTATTTTTCGATGAATAGTAGTGCAGATATCGTGAATAGTCTGGTCAGATATCGTGAATAAAGGTCGATATCGTGAATAAGAACTCGACACCAAAAGATAGAAATTCCACAAAAAACATTTTCACGCTTCATGAATAAGACTCGTGAATAAGAACTCGTGAATAAGAACTCATGAATAAGAACTCGTGAATAAGAACTCATGAATAGTAACTCGTGAATAAGTAACTCATGAATAAGTAACCCCATATGAAAAAGTTCCAAATTTGATAAAAAGTTCCAACCAATATTTCAAAGATAATGATATTGAAGAAATAATATCATTTGAGAAGAAAATAACATCCCTTACCTCGAAAGAATCAAGATTTCTAAGGAAAGATCTAAGTAATCTTTGAATGAAACTTGTTACAACAAAGAACTCTCAAAGTATCTAAATACTCACAAAATACGCTCAATAATATAGAGAGAAAGAGAAAACTTTGTTTCGTGGTGTGATTTTCAATTCTAACTTAGCCTCTATTTATAGGAAAATGTTAGCCACCAAAGCGGACTTTCGACCACTACACTGATGGCTTTACCTCTACTATTGCCACCCACCACATTTGAAATAAAATTCAGCACATTTTTTCACCAACCACAAGTGGGGCCCACTCAATTCTAGAATTTTCCACCAAAATCAATTATAACCCTACTTTCCTAATCGATACACCTCTTAAAATTCATAACAAATCATTCGTGCATTTTTAACGGTTCAAAATTTGTGGACATATACTCAACTTATGTATGTATAACATACCCAAAAATTACCACAATCCAACTGTTGATTAAAAATTATAACCCTCGCAATATATCTCAAAACCCACGATTTGATTTTTAATACCTCCAATCCGATAAAATACTGATAAAACACCTCAACAATAATTTTTTCATTTATAACCACATAAATAAATCCATCATTTATATCCACATAAAATAAATATTTCTTTATCATATGAATCAATAATTAATTATTCACAAATAATATTACGTAATCACAATTATGACAACCAGTGTAGCTCGGAAAGAGGGGCTTTCCAATAAGGATCTCTCCTTTCGGGCGCCGCAATTAGGTGACCAAACCTCTCCTTGATGTAACTTTCTAGACATTGCCAATAATGCTATCTAATAATATTATTTAAATAATATGAATTATTGATCCGATAATGGAGATAATGCAAAAGACAATTATTGAACAACAATAATATAAAATATCAACGCAAAGAATTATCGAATCAATAAAATAAAATATTGAATAAGAATTCACCGTGAAAATTATTGAGTAGTGCCTTCTTACGTAAGGATCAATAATTCAACAATACTTGCGCAATACTGGTGCTATCGCTTTAACCACGCCAGACATCAGTATTTTAACCACCGGTATTCCAATGATCTTAATTCAGTAATAACTACGCCAAGTTATTTTTAACCAACTTATATTTGTCGCTTTTCTTCATCCAATCGCTTTCACATGGGGCCCACATTATCGCTATTGTTGCATTTAATATTCCCCGATGCAGATTTAATATTCCCAAGACAACAATGAATATTTTATAACCACTTGCTTATTTTGAAATATTTGCGTATTTAACCCCTAACTATCCACATTAATCAAATCAACCCTTACTATTTCAAAATAATAATTAGAGAAAATTAAATTTCATTAATAATAAGTTGGGGTCTTACACTTTATTCATCGATTCTTGCTTCCGGCATAGCACCTTCTTGCACTTTCTTCCTCATACGCATCAGCTCCAGGTCTGTAGCTTGAGTAGCTTTAACTTTATCGATTAAAGTCGGTTCTACTCAGATACTCGCTTATCATCACATCGTCCCTGAGTCTTTAACTCTATCTCCATCCTTTGCAAGTCACACAAAATGGGCCTTTACGTTGACAATATCGCACTCGTACTTGCATATGATCTTCTACTCAATGCGTCAGCTACCACGTTCGGTTTTCCAGGATGGTATTGATGGTATGATCATAATCTTTCAATGATTCAAGCTAACGTCGTTGTCGCATGTTGAGTTCTTTTTTGAGTGAAGAAATATTTGAGGCTTTTATGATCCGTAAAGATCTCCACTTTCTCCCCATACAAGTAATGCCTCCAAATTTTAAGTGCAAAGACAATAAATGCTAACTCTAGATCATGAGTAGGATAATTCCTCTCATATTCTTTGAGTGGTCGCGAGGCATAGCTATAACTTTTTCATGTTGCATAAGAACACATCCCAACCCATTGCCCAAGCATCACCAGTAGATGACAAATCCTCCGAGCCGAGATAGTAGTGTCGAGCAGGTCTTGAAATAAGTCTCCTCTTGAGTTCTTGAAAACTCTTCTCACATTCTTCGCCTCAACCGAACTTTGTATCTTCCGAAGTTAGCTAAGTCAATGGAGTAGCGATTCAAGAAAATCCTTCCACGAATCTCCGATAATAACCAAATTAAACCGAGAAAGCTACGACTTGGTCACTAATTTAGGTTGTTCCCACCTTTTGAATAGCTTCAATCTTTGATGGGTCAACAGATATTCCATGACTTGATACCACGTGCCCAAGGAATGCTACTTCTTCAACGAACTCGCATTTCTTCAACTTGGCATAAAGCTTATATTCACGAAGCTTTTGGAGTGTCAACCTCAAGTGTTGCTCATGATCTTCACGGCTTTTGGAATAAATAAGGATGTCATCAATAAAGACGACCACAAAGTGATCCAAATATTCCTTGAATACTCGGTTCATCATATCTATGAAGGCAGCAGGAGCATTAGTCAATCCAAAGGACATGACTAGGAATTCATAATGCCCGTACCGAGTTCTGAAAGCCGTCTTTGGAATGTTAGCGGTTCTAATATTCAATTGGTGATATCTGGAACGAAGATCAATCTTTGAAAAGAATTTGGCTCCTTGCAACTGGTCAAACAGGTCATCAATACGTGGCAATGGATACCTATTTTTGATGGTGACATGATTCAACTCCCGATAATCAATACAAAGTCGCATACTCCCATCTTTCTTCTTCACGAATAGAACAGGAGCACCCCAAGGAGAAGTACTAGGACGAATAAAGCCAATGTCTAACAATTCCTGCAGTTGGGTCTTTAACTCCTGAAGTTCAATAGGAGCCATTCGATATGGGGCTTTGGAAATAGGTTTTGTACCGAAATAGGAGAAATAATCGATGAGCGCAAGTAGGAGAAATAAAAGAATGGGTAGAACCGGTATCAAATAAAGTATAGACTTCATTAGAGTTTATGATAAGCTTACCCGTGATGACCTCATTCGGGTTCCTTGCTCTCTCTGGAGGTCACAACAAGCGGTCTCCTCAGACTACCTGTTTTGACTTTTCCGGGACGACCTTTGGTGCCTCCATCCTAAATTAATTTGTCTTGATGAACGATAAAATCGAGCTAAGTGACCTTCTCTTCCACAATTATAACATGCTTTGACTGGCACGGCGCGGCTTGATCGATGTGTCCTCTCCTCCGCATTTGAAGCATATGATAGGTGGTCTTTCTCCTTCCTTAACAACTGCGGGTCTTTGGTCTTGACGCTCTTTCCATCATTGTTGAATCTCCTTTTCTTAAAATGTCCATTCTTATTGTTTTGACCACGATTACCACCGAAGTGGTTACCATATATGGCCCGTTGATTCCTCCACGCTTGTTGTCACCGCTCGATGACTACTCTCACCGGTATTATAATTTTTTCTACCGCTTCTCTTTAGTTAAGTTGACTCGTTATCGCTACTCCACTAATCGAGAGCCCTATTTACAACATCCTGAATACAAACACGCTTTTATGAAATAAGATGTTGACGTATCTCCGACTTCAAACCTCTTAAAAATATTCGCGCCATTCTCTCTTCATTATCCACCAAGTGGGACGAACCGTGATAACTCCGCAAATTTTGCCTCGTATCACGACACGGGCCATATTGTTTTGTTCCAACTTGATAAACTCCACCTCCTTCATGTGGCGAACACTACAACAAAAAGGCTTATCAGCGACCGCACATCAGCGACCGAATACGGTCGCAGATGGATATCTGCGACCGTATGCGGTCGCTGATACGAGTCGCAGATAATCTGGTCGCTGGAAGGACATCAGCGACCACCAATAGCGACCGAATAATTAGCGACTGCTATTAGCGACCGATACCGTCGCTATTATAACTTATGCTGAGTCATTCGTCATGCGTGACGTGTCACACGTGTCAGCGACCGATAATAATGACCGCAATGGCCGCTAGATTCATCTTGTCATTGATACATTTTAGCGACCGCATGCGGTCACTGATGCTTTTTTTTTTTTTTTAAAAATTTTGTCTATTTTATTGATTTCCCAAAATAACCTCGCTTTGTACTGCTTTCATCCCAACACAAAATATATATATATATATATATATATACAAGCATCCATATTAACATCCATCCAATACAATACAAAACATTCATCCATGAATAAACATTCATCCAATACAATACAAAACATTCATCCAACACAATATAATCGATATCGTAAACATCCATATAAACTATTACAATTGTCCAAAGAATGAATCTAAAAGAGTTCAAGGCTTTAAAAATCTAAAAAAATAAGTCTCAGCGCTTCTTCACGGATCATCCAAATTAGGATCCTGTAATTATCAAAGTAATAGAACATATATGTTACATATAAGTAAGACATCGACTCGTAGACTATAAACATATAAGACAATGTAGCTAAACAATAAACGATATATATATACCGCTTCTTGTTGTCAAGCTCTCTGCTTCCTCGCCGCCATTGCCGCCATCGCCTCCGCCAACTCATCAGACTCGAGACCGCAGATGCCCGCCAAGATATTTAAGAAGATCACGATCCCGACAGATCGCTCTCACATACCAAGCAGGAGT
Source organism: Panax quinquefolius (assembly GCA_020205615.1). Taxonomy (NCBI): domain Eukaryota; kingdom Viridiplantae; phylum Streptophyta; class Magnoliopsida; order Apiales; family Araliaceae; genus Panax; species Panax quinquefolius. The sequence goes on along the minus strand of CM035170.1, from coordinate 110,553,793 downwards.
ATGATAGGCTTTGGATAACTCACGATCGTATGTAGACTGGTGGCAGAGTCAGTGCAGTGCTACCCTCGATGGTGGTCAAGCGCCGTCTTTGTCCTCGGCCTTTGACATAATTTTTTCTTCACGATGGACGCCTCTCCCATATTTCTTGATCAATCGATCGACGCGGGGTGCCTTCAGGATAAGCGCTGCTCATTAAGCCTTTATAAGTGTCCCGTCGGAAGATTTAAACAATTAAATAGTTAAAATAAATAATAAAAAATACTAAAGAAGGTCGTTATAATTTATAAACAACATATTAGGATAAAGTGAACTTATTACCGCTTATCTCAATACGACTTCAGTGTAGACCATCGCGGTGGCCACATACACATCCAACCAATTGATAGGTTGACCTTTTGAGACCGAGACTCCTATAGTTCATTTTCTCATATTATTATGTAAACATATGATATTTTAGCTACAAAAGATGATCAGAAACATAACATACGTATTCTCGGCAAAGAATGTCTTTGCCGTACTGTGATATACTCGCCGCTCGATCGTGCCTTTTTGCTTTCTCACGTCGATACACACTGAGGATCTGCTCGAGGCGGCGAGCTTTGCGCCTCTTGACCAAATTTCTCTCGCCTCCACTGGTCACACATCTCGCACCTATATGGGCCGTGCGCACTGTGTGGGCTATGCTTCACGCATATACCGCTTCACCCCGTCCCCGGATGGTCAATCTCAAAGATTGTGCGTGGCTTTTTGTCGTTCCTTGTTCAAATTATCTTTGGTTCGTGACAAGCACTTCGCTGTATTAGTGTCTCAATAATCATGATGTACAAGGCCGTCCCATCTATATCGCTTCGCAAATAAAACAACAATAATAATATTAAAATCAAGTTATATTACTAAACAATATTATTTGATTAACTATGTATTATCTATCGAGTGATCAAAAATATACCAAATTCAAATTTCAAATCAGATCCTTATGGGCGAGAGGTGTGCTCGCCCATGTAATCACCGGCGTAGGCGCTTCAGAAGCATAATTGTGAAATGCACTTCACAATTTTACTATCTTAAAATCACTACAATATACAATAATTTATATTAAAACCCTTACATTTAAATCACTACTATATTTATAAAATGAAAATATTCAACCCTTATATATATATACACGATGTTTAACTTACGTCTTATCCGGAGGAGGACAGATCAGATAAGAATGCGATCATCCGGATTAGCTTTGGGCCTTCGACACATGATTGGGGCCTCACCCAACCCAAGGCTTTTCGTCTTTGCAGTTCGTAAGACATCTATAAATAAAAATTTAGGATGTTAGTATAAGTTATAAATGAAAGGTACATAAACATGTCGGGATATAGAGAACATCGATATGTAATTGTATGTAAACAAAAGGACAATAGGATAGATAGTTGTAGCCACTTAGGATAGTCTAGGCGTGTATATTTAAGTTACTTAAGGTTACTTTTAGCATCACCAAACTTCATTCCTAGTTATGTTTTATGTTATACTCATGTTCAAGTTATATGGCCATTCGACTTATATATGAAAAAATTCTATAGAGTCTCCCTATAATATGGACTATCCACATGCACGAGGCATACGATATGACCAATTTCAAAGAAAATATAATCCCAACACACAAAATGAATGTGCACAACTATAATTCAAGGCACAATTTAGAGAATCCAATATTAGTAAAAACAATAAGAAGCCCAAAAATTGTCCCAATTTCAAAGAATATCAACAACAATTTATTTAAATTTCAAAGAAAATATATTCAAAGAAGAATGTTATATTCAAAAATTTTCCAAATTTCAAAGAATCATTATTCAAGAATAACAAATTATCCAACTTTAGATAATCTCATATTAAAACATGAAACCTAATCATGCATGTTCCCAAATTATTCTTGTGGTGTAAAGTGTGTGTATATATTCTTATAAAATTATACATATATGATGTATGTGTGTGTATATATATATATAGGTATCAATCAACTCATATAAGAATCTCTCTTTCTTAAATTCATTGATTATCCCAAAAGTTTCATACCCTTTTGTAATTATACCCATTTTGAATCTCTTTCTTAAATTCATTGATTGGCCCTGTAAGGCTTCAAGCTAAGCTTGGCATGGCCTTGTATGGCCTCATGACCCCAAGGCCAACCCATCACTCAATAGTCCCTTAAAGGCTCTAAGTGGATCACTTAGTTTAAAATCCTACATCATTTAACAAAGACCAATTGGATATTAGACTCCAATGTTGGTGGTTTGACATTTATTAATGTAAGTGCAACTAATTCAATTTGATATCATCTCCTCTTATTTAAAAGTATATAGCATTGGTCCTCAAGGCCACAATTATATAGACTAACTCACCCCTTTAGCGTGCAGTGACCTAGAATAACCCAAATACGCTTACATTAGAAATCAACAAGCCATTGGGTGGGAAATAAATGCTTAAGCATAAATTTTGTCAATCCTAATTATCCTCCTACCCTACCCAACAAGATTTGGACCACAAAGATATCTCTGAAGAGGTATGAAATCTATAATAATTCCAAGTGTCAAACACAAATACCAACTCATAAACCACAAATACCAACATTATACAAAAAATATTAACATTAGAGACTAACCCATTATACTAACATTATTCAAAAAATATTAACATTAGAGACTAACATTATACAAAATAATTCCAAGTGCCAAACACAAATACCAACTCATAAACCACAAATACCAACATTATACAAAAATATATAACATTAGAGACTATATAACCAATTATACTAACATTATACAAAAAAATATTAACATTAGAGACTAACATTATACAAAATAATTCCAAGTGCCAAACACAAATACCAACATTATATAAAAAAATATTAACATTGTAGACTAACCCATTATACTAACATTGAGACTAATACATTCAATCAAACATTTGAACCACATAAATTAACAAAAATCGCATTCAATCGAAACCCACAAGCTACAAATGGCGAAAAGAAGAAGAAAAACCAAATATTCGTATATAACATAACACACACACACACACACACACATATATATATATATATATATATCAAATATTTGTTATATAATTTGGTACCTAACACCAATCAAGGAGAAAGCCAACCCAATCGCGCGACAAAGAATCTAGATTTCCTCTTCTCCTTCTTTTCCCCTTCTTCCTCTTCTCCCTATTCTTGGCCTCCCACTTATTTTTTCCTTTCGATTCTCACATCGCCGAAATGAAGAGACCGATAGATTAAAAGGATCAATGACGATCATCAAACAATCGCACGCGGTCACCGATTTTTAATGACATGGATTTATCAAATGACGCGTGACGTCGTCACGATTATAAGTTGTCGCAAAAACTACGCTACCAACATTTCATTTCCAAATTTGGGTGGAAATTTGTTCTAGCGACCGATCAATGACCGCAGATCGGTCATTGATGTCACTTAATGATCGGAATATAATATAGTCGCCGATATCGGTCATTATTAAGACTATCATCAACACCGGATATGCGATCACGATAGGCCTTTTTCTTGTAGTGGAATACTTTCAGGAAAGTATTTGTCGTTAAATGACTCTATAACTTCTCCCCCAGATATCTTCAAGACAAAGAAGTTGAGTACGCTTTTACCAATTCCACCAATGAATCAAGGCTCTCGCGCAACATAAAGGCGTGAAGGGAACCTTTTGCTCCTTGGAGCATCCCAAGACATCAAATATCTTGGTAATCTTCTTTATCCATGCTTCCGCCAAGTGGTTTTGCTCTCCTTAAACTCCGGTGGTTCCAGCTCTTGAACTATTTAATGCGGTGACCGCCTTTGAGTTTTCCGTGTTTTCCACCTACGCTTTTGGGCAGAGTCACTCTACTTTCTTTGCAGCATGAATTGCATAAAAAGCCTCCGAACATTTGATCATTCATCATTTGGTCGGTGTTGTTGTTTGCGTGAGGATTATCGCCTTCCCGACGATGCACATTATCCTCGATTATTGATATGTGGTGAATCAACGATCGCTGCGTGCTCCATCATATTCTCAACATTCTCGGATGTCATTTTCGACATCGCCACAAAACAAAAGGTTAATTGACATGTAACATATTATCCCTATATTCGACGATCACCAATAAAATAAAGACATAAACTTAGGTAGGTCATACTAAATAGGTATTCCCCGCCCTCCCTCCTAGTACTATTATCACATCTTAGCCAGGATCATATCCTAAGCTCGATACTTAACCGTGACGCCCCAAAATTAGGTATACATCACCCATCTTGGGTAGTCGGATACATGGTATGTAATTTAAATACAACTTACTAATATAATTGTGCGGTACAATACGATATAAACTGTGAGTTTGAATACAAATATTGTCATTGAGATCATACAAACTCAAAAGGAGTCCTCATTACAATTATTATCACATTATTTCACGTATTAAATGAGGACTACTAATGCTATCCTCTCACCATTACTCTGCTCCCCGACTCGTCTCCAAATTTATATTCTCATTTCAAGAAGAAACAATGAAAGAAAGGGTGAGCTCAACTAGCTCAAGAAGAAATATTATGACTAAGATAATGCGAATAAATTATCATTAGCTTTCACAACAAAGATGTTAAACCGATAAAATATAATGAACATCAAGTTTAACTACAAAAACCAAAGAATCCATTAAAAGAAATGTCAAGTAGAAAATAAAATCTATTATCTTTTATGATTTAAAAGGTTTTTCATCATCAAGTATAAATTTGAGACTCGCTTTTAATAAATATTCCACATCATCGAATCACCCCGCGCACTCATCGCCAAGATATTCTTTAAGATCACGACCACAATTATTCATGCACTACGGGCCAAGAATATTTGTGTATTCATTAATGGTCATGATCATGCCAACAATCGTCCATCAACGCACTACTACAGACCACCGAGGATTTTACCACATCATTTGTAACATTACGGTCATGATTACACCGGTCAGTCTCTCGTCATAATCATACCAAGTCCATCTACGCACTACAAGGCCACGTATTGACTTTCAACATAATATAAAATACGAGGATGATGACAATGATATAAGAATTCAATAAAACAAGTTCAAGAATTAATTTATCTAGAACCAATAACATCCAAACTGTCAACACGATCATCGCTTTGTAGAGTAAAATTCAAGAATCTTCGAGAAGAATATTTCCATGAAAGGATACTTTGGATGAAGCCTTGAAATATCGAGGATATTCCACTAATTTCATGGAGTATGTAAGTCAAAGTTTTAACCAACCGGGTATAATAAATAATGGAATAACAAAAGAAATTACCATGCATGCGATAGATCATGACAGGCGAAGTTATTCCAATGTAATAATAAATAATCGGAATTGTGTCCCACAGAAAACGCATGCATGTGATATTCCAACGTATAATAAAGAATGGAACCGTGTCCCGTAAAACACACGCATGTGATGTTCCAATGTAATAATAAGAATGTCACCAAGTATAGGGTAAACCACGATACAAAGTTATTCCAATGTAATAATAAGCAATGGAATAACAATGCCTTCTCTTCATGAATAAGAAAGAATAACACCCCTTACTTTTGGTAGGAGATTGAATACCGCAGAAATAGTGTAGAACAAAATACTCTTCTTCTTTCTTTCTTATTCTCTATACTTTCTCTCTATAGCTTGAATGAATTAAATGAAAAATAATGAAGCACTAGCCTCTATTTATAGAAGATTTCTAAACTTAAGACCGCTTATGTGAAAAGCGCAAGTGGCTTGACGACCGTGGTGATGTGAAAAGAAAAGTGGTTTGACGCTCAGAATGTGAAACCAAGTGGTGGTTCGACGCACCAGAATGTGAAACGATAAGTGGTTCGATCACTTTAAATATGAAACGGCAAGTGGTTTGACGTCTGGTAAAGGTAATTACTATCGACGAAGGTAATTACTATTCACAAAGGTAATTACTATCGACAAAGGTAATTACTATCGACGTGAAGAGACTTCTTAGATGATGACATATACGGCCCCCATAAAATAATCAAACTTACCACAAACGCCTCATAATGCACTTTTTTATATACATCAAGGATATATCAATAAATATTACCACAAATCATTTTATTTTTAATCAACACATATTTAATCTTTCAACAATTATTAATCATTTATAACTCATCGTCTCAATTATTGATTTAATACTATAACATATTATACGATGATGATCTTGTGACAATAATTGAATCAATAATATAAGAGATATGATGCGTGAATTATCAGTAGCAATAATTGAAGCATACCGAAATGACTTCACAATGGCGATCAATAATCAATATCGTGTCTATATATCAACTACGCCAGACATCAGATTTCTTTTACTACTGGGTAGTTCAACAGCTTTAACGGTAACACCTCCGCTCATTATTTTTATAGAAAGATAATTTTGTCGCTTTCTAACTACGACAATACTTCCGCTAATGGTCCACTAACGATTGAAATGTTGTCATATTAATATTCCCCGACAAAAAAGAATATTCCCTAATATTTTATAACAACTTGCTTACTTTGCAAAATTTATAAATATTACCCACAACTATAACATTATATCAAATTTATTCCATAATATTCAAAAATAATATTTATAAAAATTAATCTTTATTTATAAAAAGTTGAGTCTTTTACAAAGATCCATTTTTAATCCTATTGGTTACCCTATAAATATTTTTATCAATAAATTATTATTATATATATATACACAATTTTTATATTTTAATTTATTAATTATATTTATAAATTTATTATTAATAATCCCGTCGAAACGTTCGAGGATCTAGTTAAATTATTAATTTGAAGTTCCCACGTCATATTTTTTACACGTGGCCTTGTCCGCATAAGCATCTCTATTGGGGGACTGAAGTTGTAAACTTTATTCCCAACCTTACCACTCTTGTTTTTATACTCCCACCTTTTATCTTTCTCATTGCCTTTTATTCCGTTGATTTCTTTTGCCCTCGTCGCCTTCATATTTCTTCAGTCTTCTCTCCTATCTGACTCCCTTTAATCTCTCTTAAATTAATCAAATCGATCTCTACGTACTACATCGGAGTCTTAACTGTAGAGTGAATCCATGACGCTTGGCTCGGGAGGATCGAGTGTCGTGGGTGAGTTTTCGAGGGCAACATTTTCTTTTAATTTCTTTTTCTCAATCTGTTGTTTGATCTGTGGTTATCTGAGTTCCTGTGCTAAATCTTCTTGTGGGTTCATTGAATTCAATTTTTTTTCGTCCATGTTCTGCGCATAGGTTGTGTTTATATTTTTCAGTATTTTTTTAGATGATGGGATATTAGTGGATTTATTTAATATTTACTTGAAGCAAGCATATCTGCTAATGGGTCATTACCTCTTTTGTTTGTTTGTTCTTGTTTTCTATTAGTCATTCAAGCCTGTTTTGGGGCAATTATAATCGATGTTTATATGTTTTTTATTTTTATTTTTTATTTTTTATTTTTTATGGGGGTTTAGTTTAATTTCTTGTTGGTCACTTAATTTGATTGTACCATATTTTGAATGACTGTCAATGGTTATTGTATCCTGTGGCACTATCTGTTTTTCGAGAATGATAGCAAAGTTCTTATATTTTCTGATTATTCTTTAGTTATGTTAATGAATTTGGCTTATGATGGATCAAAGTATGCTTGAGTGGAAAAGAACACAATTTCATAGAATCCAGTTATCTAAATTATAAACACTGGCTTTGATGACTCTTGGTGATGATGAAAATTGATTGATTTGACATAAAAAAGGCCTTAGTGTGCATTTTGTTTTATCTCATACAGGTTCGGGGAATATGTTTGAGCCTTGATTTAATGTTTATTTTATGGTATTGCACGTTTCTGGGGTTGTCAGTAACTTTCCTCCAAAGCAAAACAAAAAAAGAAAGAAGAAAAAGCTCGAGTTATACACTGATATTTTCAATTTAATTCAGTGTAAATGGTCCTATATATGTATTACTTTTTTTGAATTTTATTGATACCGTGTTTATCTTCCAGGAAGAAGTATATTTGTCATATCATGTTGTTTTTCCCCCCTTTTTGGAGGGGCAATGTTTTTGTGTGTTTCGGCTTTCGGGTCCATATATCTATTCACAAACACCCTTTTATGGGATTTACTCAGTTTAAAAATGTCTTCCCTACAGGGGTGACTTAGTTCCTTTTACGAAGTTTGAAGCAGGTGTACCTGTGCCTCTCCTTCAGATAGGTTTTGGCATCTTAACTTCTTTGTGACAAAATTGGTTTTTGAACTATGGAATTGGTCTAATTTAAGGAGGAGCTATAGAAAGGCCTGTTACACTTGTAATTGAGTACCATGTTAACCAATGTTAAGATTTAAGAAGTGGGAAATGGAGGATCTCTAACATAATTGTTGCTTCATTGTGGGATGGTCAACTGAGTCCATAAGTTTATGTATTTCTCAATGGCCCTTAGATTTCGTGTTTTTGTGTAGTAAGGTTGGTGCTAAGTGTGTGATCTTAGGGATATGGATAAAAATTCATAACTACTTCTCCTGGTTCTCATGTAACTATATGGATTATAAAAAAGAGGGGATTTTGATTATATTATCTATGCATTTGTCTTTTACTTGAATTTGGCTTTTAAGTTATAAAAGGAATCTGCAGAAACAAGTTGGGTGTCTTGTAAATGTTTTACATTTGCATCAATCTTGTAGATGTGCATCCACGCCTTCAGAGCAAAGTCAAGTTCAGTTAACTCTGTCCATAAGATCAGCCTTCATACTTGATGCAAGAGCCATCTCTTGAACTTTATGTAAATGTGAAGTTACTGTGTAATTGGTTCCAAAACTAGTTTAAAAAAAAATTTATTTTGTTAATTTTGGTGAAACTTTGTTTTTGTTAAAGCTAAGGAACATAAGTTATATGGATTACGCAATAAGGAAAGAAAAGATAAGAGTAGATGCAAGATAAAGGGGTCTGGATGTTGATAGATATGTCACATCATGCAACACATATAGCAGACCATTTAACTTCCTATGGGAAATGTTGTAGCAGACCACAACATGAAATGATGGATGTAAGTTTGTTGAAGACTTGGTGTATGAAGTGGAATGTAGTCTGGAATATCAAGCAACTTGGATCTGACTTGTTTGTTTTCTTGGAAGTTTTACGAAGTTGTGATCTCTTGGGTTTAGAATTAGATGGTATTTTTTTTATTGACAAGTGTGCTCAAGTAGATAACTACTAAAATTTTAATGAAAAATTCTTGATAGAAAAAGATCATTTTCAGTAAAATTTGTGCACTTATTAAATTATGTACACTTTTTAAGGTATGTTTCTCAAACATTTCTTGATTGGAGGAATTTTCCTACCTGGTGTAATATGTCCAATTGTTGTGCTCCCCTAACTTCTTTGCCTCTCTTTTAATTTTTATTAACATTTCAGAATTAGGAAGCTTTGTCCTGTTTTTACTGGTGAAAATTGCAGGCGTTGGCTTCTCAAGTTTATCATTTTCCTTGCAGTCCCTCGGAATTTCAGATTGCTGGAGGAACTTGAACGTGGAGAAAAGGGTATTGGAGATGGTACTGTGAGCTATGGAATGGATGATGGAGATGACATATACATGCGCTCTTGGACAGGCACCATCATTGGTCCTCATAATGTGAGTGCTTGTTACTCTTTTTATAATTACGTTTTAAGTTTGCTCTGTAACTATAATATGTATTTAAGCAGTGATGCTTTCTTATGTGTTCCAGTTATCTATTTTAATTGAAAAGAAAAAAAGTATTATTTTCTTCCCTTCAACTACTAATTTTCATCATGATGCATTCTACTTTATCATTTTTAAATCTTGTTATAGAATGAGATAATTAAAGAAGCATACTTCCTCTTTAATTATTAGAATTTGTCAAGGTCTAACCTACCTCTCTTCAGTAATTTTATATGCTGTCACCACTGTCTAGTGTTAACTAATGCTCTGATATGGCGACTGTTATGCTGAGTGTACTATAGTGCTAGAAATTTTGCTGATGAAAATAATTCTTCCTCGAATGAAATTTAGTTTGCACTTTTATACATTGTGCATGACTGACTGACTTAAGAAAGTAAGGAAAACCTTTACCTTTTTTTATAACAGATTTATTTGATACTGCTCCATTTGGTAGACAAATGATAGTATGTTCTCCCACAATTGAACCCGTCTTATTGTGGCTTACTGGCTTATAAAAATAAAATAGAGTAGCTTTGAAATGACTTGTAGTGTGCAAATGCATTGAATTAGACCATTTGTTACTAATTGTGTAATCTCAAATTCTTGTGTTTTCCTACCAACTTCAATATTTTAAAAGGAAATGTTGCAAAGATTTTGATGTTGACAAGCTCAAATATGGTTTAACTTATCTTATTTTTCTCGGTATTATAAAGAATCTTGCTTTGGTACATAGGAGCCTGTCCTTTACCAAAAATAGTTAAAAACAAAGTTGCATGCGTAGATGGATTCTGATCTATATAGCAGTGTCCCAGTTTTGCCTTCAGGTTCCAATTTATGAAAATCTACTTCTCCAATTCCTGAACTGAATTTGTGTTTTGAATACAATGTTGTTTGCATGCACCAATATACCCAATGCTGAATACTGCGAATGAACTGAGAGGTGTTGTTATTTATGTCCTTTTGGAATTTTTATTTTCCTCCTTTCACATATATATAAATGTATGGATATATATTAAAAGCACAAAAGCTTCTGGTTTTTTTTCAGTCTGTACATGAAGGCCGCATTTATCAGTTAAAGCTTTTTTGTGACAAAGATTACCCTGAGAAGCCACCTACTGTTCGTTTCCATTCTCGGATCAACATGACTTGCGTCAGTCACGAAACCGGAGTGGTACATATCTATTTTAGTTGGTGTTATAGTACATTATTCAATAGGTTAAATTACTTTAGTCTGTGAAACATTGAATCCATTATTCGTTTTGTTATTTATTCTATCCATATGATGATGATTTTGTTTAATGTCTTTGTAACATTTGTCATTTCAGATTGTACTTATCTAATAGATTTGTAATAGAACTTGTTGAACCTGAAAAACAAGAGAGAATGTAAGGTAAGGTGGGGTGGGGTGGGGTGGGGTGGGGTGGGGTATTAGAGCTCTTGATGGAGTATAACCTCAGGGTTGCAGTTTACTGTTCTCATATGTGGGCTAAGCTTGTCTATTTCACAAGGAAAATGAACAAATAAGAATAAAAGTTTTACAAGTGGCTATTTTCTCACGTACGACGAAATGAAGAAACTCAAAAACACTCAAGAAATTGATGGGACTTGTTTGTGTTTTCCCCCTTAAGGTTAAAAGAAGTGTTAAACAAGAGTATTACATAATATGTCCATTTTTCCAGTGTTCTAAAAATTCCCGCTTAGGTCCTCCTATACCCCGCCTAGGTGCTAGGCCCCCCTTAGCGCCTCGCCTAGGCACTAGGTCTAAGGTTGTAAAATGAGCAAACAGTTCGGGCTCGATTCGTACTCGCTCGACTAAAAGTTCGATTCGAGCTCGACTCGAAATATAAATGAGCCAAATATGAGCAAATTTTAAAGTTCGATAAATTACTCGAACCTCTTTAAATTGTAATTTTCTATTGATACTCGGATCATATTCGTTCGAAAAGTTCAAACTGCTCGGGCTCGATTCGGAATCGGGCTCGACTCGGTAGTTAAATGAGCCTCAATCAAACCTTATTTTATACTCGATAAATTTTGTGAATCAAATCTGAGCAACTCAATACTCGGATTGACTCGGTTCGTTTACACCCTTAACTAGGTCCCCCTAGTGCCTCACCTTGGCCCAAGGCGGCAAAAAATTCCTCCAGGAAATTAAGCGCCACCTAGGCGGAGAGCTTTTTTTTTTTAATAACTACCCAAACCAGATCTTGATATATTTATTTTTCTAATTATTTACCATATTCATAATACAGATTATAGCATATCAAATCACAACAAGAAGTGAACAATATCAAGTCAAAATGGATAATTTTATTATAGTTGTAATTTTTTTAACTTGTACCAACTTCAAATTATATAAATGATGATGATGATACATTTGTAATATTTAGTTTAATTCAATATAATTCTTAAATTTATGTTTAGTTTTTTAAGTTATAATATTGTATTAAATTCTTGAAAATTTAATTTTTATTATTTAATAGTAATCTTTTTTATGAATAAAACTAATACGTTAAAAATATGTTTGAATTTTGAACAATTGCATGTTTGTGTTTGAACTTTGACATTAGCAATATGGATATGTGTTTGGACTTTAAGTAAAGATCTTTATTATTTTTATTATAGATTGTTTTGTTTTATATTATTGTTTTGTTTGAATAAATGTAAGATAAAATATTAAAATTGGCTTGAAATAAAAAATCCCGCCTTGACCCTGCCTAGGCCCCCTGGCCGCCCGCCTAGCGCCTTTTAGAACATTGCATTTTTCTTATTGCTCATGTTCAGGGAAAAACTTAAGATACAACAATAGTAGTTGTGGAAGTTATTTATTTCAATTATCATAATGATTATCCTATTATTTTTTCTAAAAAATTGCACAAGTGATGTTATGCATGTGTTGTATAATGTATTATAGGACACATTTTATCATACGCATGTGTATATTCTCCTTGTCTTTTCTACTTTTACGCTTCCAGATGAATTCATTTCCAACATACACTTGCAAGTTTGGTATAAAAGGCATTGAGTTAAGTATTTACATGTATAGACTTACCTCTGAAACTCTAAAAGCTCTAAAACATATGGTATTATGCTATTGTATTTAGCTTTAGGATACCAACATCAAAGAAAATAATGATGACCATCAGTGTCATCGTTTGATTTCCTTGGCAAAAGCCATGTGCCTAAGAATCTTGCAAATGTTGCTGCTTTTGTCAGACTTTGTTAATTTGTATTCTTGACCCATCTATTATTGCAACTCAAAATTTATTTCTCTCTATTTTGCTGCCTTGTTGCCTTGACTAAATTTGGTTAACTTATTAGAAGGAAAAAAGAGTTGAGAGAACCAACATGATTATTTGTTCAATTAAAATACTACTAGTATCACTATGTTGATTATAAACTAGTTGTTGATAAGTTATGATTACTACGATCGGAAATATAATTCTTGTGCTGTTATGTCTTCACGTAATTGGTTGGTGTAGTTGAAAGATATTCTGTTATAAACTATAGGTGGAATCCAAGAAGTTTGGAATACTATCTAATTGGCAGAGAGAGTACACCATGGAAGATATACTGACACAGCTGAAGAAAGAAATGGCAGCTCCAAACAATCGTAAGCTGGTCCAGCCTCCTGAAGGTACTTATTTCTAGTTCAAGGATCATACAGATATCATGGATGGTATTGCAGATTCCATGTGCAAATTATAGTTTGTAATGCTTTGCCAATCCCAGAAAATTAAGAATGTTATATGGGTAACGCCTCAAGAAGCTTCTCCTATTGCCGCTTGTTGTTTCTCGATCTTTGCTTGTTCTGTCATACTTCTGAACTATGAAAGCTGGATGATGTTTAAGTAGTAATGGGTTTATTGTTTGTGTCAAAATATTCAATATATCTGTCATCGACTATTTTTAGTTATTGGAACTCATAAACATTAAATATATCTGTTGGCTGATTACTATTTTTAGTTTTTGGAACTTGTTTGGGAAACTAGAAGATTTTGTGCCATTGGTATTTCAATTTGAACACAGAACACGGTGATAGGAGAATTAGATGTAAACTCTCTGTTTTCTCTGTGAAATAAATATTCAAAAGTGAAACATAGCATCCGGTCTACTAACCCATACTTGTGATTTATCCCACATTCTATCCAACCTTGAAAAAGTAAAGTTCCATAGCTTAAAGTTCCCACATTCATGTAGTGTAGTGATTAAGGTCAGAGTTGCCATCTTTGGTGCTGTGTTGAATAGAATTGCACATTGAATGATGTGGTTGTTTGGTAACTGTAAAACGAACACATGGTCATCATTTGATTTGTTTTGAAAATCAATATGCCTGGCTAATGTTGTAACGTGATTATACCATATTTTGCTCACTTTCCGACATGTTATTCCTGAAACAGGAAAACCTTGAGACCCTAGAAACAAGGAGTTGGGTTCATCCCCGACGCCTGTCTTTAAAATTCAAAAGAAATATATGCTCTCCCTTTGTTTCATAAAAAGTACCTTTTCCTGGCAATGCAAATATTGTTGTCCCAACAGTGATCACGTTTGTAATTCTAAGCAGGCAGGGAATTGAGTTATATATTCAAATGAGGTACCTGTTCTAAATAATGCACTTTCGGGGTAAGACAGAGTTATTCTCTCCCCCACCCTTCCCCTCCTCTTCTTTGGAATGGCCAACTCGGGTGGCACGAAAATTGAATTTGAGCATCACATTCTATCAAATATAAGTGCATTTGTACACTTTTAGTGCATGTTTCAATCCATTTGAGAAATGGCCTGTTTTGCTTTCAGGCCAAATTTTCTGGGTTTTAGCATTTTCAGGCTCAGACCTTTAACCAAAACATGCCGGATTTTTCCAGATTAGGCCAAGCTGGACTTTTGGGCTTTACATCCCACTGCGCTGCCGAAACATTGCTAACTAACACTATCTCCTTTTCTTTCTTTTTTTTTTAAATAAAAAAATTAGTATTTGTTTACAAGTATAGGAATGCAAAAATATCAAAATACAAAATAATGTATATGAAAGTGATTGATTATAACTTTTGGGACCATGTAAGGTAAAATATAAATTAATTATAATTTTATCCATTATTTTATATTCATCTTTTTGTATTCATATTTTGTCACTGTAACATTATTTGTAAGTAGAAAACAGAAATGAATCAAGTTTAAATTAGTAGATTGAAATATTGAGTTGTTCAGATTTGGTTCATAAAATTTATCGAGTATGAAATAAGGTTTGATTGAAGATCATTTAGCTATCGAGTCGAGCACAATCTCGAATCGAGCTCGAGCAGTTTAAACTTTTCAAGCGAATATAATCCGAGTATTAATAGAAAATTATAATTTGAAGATGTTTGAATAATTTATCAAACATTAAAATTTGTTCATATTTGAATTATTTATATTTTGAGTCTAGTTCGAATCGAACTTTCGAGTAATTACGAATCGAATTTGAAATGTTTGATTCATTTTATAACCTTACCTAACCTATGAAGTAAGAATAATGTAACGGTCAACCCCTCACATACATCACCCTCACGTATTTGACTTTGACCTAATAAATCAATTTATTAATATTTTTTATTATATGAAAATTAATTATTTATAATTTTTTATTTCAAAGATATAATTTATTCCATTACTGTTCCTATCAAGTTATATCAAGTTAATTTGTGATAAAAAGATAGTGACATTAAATTTTAAGATCATTGGCTCATTTATATTAGCATCAAAATTGTTTTTTCAAATCCAATTATAAAATAAATGTAATTAAATTTTTTTTTTAAAAGAATAAATAAAATGATTTGTTTTACAAAATAAAAAACTCTTTTGTTAATGATGTTATAAAATGACATTATAATTTCAATATCATATCACAATTTCTAAATTAAATAATCATTTTGTGTAGGATAAACATTTAAGAGAAAATATATTTTTAAATTTACAAAATTTATAAATAGAATATTTTTTTTATAAAATGGAGGGAGTAACAAATAAGAGTCTCCCTCATCCCACTTTTGGGTTAAATGCTTTTTCATCCACTGTCTTATGGAATTACGACTTACGGATGGATAATCTGAACTTTTTTTCTTTCTTACAAATAACTCATTTATCAGTACTCGAATTTTCTAACAAAAGTTAAAAACCCGTTAAAAGCTTTGACTTTAATCTAACTAGTCTTTGAGTCGTGATTGAGTTGTCCAAAAAAAGCTTACGTGTCAGTTAGTATGCGACGTGGCAATGATGGTGTGGATTTGGAGGAAAATTTTATGAAAAAATGGAAAAAAATATTTTCAAATATAATATAAATTTAAAAAATTAGCCAAAAAATAAGAAAAAAAATAATAAAATATATTTAATTATTTTTGTAATTAATTATTATTTTTATTAAAAAAACAAAAACTAAACAACGTTCTCTCTCTCTCCTTCTTCGTCAACAACACGGTTTTTTTTTTAATAAAAATAATTATTTCTTAAAATAAATACGAAATCAAATTTAAGAAATAAACAACGTTTTCTCCCTCCTTCTCCGTCACAACAACGCAGTTTAATATTTTTTTAATAAAATAATATTTATATAAAAAATGCGCTTTTTTAATAAAATAAAATAATTGTGTTTTTTATTAAAATAAATAAAAAATTGCTTTTTAAAAAAAAAAAAAAAACACAATTTTTTTAATAAAATAAAAAACTGCAGCTTTTTTTTAATAAAAATAAAAAAAAAGCAGCTTTTTTTTTAATATAAATAAAAAAAGCGCAGATTTTTGTATAAAAATAAAATAAAAAAAGGCGCTTTTTTAAAAAAAAAAAAAACACAGTTTTTTAATAAAAATAAAAAGCCTAGCAGTTTTTTTTTATAAAAAAAGCGCTTTTTTTTTAATAAAAAACGCAATTTTCTTTTTTTTATAAAAATAAAATAAAAGGAGCAATTTTTTTAAAATAAATAAATAAAATGCGCTTTTTTAATAAAATAATTAAAATGCGCTTTTTTTAAATAAAAAACTAATAATTACTTTTATTAATTTTTTTTAATATATTAGTATAGACCCCAACTTTTATAAATAAAGATGAATTTTCTATAAATATTATTTTTGAATATTATGGAATAAATTTGATATAATGTTATAGTTATGGGTAATATTTATAAATTTTGCAAAAGTAAGCAAGTTGTTATAAAATATTCGTTTGGTCTGGGAATATTCATTTTGTTTGGGAATATTCGCATACGACTACCAATCATTAGTGGACCCCATAACGGAAGTATTGTCGTAGTTAGAAAGCGACAAAATTATCTTTCTATAAAAATAACTAGAGATGTATTCCGTTAAAACCGCTGAACTACCCCAGGTAGTAAAAGTACAAAGAATACGCTGTAATAGATGTATAGTAGCACACGATATTGATTATTGATGCTTTACGTGAGAAGTCACTCACCTATGCTCAATTATTACTACGATAAATTGTTTGCATCATATCTCTTATATTATTGATTCAATTATTATCACACATGATCATCTATATAATATGTTATAGTATTAAATCAATAATTGAGACGACAAGTTATAAATGATTAATAATTGTTGAAAGATTAAATATGTGTTGATTAAAAATAAAATGATTTGTGGTAATATTTATTCAATCCTTGATGTATATAAAGAGTCTGCGTATGAGACGTTTGTGGTAAGTTTGATTATTTTATGGGGGCCCATATGTCATCATCTAAGAGTCTCTTCACAATAAGTAATTACCTTCGTCAATAGTAATTACCTTTGTGAATAGTAATTACCTTCGTCGATAGTAATTACCTTTACCAGACGTCCAAACCACTTGCCGCTTTCATATTACTACAGCGCCGAACCACTTGTCGTTTCATATTATAGGCGCCGAACCACTTGTCGTTTCACATTACAGAGTCGAACTACTTGTCGCTTTCACATTACAAAAGCGCCAAACCACTTTTCTTTTCACATCACCACCGTCAAGCCACTTGCGCTTTTCACATAAAGCAAGCTAAGCTAGAAATCTTTTATAAATAGAGGCCTGAGTGCTTCATTATTTTCACGAATTCATTCAAGTTGTAGAGAGAAAGTATAAAGAGAATAAGAGAGAAAGAAGAAGAGTATTTTGTTACTACACTACTGCAATATTCAATCTCCTACCAAAAGTAAGGGGTGTTATTCTTTCTTATTCATGAAGAGAACTGTTGTTATTCCATTGCTTATTATTCTATTGGAATAACTCAGATAATGTAGTTTACCCTATACTTGGTGACATTCTTCTATTATTCATTTGGAACATCCTGTGCATGTGTTTTACACCGACCGGTTCCGCTTTTTATTATTATTCTCATTGGAACATCCATGCCTGTGTGTTTACACCCACACGGTTCCATCTTTATTATTATTTTGTTGGAATATCTTGTATTCTGTTGGAATATCCTGTCTGTGCGTTTTACGCCGGACCTGGTTCCGTTATTTATTATTCTGTTGGAATAACCTGCCTAGTTGAGCTCACCCTTTCTTTCACTGTTCTCTTAAGGAAATGAGAATATAGCTGGGACGAGTCGGGGAACGGAGTAATGGTCCAGAGGATAGCATTAGTAGTCCTCACTATTCTGTGAAATAGTGTGATAATAATTGTAATGAGGACTCCTTTTGAGTTTGTATAATCTCTAGTAGACAATATTTGTATTCAAACTCACAGTTTATGTAACAACCCCAAAATAGGTCCATTCCATCCAACCCATTCTGAGTCGCCAAATATATGGTACAGAAAACAACTACAACTTTATTACAACAATTGTTGTACAAAATACAACAACACATATGCTGTGAGTTTGAATACAAATATATACCAATCAGAAGCAGACGTCACAATGACACCTTACATAAAGGTATAGTCAAAAACCTGCTTTAGAAATTAGAATCTTTGGGAAGTGCTCAAGAAAACCTTCATACATGGGAGGCCATGCTTTTAGGTTATGGTAGATATCATATGGCCACGTAATTATCCTCGGTCACCTAATAAACCCCAAAGAGAAAAACGAGAAGATTACTATCATATTCTTCCCAATGGTGAGTCTTCTCTTGACATATCATTATCTCCACTGCCTCTAATTGGGTATTATACTCCAAACAAACACCAAGATTATATAGGTAGTGCTTGTAAATATACTCAAAGCAAGTGGATGAGCACAACCATGTCTTATGATAACACGAGGTTGTATGTCATTAGACATCTTGTATGATAGTGACAAAACACCCTTCCAAGTTAAATTCACCTCACCCTCAACATCTATAGACCACCACTCTATTCCTCGCTATCCCCGCCGACCCAAATACACTTTTTTATTACACGAAAGGAATTGTGAAACAAAAGGGTGAGCACAACTAGCTCAAGAAAGAATATTATGACTAAAGATAAATAAATTATCAATAGTCTTCATCAAGAATAAATCGTAGATTTAGAAACATATGGTAGATGATAAAACTTTTCAACCATAGTTGCGGCTGAACGAAAGCAATCCATTAAAAGAGTCAAATAGACTATAAAGTCTATTGTCTTCTCCACGTTAAAAGTCCACCAACAATATTTTATCCTCGTAACATCAATCAACAGCCTTTCCACAATCATATGAATAACTCATAATCATAATTGTGATTCTAAATTCTCTTCTCAACCGGACGAAGATAATTTTTATCACCCCGTCTTTACCCCGAAACATCAAATATCATGGTTATACCAAATCACGCCCTGCTCATAATCATACTAATAAATTCATCTTTGCACCACGGGCAAAGATATTCATCAACAGCTCATTTTTACACTACAAAGCAAAAGATATTCAACAACGGGTCATCTTTGCATTACAAGCCAAAGATATTCATCAATAATTCATCTTTGCACTACAAAGCAAAGATATTCAACAACAACAGTCATCTTGCATTCTGACGCAAAAGATATTCATCAATAATTCATCTTTGCACTACAAAGCAAAGATATTCAACAACAGTCATCTTTGCATTACGAGCAATAGATATTCATCAATAATTCATCTTTGCACTACCGGCTAAAGATATTCAACAACAGGTCATCTTTGCATTACGAGCAAAAGATATTCATATATCAAAGAAATACATAATCATTTCAGAAGTTATATAACAATAATTATAACCATGTTGATCAATTCACCTTTGCACTTAAGCTAAAAATATTCAATTGTAAATTCAATGGTCATGATCATACTAGTCAACAATTCAACTTTTGCACTACTGGCCAAAGACAACCTATGGTCACGATCATACCAATAATCTACCCATCTTTACACTCAAGTCAAAGAGAAATATCATCATTAGGGTTATAAGAATGTTATATAAAAACAATATGATCAAAACATGGTTTTAATTTCAAAAGTAAGATTCTTAAATCAACGATAATTTGGTCAGAGAAGAAACCAATTTGTCGTGAATAAGACTTCGTATTCGTGACATAAAATCCGTGAGTATCGTGCAGTATAGTAACCTCGACACGAAAAGATAAAGTTTCATAATAAAATTCATATTCATATTTATAACACCTTAATCCAAATGTTATAAATCACTTAGAAATCTCATAATCTAATATTATTAATATTACAATAATATTTTAATCATTTCTAAAACTTATAAACAATTTAATTAAATTGTTTACACTTTACCAATTAATGCATTTAATCATCATAAAATGCCAAACTCATAAGATTTCATCACCAATAACCAAAACCCTCATCAAACATCTGCATATACCTCATATATGATTCTCAAGCCATAAAATCATATTTTCCAATTTTCTTACTTCACATAACATATTTAATTCATTTACTCATAACTAGAACATTTTCATAAAAAATACCAAATCAGTTCCAAAATATTTATTTTCTGGGATTTAGAAGAATATAGTCCCATATTGAATATATATTTTTCTCAGAATTTTAAAATTCATTTACTATTTTTCACACGGCCAAAACCATTCGAATATTTAAACATTTATCATAAATTGTACTTTTGTCCAAAATTCAAATTCACAGAGTACAATGATATTATATAGATGTACTCTCAATAAAAATTTCATCAATTTTGGAGTTAACCGCAAGGAGTTATAAATAGTTACTTTTAAAATAGTCTTTTCTCATAAAATTCATAACTCTTAATCTATACATCCAAAAATCACCATTTTTGGACACAATCAATAAAACTCATCAAAATATCATTTCAAATTTTTCCAGAATTTTCTGAAGGTCAGAAAAATTACGAAACTTAAAATCATAACAACCCTTAAAATCCCTTACTATCCCTTACCTCAAAAGAGCAAAAAGACTTCCATTGGATATCGGATATGATTGCCGAATGTGACGCCCCAAAATTAGTATATACATCACCCATCTTGGGTCGCCAATTACATGGTATGTAATTTAAATACAACTTATTAACATAACTGTAGTATGTACAATACGACATAAATCGTGAGTTTAAATACAAATATCATCTACTAGATATTATACAAACTCAAACAAAAAGTCCTCATTACAATTATTATCACACTATTTCACGTAATAGTGAGGACTACTAAAGCTATCTTCGTGACCATCACTCGCTTCCCGACTCGTCCCAAATATATTCTCATTTCACGAAGAAACGGTGAAAGAAAGGGTGAGCTCAACCAAATTTCCAAGAAGAAATATTATGACTAAGATAATGCGAGAATAAATTATCAATAGTCTTCAACAATGTTAAACCGATAAAATATAATAGACAACTAGTTTAATCTGCGGTGAATATGCAATCCATTAAAAGAGTCAAGTAGAAAATAAAATCTACTATCTTTTATGATTTTAAAAGGTTTTTCATCATCGTTATAAATTTGAGACTCAACTTTAATAAATAATCCACATCATCGAATCACCCCTATACTACTACCAAGGATATTCTTTAAGTATCACGATCACAATTATTCCCGCACTACTACGGCCAAGAATAGTTGTGTATTCATTAATGGTCATGATCATGCCAACAACTATCCATCAATGCACTACTACCAATCGAGGATTTTTACCACATCATTTGTAAACATTACTACCATGATTACAATCAATAATCCTCAGTCATAATCATACCAAGTCCATCCATGCTCTACGTGCCACATATGACTTTAAAAAAATATAAACATGAGGATGATGACAATGATATAAGAATTCAATAAAACAAGTTCAAGAATTATTTTATCCAGATTTATTAACGTCCCAAATTGTCAACACGATCTTTGCTTTGTAGAGAAAATTCAAGAATGATCGTAAAAATATTTCCATGAAAAGATATTTGGATGAAACGCAAATATCAAGGATATTCTACTAATTTCATGGAGTATAGAAGTCATAGTTTTAACCAACCGGGTATAATAAAGAATGGAATAACAAAAGAAATCACCACGCATGCGGTGCTTGCGCATGTGTTTATTCCAATGAATAATAATAATCTAACCAGTCGTGAAATTCACACCGATGTGATGTTCCAACAGAATAATAAAGATGGAACCAGATCCTGTAAAACACACATGATAGGATATTCCAACAAAATGATAAAGATTTTAACCAGTCCTGGTAAAAACACATGCATGTGATGTTCCAATGTAATAATAATAAAAAGCGGAACCGTGTCCTGTAAAAACACACGAGATGGATGTTCCAAATGAATAATAGAAGAATGTCACCAAGTATAGGGTGAGATCCATGATACAAAGTTATTCCAATGTAATAATAAGCAATGGAATAACATAAGGATTTCACCAAGTATAGGTATACCGCGTGATACAAAGTTATGTATAGGGTATGCCACTTTTACAAAGTTATTCCAATGTAATAATAGTGAATGGAATAACGTAAGTTCTCTTCAAGAAGAAAGAATAACACCCTTACCGTAAAAAAAACCTAATATAGAAGTAGTGAAGTAGCAGAATACTCTTCTTCTTTCTATAACTTTCTCTCTATAAACTCTCTCTATAATTCTCTCTCTAGAGTTTCAATGAATTCGTAAGAAAATAATGAAGGAA
Source organism: Panax quinquefolius (assembly GCA_020205615.1). NCBI lineage: Eukaryota > Viridiplantae > Streptophyta > Magnoliopsida > Apiales > Araliaceae > Panax > Panax quinquefolius. The sequence continues at coordinate 110,530,939 of CM035170.1, read as the reverse complement.
TGAGCTTATTTATAGGAAAATGGAATGCATAAGAACTAATCCATGAAACTATCTGCAGATTGATTTACTTTAATCGACTATCCATATTTAAAGCAAAATTTTTAAATAAAATATAATATATTCTATTTATATAAAAACATTTTACTATGCAAACACTATGCAAAACACTACGAAAACACTATGCGATAATAAAATATAATATATTTTATTTATAAAATAACTTTAAATAAAGTATTCATTTTATATAAAAAGATGTTTCGCTTTTATTACGTTAATAATACGAATAAAACAAAACGTCATTATCGCTATAATAATTCATATTATTAATCGAAATAATAATGGAATCAAACTAAGTGACTTCTCACATAAGCATCAATAATCAATACCGGTAATACTACTATGCAACCACATGTGACATCGCATTTTTACTACCGGTAGTTCAACAAAGATCAACCAGAAAACTTCCGCCGTTATTTCAATAAAATATTTTTGTCTTTTTCTCAATCCGATAATAACATTTGTGGGGTCCACCAATGATTGAGCCAGTTATGCGAATATTCCTCGCTAAACCGAATATTCTCCCACCAATCGAATATAATATAACCATTGTATACTTTGCAAAATTTATAAATATTACCCACAACTATAACATTATATCAAATTATTCCATAATATTCAAAAATAATATTTATAGAAAATTCATCTTTATTTATAAAAACTGGGGTCTTACAACCTCCCTTCTTATGAAATTTCGCCCTCGAAATTAGAATAACGTACTGGTATGTCAAGAGGTAAGGATACCTTGATTTCATTTCGATTCTAACTCCCAAGTCATTTCCTCAACATCGTTGGTTCCTCCACAAAACTTTGACTTGAGGTATAACCTTGGAGCGTAGAATATGTTCCTTCTTATCCAAAATTTGAACAGAACCTCTTCATACGTCAAATCTTCCGCTATTTCGTCCGGGCTTCTAACTCAATAATATGGTTCGGTCTTTCACATATTTACGTAACATGGATATGTGAAAACGTTATGAACACGAGACATATTTGGCAGAAAGCGAGTCTATAGGCCACGCTTCCTACTCGATCGAGGATTAAAATGGACCGATGAATCGAGGATTAAGTTTCTCTCTTTTCCAAATCTTGTAACTCCTTTCCATGGAGCAACTTTTAACAACACATGATCTCCTATATTAATTCCACGTCCTTTCGATGAAGATCAAGATAACTCTTTTGTCGATTTTGTGAGGTTTTTATACGTTGTCGGATCGTTTGAATCTTTTCCGTAGTCATACGTACTCAACTCCGGTCCCAACAACGTTGCTTCACCCACCTCATCCCAAAGATACCGAGAATCGACACTTTCTTCCATACAATGCTTCGAATGGAGCCATGCCAATACTTGCTTGATAACTCATTGTTGTAGGAAAACTCCACCAATGGTAAAAACTTGTCCCAACTCCCTTGAAATCAAGAACACAGAGTCTTAATAGATCTTCAAGAGTTTGAATAGTCCTCTCCGATTGTCCGTCTGTCGTCGAGGATGATATGCCGAAGCTAAATCGTAAGTCCGTGCCCATAGCTTTTTGCAACTAACCCAAAATCGTGAAGTGAATCTTGGGTCTCGATCGAAAACTATGGATACCGCATACCATGCGATCTTACAATCTGTTTATGTACATACGAAAGCAAGACGTTCAAGTGTATAAGTTTCTCATTTCGGTAAGAAATGAGCGGACTTGGTCAATCTATCAACAATGACCCAAATCGCATCAATGCCTTGAGAAACCTTAGGAAGACCGTGAACGAAATCCATGGTAATGTGCTCCCACTTCCATTCCGAATTTCAAGTGGTTGCAATGGACCTTTTGGTACTTGATGCTCCGCTTTTGACTCGCTGACAAGTTAGACACCTTGAGATAAACAAATATTATCTCCCTCTTCATATTGCTCCACCAAAATGTATGATTTTAATATCATGATACATTTTGGTACTCCCGTGATGGATTGCAAATGGTGTGTTGTGCGCCTCCATCATGATATTATACTTTAAATCGTGGTCGTTAGAACACAAAGTCCGGAGTTGACTCAAGTATTCCTTCTTCATCGATTCTTGCTTCCGGCATATAAGACCTTTGACTTTCTTTTTTCATACGCATCGACTCCAGTGTCAGTAGCTTGGCAACTTTTAACTTTATCGATTAAAGTCGGTTCTACTCAGTATATTTGCTATCATCACACGCGTCCCTCGAGTCTTTAACTCTATCTCCATCCTTTGCAAGTCACACAAATGGGCCTTTGTGTTGACAATAACGCACTTCATTTTTGCATACGATCTTCTACTCAATGCATCACCTACCACGTTCGCTTTTCCGTGATGGTATTGGATGGTATGATCATAATCTTTCAATAGCTCAAGCCAACGTCGTTGTCGCATGTTGAGTTCCTTTTGAGTGAAGAAATATTTGAGGCTTTTATGATCCGTAAAGATCTCCACTTTCTCCCCATACAAGTAATGCCTCCAAATTTTAAGTCACAAAGACAACAAATGCTTAACTCCAGATCATGAGTAGGATAATTCCTCTCATATTCTTTGAGTTGTCGCGAGGCATAGGCTATAACTTTTCCATGTTGCATAAGAACACATCCCAACCCTTTGCTCAAGCATCATCAGAGATGACAAATCCTCCGAGCCAAATGGTATTGTCGAAACAGTCTTTGAAATAAGTCTCTTCTTGAGTTCTTGAAAACTCTTCTCACATTCTTCGCTCCAACCGAACTTTGTATCTTTTTCGAGTCACCGAGTCAATGGAGTAGCGATTCGAGAAAATCCTTCCACGAATCTCCGATAATAACCAAATAAACCGAAAGCTACGTATTTTGGTCATCGATTTAGGTTGTTCCCTTTGAATAGCTTCATCTTTGCGGGTCAACAGATATTCCATGACTTGATACCACGTGCCCAAGGAATGCTACTTCTTCTGCCGTAACTCAGCATTTCTTCAACTTGGCATAAAGCTTATATTCACGAAGCTTTTGGAGTGTCGACCTCAAGTGTTGCTTTCATAATCTTCACGGCTTTTGGAATAAATAAGGATGTCATCAATAAAGACGACCACAAAAGTGATCTAAATATTCCTTGAATACTTGGTTCATCATATCCATGAAGGCGGCGGAGCATTAGTCAATCCAAAGGACATGACTAGAATTCATAATGCCCGTCTTCGAGTTCGAAAGCCGCTCTTTGGAATGTCGGTGATTCTAATCTTCAATTGGTGATATCCTAACGAAGATCAATCTTTGAAAAGAATTTGGCTCCTTGCAATCGGTCAAACAGTCATCAATACGTGGCAATGGATACCTATTTTTGATGGTGACATGATTCAACTCCCGATAATCAATACAAAGTCGCATACTCCCATCTTTCTTCTTCACGAATAGAACAGAGGCCCCCAGGAGAAGTACTAGGACTAATAAAGCCAATGTCTAACAATTCCTGCAGATGGGTCTTTAACTCCTCGAAGTTCAATAGAGCCATTCGATATGGGGCTTTGGAAATAGGTTTTGTACTGTGTTCAAGGTCGATACAAAATTCAATTTCACGCCTGGGGTAGGCCGTAAGTTCTTCTGGAGAATACGTCGGAAATTTATTAACAATAGAAATATCGCTCAAAACCGACGTATTTTTGTTTAAATCGTGATATGAGCTAAGAAAGCTTGACATCCATTTTTCAATAAACGAATAGCTTTATGGCTTGAGATGACCGTGATTGATTTTAATGGTTTGGTCGTTTGAATTCGCATAATAGGTTGATTAGAATATGAAAGCTAACAACCTTACGAAAAACAATCAATTTTTGCATGATAAGTAGTTAACCAATCAATCCTTGTAATCACGCCAAATGCAAGTATTTTTAATGAAATAAGATCGACAGTAATGTGAGGGTACCGATTTGAACCAAACAAGACTTATAAACAATGGATGTAATGAAGGTTTCTCCAACGGAGTTTCCACAGATAAGTCAAAGTCTAATTTCTCCTGAGTCAAATTTAATCGATGAGCGCAAGTAGGAGAAATAAAAGAATGGGTAGAACCCAGATCAAATAAAGTGTAGACTTCATTAGAGTTTATGATAAGCTTACCCGTGATGACCTCATTCGGGTTCCTTGCTCTCTCGGAGGTCACAACAAACGCCTCTCTCTTGCCATCACCTTGGTTTTGACTTTTTTCGACTGACTTTGGTGCCTCCATCCTAGTTGAATTTGTCTTCTCAGAAACGACAAAAATCGAGCTAAGTGACCTTCTTCCACAATTATAACATGCTTTGACTGGCATGGCACGCTCGGACCGATGTGTCCCTCTTCTCCGCATTTGAAGCATATGATAGTGGTCTTTCTCCTTCCTTAACAACGGGTCTTTGTGTCGCCGACGCCTTTCCATCATTGTTGAATCTCCGCTTTCTTGAAATGTCCATTCTTATTGTTTTGCCCGATTACCACCGGCGTGGTTACCATATCTCGCCCGTTTGATTCCTCTCACGCTTGTTGTTGTCACCGCTTCACGACTACTCTACCGTATTATTATAACTTTGCTTACCGCTTCTTTTTAGTTCGGTTGACTCGTTATCGCTACTCCACTAATCGAGCCCTATTTACAACATCCGAATACAAACACAAGTTTATGAGAAATAAGATGTTGACGTATCTCCCACTTCAAACCTCTTAAAAACATTCGCGCCATTCTCTCTTCATTATCCACCAAGTGGGACGAAACCGTGATAACTCCGCAAATTTTGCCTCGTATCATGACACCTGGCCATATTGTTTTGTTCCAACTTGATAAACTCCACCTCCTTCATGTGGCGAATACTTTCGGAAAGTATTTGTCGTTGAATGACTCTGGAACTTCTCCCAAGATATCTTCAAGATGCAAAGAAGTTGAGTACGCTTTCTGGATTTCCCACCAAGAATCTGCCTCTCCGCAAGAACATAAAGGCGGCAAGGGAACCTTTTGCTCCTGAGCATCCCAAGACATCAAATATCTTGTAATCTGCTTTATCCATGCTTCCGCCAAGTGGTTTTGGCTCTCCCTTAAACTCCGGTGGTCCCAAATCCTTGAATTGTTTAGCGGTGATCACCGAGAGTTTTCCGTGTTTCCACCTACGTTTTGGATGAGAGTCGCTTCTCGCTTTCAGTTGCATAAATTGCATAAAGCCTCCGAACATTTGATCATTCATCATTTGGTCGGTGTTGTTGTTTGCATGAGGATTGTCGCCTTCCTCGATGCACATTATCCTCGATTATTGATATGTGGTGAATCAACGATCGCTCATGCTCCATTCATATTCTCAACATTCTCGATGTCATTTTCGACATCGCCACAAAACAAAAGATTAATTGACATTTAACAATTATCTTTATATTCTCGTGACCACCAATAAAATAAAGACAAAAAAACTTAGGTAGGTCATACTAATGAAGGTATTCCCCTCCTCCCTCCTAGTACTTTTCTCACATCTTAGCAGGATCATATCCTTAGCTCGATATTAAACCGCGACGCCCCCAAAATTAGGTATACATCACCCATCTTGGGTCGCCAATTACATGGTATGTAATTTAAATACAACTTATTAACATAACTGTAAAATATAATACGACATAAATCGTGAGTTTAAATACAAATATCATCTACTAGATATTATACAAACTCAAACAAAAAGTCCTCATTACAATTATTATCACACTATTTTCACGTATAATAGTGAGGACTACTAAAGCTATCTTCGTGACCATCACTGCGTTTCCCGACTCGTCCCGCCTATATTCTCATTTCACAAGAGAACAAATGAAAGAAAGGGTGAGCTCAACCAAATTTCAAAGAAGAAATATTATGACTAAGATAATGCGTAATAAATTATCAATAGTCTTCAACAATGTTAAACCGATAAAATATAATGTATAACTAGTTTAATCTGCAATGGAATATGCAATCCATTAAAAGAGTCAAGTAGAAAATAAAATCTACTATCTTTTATGATTTTAAAAGGTTTTTCATCATCATTATAGTTTGAGACTCGACTTTAATAAATAATCCACATCATCGAATCACCCCGCACTACTACCCAAGGATATTCTTTAAGATCACGATCACAATTATTCCCGCACTACTGCCGAGAATAGTTGTGTATTCATTAATGGTCATGATCATGCCAACAACTATCCATCAATGCACTACTACCAATCGAGGATTTTTACCACATCATTTGTAACATTACTACCATGATTACAATCGAATAATCCTCGGTCATAATCATACCAAGTCCATCCATGCTCTACAAAAGCCACGATGACTTTAAAAAAAATATAAACATGAGGATGATGACAATGATATAAGAATTCAATAAAACAAGTTCAAGAATTATTTTATCCGTGATTTATTAACGTCCAAATTGTCAACATGATCTTGCTTTGTAGAGAAAAATTCAAGAATGATCGTAAAAATATTTCCATGAAAAGATCTCGGATGAAACGCAAATATCAAGGATATTCTACTAATTTCATGGAGTATAGAAGTCATAGTTTTAACCAACCGGTATAATAAAGAATGGAATAACAAAAGAAATCACCATGCATGCACGGTGCCGATGTATGAGTTATTCCAACGTAATAATAATAACGGAACCAGTCGTGAAATTCACACCGGCGGGATGTTCCAACAGAATAATAAAGATGGAACCAGATCCTGTAAAACACACATGATAGGATATTCCAACAAAATGATAAAGATTTTAACCAGTCCTGTAAAACACACGCATGTGGATGTTCCAAATGTAATAATAATAAAAATCGGAACCAGTGTCCTGTAAAACACATGCATGTGATGTTCCAATGTAATAATAGAAGAATGTCACCAAGTATAGGGTGAATCACAGATATCAAAGTTATTCCAATGTAATAATAAGCAATGGAATAACATAAGGATTTCACCAAGTATAGGGTATCTGGCGATATCAGTTATGTATAGGGTATGCCACTTTTACAAAGTTATTCCAATGTAATAATAGTGAATGGAATAACGTAAGTTCTCTTCAAGAAGAAAGAATAACACCCCTTACCGTAAAAAAAACCTAATATAGAAGTAGTGAAGTAGCGAGAATACTCTTCTTCTTTCTATAACTTTCTCTCTATAAACCTCTCTATAATTCTCTCTAGAGTTTCAATGAATTCGTAAGAAAATAATGAAGGAATGAGCTTATTTATAGGAAAATGGAATGCATAAGAATTAATCCATGAACTATCCAGATTGATTTACTTTAATCTGACGGTCCATATTTAAAGCAAAATCTTTTAAATAAAATATAATATATTCTATTTATATAAAAACATTTTACTATGCAAACACTATGCAAAACACTACGCAAAAACACTACGCATAATAAAATATAATATATTTTATTTATAAAATAACTTTAAATAAAGTATTCATTTTATATAAAAGATGTTTCGCTTTTTATTACGTTAATAATACTTAATAAAACAAAACGTCATTATCGCTATAATAATTCATATTATTAATCGACAATAATAGAATCAAACTAAGTGACTTCTCATAAAGCATCAATAATCAATACCGTGTAATATTACTACGCAACCACACGTATTCATTTACTTTTACTACCGAGTAGTTCAACAAGATCAACCAGTAAAACTTCCGCCGTTATTTCAATAAAATATTTTTGTCTTTTTCTCAATCCGACAATAATTACATTTGTGGGGTCCACCAATGATTGAGTAGTTATACGAATATTCCTCGCTAAACCTAATATATTCTCCCACCAATCGAATATAATATAACCACTTGTATACTTTGCAAAATTTATAAATATTACCCACAACTATAACATTATATCAAATTATTCCATAATATTCAAAAATAATATTTATAGAAAATTCATCTTTATTTATAAAAACTGGGGTCTTACACTGAAGGAAACTTGCACTGATGAATATCAACTCACCAAGTATCTAAATACTCACAAAATACACTCAATAATCTAGAGAAAAAAAGAGAGAAAATTTATGAATTCTGGTGTGATTTTCAATTCTAACTTAACCTCTATTTATAGAAAATGTTAAGACGTCAAGCGCACTTAACTCAAGAACCCGATGGCTTTACTCGCTACTATTCCCACCCACCACATTTGAAAATTCAATTGAGCACATTTCTCACCAACCAAAAGTGGGGCCCACCAATTCTAGAATTTTCCACCAAAATCATTTATAACCTAATTTACGAATCAATCACCTCTTAAAATTCATAACAAATTATACGCTCATTTTTAACGGTTCAAAATTTGTGAACATATACTCAACTTATATATGTATAACATATCCAAAAATCCCAACGATCCAACTACGATTAAAAATTATAACTCACATAATAAAGTCAGTAAGAACACCGATTTGATCTTTTAATACCTCCAATCCAAAAAAATACCGATAAAATACCTCAACATTAATTCCTTCATTTATAACCACATAAATAAATCCTCATTTATATCCACATCAAATAAATATTTCATTGTCATATAAATCAATAATTAATTATTCATAAATAATATTATAGAATCACAATAATGACAACCGTGCGCTTCCTGGAAAGAGGGCTTTCCAATAAGAATTTCTCCTTATCGGCGCAATTAGGTGACCAAACCTCTCCTTGACGTAACTTTCTAGACATTGCCAATAATGCTATCTAATAATATTATTCAAATAATATGAATTATTGATCCGATAATGGGAAATATCAAAAAGTGATAATTATTGAACAACAATAATAAAATATCAACACAAAGAATTATTGAATTAATAAAATAAAATATTGAACAAGAATTATCGTAACAATTATTGAGTAGTGGCCTTCTCACGTAAGAATCAATAATTGAAAAAATATCGCATGCAATACCGTATGCTATCTTGTGCAACAACGCCAGACATTTTTTACTTTACCAACCGGTATTCCAACAATGTTACTGTGAACGATTACTGTAGTTATTTATAAAACTTAATTTTGTCGCTTTTCTTCATCCGACGCTTATTCTCATTATGGGGCCCAAAAATGGTTTTACTTGTCAGTCAAATTTAATATTCCCAAGGCGGTAAAGAATATTCCACGACCAAACGAATATTCCCCGACAACAATGAATATTTTATAACCACTTGTATATTTTGAAAAAATTCATATATCACCCTTAACTTTAACCTTTTATCAATTTAACCATTTACTGAATTGTAATTATAAGAAAAATTGAATACTTTTATTTCATAAAATTCGGTTTCTTCTACGCTTTATGTCGATAAGACACCTACGCTTATATTAAGTAAGTTGTATTTAAATTACAGATTATGTATCCGACTACCCAAGATGGGTGATGTATACCTAATTTTGGGGCGCAACAATTGGTATCGTAGCTTAAGGATATGATCCTGCTAAGATGTGAGAATTGTACTAGAGGGGAGAGACGGGGAATACCTTCGCTAGTATGACTACCTAAGTTTATGTCTTATTTTATTGGTGGGGTCGTCGAATATATAGATAATATGTTATACGTCAATTAACCTTTTGTTTTGTGGCGATGTCTCAAAATGACATCCGAGAATGTTGAGAATAGCGATGGAGCACACAAAGATCGTTGATTCACCACATATCAATAATCGTGGATAATGTGCATCGAAGGCGATAGTCTCACGCAAACAACAACATTGACCAAATGATGAATGATCAAATGTTCGTGAGGCTTTATGCAATTCAGCAACAATGACGCAGAGAGAAATGACTCATCCAAAACGTAGGTGGAAACACGGAAAACTCTCGGCACACCGCTAAACTTTTCAAGGAGCTAGACCACCGGAGTTTTAAGGAGAGCAAAAAAACCACTTCAAGGCGGAAGCATGGATAAAGCATATTACCAAGATATTTGATGTCTTGGGATGCTCCGAGGAGCAAAGGTTCCCTTTGCCGCCTTTATGTTGCGCGGAGAAAGTGATTCTTCGGTGGGAATCGGTAGAAACGTACTCAACTCGCTGTCTCAAAGATATCTTGGGAGAAGTTCCAGAGTCGCTCAACGACAAATACTTTTCTCGAAAGTATTCGCCACACGAAGGAGGTGGAGTTTATCAAGTTGGAACAAAACAATATGACCGTGTTGTAATACGAGGCAAAATTTGAGGAGTTATCACGGTTTTATTCCCCACTTGGTGGATAATGAAGAGAGAGAATGGCGCGAATGTTTTTAAGAGGTTTGAAGTCGGAGATACGCCAACATCTTATTTCTCATAAACCGTGTGTTTGTATTCGGATGTTGTAAATAGGGCTCGATTAGTGGAGCGCGATAACGAGTCAACGAACTAAAAGAGAAGCGGTTCTAAGAAAATTATAATACCAAATGAGAGTAGTCGTGATCGGTGATAACAAGCGTGGAGGAATCAACAGGCCGAGATATGGTAACAACTTCTATGGTAATCGTACAAAACAATAAGAATGGACATTTCAAGAAAAGGAGATTCAACAATGATGGAAAGACATCAAGACCAAAGACCCGTTGTTAAGGAAGGAGAAAGACCACCTATCATATGCTTCAAATGCGGAGGAGAGGACACATCATCGATCAAAACTGCGCCATGTCATAGTCAAAGCATGTTATAATTGTGGAAGAGAAGGTCATTTAGCTTTCGATTTTTGTTGTTTAACTGAGACAAATTCAAATAGGATGGAGGCACCAAAGGCCGCTCCGAAAAAGTCAAACCCAGAAATGCAGGGAGAAGGCGTTTGTGACCTCCCGAGAACAAGGAACCCGAATGAGGTCATCACGGGTAAGCTTATCATAAACTCTAATGAAGTCTATACTTTATTTGATCTGGGATTCTACCCATTCTTTTATTTCTCCTACTTGCGCCATCGATTAAATTTGACTCAAGAAAAATTAGACTTTGACTTATCTGTGGAAACTCCGTTGGGAGAAACCTTCATTACATCCATCGCTTATAAGTCTTGTTTGGTTCAAATCGGTACCTCACATTACCCGTCGATCTTATTTTATTAAAAATACTTGCATTTGACGTGATTCTGTGGATTGATTGGTTAACTACTTATCATGCAAAAATTGATTATTTTCATAAGGTTGTTAGCTTTCATATTCTAACCAACCTATTATGCTAATTCAAGCGACCAAACCATTAAAATCAATCACGGTCATCTCAAGCCATAAAGCTATTCGCTTATTGAAAAATCGGATGTCAAGCTTTTTAGCTAAGCTCGTACACATATTTAAACAAAAATACGCCGGTTTTGAACGATATTTCTATTGTTAACAAATTTCCTAACGTATTCTCGAAGAACTTCCCCGCCTACCCCGTAGGCGTGAAATTGAATTTTGTATCGACCTTGAACCCAAGATAAAAACCTATTTCCAAAGCCCCATATCGAATGGCTCTATCAACTTCGTGAGTTAAAGACCCAACTACAGAATTGTTAGACATTGGCTTTATTCGTCCTAGTACTTCTCCTTGGGGTGCTCCTGCTCTATTTGTGAAGAAGAAAGATGGGAGTATGCGACTTTGTATTGATTATTGGGTCAATCATGTCACCATCAAAATAGGTATCCATTGCCGTATTGATTGATGACTGTTTGACCATTGCAAGGAGCCAAATTCTTTTCAAAGATTGATCTTAGTTCCGGATATCACCAATTGAAGATTAGAACCAATGACATTCCAAAGACGGCTTTTGTAACTCGAAGACGGGCATTATGAATTCTACTCATGTCCTTTGGATTGACTAATGCTCCCCGCCGCCTTCATGGATATAATGAACCGAGTATTCAAGGAATATTTGGATCACTTTGTGGTCGTCTTTATTGATGACATCCTTAATTATTCCAAAAGTGTGAAGATCATGAAAGCAACACTTGAGGTCGACACTCCAAAAGCTTCGTGAATATAAGCTTTATGCCAAGTTGAAAAAATCGAGTTCGGCTTGAAGAAGTAAAGCATTCCTTGGGCACGTAGTATCAAGTCATGGAATATCATTGACCCAAAGAAAGATTGAAGCTATTCAAAGCTGGGAACAACCTAAGAAGGGGAGGTTGTAAGACCCCAACTTTTATAAATAAAGATGAATTTTATATAAATATTATTTTTGAATATTATGGAATAAATTTGATATAATGTTATAGTTATGGGTAATATTTATAAATTTTGCAAAGTAAGCAAGTTGTTATAAAATATTCGTTTGGTGGGGAATATTCATTTTGTCGGGGAATATTAAATTTACTGACTCGAATCATTAGTGGACCCCATTAACGGAAGTATTGTCGTAGTTAGAAAACGACAAAATTATCTTTCTATAAAAATAACTTGGCAGAGGTGTTACCGTTAAAACCGTTGAACTACCCTAGTAGTAGTAAAAGTACAACGATGTCTGGCGTGGTTGTATAGTAGCACACGATATTGATTATTGATGCTTACGTGAGAAGTCACTCACCTATGCTCAATTATTCTTCATCGTAATTCTTTGATCATATCTCTTATATTATTTATTCAATTATTGTCACACAAATTATCATCTCATAATATGTTATAGTATTAAATCAATAATTGAGACGACAAGTTATAAATGATTAATAATTGTTGAAAGATTAAATATGTGTTGATTAAAAATAAAATGATTTGTGGTAATATTTAGTCAATCCTTGATGTATATAAAGAGTCATTATATGAGACGCTTTTGTGGTAAGTTTGATTATTTTATGGGGGCCCATATGTCATCATCTAAGAGTCTCTTCGTCAATAGTAATTACCTTCACAATAGTAATTACCTTTGTGAATAAGTAATTACCTTCGTCAAGTAGTAATTACCTTTACCAGACGTCAAACCACTTGCCGTTTTCATATTACGGCGCCGAACCACTTGTCGTTTCACATTACAAAGCGTCGAACCACTTTTCTTTTCACATCACCACCGTTAAGCCACTTGCCTTTTCACATTACTGGTCTTTAGCTAGAAATCTTCTATAAATAGAGGCCTAGTGCTTCATTATTTTTTACTTAATTCATTCAAGCTATGATGAGAGAAAAGTATAGAGAGAATAAGAGAGAATGAAGAAGAGTATTTTGTTACTACACTACTGCAGTATTCAATCTCCTAGTAAAAGTAAGGGGTGTTTGTGACGCTCCCAAAATTAGGTATACGTCACCCATCTTGGGTCGCCACTTACATGGTACATAAATTCAAATACAAACTTAATTATACATCCGTCAGTATATACATAATACAATACATAAACCGAGAGTTCTAATAGAAATATTGTCATTTAGACAATATCCATACTCAAGGAGTCCTCATTACATTTATTGTCACACTATTTAACAAAATAGTGAGGACTACTAATGCTATCTTCTGGGACCATCACTCTTTTCCCCGACTCGTCCCCAAATGCTATATTCTTATTTCCTGAAGAGAAAAAGGAAAGAAAGGGTGAGCTCAACTAGCCCAAAGAAGAAATATTATAACTAAGATAATGCGTAATAAATTATCAATAGTCTTCAACAATGTTAAACCGATAAAATACAATAGACAACCAGGTTTAATCTGCAATGAATATCGCAATCCATTAAAAGAGTCAAGTAGAAAATAAAGTCTACTATCTTTTAGGTTTTAAAATGTTTTCATCCATTTTATCACTAAGACTCGCTTTAATGAATAAACCACAATATATAATCATCCCATGCATCACTTGTTAAGAATTTTCATCAAATTATCAATGGTCACGACTATACCGAATCACCCCTGGTCATAATCATACCAAAAACTATCCATCACAACATTACAGGAGGACTTTTATCACATCATTTATAACAAGCCATGATTATACCGAATGATCCCTGGTCATAATCATACTAAGTTCATCTATGCACGTAAGCCAAAGATAACATATTATAACATGAGGATGATGACAATGATATAAGAATTCAATAAAACAAGTTCAAGAATTAATTTATCTAGGAATTATTAACGTCCAAATTGTCAACAAGATATCTTGTTTTGTAGAGTAAAATTCAAGAATGATCGTAAGAATATTTCCATGAAAGATCTTTGGATGAAGCCTTAAATATCAAAGATATTCTACTAACTTCATGGAGTATAGAAGTCAAAGTTTTAACTAACTGGGTATAATAAAGAATGGAATAACAAAAGAAATCACCACGTATGCGATGGGATCGCACAGTGAGGTTATTCCAATGAGAATAATAAATAACGGAACCAGTCCCGTAAAACGCATGCACGTGATGTTCTAACAGAATAATAATAGAGATTTAACCAGTCCTGTAAAACACACATGCATGTGATGTTCCAACGAGTAATAATAATAAAGATTTTAACCAGGTCCTGTGTAAAACACATGACTCTATATAGTGCGAATTGTTTACGCTTTACCATATAATGCATTTAATCATTCAAAAATGCCATACGCATAAGATATCATCACCAATTATCAAATCCTCATCAAAAAATATGCATATACTCTATATAGGATTCTCTAGCCATAAAATCCTATTTTCAACTTTATTACTTCACATAACATATTTAACTCATATGTTCAGAATTCTAAATTATTTTCATGAAAAATACCAAAGCAGTCCCAAAAATATTTCTTTTCTGGGATTTAGCAACATATAGTCCCATAATGAAAATATATTTTTCTCTAAATTTTTAAAATTCATTTACTATTTTTCAAAAATTAATTTCTAATTAATTCCTTAAGAAATTAGCTACCTCAAGGTTAACTCCAAAATTCCCAAATCTTGGCAAGATCTTACACATGTTAATGTGAGCCTTGATTTAAATTTCATGGTCATCTGAGTTATAGAACTCCGGTTATAGCATTTTTCATCGAAAAAACCTAAATATTGAAATGATCATAACTTGCTCATTTAAGTTTGGAATGAGCTCATTTTTGGACACGATATTCTTTATACCATATACTTTTATGTCCCAAAAGGCCTGAATTTTTCTCACTAATTAAGTGGTAAAACAAATTTTACAAAAAAACGTGGCGTGAGCTTTTTTGGACATTTTGAAGTTTTGACTCCTTTGCTAAAATCACCCACACGAAAAATCTACAACACCTTTTTCAAAGTGATTCCACTTGGATTAGTTAGGTAACTCATAGATCTAACTCTAGGACTTGACCACACTCAAAAATTCAAAATGTAATAGGAGATTTGGTCAATTGAATTTTATGTTACGTTTTTCACCAAAATCGATTTTTAACTCCTCATGATTTTTAAGAAACTTTCATGTTTTCACATACTAACCAACATAACTCATCATAACACTTACTAATACCACGTATACCCATGATTTTCATTAGTCCAATGCTTTTATTATGACTTTCATCATAATCCTCGTAAATGCATCCTTTTAGTTGAAGAAATATTTGAGGGTTTAAGAAATGGGTTTTTTATCAGACGGGGTCAATACAAAATTCGATTTCACACGCCTAGGGTAGGCTAGAAATCTTCAAGAATACGTCAAGAAATTTATTAATGATAGAAATATCATTCAAAACTATACTTCTTATCCAAGACTTGGATAAGACGTTACATCGATACCAACCGTGACTTCTATCCTTTAACCTGAGATAAGACTTCACAATGATACCTTACATAAAGGTATAGTCAAAAGTCATTTTAGAAATTAGAATCTTTGGAAAGTGCTCAAGAAACCTTCGTATACGGGGAGGCCATGCTTTTAGGTTATGGTAGATATCATATAGCCCACGTAATTATCCTTGGTCAATCTAATAGACCCCAAAGAAAAAACGAGAAGATTACTATCATATTCTTCCCAATGGTGAGTCTTCTCTTGACATATCATTATCTCCACTGCCTCTAATTGGGTATTATACTTCAAACAAACACCAAGATTATATAGTAGTGCTTGTAAATATACTCAAAGAAGTGGATGAAACACAACCATGTCTTATGATGACACGAGGTCAGTATGTCATGAGACATCTTGTATGATAGTGGCAAAACACTCTTCCAACGTTGGGTTCGCTCACCCTAGTTGATTCACCAAATATAACTACTAAATGATGACCACCGTTCTATTCCATCATTACCCTCCCTTCCGACCTAGCTACACTTTTTATTACACCGAAAGGAATTGTGAAGCAAAAGGGTTAATTAATATATCAAATATTATCCCCATACTCGACCGACCAATTAAATAACAAATAAACTTAGGTAGGTCATACTAGCAAAGGAATTCCCGCCTCTCCTCCTAGTTCTTATCTCAAGATCTTAGCCGTGGATCATATCCTAAGCTCGATACTGTTGTGACGCCCCAAAATTAGGTATATAATACCCACCCATCTTGGGTCGCCACTTACACGGTACATAAATTCAAATACAAACTTAATTATACATCCGTCAGCAGAACATACGACAATACATAAACCGAGAGTTCTAATAGAAATATTGTCATTTAGACAATATCCATACTCGAGTCCTCATTACATTTATTGTCACACTATTTAACAAAATAATGAGGACTACTAATGCTATCTTCTGGACCATCACTCTTTTCCCGACTCGTCCCAATTTATATTCTCATTTCACGAGAGAAAAATGTGAAAGAAAGGGTGAGCTCAACTAGCCCAATGAAATATTATAACTAAGATAATGCGAATAAATTATCAATAGTCTTCAACAATGTTAAACCGATAAAATACAATAGACAACCAGGTTTAATCTGCGGTGAATATCGAATCCATTAAAAGAGTCAAGTAGAAAATAAAGTCTACTATCTCTTAGGTTTTAAAAGGTTTTCATCCATTTTATCACTAAGACTCAGTTTAATGAATAAACCACAATATCTAATCATCCCATACACTGGCCAAGGATTTTCATCAAATTATCAATGGTCATGACTATACCGAATCACCCCGGTCATAATCATACCAAAAACTATCCATCACAAAGACATTACGTGCCACCGAGGACTTTTATCACATCATTTATAACAAGCCATGATTATACCGAATGATCCTCAGTCATAATCATACTAAGTTCATCTATGCACGTAAAGCCAAATATAACATATTATAACATGAGGATGATGACAATGATATAAAATTCAATAAAACAAGTTCAAGAATTAATTTATCTAGGAATTATTAACGTCCAAATTGTCAACAAGATCTCTGTTTTGTAGAGTAAAATTCAAGAATGATCGGAAGAATATTTCCATGAAAAGATATCTTTGGATGAAGCCCAAATATCAAAGATATTCTACTAACTTCATGGAGTATAGAAGTCAAAGTTTTAACTAACCGTATAATAAAGAATGGAATAACAAAAGAAATCACCATGCAATGCGATAGATCACATGAAAGCGAGTTTATTCAACAGAATAATAAATAACTGAACCGGTCCCAAGTAAAAACGCACAGACGTGATGCTCCAACAAAATAATAATAGAGATTTTAACCGTGTCCTGTAAAACACACGCATGTGATGTTCCAATGTAATAATAATAAAGAGACGAACCAGTCCTGTAAAAACACACGACATGGATGTTCCAAATGAATAATAAAGAAGGAATAATATAAGGATTTCACCAAGTATAGAAATCACAGCGTATACAGAGTTATTCCAATGTAATAAATAAGAATGGAATAACATAAGGATTTCACCAAGTACAGGTACGCCACGTTATCAAAGTTATGTATAGGGTATCATGGCGATACAAAAGTTATTCCAACCGAATAATAAAGAATGGAATAATGAAGTTCTCTTCGTGAATAAGAAAAGAATAACACCCCTTACGGGTACAACAAATAATATCCCTTACCTTAGAAGAAATTTGAATATTGGAAAAGTGAAGTAGCAAAATACTTTTCTTCTTTCTCTCTATAGTTTTTCTCTCTGAGTTTCAAATTGAATTCGTAAGAAATAATGAAGGAATGAAACTTTCTATTTATAGAAAAACCGAGGGTGGCTCTTGGTCTTAACGAAAGGTCAAAATGACTTTGGTAATATCAAGAGACAACTACTATTCATGGAAGGGTAATTAACCCTTGAACACCAAGAGGCGCTTAACTCTTGTAATATATTGAAGGAAAACTACTATTTGCGAAGGGGTAATTACTATCGACGAAGGTAATTACTATTGACGAAGGTAATTACTATTCACAAAGGTAATTACTATTCACAAAGGTAATTACTATCGACGAAGGTAAATACTATCGACGAAGGTAATTACTATTCACAAAGGTAATTACTATTCACAAAGGTAATTACTATTCACAAAGGTAATTACTATCGACGAAGGTAAATACTATCGACGAAGGTAATTACTATTCACAAAGGTAATTACTATTCACAAAGGTAATTACTTATTGACGAAGGACTCTTAGATGATGACATATGGGCCCCCATAAAATAATCAAACTTACCACAAACGCGTCTCATAATGACTCTTTATATATACATCAGGATTGAATAAATATTACCACAAATCATTTTATTTTTAATCAACACATATTTAATCTTTCAACAATTATTAATCATTTATAACTTGTCGCCTCAATTAATAATTTAATACTATAACATATTATATGATTGATAATGCGACAATAATTGAATCAATAATATAAGAGATATGATGCAATTAATTATCAGTAGTAATAATTGAGCATAAATGAGTGACTTCTCACGTAAAGATCAATAATTAATATCGTGTGCTACTATACAACTACGCCAGATTCGCATTTCTTTTTACTAAGGGTAGTTCAACAGCTTTTACGCAGAACACCTCTGCCGTTATTTTTTATAGAAAAATAATTTTGTCGCTTTCTAACTACGACAATACTTTCGTTAATGGGGTTCACTAATGATTGAGCCGTCGTCATCTAATATTCCCCGATAAAAAGAATATTCCCCACCAAACGAATATTTTATAACAACTTGCTTACTTTGCAAAATTTATAAATATTACCCACAACTATAAAATTATATCAAATTTATTCCATAATATTCAAAAATAATATTTATAAAAAATTCATCTTTATTTATAAAAGTTCGGTCTTACTCGTGTTATTCTTTTCTTATTTATGAAGATAATAGCAGTTATTCCATCGCTTATTATTATTACTTGGAATAACTCAGACATCTGTGGCCTACCCTATACTTGGTGACATTCTTCTATTATTCGCTGGAACATCCTCGTCTCATGTGTTTACACCTGGACCGGTTCCGCCTTTTATTATTATTCTATTGGAATATCCTGCTCTGCATGTGTTTTACAATTTGACTGATTCCGCCTCTTTATTATTATTCATTGGAACATCCTCATGCATGTGTTTTACGGCGACCGGTTCCATTCTTTATTATTCTCATTGGAATATCCTCGTGCATGCGTTTTACGCTTGGCGGACTTCGTTCCGTTATTTATTATTCTGTTGGAATAACTCACTGTGGCTAGCCTCATCGAATGCATGGTGATTTCTTTTGTTATTCCATTCTTTATTATACCCAATTGGTTAAAACTTTGACTTCTATACTCCATGAAATTAGTGGAATATCCTCGATATTTGCGGCTTCATCCAATATCCTTTCACGGAAATATTCTTCTCCGAGATTCTTGAATTTTACTCTACAAAGCGATGATCATGTTGATAGTTTGGATGTTATTGGTTCCCAGATAAATTAATTCTTGAACTTGTTTTATCAATTCTTATATCATCATCATCATCCTCATGTTTATATTATGTTGAAAGTCATCTCATGGCAGTAATGCGTAGATGGACTTTGGTATGATTACGACCGAGACTATTCTTGTGTAATCATAACCGTAATGTTACAAATGATGTGGTAAAAATCCTCGATGGCCGTAGAAGTCATTGATGGGCAATTGTTGGCATGATCACGACCATTAATGAATACACAAATATTCTCGGCCCGTAGTGTATGAATAATTGTGGTCGCGATACTAAAAGAATATCCTCGGCCATAAGTGCAGAGGTGATTCGATGATGTGGAATATTTATTAAAGTTCGAGTCTCATTTATAACAATTATGAAAAACCTTTTAAATCATAAAAGATAGTAGATTTTATTTTCTACTGACTCTTTTAATGGATTCTTTTGGTTCTACCAGTAGTTAAACTTGATGTTCATTATATTTTATCGCTTTAACATGTTGTAGAAATTAATGATAATTTATTCTCATTATCTTAGTCATAATATTTCTTACCGAAATAATTGAGCTTCACCCTTTCTTTCACCGTTTCTTCGTGAAACGAGAATATAAAGCTAAATCTAGTCGGGGAATGGAGTAATGGTCCGGAGGATAAGATTAGTAATCTCACTATTCTCGTGAAATAGTGTGATAATAATTATAATGAGGACTCCTTTTGAGTTTATATAATCTCTAGTAGACAATATTTGTATTCAAACTCACAGCTTTATTTCAGATTGCATACCTACATAGCTTATATTAGTAAGTTGATTTAAATTACAGACCATGTATCTCGACTACCCAAGATGAGTGATGTATACCTAATTTTGGGGGGCGTCACATTAGCAAAATTTTTAGTTTTATATTTTATAAATGGCTTAATTATAAATAAATTTTTATTTGATATTAATTACAAAATAATTAATTATATTTTATTTATTTTTTTTCTTTTTTTTTGGCTAATTTTTTAAATTTATATTATACTTTAAAATATTTTTTTCCATTTTTTCATAAAATTTTTTCTCTAAATCCACATTATCATTGCTATGTCGCATACTAACTGACACGTAAGCTTTTTGGACAACTCAGCTGCTGACTCAGCACCGTTCCGTTAAAATTAAAGTTTTTAACGATTTTTTTAACTTTTTGTTAGAAAAGTCGAGTTCAGTGAGTTGACTGTAAAAAAAAAAAAATCGATTATCCATCCAGTAAATTAATTTACAAATACAAATGATCGAAAAAACATTTAACCCTCCCACTTTTCCGTCTGTTTTACAAGTTATGTTTTTCGGATCTTTTCCTTCTTATTGGATCATAGTAGATACTACAAACATCTTTGTTGGGTTTATCAGTTCGGGCTCAAATTTACACAAAATAATACGTAAGAGTAATATTACGATGATAAAATATGATTACAAAAATATAAATATAAAATAATGTGTCAAATTATAATTATTAAATATTTTACCGTACATATGTGAATTTCATTGTTAATAAAAGGCAGAATACAAGGATGCACATATAAATAAAAATAATCTCACATGATATGAAAAGAGCTTTTCTATGCACAAGAAAATTGGATAGAAAAATTGGATCTAAATGTATTTAAATTTTAGTTATTTATATTTTTATTCCGGGTCAAAATATAAATAATGTCCACGTAGAGTTTTTGATATGAAAAATAAAATAATACGTGTAAAGAGAAAGAAACTCTCTCATAATGAAAAAATAATAATCAACTCAAGTGAAAAATAAGAAAATGAAAATAAAAAGAAATCTAAGAAATTCACTCTACTTTGACAAATTATACTTGATAGAAGAAATTAATTGAATTGGACTTAAATTTGAACCATGTAAATGTAATATAACACAATCTTGTATCTGTGTTGAAAAACAAAAGAAAGTTGATAAATATTTAAAGAAGGAGAATTTTATTTATTTATTTATTTATTTATATTTGTAGATTAAGAATAAAATATAAATGTTTATTATTTTGAGGGTAGGACGAGAATGAATATTTTTTAAAAGATAATATTAATTTCCACCCAAATCTTATAATGTATTATTTTTCACTTTTTCACAAACATATTACTCATAATTATTATAATCATCCCATTACTTTTTTTCAACCCAAAAAAGAGAGACTTGTACGAGTACGACTCCCCCACGTCTTTTTTCTCTCCATAATTATAGATATCCATATCCATATTCTTCTACATAACCTACACCTCCTGCCCCATCACCGTCAAACAACCTACGTCTTTTTCCCTCTTTGCCCCAGCTTGAGATCCGTTCGCCATGTCTACCGCCGACTCACCGCCCAAGCCGATCGTCGTACGTTCGGTCTGGTCCGACAACCTTAACTCCGAATTCGATTTGATTCGATTCTACATCGATCAATACCCCTTCATCTCCATGGATACCGAGTTCCCCGGCGTCATTGTCCGCGCCCCAGCTGGACCTGAATATTTCCTGCACCGGAACTCAACCGACCACTATGTCCTTCTCAAGGAGAACGTCGATCAGCTGAAACTCATCCAGGTCGGACTCACCCTCTCCGACGCCGCCGGTAACCTCCCTGATCTTGGCACCGACCGCCGCTACATATGGGAATTCAACTTCCGAGACTTTGATCTGGCGTGCGACGTTCACTCCCCGGACTCAATCGAGATGTTGAGGCGACAGGGCATCGATTTCGAGAAGTTTCACGAGTTCGGGATCGACTCGGTGGCATTCGCTGAGCTTATGATGTCTTCTGGACTCGTCTTGAACGAATCAGTGAGTTGGGTGACCTTTCACAGTGGGTACGATTTCGGGTACCTGGTCAAAATACTGAGCCAACGCCCCCTGCCCAGGACTCTGTCTGAATTTCTGGAGTTGCTGAGTGTCTTCTTTGGGGATAGGGTCTATGATGTGAAGCACCTAATGCAGTACTGTCAAGGCCTGTATGGGGGGTTGGACCAGGTGGCTAGGACTCTTAATGTGAAGCGGGCGGTAGGGAAGTCCCACCAGGCCGGGTCAGACAGCTTGTTGACATGGCACACATTTCAGAAGATCAAAGACCTGTGTAAAGACGGGGCTGAGAAGTATGCTGGTGTTCTCTATGGCTTAGAGGTTTTCTGAATTTTCTCTCTGTAGAATTTTATTTTTGCCATAGTAAAGATGTACAATCAGTTGGCTTTTTTTTAATTAATATTAGTTGGCTTTTTTATAATTAATATTAGCTCAAAGTCTTGGTTTTATTTTCTTGCATATATCTCTCTTATCTATATGTATACAATATCATGTGGGTATATTTAGAACTTATTTGGTGATGTGATGAGTGAATTGAAGTGTGGATCTTATTAGATGTTGGTATTATTTATCTTGGAATTGTGCATATTAGAGTTTCAAATCAACAGAGGTGGTATGAATTGGAGACTGTTTACTCTGGAAGTTTATGGGTTTTACCCAATGCCCATTAACTTAAAATTTGGTACTTGGTGGGCCATGATGAATGGTAGAGTTTGGGGATTATGATGAATGATTTTGAAGGAATTTCCAATAAAAACCTCAAGGAGTTGGTTCATTGGCATTTGATCAACTTTATCAAGGAGGGAGGTTACATGATCAAACCTTGCCAAAATTGCTAAACTCCTAGGGTACTCTCATAGGCTTTTTCTTTGTCTGCAGGACCGGTCCAAATTTTTTGGGGGCCTCAAGCCAAATTGGTAGAGGGAGAGAAAGAGTAATAAGTAGAGAGAGGGAGGAGAGAGAGAGACTGAAGACAGTGGTGAATGGGTCTTGGAAAAAAAAGAATGAATTTCAACCTTGGGAAAAAGAAAAAAATATATTGTATGATTGTACTTGTAATTATGGTTATGTTGGGAAAAAAATTTGGACTTTTTTAATGGGCTCTAACATATATGGAATATTAAAATTTGGGGGCCTTCTCAATTTTGGGGACCTCAAACCATTGCTTAAATGACTTAACATACAGACCGCCCTGTTTGTCTGGTCGGGTGCCAAGGAGTTATGTATGACCATAGTGCTGTGATAAAAACTACATCCTCTGCACGTGTGACAAAATGTTGGTATAACTTGGAGGGCACTCTAATGAATATGGTATTCAAAAGGGTATGATATTTGAGATTTTAGTTGATTTCATAATATGTTAGTAACTTGGTCCGAACCCTGAAGGTTCAAAATGACCCAGTGGGTACGTGCCACAGGTTTATTGTATGAGATAATATTACATTTGGACAAACGGCTCGTAACAATATTTTAAGGATACCACTAGTACATTAGGTCTCAAACAGTGTTACTTGAAATGTGGTTTATTTCGGTACGCAATACTAATATGGATATGCGGTATGCTATATAGCTATAACGTGGTACGCGTATTTTTATAGAAGTTCTTATAGTTGGGAATCCTCTTAGAATTTAAATGTAATAAATCTAAGTTTTATAAAAGATTTTTAGTTTAATTAACAAGTAGATTGTTTTATAAATATTCTAGTAAAAATTAAATGTTTGAGCATCCAAAATATTAGATTATAATATCGATATTTGTGAAATTATAGGTTAAACAACAAACAAATTTTTTGATACGCTTAATTTAAAGTATTGATATGTAAGAGTATCTTGTTTGGATACACAAGTACCAATACACAGTTCGCCGGGTTAATGGGAGTATCTGGTAACTCTGGTCTCAAAATTTGAATGTTAGAAAGTTTTAGAATTTAAATTAAGTGCTGATTTGAGGAGTTTGTTTGGCTATGCCAAGGAAACACTCTTATACCAGGAGTTTCATCATCATTATCAATGCTAATTACCCTCATCTAAGGAACGAGGAGATAAAAAAGTGTAGGCTTGAAGGAATAATGTAACAAGGAGCAGTTCACATCATGCTTGCGAATAACTTGATGCACTATCTTCCTTCAACCATTCAAGCGAAATATGGAAAAAGAAGGAAAATCCACGGACTGAACCCCATCATCTCCACCCCAAAGGAACTATGAGATAGTTTGGGGGCTGGCTGCAGCAGAGCAGCAGGGCCTAACGCCACCTTCGCCTGGCACATAGGCTCTTTTCTTTGGAAATTATGTCAATTAAATCCTATATGATCTATAAAATTATGGGGCACCAACCTTCTAACTTCTTTCATTCTTTCTTTTTCTTTTCTGTTTCCCGAACTTTACATCATCACTTTTCGTCTTTAAAAGAAAGTGATGGGATTAATGGTAACATCTATCTATCGTCAAATGTGTGAACACAAGGGTGGAATTTGCAGACATAAGATGTCGTGTGGCAATGCAAGAATATCTCCCTTGCAGATTTTCCATCTATTTCAGCTATCATTTTATACTCATTAGTGCATCAAGCCAAAGGATTAGTACACCACCTTCCATGAATTAACTGCATTTATTTTATTGTTCACCTCTGCACGTATGAGCTATTAGATCGAAACACCATTTCCTCAATAACCACTCTTCTAGGCTTAAACAGATAAAGAGTTGTTGGGAAAGGAAAACCAGGATTTATATACGTATCTCACCCCCTAATTAACGAGAGTTTCTTCCTGGGAATCTCATCCATACTTGCATCAACTAATCTTACTACTCCTTTGGGTGTTTTGTTTCAAAATGTTGGATTGAGCCATTTGACTTAAAAGCCATATCGAGCTTGATGCCTGATTTTTGAAAACCTTTATAATCCAGGTGGAACTGCAAAGGTCTAATTATTCTTTCACAATATTGTATTATTGTGACTGGTATCATTTAGGTTAATCCGTCGTTATTGTTGTCTCTTATCTGCAGGTTGCTCTCATAGTGGTATAATTGAGGGTTTAAAATTATGAAAAATTCTCCAGTTTTATACGTATTTATAAACGAGTGTATATTGTATACTGTATAGTTTCATCATTCATGGACCATCATCTAAAAATGACCCCTGCCTCCATTTGAGCAATGTTATCAGTCGCTATACTTTGTACACGGATTTTTTCTTATAATTTGATTTGGTCATTGTCTTTTTAAAAATTATATTCTTAAGAGTTGATACATAAATTTTGCTTAGAAACCACATTTTACATGAACTGAGGTCTTTTTTTAAAGTGTTAATTGATGAACACTGAATGCATATCTTGACACATCTGTATTTATAAGAGGCAGTGTCTGTACGTTTATATTTTCCACTTTAAGCTTTCAAAACTGTTAAGAATATGATTATTATTTATTCTTGGTTAATTGTAGAGGATTATACTTTTAAATTTTATTCAGGAACTTTTATTAAAAATGATTGCATCTTAGCGAACAAGTGATGAGTCTTGTTCTGGCTTTGGTCTGTTGTTCAGAAGTAAAAAATCCACATTACCTGATTAAAGCAAACAAACTTAATACTTGCATCTGATTTGTCAGATGCCTGAGCCTTTGAATGGCTTATTCATATCAAACAAATGGGACTTGAGAGCCTGCCTTAATATTGGAGATATCTAGTATTAATTAGATTTCTCCCCAGACTCACTTAAAAGTTAAGTGAGAGCAATATTAACTTCGTGTATGGATATTTTTTGTACCAATGTTTAAAATTCATAACATTATGAATGGAGGATATAGGTTTAAAGGTGCAAATGAAGCAACCGTCTCTGTTGTGGTGCGATGGATGCGGTGCGAAAGGCATTGGGGGATAACAAAGGTAATTTTCTCCGAATCTTAACTCAAATTTTGTAGATTATTTTTTTCAACTCTTGCAATTTTACAAATTTAGATTATCCATGGTTGTTAGTGAATTAACTTGTGTTTGATCTAAAAGTAAATAAATAACAAATGTGGTTTACGTTAATAAATAATATTAAAGGGCGCATAACATTTATATCTTGGTGTAGAAATTCATTTTTTCTTTTTGTCTTTTTGATAAATATTGTAGAAGTGCAGTTTTATAGTTGACACTCAGATTAGAAGAAAACTTCACATGCAAATAGACACTCGTTGTGGAAAAACTCTACTCATTTAGGCTTTAGTCCCAAATTTAGTCATTGGGTTTTGCTGGGTTTTAAGAAGGGAAATACTGATACTTTACTTCTGATATAACCCTTGGATGGGGAGCAAAGAGTTTAAATATAATCAGATAATTTGGACATCCCTAGATAGTTATGGATTCACTTAAGAGTACTATTTCAGCTGTGCATACATGGATAAGTAGGAATTAAAAATGGTTCCACCCTTATTTATTCTATTTTATTGCATAGAATTTGACGTTGGTCATATATATCATTCCCCTTCACTTAATTTGGGTCGGTGGGAATAATATATATGAAATAAGGAAAATTTTAATATTGAATAATCCTCAACAACTTGAAATTACATTATGAAATGTAAACAATAATGAAATGTAGAACTCATGCATGTCTTTGACTTTCACCGCATGGGTTAGTATTATCAACTTCTCAATGTATTACGATAAAAAATTGCTGTCTCAACACATTTTTTGCTATTCAGTGGCTGATGCCTTGAATGGTGGAGACGGCCTTGAGTAGTACTTGGGGTATTACAGCCAGGAAAGAAAATGTGGTTAGACCCCCTGCTAAATGTGCCTTTGGAGGGAAGAAATAAAAAATCAGATGCCCTCCATACAAGAATCTGTTACTTGATGACCATATGTTATTAGGGCTTGAGAAGGTGTTTTTCTAAGGTCTGCAGTGTGCTTTAGTGGGCATCTTAAGATGAATCTATATTGAAATTTGGGAGGCTAGCTGTATGTTCTAATTTGGAGCATCACGTTCTGAGTGGGGGACTTTCTTTGGGTAGGCTTATGTCTTTTTAGCATGGCCATATAAAGGTTTTCTGATAGATAAGGTGCAGTGTGGTATAATATTGAGAGAGAAAATGACGAGTAAAAGAAGAGATTAATATTATTGTTAAATTCTCTATAAATTATAAAATTGTTACTGACTTTTGAAAGTGAATTTGAAATATTTTCAAACTCAAAATTGAGATGATTCATTAACAATTACAAAATCTTATAATTAGCAGAATTCATCATGGCATTGACTAGAATTATATGGATCTATGTCAATTTTAAGTTTGAAAATATTTCAAATTGACTTTAAAAAGTCAAGTAATGATATTATTATATTTTGGAACGAAGAGAGTATTTATATTATTATTTAAAGAAAAAAGTAAATGTAGTTATTAATTATATTATATTATAGGAAGTAGATTATTCTAGAATTTCTAGCACAAAATTATTGGTAGATTGTTTTCTTTTAAATTAGATTTTACTTGGTCGTGAAGTTTATGGTTTTCTTATTCCCCTATATGAGCATTATAATCTTGGATATTATTTATTAGGCAGGCTTTGCACTACTTATCAGGATGACCTATTAAGTTTTTAAGTGTGAAAAGGCCAAGGGGGTGGAATGTTTTCCGGCGAGATCCTCTTTTAGTTGTCTACATTTCTTTACCGTTAAGCTGTATATTCGCATATACGAGGGATCTGCCGAAAGTAGCTTTCCTATGTGGATGGCTGATCAGGGTGCAATTTTGACAGTTTCAGTTGATAGTTAATCACATATTCTTTTACAATTCGAGGTGGCATGCAATTTATTGCCCTTGTGCTTTGTTCAAAATTTGAAGTTTGTTGGGTTTTGTGTAGGAGAGTTGTATATTCGCTGTTTGAAGAAGAGTTGCATATTCTTGGAATGCAATTTATTGCATCGATCCTTTAGCTTTGTTCAAAATTCGAAATTTGTTGGGTTTTATGTAGGAGTGAATTGAAGAAGAGTGTCAGGAAGCTGTTGTGGGATATGGTGCTCAGTGCGAGGAATTTCCAGGGAGATGAGTTATCTCATTTAAAGCTGCAACTTTTGTTAGAATCAGAATTTGTTTCCTGATAATCTTGGAGGATTATTCTTGGCAATGCCTGTCTTCCCCTTTTGGTAGATGGATGTTTATAGGGAGGGAGTTGAGTTTTATCTTTCAACATTGTTGGGCTAAGAAATTATGGTTTGGTTGTTTGAGGATGGAAGTTGTAATAGAATAGTACTTGTTTTTGAGTTGGATTGTAAGGAAGTCAACCATAGATTATGCATATGAAATAGAGTAGTGAAGGCAATGTATAGTTGCATATCCAAACAAAAGAATCCTCTGGTTTTAGTTGCCAAATTGGTTGTTCTTGAAGGATTCTTTTATTTGTTTATTTTCCTTTTTTGATTCAGTCTCTCAGATTGTGAAGAAATACTAGTACAGCAAATAATAGGGCTTTTTGATCATCATCCATCCCTGTGCTATTCTTCTATTAGCATTGGTGGGGTTTGCTTATGATTAACTGACGAAAAGATAAGTAGGCATATTTAATGATTTATTGTATATTCATCACAAAACATTTATAAAAACCTGTTCCCTTGGGCCTGGCTGGAATCACCATTAACGTGAAGAGAATGCTCCCGTTCCATTCATATATAATATATAATATAATACTTACTTCGTCCTTCCTGTCTTATATCGTAAAGTTTGCTAAACCTTTAGTAGTTGTTCATCAGCGACAGTGTTTGAATCTAATCTTAGATTTATACATACATCTAATGTTGGGTGGTAGCGCTGCTTGATGATGGTTGCAGGGATGGCGACATTGGTGAATGATAGGGAAGAAGAAGAAGAAGAAGAAGAAGAAGAAGAAGAAAAATAATTAAATTTATTTTATTTTTTTAAATTGATTAATATGTTTTGGTGTAATTGATAGAGTAAAGTTGTTATTTATATTTTTACCCTTGAATCTAATAAAAAGTGCAAGATTTTATTTCAAAATCTAATTTTCAATTACACACATGCACTATTTTCAATTACACATATGCACTATTTTGTCAAATACAACCAAACGGAAACCTTAATCCACTAGTTTAATACTTCTTCCCTCCGTTTCATATTACATGTCCTAATTTCTTTTTTAAGTTGTTCCAAAATAAATGTTATATTTTTATATTAGTAAATATATTTATCCTATTCTTCCTCTTATGCCCTCATAATCTATTTAATATACTTATTGGGAATGTGAGAGTCACAAAAAATATCTAGAGAATTAAATGACATAAGAAAGAGTAATTATTAAGGTCATAGAAAAATGAAAAAGTAATTATTGGGGTTATAAAAAATAAAAAATAATTATTGGGGTAATAAAAAGTGAAAAAAAAATACTTCAATTAATAAGTAATCAAAAAAGGGTAATTTAAATAAAAGAAAATTTTATTAATAAGAGAGTAATATCTTTTTTGGGTGATCTTAACTAACCATATATTCGCTCAAAAAGTTTGACCCAAGTTATTGTTATTAGTAACATAAATACTCCCTCCATTTTTAATTATTTGACGTTTTGGAGCTTTGCACAATTATTAAGGAAGTTAAAACTCCCATAAAAATTTCACTAAAATTACTATGTATTACCTAAAACACCCTTGCATATATAAATGAAAAGTTAAATTGTAGATGATAAAGATGAGAGAGAAATATTGTTAGAGGATATAGAAAATATAGGAATTATAAGAGAGAGAAATAGAGTATACTATTAAGATATGAGCTCTTCTAGGTGAACATGAGTGTATTTGAACTTAGACTTATTTATATTTTTACCTACCATTAAGGGTCAAAATATAATTAAATAAATTTTAAATGCACTCATGTTCAATTTTCATGTTCACATAGAGTTTTTGTTACGATATTAAAAGAGGGAGAAAAATAGCCCGGAAAATAGGAGAGAATTAAGGAGAATTTTAAATGTTTAGGGGTAATTTAGAAAGTAATGTAATCAATATCTTCTAGAAATTTATAAACGTCAAATAAATAGAAACAAAATTTATTCTCTAAAACGTCAATTAAAAATAGGAATGGAGGGAGTAATATTTTTCTCATATAATATAGAAATAATTTTTTCTCACCTGTTTTACCGTGAGAATTGAAACCTTATAATAAATGAGATTACAAAAATAATAAAATAGCAACAATGTCCACATATTCATAAGCTTCATTTAACATTGTTATAACTTAATTTGCTTTCGAATGGATTATGGAGTACTTAATTAAGAAGAGCATGAAGCATAATGAACTTAATTTCTTTATCATCATACTTAATCAGAGATTTCTTCTCTTGCCTCTTCAATAAATTAATTAAGCTGTATCCAATTGTTCATCGAAAAATTAAGAATTAGTTTTTTTTATCATCGTATTTAATCAGAGATTTCTACATACCGTTATTATTTTTTAATGAATCAATCTACCGAGTAGTCTTTGGGGTCCACTGGTATAACTCAACCCATATTTACCATGAGATTGGGAGTTTGAGTTGTAAAGGTATGTGTTCAAACTAACAAAAATAAAATAAAAATGCAGAAACTTTAATTCTAAATTCAAAATATATGAAGTATTAAATAAACAAAAATATAACCCTATTTTTTACATGTATTCAAATAAAACATAAATAATTATTTATTATATAAATTATAGTTCTAATAAATCACATTATTTTTTTAAGAGTCATAACCCAAAAAAAAAAAACAATTCTGACCGGTCGCCCATGGCCTGTACACGTAGAAGGATTGTTAAATAAAAGCAGTGGGAACATTGTCAAGTTTAAATTAAGCAAGACAATTTTAGAAATTGTACATTTGTACTAGTCACAAGGAGAATATATACAATATGTATAATATTTTCTGTGAGATTCCAGATTTTATCAATAAAGATTTAAATTTTGTCAAAATAATTTTTTAATATTATGGTGTGAATTTGAGATAATATTATAGTTATGCAGTAGTATTTATAAATTTTGCAAAGTATGCAGTGGTTATATTATATTCGATTGGTGGGGGAATATTTGGTTTAGCGAGGGAATATTCGTATAACTACCAATCATTGGTGGACCCATGAATGTAAATTATTTCGGATTGAGTAAAACGACAAAAATATTTTATTGAAATAACGGCGGAAGTTTTACACAGTGAATCTTTGTTGAACTACTTCATTAGTAAAAGATGCGATGTCGTGTGGTACAGTACAAGAGTAGCACTGCGGATTGATTATTGACGCTTATGTGAAAATCACTCAGTTTGATTCCATTATTGTTTATTAATAATATGAATTATTATAAGCGATAATGACGTTTTGTTTTATTCAGTATTATTAACGTAATAAAATGTAAACATCTTTTATATAAAATGAATCTTTTTATTAAAGTTATTCTATAAATAGAATATATTATATTTTATTATGCGTAGTGTTGCGTAGTGTTTTGCGTAGTATTTTGCATAGTATTTGCGTAGTAAAATGTTTTTATATAAATAGAATATATTATATTTTATTTAAAAGATTTTCTTTAAATATGAATAAAATCGATTAAAAGTAAATCAATCAATCCAGATTGATTCATGGATTAATTCTTATGCATTCCATTTTCCTATAAATAGAAGCTTCATTCCTTCATTATTTTCTTACGAATTCATTTAAACTACAGAGAAACTATAGAGAGAAAGAAGAAAAGTATTCTGCTACTTCACTTTTCCAATATTCATTCTTACAAGGTAAGGGATATTATTTGTTGTATTCGTAAAGTGTTATTCTTTCTTATTCATGAAGAAGAACTTCATTATTCCATTCATTATTATTACATTGGAATAACTTTTAAAAAGTGGCATACCCTATACATAACCTCAGATCATGAAGATACCCTATACTTGGTGAAATCCTTATATTATTCCATTCTTATTTATTCTCATTGGAATAACTCAGATATCTGTGGAATCCCTATACTTGGTGATCTTAACACATTATTCTATTCTTTATTATTACATTGGAATATCCATGCGTGTGTTTTACACCTACTTTTAGTTTCATTGTTTATTATTCAAATTTATTATTACATTGGATCATCCTCAGCATTGTGAATTTCACCGACCCAGTTAAGTTATTATTATTCTGTTGGAATAACCTTATACATCAAGAATCTGCGTGCGTGGTGATTTCTTTTGTTATTCCATTCTTTATTATACCCAAATTGGTTAAAACTTTGACTTCATACTCCATGAAATTAGTAGAATATCCTTTCGATATTTGCGTTTCATCCATATCTTTCATGGAAATATTCTTCCGATCATTCTTGAATTTTACTTTCTAAAACAAGATTCTTTGTTGACAATTTGGACGTTAATAAATCCTAGAGAAATTAATTCTTGAACTTGTTTTATTGAATTCTTATATCATTGTCATCATCCTCATGTTTATATTATGTTGAAAATTATCTTTGGCTTACGATGCATAGATGAACTTAGTATGATTATGACCGAGGTTCATTCGGTATAATCATGGGCTTGATATAAATGATGTGACAAAAGTCCTCGATGGGCTCATAATGCGGTGATGGATAGTTTTTGGTATGATTATGACCGAGGGGTGATTCGGTATAGTCAATGACCATTGATAATTTGATTAAAATTCTTGGCCAAGTGGTACATGGATGATTAAATATTGTGGTTTATTCATTAAACCTGAGTCTTAGTGATAAAAATTGATGAAAACCTTTTAAAACCTAAAAGATAGTAGACTTTATTTTCTACTTGACTCTTTTAATGGATTACGATATTCATTGCTGCGATTAAACCTGGTTGTCTATTGTATTTTATCGGTTTAACATTGTTGAAGGCTAATGATAATTTATTCTGCATTATCTTAGTCATAATATTTCTTCTTGGGCTAGTTGAGCTCACCCTTTCTTTCAACGTTTCTCTTGAAATGAGAATATAGTTTGGGACGAGTTGGGGAAGCGAGTGATGGTCCTGAAGACAACATTAAGCGATCCTCACTATTCTACGTGAAATAGTGTGATAATAATTGTAATGAGGACTCCTTGAGTATGGATATTGTCTAAATGACAATATTCCTATTAGAACTCTCGGTTTATGTATTGTCGTATGTTACTGCGACGGATGTATAATTAAGTTTGTATTTGAATTTATGTACCGTATAGTGGCGACCCAAGATGGGTGGCGTATACCTAATTTCAAGCGTCACGGTTGGTATCGAGCTTAGGGATATGATCCTCAGCTAAAGATGCGAGATAAGAACTAGGAGGGAGGCAGAATTCCTTCGCTAGTATGACCTCTCTAAGTTTATTTGGTATTTAATTGGTCGGTCGAGTATAGTGATAATATGTTGCATGTTAATTAACCCTTATTTTGTGGCGGTGTTTGAAAATGGCATCCGAGAATGTTGAGAATAGCAATGGAGCACAGAGATCTGCTGATTCTCCACAGATCAATAATCGGGACAATGTCAATGGGATGGCGATAATCCTCCCATAAACAACAACACCGATCAATTGATTTAACGACCAGACGCGTTTAAGAGGTTTTAGAATTCATGCAACATCGTGCAAAAAAGCGACTCCTGTCCCAAAACGTGGGTGGAAACACGGAAAACTCTCTCGCGCGGTCACCGCTTAAACAATTCAAGGAGCTGGGACCACCGAGAGTTTAAGGAGAGCCAAAACCACTTCGCGGAAGCATGGATAAAGCAGATTACCAAGATATTTGATGTCTTGGGATGCTCCGAGAGAGCAAAGGTTCTCTTCTTACGCTTTTATGTTGCGGAGAGGCGGATTCTTGGTGGGAATCGGTAAAAGCGTACTCGACTTCTTTGTCTTCAAGATATCTTGGGAGAAGTTCCGAGGCTGAGTCGTTCAACGATAAATACTTTCCCGAAAGTATTCGCCACATGAAGGAGGTGGAGTTTATCAAGTTAGAACAAAAACAATATGGCCGTGTCGCAATACGAGGCAAAATTTGCGGAGTTATCACGATTCGTCCCACTTGGTGGATAATGAAGAGAGAATGGCGCGAATGTTTTTAAGAGGTTTGAAGCCGGAGATACGTCGACATCTTATTTCTCATAAACCGTGTTTGTATTCGAGATGTTGTAAATAGGGCTCGATTAGTGGAGCGCGATAACGAGTCAACGTGACTAAAGAGAGCGGCGGCAAAATTATAATACCAACGAGTAGTCATCGAAGCGGTGACAACAAGCGTGGAGGAATCAACGAGCCGAGATATGGTAACCACTTCGGTGGTAATCGAGGTCAAAGCAATAAGAATGGACATTTCAAGAAAAGGAGATTCAACAATGATTGAAAGACGTCAAACCAAAGACCCGTTGTTAAGGAAGGAGAAAGACCACCTGTCATATGCTTCAAATGCGGAGGAGAGGGACACATCGATCCGAATCTAGCCATGCCGAATCAAAGCGTGTTATAATTGTGGAAGAGAAGGTCACTTAGCTCGATTTTTGTCGTTCAAGAAGACAAATTCAACTAGGATGGAGGCACCAAAGTGTGACGCCCCAAAATAGGTATACATCACCTATTCGAGTTGTCAATACATGGTGCGAAACAACTACAACTTTATTATTACTAACAGTAAAGCGTGAGTTTGAATACAAATATTATCTTACAGACAATATCTATACTCAAATAAATCCTCATCACATTTATTGATACATTATTTTACAAAAATGGTGAGGACTACTAAACAATTCTTTCTAAAACCTTCATTCCATACCCCGACTGCGTCTCGCTTATATTCTCGCCTCTTGAGAAGAAAAATGGAACAAAAGGAAAAGGGTGAGCTCTAA
Source organism: Panax quinquefolius (assembly GCA_020205615.1). Classification (NCBI taxonomy): domain Eukaryota; kingdom Viridiplantae; phylum Streptophyta; class Magnoliopsida; order Apiales; family Araliaceae; genus Panax; species Panax quinquefolius. The sequence goes on along the minus strand of CM035170.1, from coordinate 110,495,489 downwards.
CTAGCCCAATAAAGAATATTATGACTAAGATAATATACAACAAATTACCGTTAGTCTTCAACAGGAAAAATCTAATAGAATCTGATAGACAACAAATTTTAAATCAATATTCGCATGAAATAATAATTCATTAGAAGAGTTAAGTAGAGAATGCAAACTACTATCTTACATGTATGAATTTAAAAGTTCATCGCTCTATCTTTTATCCTCGTAACATCAATCAATATACATCTCGAATCAAATATTCATCTTTGCACTACAGGGCAAAGATATTCATCAATTGGTCATGTTCATCTAAACACTGCTCATCTTTGCACTACTACCGAAGATATTCTTCAGAATCATTCATCTTTTACTACTGAGCCAAAGATATTCAATAATATCATCATTTAAGATCCGAGGATGATGAAAATATTTTTAAAAAACGAATCCGGTGAAACAAAATGACAAGGATTAAGGATTAAGGATTCAGACTTTGTTTTATCCATGTTCAAAAATACCTCAAAAATAATCATAGTGGTGTAAAATTCAAGAATGATCAAAACATGGATACAATCAAAATTTAGTATCCGAATAGATATTTTGAGACAAAAAGAAGAAATTTTATTTTTCTATGAATAGTCTTGAAGTATCGTGAATAGTGCCATATACGTGAATAGTAACTCAGACACCAAAAGATAGAAATTTCCCAAAAAAACATCTTCACGCTTCATGAATAATCTTTCGTGAATAAGTAACTCGTGAATAAGTAACTCATGAATAAGAACTCGCTGAATAAGTAACCCCGACATAAAAAGTTCCAAATTTGATAAAAAGTTCCAACCAATATTTCAAATAATGATATTGAAGAAATAATATCATTTGAGAAGAAAATAACATCCCTTACCTCGAAAGATTAAGACTTACAAATTGGAATCTGGGATATAGTCTTTGAAGGAACTTGCACCGTCTAACAATACTCAAAGTATACTCAAAATACTCACAAGAATACGCTCGATAATATAGAGAGAGAAACTTCAGTTTAAATTGTGATTTTCAATTCTAACCCAAGCACCCTATTTATAGAAATTCTTTAGAACACCAAAGCAGAAAAATTTAATAAATTAATAATATAATTATATAAATTTCCTACGCATGCCTAAAATCTGATTTCAGCCATCAAACACATGCCACATTCTAGAAAAAGTTAAAAAAAACGTTTTTCTAATTTTAAATATTTTAAACTTCCAAAAATTAATTATTTCGGAGCTTCGGAACTTCAATAATTCATAATAAATAGCCCTTTCATCAGAAAATTCAAATCTTGCGAGTTTTTATAGGAAATTCAATTCTCTACAACTTTGCAGAAGAAAGTTTTTCCAAATTCCAAATAGAAATTGACCGAAATCCACAAACCAAGCGATTTTACGGTATAATCAAATTTCAAATTCAATAAATGGGGTCCACCAGACATGTTTAACATGTTTTAAACATTTATTGCAACAAAAAAACTCTTCCTCCTCGTATACTCATATATCCCACATTCGTTGTAAAAATATCACCATTATTATATTATTAAAATATAATAATATATTTAAATGAATTATTTTATCAGAAAAAGATAAAATTTCAATTTTCAACAATTGTCACATTAAAAATTTTCTCCATCTATATCCACATAAAATCAATATTTTCCTCATCATATGAATCAATAATTAATTATTCACAAATAATATTATAGAATCACAATATTATCGACAACTGTGCGATTCTGAAGGAGGGGGGGCTTTCCAATAAGAATTTCTCCTTCTTGGCGGCCAAGCAATTAGGTGACCAAACCTCTCCTTAGAGCGTAACTTTCTAGACATTGCCAATAATGTTATCTAATAATATTATTCGGATAATATGAATTATTTCTTCGATAATGAAAATCTTGTGTGTAATGACAATTATTGAAACAACGACATATAAAATATCAACGCAACAATTATTAAATCAATAAAATCTTTGAACATAATTACCGTAACCATTATTAAGTAGTACCTTCTTACGTAAGAATCAATAATTGGTGCAATACTGGTAATAACTTCTTGTGTTTTAACCACCCAGTATTTTAACAAAGATAATCTGTGAATAACTATACCAAGTTATTTTTAAACAACTTATATTTGTCGTTTTCTTCATCCAATCGCTTTCTTTATGGGCCCACACATGGTATTTACGGCAGAGTAAATTTAATATTCCCCACCAAACGAATATTCCCAAACAATGATGATATTTTATAACCACTTGCGTATTTTGAAGTATTTACGTATTTTACCCCTAACTATCCACATTAATCACATCAACCCTTACTATTTCAAAATAATAAATAGAAAATTAAATTTCATTAATAATAAGTTGGGGTCTTACACAAAGGTCATCCCTGGACAAACCAAAGCCGGTGGTTTAAGAGAGCGTTTTTTCTCGTGACGAGGAACTCCGAATAAGATTATCACGGGTAAGTAATCATAAGCTCTTGCGAAGTCTATCTGAGTGTTAGATACCGATTCTACCCACTCTTTTATTTCACCTAGTTGTGTTCAACGTTTAAATTTGACTCAGGAGAAGTTAGACTTTGACTTATTGGTTGAAACTTCGTTAGTAGGAGCCTTCGTTATGGCTACTATTTTTAAATCTTGTTTGATTCAAATAAACACTTTCACGTTACATTCGTCGATCTTATCTTTTTGAAAATACTTGCCTTTGATGTGATTTTAGGAATCAATTGGTTAACTACTCATCATGCTTTTCGTAAGGTTGTTAGCTTTTATATTCATAACCAACTGTTATACTGAATTCAAAGTAACCAAACCCTAAAGTTAATCATTTTGTTATATCAAGCCATAAGTAAAGAGCCCCGATCCTTTCGTTGTTAACTTCCTTGTGTGGAATGCAAAGCGGGCTTTACTTTAGAGTAAGCGACGTCGTGGATCAAGATGGCAAGTTGATAGGTATCATTGTGAGGTCTTATCTAGGTTAAAGGATAGAAGTCGCAGATTGGTATCGATGTGACGTATTATCCAAGTTTTGGATGAGAGTCACGTTTTGAATGATATTTCATCATTAATAAATTTTACGGCGTATTCTTGAAGATTTCTAGCCTACCCTAGGCGTGAAATCGAATTTTGTATTGACCCCAAAGATCTGAAAACCCATTTCTTAAACCCTCAAATATTTCTTCAACTAAAAGGATGCATTTACGAGGATTATGATGAAATTCATAATAAAACCATTGGACTAATGAAAATCATGGGTATATGAAGTATTAGTAAGTGTTATGATGGGTTATGTTGGTTATTATGTGAAAACATGAAAGTTTCTTAGAAATCACAAAGAGTTGAAAACCAGATATTGGTGAAAAACGTAATATGAAATTCAATTGACCAAATCTCCTATTATATTTTGAATTTTTGAGTGAGGTTAAGTCCTAGAGTTAGATCTATGAGTTACCTAACTAATCCAAGTGGAATTACTGGAAAAGGTGTTGTAGATTTACGTGTGGACTGATTTTAATAAAGAATAAAAAAGCTGGAAATTTCAAAAAGCTACTGATTTTATTTTTAAAGGGAATTTTCGGCCACTTAAATTATGAGAAAAAAATTCTAGCCTTTTGGGAAATGAAAGTATATGGTATAAGGTAACTCCTGTCCAAAAATGAGCTTATTCTGACTTAAAATGAGCAAGTTATGACCATTTCAAGATTTAGGTTTTTCCGACGAAAAACGATATAACCGGAGTTCTACAACTCCGATGACCATGAAATTTAAACTGGAGGCTCACATTAACATGTGTAAGGTCCTGCCAAGATTTGGGAATTTCTGGAGTTAAACTTGAGGTAGCTAATTTCTTAAGGAATTAATTAGAAATTGATTTTTGAAAAATAGTAAATGAATTTTAAAAATTCCGTGAAAAATATATTTTCATTATGGGACTATATTATGCTAAATCCCAGAAAATAAATATTTTTGGGACTGATTTGATATTTTTCATAAAAATAGTTTAGTTACGAACATATGAGTTAAATATGTTATGTGAAGTAACAAAGTTGAAAATATGATTTTATGGCTAGAGAATCCTATATAGAGTATATGCATATTTTGTTTTGAGGGATTTGATAATTGGTGATGATATCTTATGAGTATGGCATTTTTGAATGATTAAATGCATTATATGGTAAAGCGTAAACAATTGAGATAAATTGTTTATAAATTTAAGAAGTATTGTTATAATATTAATGATATTAGATTATGAGATTATTAAGTGATTGATAACATGGGGATATTCTTGAATTACGGATAAATTATATTATAAATGTTTAATATTTATCCTTTATCTCATTTGATTGATTCTTTATATCATTATCCTCACGCTTATATTATGTTGAAAGTCATCTACGTGGCTTTAGTAAGCATAGATGGGCGTGGTAAGATTATGACCGAGGATTGTTCTAATATAATCATAACCGTAATTGAAAACACGATTATCTTTGTACGTAGTCATGAATAATTGTGGTCGTGATACTTAATGAATACACGATTATCTTTGGCCATAGTCATGGATAATTTGTGGTCGTGATACTAATGAATACACGATTATCTTTGTACACGAAGTGCATGGATAATTGTGGTCGTGATACTAATGAATACACGATTATCTTTGTACGTAGTCATGGATAATTGTGGTCGCGTGATACTTAATGAATACACGATTATCTTTGGTAGTAGTGCATGGATAATTTGTGGTCGTGATCTTAATGAATACACGATTATCTTTGCACGTGGTGCATGGATAATTGTGGTCGTGATACTTAATGAATACACGATTATCTTTGGTAGTAGTGCATGGATAATTTGTGGTCGCGTGATACTTAATGAATACACGATTATCTTTGGTCGTAGTGCATGGATAATTTGTGGTCGTGATCTTAATGAATACACGATTATCTTTGTACGTGGTGCATGGATAATTTGTGGTCGTGATACTAATGAATACACGATTATCTTTGGTAGTAGTGCATGGATAATTTGTGGTCGTGATCTTAATGAATACACGATTATCTTTGGTAGTAGTGCATGGATAATTTGTGGTCGTGATCTTAATGAATACCGATTATCTTTGGTAGTAGTCATGGATAATTTGTGGTCGTGATACTAATGAATACACGATTATCTTTGGTAGTAGTGCATGGATAATTTGTGGTCGTGATCTTAATGAATACACGATTATCTTTGGTAGTAATGCATGGATAATTTGTGGTCGTGATCTTAATGAATACACGATTATCTTCGCACGTAGGTGCATGGATAATTCGTGGTCGAGATAATAAAGAATATCCTTGGCACGTAGTGCGAGGATGATTCGATGATGTGGATTAATTATTGAAATTGAGTCTCAATGATGAAATATTAATTCATGGATGTGGTAAAAGTCATCTTTAGTAGTAGTACATTGATGGACTTGGTATGATTATGACCGAGAATTATTCGGTATAATCATGGCCGTAATTAAAAACACGAATATCCACGGCGATGAGTGCATGGATAATTAATGGGTCGTGATACTTATTATCTTTGAGTCTCGGCATTATTGGTTTTATATTGTATATCTTTGGCACATGGTGCAAAGATGAATTGTTAATGAATATCTTTGGTAGGATTGCAAAGATGAATTTAATGTTTTCAACGATAAAGGTATTCAAGGTATCCTCACTTCTTTATCATACAGTGCGTACCCTAATTTCGAGGCGAAATTCCATAAGGAGGGGAGATTGTGAGACCAGATTTTATCAATAAAGATTTAAATTTTGTCAAAATAATTTTTAATATTATGGTGTGAATTTGAGATAATATTATAGTTGTGGGTAGTATTTATAAATTTTGCAAAGTATGCAGTGGTTATATTATATTCGATTGGTCGGGGAATATTTGGTTTAGCGAGGGAATATTAAATAACAATACTCAATCATTGGTGGACCCCACAATGAAAATTATTGTCGGATTGAAAAACGACAAAAATATTTTATTGAAATAACGGCGGAAGTTTTACTGGATACCTTTGTTGAACTACTTTAGGTAGTAAAAGTCTGATGTCTGGCGTAGTTGCATAAGTAATACTACCGGTATTGATTATTGATCTTATGTGAGAAGTCACTCGGTTTGATTCCATTATTATCGATTAATAATATGAATTATTATAAGCGATAATGACGTTTTGTTTTATTCAGTATTATTAACGTAATAAAAGTAAAACATCTTTTATATAAAATAGAATCTTATTAAAGTTATTCTATAAATAGAATATATTATATTTTATTATGCATAGTGTTGCATAGTATTTTGCATAGTGTTTTGCGTAGTATTGCATAGTGTTTGCGTAGTAAAATATTTTTATATAAATAGAATATATTATATTTTATTTAAAAGATTTTGCTTTAAATATGGACCGTCAGATTAAAGTAAATCAATCTGACTAGTTCATGGATTAGTTACTTATGCATTCCATTTTCCTATAAATAAAAGCTCATTCCTTCATTATTTTCTTACGAATTCATTGAAACTCTGAGAGAGAAACTATAGAGAGAAAGAAGAAAAGTATTACTACTACTTCACTTTTTTCAATATTCAGTTCTTCTAAGGTAAGGGATATTATTTGTTGTAAAAGTAAAGTGTGTTATTCTTTCTTATTCATGAAGAGAACTTATGTTATTCCATTCATTATTATTACATTGGAATAACTTTTGTAAAAGTGGCGTATCCTATACATAACTTTGTATCACGGCAGACACCCTATACTTGGTGAAATCCTTATATTATTCCATTCTTATTTATTACATTGGAATAACTTTGTATCATGCTGAATCCCTATACTTGGTGATCTTCTTCATTATTCCATTCTTTATTATTACATTGGAATATCACATGCGTGTGTTTTACACCTAACACAGTTCCATTGTTTATTATTCCGCATTTATTATTTTGTTGGAATATCCTGTCTGTGTGTTTTACACCGGACCTGGTTCCATTGTTTATTATTCAACATTTATAATTTTGTTGGATCATCCTATCGGTGTGAATTTCACCTGACCTGGTTCCGTTATTATTATTACATTGGAATAACACATTTACATCTGAAGCATCTTACGTGCGTGGTGATTTCTTTTGTTATTCCATTCTTTATTATACCCAAATGGTTAAAACTTTGACTTCTATACTCCATGAAATTAGTAGAATATCCTTGATATTTCGCGTTTCATCCAAAGATATCTTTTCATGGAAATATTCTTCCGATCATTCTTGAATTTTACTCTACAAAAAGATATCTTGTTGACAATTTGGGCGTTAATAAATCCTAGAAATTAATTCTTGAACTTGTTTTTATTGAATTCTTATATCATTGTCATCATCCTCATATTTATATTATGTTGAAAGTTATCTTTGGCTTACGTGCGTAGATGAACTTAGTATGATTATGACCGAGGGTTCATTCTAAGATAATCATGGCTTGATATAAATGATGTGACAAAAGTCCTCGATTGGCACTGTGTAATGCGATGATGGATAGTTTTGGTATGATTATGACCAGGGGTGATTCGGTATAGATAATATTACCATTGATAATTTGATGAAAATCCTTGGCCAGGTAGTACGAGGATGATTAGATTTTGTGGTTTATTCATTAAACCGAGTCTTAGTGATAAAATTGATGAAAACCTTTTAAAACCTAAAAGATAGTAGACTTTATTTTCTACTTGACTTTTTAATGGATTGCGTATTCATTGCAGATTAAACCCCATTGTCTATTGTATTTTATCGGTTTAACATTGTTGAAGGCTAATGATAATTTATTCTGCATTATCTTAGTCATAATATTTCTTCTTTGAAATTTAGTTGATTTCACCTTTCTTTCACTCATTCTTCTCTTGAAATGAGAATATAGCTTGGACGAGTTGAGGAAAACAGGTGATGGTCCTCAAGATAAGATTAGTAGTCTCCATTATTACGTGAAATAGTGTGATAATAATTATAATGAGGGACTCCGAAGTATGGATATTGTCTAAATGACAATATTCCTATTAGAACTCTCGGTTTATGTATTGTCGTTATGTTACGACGGATGTATAATAAAGTTTGTATTTGAATTTATGTACCATGTAAGTGGCGACCCAAGATGGGTGACGTATACCTAGTTTTGGGGGCGTCACATTTCCTCTGTTCTTAAGAGATTGTCGTTTAAGATTTTTGCACATAGATTAAAAAAATTATTTAATACTAATATTTAACAATTAAAAATTGTTTGAAATTCCATCACTACCCCTTTACAGGAAATTGAAAACTATTAATACAAGGGAGAGAATTTTTGGGACAATGAGAGAAGGTAGGGGTAATATAGAAAAGTAAATAATTTATTCTTCTAAAAAATTATAAACGACAAATATTTTAAAATAATTTTTTTTTTTTAAAACGACAATCTTTTAAAAACGGAAGGAGTACTTAATAATACATACTACTAATATTAAAACACCCAACAGTTTTGTACAATAACGTACTTTCAATGGACTCCACTGAATCTCATTCAATTCTAAAGCTGCCAATGTACAAGTATAATTAAATACTCCTTAATTCATATATATATATACACATTTAATTTAAATCTGAAAATATCATAAATTTGATTTTAAAAAATAAATATTAATCTTATATTTTAGAATGGCCTGTAAGCTAAGAAATACCTCGTATTCTATTACTCAATCCTTTTTTCTTTTTGCTAAATTTAAACTGTATTAAAATAAAATTGAGAATTACAACTTGATGAAAAATCTCAATATTAAGGATATAGTATAGACGTGATATGACATGCTCTATGATGTCAAGACTATAAAAGATTACAAAACATAGCATTACATAGAAATGACGAACACGGTTAGGCTCCATAGAATAGAGCAACAACAACTTTCCCAAAGGAAGAATTTCCAGCAGCAATAGGAATTGGGAATTGGGATAACATAAATAATAAGCAGCAGAAGCAACCCGTCGTAACAGCAATTGTTGCAGTACCATTTTAACCTGTAACACCACCACCACCATTTTAAGCATTAGAAGAAGTAGCAACCCAACAGAATGAAACACATTAGCATGCATGCGGTAACTACCATTAATTAAAACATGACTGAATTCAAAGACTGACTATTACACAATGCAAGACTAAATTTGTATGTTGTACTTCTCAAAATACTTGCAATTTATTTAAAAAAAGTTAAGACATGACATGGGAATATAATACACGGATCGGAACTAAATAAATTTATTAAGTAATCAAGATATCGATCATGTGTTAGACATAATTAAACTAAATACTCAATAGTTTAAGACCAAATTTTGAAAAATTAATGTTAACAACCAATAAAAATATATTATGTATAACAGTTTAAGTGTGTCCAATCATATAACGTGAAAAGCCAAATATGATTCTCATTTTGAAATGAAAAGAGGATACGACAACTAAATGCATGTTTTAATGGGATAGCATATGCATGCATGCCTATATTTGGCTTGTTTATAATAATAATAATAATAATAATAATAATAATAATAATAATAATAATAATTTTTTAAAAATCACCAACAAATCTTCTGGATCCGAATAGTAAATACTAAATAGTCACCCTGTCTCAAATTAAAAGTATTGTTTTGACTTTTTGATCAAATTAATTATTTTAAAACTAATTTTTGTACTATTGGTGATAAAGTTTAGGTTAAGAGATTATAATCATAAAAACTAAATACAATTTTCTACAAATTCTAATTTTATAATTTTAAAAATATATTTATATATACTTAATTATTAATTAAAAAATGATTAATTTAATCCAAAAATAATTAAAACGAGACTTTTAATTTGAGACGGAGGAAATTATTACTCAAAGAAGTTGACATGGTGGTCAAAAAAGTTTACTCCTTTTTTTTTTAACTTCCTGCGTTTAAAATTTAGGGTCAGCACCCACTTAAAAATAATCTCTTAAATGCACCAAACAAATGGAAGCAGTGTACCATTAAGATCGTCTAAGAAAATTTTTAATTTCAATCGTCGACGTGTAAAAAAATAACATTCAAATTTGTTGAACTATACTATATGACAACATTTATAATTTGTATAGACTATACATAGTCTAGTATTAATTACACATACAAAGTATAAAATATGGCAGACCCAACCCCAGCAACCCACCTCTCTCTCTATACTCTATCCAATTAACTTTTCTCACCGGTCCGCACAAGTTCTCCCCTTCTAAATCTCTTTCTTCCTACTAACAAAATACTGTTGAACCCTCTCTGACTCTCCATTAATTCCCCCACCATAAAAACCCCACTTTCACAATCCATACAAATATATACATTAATTCACTATATATTATGCTAACAACATTTATCATCAACCTGAAATCTATTGCTAGGCTGCTAGCTAACATTTGATTCAAATCAAATGGGTAAAAAAATGAGTCTTATTCCATTCCTCTTCAAACCCACAAACCCACCTTCTTCTTCTTCCTCATGGCAATGGCCGGCTGCTTGTGGAAGCCCAAAGACTCTGTCTTTTCGGGCTGAAAAGATAATGAACTCGGTCTATGTCACCGAGTCAAGGTTCAACAACTCATCTGAGTCCGAGTCAGCCGGGAGCATTGTTTCGACTGCAGAGTTGGTGGAGGAGGATTCCGGTGGGGCTGAGTCCATAGAGAATGTGATTCGTGGGCTGAAATCAGATAGGCTATTTTTTGAGGCCGGAGAGACTAGTAGTTGTATACTTGGAGATCATCATCATGAACAGGCTAAGAGTAGTACAAATTATGATGGGCGTAAATATTATCCACTTGAAGAAAGTAGTAGTAATGGTAATGGTAATACAACGGTAATGGAAATGGAGTCTAGGGATCCATTTGTGGACTTCAAGATATCAATGGAGGAAATGGTGGAGGCCCATGGGCTGAAGGATAATTGGGAGGGCCTTCAGGAGCTTTTGGGTTGGTATTTGAAGGTCAATGGGAAAAGCAATCATGGGTATATTGTTGGAGCTTTTGTTGACTTGTTGGTTGCTCTACACTTTACTTCCTCTTTTTCAGATTCTTCTTCTTGTTGTGATGGTGATGAAGCTCATGATGATGGTGATATTGATTCTTGTTCAGCTACTGCTATAACCCAATCTCCTATTTCTGCTTTATCTTTTTCTTCTTCTTCTAATTCTACTAGTCCTAATTGTTTATCTTCATTAGAAGAAGAAGCACCAGCAGCTCATGATCATCTTCATCAGGAAGAATCACTAGTACAAGATGATCATAAAGCTAATTCATCCACCTGATCAGATGTTTGATTCATTCCATATATATGTGGAATTATATATTTATATATACACGTGGTCATGTGTATATATATAACGTATGTATACCCTCTAGTTTTCAGAATTAACGTACTAATCATAGCGATGAACCTTCATTGTCTTTTGAGTGCGTGTGTGGTGATAATGGTTTAATTAATACACACGTGTGGAGAAATTGCACCTGTGAAATTCCATGTTAGAAGATGGAATATAAATGAAGGTAACTATCGCCAATCTTCCTTAATTAATTTGTTGGCATTCCACATTTTATTTCCTTGTTTATGTGCAAGTAATTAAACTAGAGCAAAGGAGTGATATACACACCCATATCCACATGCACACCTCACATTAATTCTACTTTAAATTGTAAAATAGGAGTAATCAACTTAATTATTAAGTTCAATTCAAGCATTTCTGATAAACTTCTTCTTATCAATTTTATACTCGGATGGATATCTTTGATTAGTTTGATACTTAATCTTATGAATAAATGATATATTTATGGTTTGATACATATATAATAAATTGTCCATTTTTTTTATAGACAAATATAATGGGTTCGATAATTAATACCCATTTCATCAATTAAGCTCTTCCGAATTAACATAACTTCTTTACACTAGTACTCTTTTACATTTTTTTATATATAAATATGCATGCTGGAAATACTTACAAAAGAATTCTCAACTATGGGAGAAAGTTAAAGTTGAAGTGTTAGGTAAGGAAAGCGGAAACATTAAGTTGAGTATTGATGAGAGTTATAGTTTGCGTAAAATAAGTGGGTAGGGGAAGATTTTGCTTCAACGGCATTCATTCGATATAAATGTCTTGTTATAATGAATTCAAGTCATAAATTGGTGTCGTTGGGTTGTTTTTGCCTAGTTTTAAATAAATAAATTAGCCGGAATATATATATATATATATATATATATATATATATATATATATATATATCTTCATCACCAGATTAGTACCAAATGTGGGTCCCTGGTACCAATTAATATTCATATGATGGGATGATCTTGGCCGTAAGTTTGAAAATAGGGGCGTCATAATCATTTGATAGCTACAATTCTTGTGGGCAGAACTTTTGCATGCAGCGGTCCTCTATCTTCATATCAGCACCTGCACACTTTATTATAACCCCAGAAATTGATGAGAATAATAATTATATACTAGTAATACTAGCAGTACATTATCATACATGCATTGACAAATTTGAAATTGCCATATACGTCTACCCGAATATAAGATTGTACATGGTTTATGTTGAGAGTCAAAATGGCTACAAGCTAGGTTAGATATTAAAGAAAACAATGCATGTCATTCAACTTTATACATATATACAGGATCCGGTTAGCATGAAGTGTATTTTTTTTAGGTAAGTTTCATTGATTATCAAAATTAGAATCTTTGTGCATAGAAATGCGCCTCTGCATGTATTAATACTCTATTAATCCATTAATGGCCAACTTACCTAAAAATGAATTTCATGTTAACCACTTCCAATATATACATATATATATATAAAAGCGTACGGTATGTTAGATGTATCCAACAGTTGAAAACGGAGATTGATGTCAAAGCAACGAACATAGTCCGACAACTGAATTTTGCGAAAAGATTTTTCAGATGGGTTACAGACAATAATTAAACTTTTATTGGGTCTTTTAATTTGTATGTAGGGCAGCTTATCAATTCAGTCCTCGCTGGCAAAAAGGATTTTAGTTTATATGTTTCTCTCATACACATGCATGTACAGGCATAAAGAGAGAAGAAAGCAAACTAAAATTTGGAGGAAAAAACAAGAAAAGGGGATTTATTGGCGTTGTAGTTGCAGGGAGAGTATCACATCTTGGAAATGGATCGATGTTGTTGGAGGTGGTCCTAATAAATAAGGATCGACCAAGGCCTAGCACTGTGGGTGTGGGTGTGGGTGTGTGTGGTGTTGGGGAGGGAGGGAGGAGGGAGGGGAGGGGGGGGGTATAATTGAATTTGATTCTAGTTTTGGATCACATCAAAACTAAGCAGGCAGTCGTTGGATGTATGTGGTTGGCAAGAATGTACATATATGCTAATTTTTGATTCTGCACTTTTAACTTGCCTGTATCCAATAAACTTGTCAAATTTGCTTTATCTTTATCTTTTTTTTTTTGCTTTTTGTGTTGTGATTAAATTTGTTTTAGGGCTATGTGAAAAACTATACCTTTGTGTTTAATTGAATATGAAAATCAATGTTTTCATTAAAAAGATTTGTGAAAAAAACATTAGTAACCAAGTTAGCTTACACTATTTACTCCCCCATGAAATTTTGGCCCGTCTGTCAACATTAATTTTGTGTTTCTTTAATTTTTCTTTGACCTTGTTCTCTAAGCAAACAATCACAATAATGAGTTTCTTTATTCTCAGATGCATATGGTCTCGTTCAACTTGGTATTTTAAGCTGCTATCAGGAATCTTGGTTGGTACTAAAAATATATGGGCCTACGAATTTAAATTTTCGTATCCGTTTTCATCGGGGCATCTTTTTGGCATGTACTTGTTAATATATAAAGCTATATTGAAGAGCTCAAAGAAAGTAAATATTCAATAAAACTGTAATAATATTTCTAATTATTACTGCTTGTCCAGTACATGATGAAAGAATAGACATATTTACACGATCCGTTGCGTTGTTAATATTTCTACAACCTCAGCGGCAATTTCATGAATACATCCCCGCATAAAATGCTCCACTTCTTCTGGTATTAATCTCTTAAAACGATAACATCGTCATATGATTATATATATATATATATTAATCAAATTTATGCTACACATGAATTCACGTTCAATTATAATTTTAGCTTAATTAATTTGCAGAGTCTCCTCTCCGCCATTAATATCCGAGCCTAAAGATTCTTGTCTGAGCCGCGAACCTTCTAAACCTTGTGCCAAATACGTTTTTAAATACTACCTCCCGATCAGCAATGCAGAGATAATGCTAAATTATACTACTAGTAGCCAGTTTGATTGGGATTAACATTATTTGATTAGTGTTATACTCCAATAATTAATCAATTTTTTTCGATTAATGTATCTTCCTTTATTTTTAGTCCCTAATTGCCTGGACACAGAATTTATTGCCCCATTTCCTCTAATAATTTCAAAACCTCATGTCTACTTTTAATCAAGTGTCGAGCTCCTCATAAGAAATGATCATATTTATATAGAGTATATAGGAGTTGTGACTCTATAAGTTTTGTCAAAATCTTGTAACTATAGTGGAGTATTTAATTGTCTAAGTTATGAACCATTAATGATATCTTTCATTTTCCAAGAAAATTATAATGGTAATCAAACAGTCATATATAGGAGTTGATGACTTTCCCATTTATCCAACTGTATATTAATGGCCCAATACGACATCTTTTCATTTTAATGCCTATTTCACTATTTGGGCCACCATACCATTGCATATCTGCTTGTAATATTTAAATACTTTATTCTCCAAACTCATTTTAATTTTACTTTTTAAAAAATAAAATAAATTACACTCACTAAAGATATAATTAATTGTGATGTCATGTCACTTTAACTAGAATTTTAATAGTTCTTTATTAAAAAAGAAAAATTAAAATTTTAAAGAGATTGTCGTTATGAGATTCACTAAAAAATACTCCCAACGTCTAAAGGGAAAAATACTACTCGACTTTTTGCATATATAGTCAATGTAGTCAAAATTATTAGTAAGTTATAAAAAATTTGGCGAGGGTTACAGGCACATTCTCCTCTCCGTCAAATTTTTTTAATACTTTATACTTTTGCTTAGATAAATGATCCGAATATCCAATTTAATAATACTTATGAAAAGAAAAATCACAATTGATTTACGAAAACAAAACCGAGGTTGGAGAAATTGAAGAGAGTAATTTACATTACATGCAAGACAAGGCAAGTAAGAGAAAGTCACATGAGATAGAGTTGCACCAGGTCTCCACACTCATGGCCATGGGTCCAAGACTCCATCAACCACTCATGAAAAGTTTTGATGGTTCACGGTTTGGCTTTTGCCTTTTACGATTTGACTTTGCCCCATCTCTCTCTATTTTGTGCCTGAAGTGCGGAACAAATATTGATGTATGAGATTTAGGACCAAGGCTTGGCCGCTTGGGTATCTCTAATTAAAAAAAAAATCAGAGTGGAGTAAAAAAATTGTAAGTGATTTCAAAAATTGAGTGGGGTCAATTGACCCCACAATTTTACCATAGCTTCGCCCCTGTATATATTAAAAAAGAGAATAATATAATAAAATTGTCTATATTTAAATTTTTATTTAATTTTATAATTTTATATATATGACTAATGATACTTCATAAATATACATAGAGAATAGAAATATAACAATTAATGTTAAGGGTATTATAGAAAAATTATTGTGAAAAATAAATTATTTAAGGTAAATAGACATTTAACTTGAAACTATCTAAAATGAAAATAAATACTTTTATCATGGGACATGGGATGAAAGGAGTAAAATCGAACTCCCATTTTAAGAGTAAGTGGAGTAATCATATCTGACTATCTAAGTGCCCGTGCGAAACACGAGTTATTTTTTAAATAAAATTAATTTTTATTTTTAGTTTATTTTATATAATGGTTATAAAATATATTTTTTGAATTTTAAATTGACTTATTGCTATTATTAGAATGATTACAATTTTTGCTTAAAAATAAATCAGTACAGATCACATATTGAATACTCATAATTGAGTGTTACTTATGTGATTCTTTTGTTATTTTTTATTTAATATTAAGTTTTTATATAGTTTCAAATTAAAATTTAATTTTAATTTTAATTTACTTATTTGATAGTAAGTCTACTATCACATATAATCGCTCACATACACTCACATACATATTTTAATGAACCACGTACATAACAAGTCACATGATCTATTTCAACAAGCTATGGGAGATCTTATTTGGTTTGTAGATTTTCTTGCCAGAATTGAAGGAATTAACGCACTTGAGTTCAATGAGATAACAATTAACAAGTGTGATTCTTATGAGGAATGAATTTTGTTTAAAACAATATTAATTTATAATTTATATCAATCACAATAATATGTGATAAGTGAGATCCTTTTATGATTTTTATCAATCACATGTATTAATAAATTTTACAATTGTAATTATCCATAAATTTAATTTATCGCAACTCTATCTCAATTCTCGAAGCAATAACTCTTTGTGAACAGGTAAATTGGAGAGGATAATTGGACCAGAATAACAAAAGAAATTTGTTCTAACGAACAAATGAATTATACTGTCAAATTATTTGCTGGAACAAATTCTTTGGATCCAATTATCCTCTCCAATTTATCAATCTAACTCTTCTCCTCGAAGTGAAGTTGTGTTTGGTTGTAGGAGATCTGATATTGACCGACAGTCAAAATCAGATGGATGATTTCAAATCTCAATCGCAATCAATTTATTTGTGTAAATCAATTTGAGTAGAGGACGGACATGCAACATATGCATTGAAGCACACTGTCAAATACTCATCATGACAAAATATTTTGCCCCTTTTTAAACGATGTATAATTAATGAGAATTCAAGTCTCCTGGGCTTGGTGGACATGGACTCCTTTTGAATTGAGTAGTTGGATTTTATAATATCCCTCCCTCTTTCCCTCAATAAATAATATTTCTTTCCTTCAATTTTAATTATTCTAATTAATTTTTTAGGGTTAAATTTATTATATTGACATAAAATTATTTTCAGAATAAAGTATATTAAATATAATATCAAGGTCAACTTATTTGACTTCAAAATTCTTAATACATTTATTTATTTATTAATATTAAAATTGATCGATTTAATCATAAAAAATCAATTAGAATAAATAAAGTTAGAGGGAGAGAAGGCGTAATAGTCTACTGAGCTTTGAAATGATACCCCACCCAAAAAATTGAATCCAACCAATGAGAAAGCTGGCTGGTGGCAGAGAGAGCATCTAGGCCCAGTCGGAATGAGCGAGCAGTCGAGAGCTTCTAATTAAGGGCATTTAAATTTAATTTGTTGGGAACCATAGTTCACATTGTAAGCTTTAAACTCCGTTAGGGCTGGGCGGCTGGGTTGGTAAAACCTTAAAAATTGTTGTATAAGGGATGGTATGCGTCGTAATAAGTAGTAGTAGTTGAAAGTTTAAAGTAATGTAATTGTTGAGCAAATAGTAATAATAAAGTGGCGATTGGAATGGGTAATAAAGCCCTAAACCACACATTTGATTGGTGCACTAAACACATACATACTAGTAGTATTGTTGATTGACAATGCCTTTGACTTAGCTCCAACTCAAGCTTGTTGGATTTTTAAAATCTTTGCTTGTTGCTTTCATTGAGGAGCTAATAAAAAGAAAGATGCAATTACAATGGTTTGAGGAACAAGATTACACCACTGGCCGGGGTTTGGTTATTATTAATGAGTTAGTCTTTCTGCTTTTTCAGTTTATATCTCTGTTGGATTAGTAATTTGTTTGTTTCCGGCATCGATGATCTCCTCCCTTTAACTTTAATTAATTGCTACTACTTTGCTAACGTTCTCTCACATCACTAGTCATTTTCTTTCACTTTTTTTCTTTATTTGGTACCACATGTTGAGTTTGGGGGTGAGATTCTGTGTTTGGTTGCAACAGTGATAGCAAGTAGTACCTAGCTAGCTAGGAGCTAGCTATTCATTCGATCAGATATACTGTATACTACTAGTACATGCTTGTTTCTTGATTTCAATAAAAGCAAGTCACTTAAGTACTCAAGTCACTACCATAAAGATGACTAGTAGCAGATTAATTAATCACACGGAGATATCTGGCTGGCCAATTAAAGAATTAAATCAATTTGATTTTTATCTTCTGCAGCAGGAGCAGGGAAGAGAGAGAGGGGGGAGAGGTGTAATTGTGAAAGCGAGTAGTCTGTATGACTACACATTCATGCCAGGAGGCAGGAGCAGTGCTGGCTAGGAGTAGCGGGGTTCTGTAGTAGTAGTAAATTGGCATTAACGCAATTGCTAGTACCCAGGCCAAGAAAGAGAGAGAGAGAGGGAGAGCAAGCCAAATACAAATGATGAATACGCTAGGCAGCTTCTAAGCATAAAAGAAGGGCATTGGAAAATGAACCTAGCTAGTGGTGGTGGTGGTTGTAGTCAGCAGTACTAGTCAGAGTAGTAGTACTAGATCTTACAAACAAAAATATTAATTTTGTCATTAACCCAACTGTCTTTCTTTTACCACCCATGGCACATTTAACTATTCCCTTCTCAAATCCCCGTGTCTTGCCTTGCTTTTCCCACCCAAATACTAGTCCCACAACCATATTTCAATATGGGACAAAACACAACCTCACAGTATGTACAAGATTGCACAATACAACTTCAGACAGAGTATATGCCATGGAGCTGGTTATTATAAAATTAACTGTTCCATTCGTTACTTAATACTGTATGCAGTTTTAGAGTTGTACACAAATATTAAAAAAATTATTATAAAATATTAAATATATTATTAATTGTCTATATTACCCTTGTATTAAAAAAAGCAAGTGTTTTTTATTGGGCAAAAAATAGTGAGAGAACCAAAGTTATATTTATTACTTGAGATAATATTGGAAACTAAGCAATTAATGCTTACTTGAAATTCTCAAACGACTTATATTTAGTAACAAAAATATTTCTCTAAAACGACATATATTAAGGAATGGATGGAGTACTTCATACTCTCTCCATTCCTATATGTAGGTCGTTTTAGACTTCTTTTTTTTATTCCTAATTATTTGTCGTTTGTGGTTATCTAGGAGAATTGATTACTATTTTTCCCAAATTGTCTCTTATTACTCCACTTAATCTTTTGATCCATATTTATGAGATAAGTGAGGTGAAGGGTATTATAAACAATTGACAATATAGTTAATGCTTTTCAATCATTTCCTTAATTCTTGTGCACATTTCTAAAACGACTTATATTAAGGAACGTAGGAAGTAGTAAATTGGTCGATTGATCAATACAGTGCTGACACGCAGATAGAATTGATTATTATGAAGTTAACTACTTTATCGTAAGTTGGTCAATTAATCAATACAATGTTGACACGCATATAGAGAGATCACCTTCCGATCTGCATATCAACACTACATATTAATCAATTAATCAAAATTAACTTCATACACTCATATACTATCTGTTAACGCCAAGATCTTCTCCAACGTCCCAATCACGTAAGACGCTCTGATCCTGCACAGTAAACACGATAAACACCACAAGCTTGACGGCCGGACCGCCGGGGGATAATTCAGGTGTGAGAGTCAGTATACGTGTTTACAAGGTTAACCAATGGAGGATGTAATGTCTAGTGTATTGAGAGATATAATAATCCTCAGTGGTGTGTATATGTGAAATATGAATATGAACGTACCTGTTTGTGAAGACTTGGTTGATAGGTGATACTCTCCTTTTTGCCATTTAAAGGCCACCCACTACCTCCTCGACCACGTTCCCGTGATCGATGGTTAAATGCAAATGTGTACAGCTTCACCCACTACTTCTGACCTCTGTTTTCTGCCGCCGGTCGTCACCGAATCCCATCCACATTAATGCATGGCAGTAATAGCAGTCAACCATCATGCTTTTTCATCATTACAAGTCAAAGTAATAGATATTAAAATTTATGATGGGCGATCCAATCGACCGTCCGATCTTGTAAGGACTTAACAAAAATAAGGTAGTGATTAAGCCTAATAATATCAACACCCTATAGTGAAGATCCGATTGACTAATCAATAAGTAGGCCCAATCCATTCGCCCAATGGGAGAAATATCACGACCCAACATTGCCCCTAGTTTTTTGTTAAACACGAGGTTTAATAGAAACTATAAATGGCATCGGCTCAGACAAAAGGAATTATAATAAGACCAATAAAGACCCAAAATACGACTTTTCAAGCCCCCATCCGTGAACATTAAATAGCAACATAAAGGGTTCATCTTCGCTGACCTCTACAGAAGTACCAACTGAATCACCTTTAACTATCGAAGCTCAAGCCATAGAATGAAATACCGGTTCGGTAATAGCGTGCGTCCATAATTTACTTATAGTTTAGCAATGCCTACGGGCAAGTCTATTAAGTCAATAAGTTGTTATTGTATTCCAGTTCTCGTTGGAAACATTATTTCCATTTTATTGTTGGACAATGACATCTTTGGTATTATATTTAAGAATAATTGTTGTTCTATTTATAATAATAATGTTTTGTATAGGACTGAAATATCACTTAATGGATTGAGTATACTTGACTTACATGAAAATAATTTTACAAATTGAACAAACTAGTATAAGAAAAAGAGATGATCATTCAAAGAGTTAAATGTGTGTATTTGATGAAATACAAGTGTGAATTATTTGAAAGGTTCAAAGAATTCAGAAGTGAAACAAATTGGCAAAGTATTAAGATTCTTTGATTAGATCAAGGAATAAATACTTGTGCAATAAGTTTCTAGATCATCTCAAATGGTTTTTCTCATAATGGACACCTTATGATACGTAATAATTGATTGATGTATCTGAAAGGAAAAATCATACCTTGTTGAACATGGTACGGTCCAAAATGATTTTACCGACATTCCAGTATCCTTCTAGGATCATGTCCTAGAAATGGTTGCATATCTACGAAAAGGTAACCTCAAAATCCAAATTTCAAGACCGCATAAAAGTTATGGACGGGGAGGATTCCTAATCTTAAGTATGTTAAGATAAGGGTTGTCCAACTTATGTGAAAAGGTTTCAAGGATAAGCTTGGGACAAGATTTGACATGTACAGATTTGTGGGACATCCTAAAGTAAGTTTAGGGTATATGTTCTATAATTCTACTTAGCAAAAGGTGTTTGTTACGAAACACGCCGCCTTCTAAGATAAAGGTGTTTATCATTAAAAGGGGCTAGTGGGAGGATAATAGATCTTGAAGAGTTCAAGAACCACAAAATACTATAAGTCAAATAAGAGGAACACGTAGATAGACCTATTATACCACAAACCAATCGTAAATCGAATAATCAAAGATACCTAGGAGGTATGGATTCATCATAGATGATGATGATGAGGTACACATCATGTAAGATGATGATCCAGATTACATACGATGAGGTAAGTGTTGTAGACACTCGGAGAAATGGATTGAAGCAAGTTTCTCAAATATGGAACATTCGTTTTGATGAGGCAATCAAAAGAGTTTGATTTTATCAAAATAAGAATGAACCTAGTGTGTAAAAAAGGGTCGATGGGAGCATCGTGACATTTCTAGTACTTATATGTTGATATACTACGGATGAGGAATGACATACCAATGCTACAATCAGTAAAGATAAAGTTGTCTAAACATTCCTCCATGAATGATTTGGGAAGAGAATCGTAATTTAGGATAAAAATCTATATAGATAGATTTAAAAGGATGCTCGACTTAACCCAAGGAACGTATATTCATTTGATGCTAAAGTTGTTTAGCATGGCAAACTCCAAGAGATGTCTCGTGTCGATGAGCTATGGAGTGAATCTCTCTTAATAGTCCCCACAGACTCCTGAAAAGAGAAGTCGCATGAGTGACAATCATGCATCCAATGAAATGTACGAGACCTGATGACGATCGATCATATTATGGAGAAGTTCACTACATGAGTGAGTGAAAAACATCTTAAAGTGCTTAACCTAAGACTAAGGATGTGATCATATTCATGGTGGGTCTTAATTAAAACTAGAGGGCTTAATGCACTCAAGTTTTCAAACGCACCAAGATGATGAGAAAAATCCACTTTAAGGTAAAGGGTTACCTTGAACAGTGGATTAGTGAATTGGAAAGGTTCCAAACAGCAAAGAGTTGCTGGTTTAGTGATAAAGACAAAGTAAGTAGCTATAAATGAAGCTGCAATTTGATTGTTTGGATAAAAGTTCATTACAGAACTAGGAATAGTTCCTAAGTCTCAACTTGGATCTAAACATGTGTTGTGGCACTTTCATTTGATTATTAGAATCATTGAAAGATGGGAAATCACTATAGAGATAGTGGACTCTCATGAACAACATTACATATCCATTAACTAAAGCTTATCCAACAACAGGATAATCGTCACTTAGAGAAGAAGAGTATGAGATACCATGACGATTGGCTTTAGTGCAAGTGGGAGATTGAAAGTAGTATGCACACAAGCCAATCATGTTTGATGATAAAGCATATACTTTGTAACAATCTTATTCATTTATTAATAAAAAGTATTAATTTATTAAAGGCTTTTAATTATCTACATGATGTTGTTACATAATATGTGATAAACCCATAGTTTTAAGCAATGCTTTTAGAATAATGATGATGATCATTCTAATGAGATCTAAATTCTTAGAAAGCTTAAAACTAAAATAGTTCCCAATCATTGGATTACTAAATTGGGGATTAGTGAATCCGGATAGATTGAGTACATCGTTGTTTGCTTTCATTGGATGAGGATGATTGATCTCACGATCATTTGCGTGGAGACACTAAAAATAAGTATGTAGGTGCTTATTAGAGAATAAGTTCAATCGAACGTGACTCATTAAGGAATACCTAATGGAGTTTTACTTGCATCACAATAGGAATTCTGTAGTGATAGTAGTCTGTTGATCCTTGGACTTGAGATCATCATAGTATCTCTGTGTATGATGAGTTATACTTTGACTTATTCCTTAAGACCCTTAGGGTATATCAAAGGGTATGCTTGGGTATAACAAGTTGTGCATACTTGAGATAATGTATGATCAATAAAGAATCTACCACTTATTAAAAGAAGAGAATGTCCTATGTGATTCGATAAATGACAACCCGGTAGTCTTTGGCGGCGCGTAATGAAATTAGAAAGGAGTTTCTAATTTGCATTATTTGGTGTTGTGCATTTAAGAGTCGAAATACATATAATTAAATAAAATAAGACTTGACGAAATTCCATGTCTTATATTTAATTGGGACATTGTATGGTGGAAGGATTGAATTGTCTGTAACTATTTACTCAAAGGTTCTTTTATGATTAATGTTGAAATCTATATTATCCGGAAAGTCGTTGATCGCTAAGGAGGCTTATCCCTATTGTAGAATAAATATTATTTATTTAAATAAATTAATTGTTTAATTTATTTATTTAAATAAGATTAGAATTGTTCTAATTGATTTATTCACAACCGGGTTTAATATGGAGAACCTAAAGGGTCACACCATAAAAGGAAGAATAATTATTTAAGAAGTTAATGGCATAATCGTAATAATATGTTATGTATATTTAATTTAATCTATGGTGATAGAATAAATTAAATAGCTTAATATTTATTATTTAATATTTTAGAAATATTAAATATAAATTAATAAGAGGAGTCTTATTAATATTATTACAATTATTATTATTATTTTAATTTCTAAAAGAGTTTAGAAATTAATTTAATATAAGTACTCTCATTTATTCCTAATAGGATTAGGAGGGAAAATTAGTTAAAGGAGTTTAATTAATTATCCCTAATAAGATTAGGGAGCCCATTTAATTAAAAGAGTTTAATTAATTATCCCTAATAAGATTAGTGAGCCCATTTAATTAAAAGAGTTTAATTAAATAATACCTTATTTTATTAAATAAGGTTACCGATATCTTTATAAGAGGAGTCTTATATCGTATATCAATATATACGTTATTCCAAGAGTTGGAGAGACGCTTTTTTCTATAGAGATAGAAAACTGGGGTTTAACCAACCACCCATTTTCTTGAATCTTTATTATTCCTTGGTGGATCACCTCTGAGGCTAAACACTTGGGTGGCTAACGTTGATCAAAGGAAGGAATCAAACCCGGTGGATTCAAGTTGAACGCGAAAAAGATTGGAGGTGAACTTGTACTGAGGAAGCTTTGGATCTTCAGGGGTATGTTTCTTATTCATCTTTTTCGTTTAATTAATAATTGTGCATAAAGGGTGATCCGGGTATATGGTTTGTAAAAATTTTAAACTCTGATTTTCCACGTTTCCGCTTATTTTTGCAATTTGATTGCGTTCATGAATATTACAAACCTAACACTATCGCTATCTTATTTCTTCATCCCAAGACACGGCTTACATAAAGAAAAGGTCTGTCTTGCATTCCAACTTCTTCTCGCACCAAAACGCCTCCCACTCGCTAATCTAACTAACTAGCCAGATACAAATAATATATCTCAAAGAGGAGATGGGCTTCACCAACAAAGGCACCGAATAAAGATAGGTCGTTTATTCCCTGGAAGGCGTCTTCACAGCCCGAAGTCCACTGGAACGTCTTAGCATTCTTTGACCCTTTCCATGTATCAAAGATTGGCAAACATCTTTCTGCTGATTTGGACATAAACCTTCTCAAAGTCTCTTCTGAATAGTCTTGTCTTTTCCATTCGACCTTTGCAGCTTTTTAGACGGGCATCTCCAAGACGAGTATCCATGTATGTGCCCTCATGGATTCTCGTGAGTCGCGACTTCAGTGTCGCTTTCACTATAATCCCGAAGGCCAATAGGCGGAATACCTTCTTCATCAATCGGAAAATGGTCATTGGGTCTTCATCTACTCGCTTCGACCATAATCCAGAAGACCAATAGGCGTAATACCTTCTTCACCAATCGGAAAATGGTCATTGGTTCTTTATCTATTCTCGCTTCGACCATAATCCAAGAAGACCAATAGGCGTAGAATACCCTTCTTCACCGATTAGGAAAATGGCTATTGGGTCTTCATCTACTCTGCTTTCACCATAATTCAAGACCACGATAAAGGCGTAATACCCTTCTTCATCAATCGTAAAAATGGTTGTTGGTTCGCTTGATCCCGGACGGCCTCGAGACATGTCTTTAAAGTGTAGACTTCTTTCTAACTTGATCATGTCATCGGTCGACCACTTCGTTATAGGATTCTAAGCAAGATGCCTTTCTACCCTTTTCCGACCATGGTCGTCTTCTCTCGGAAGAAAAATCAATCTTCTTCTAAGATCGCCTTGGGCACTTTCGACGAGAACCCTCAAAACTCCTTGAAGCGCATCACGCACGAAAGCACTCTTTGAAGGACCCAATCAATCCTCGACAGATACTCATTGTGTAGACGAAGTCATAGCCATCACCTATCCTTTAAGAAATAAGCTTCTACTCTTCTTCACCATGGATTCCGACGTAGAGCAACTACAATTTGTGATTGAAAACTTCAAGAACACTAGAACACACCCTTCCTTCTAGCGCCAATGTTAACGCCAAGATCTTCTCCAACGTCCCAATCATGTAAAGACGCCTCGATCCTCGCATAAGAAACACGATAAACACCACAAGCTTGACGGTACCGACCACGGGATAACTCGAGCGAGAGAGTCAAGATATCGTGTTCACAAGGTTAACCAATGGAGGATGTAATGTCTAGTGTATTGAGAGAGATAATAATCCTCAGTGGTGTGTATATGTGAAATATGAATATGAACGTACCTGTTTGTGAAGACTTGGTTGATAGGTGATACTCTCGCTTGCCGGCCACCATGCCACCCACTACCTCCGACACATTTCGTGATCGATGGTTCCCGCCGTGTGTACAGCCTCACCCACTACTTGACCTCTGTTTCTACGGCCAATCACGGATCCCATCCACATTAATGCATGGCAGTAATAGCAGTCAACCATCATGCTTTTTCATCATTACAAGTCAAAGTAATAGATATTAAAATATATGATGGGCCAATCCACTGACCCGATCCGATCTTGTAAGGACTTAACAGAAATAAGGTAGTGACTAAGCTTAATAATATCAACACCCTATAGTAAAGATCCAGTGGACTAACTGAATAAGTAGGTCCAATCCATTCGACCCAATGAGAAAAATATCACGACCCAACACTACCATTACAATAACAAAAGTTATGTTTAACCTGGAAAGGACAATCCCATAAAAAAATTTGAACCCTATATTAATTCAGTTTTTACTAATGGTTGGTTGCTCATAATTGATTTTCATTCGGTATATCATAAAAAATTAATATAGAAAGGGAAAAAAGAAGGAAGAAACTAGGTAGTTTTACTTTTGGAGTCTTAAATAATATTAATGTATTATTATATTAGTTTAGTACATCATAAAGTAATATTTATGTTATTCAATTATATATACTCCCTCGCTTCCGTAATACTATAAGTCGTTTTAGAGTTGTATACAAATATTAAGAAACTAATTATATAATATTAAATATAATATCAATTGTCTATATTGCTTTTATATTAAAAAAAAAGAGTGTTATTTATTAGATAAAAAAATAATAAGAGAATTAAATTATATTTAATACTTAAAGTAATATTGAAAATTAAGTAATTAATGCTTATTTAAAATTCTTAAACGAATTATATTTAATAACAAATTAAAATAATTCTTTAAAACGACTTATTAAAACTGTTTAGGTCATCAACATTCAAAATTCATTCGACATTGTAAAGGAAAGTTGTTAGGATGGAGGTTATTGTTCAGCTTGTTCATAGTTATAGTTATTCCCATTTAAAAAAAAAAAAACCAAACTATGATTTTAATTTATTTTTTCAGGATTTAATTGTCAATTGAAAATAAATCTTGCACCCAGAGAACATAATAAATAAAACCAAGAATTAAAACATAATGTTACATTTCAAAGTTAATTAATTAGTAGCCGTGGGCGTACATATATAGATATTGTACGTATAAATTATTAGGGAGACTAATAACACAACTTTTCTTATCACATTTGCAACCTAATTCTAGTTTACACTTTATAAAGTCACAAATGTAGTAAAAAAAGATCGCTTTAGCCACTTGTCCACAAAACTAGGCTGACAGAAATCATTGCAGCACGTGTAGCATCTAAAAGTCACGTGACCCGTGCATACCATGCAGGCGTACTTTGGATGAAGCGGGCCGGACCGAGTACACTCCATTCCAGATCTCCGTAAAAGCCCGAATAATGATTCCGTGGTAATGCGCCGAATTCAGCTGCAAAAAACAGTTGAGCAGCTCTTTCAGGTCGTCTTTCGAATAAATCTCCTTCTCCAATATCATCTGGAGCATGGACTGCCGAAAATCGAGGTAGGGGTCGTCGGATTCTTTCTCGACGGCGAGGCTCTCGCCGCCCAGTCTGCCAAAGCCTTGTACGGCCCTCAAGCTGCGGATGTCGGAGTCGGTGTCGTCGGAGTAGTAGGTGGAGGATTCGGCGGTGGCGGGGGAGAATGTGGTGGTGGTGGTTTGCCATGAGCTGGTGGAGGAGTAGGATGGATTGTGGGACCGGAAAGTGGGAGTAGTTTTGTGGTGCTTTTGTTTGGGGCGGAAAATGTTGGATAAGAGGAGTTTTGATCGTCTGCAGCTGCCGCACCCTAAGTTTACTGTGGTGACATTGCGGAGAATTACCTTCTTCTTGTTGGTAGACATTGTAGAGAGAGAGAGAGAGAGAGAGAACGAAGATTTGCTCTTCTTACTGTGTTATGAAGGGTGAGTTTATTTGAGGAGAGAGAAAGAGCTAGAGAACTGGAAAATGGTGCATAATGAAGTAGGAGGGATTTGGCTCGTGAAGAGGGATTGTGTGTGTGTATATATATATATAAATAAAAGAATTGGGCAAGGATACGTGTGAAATAATGCTAAGGTAACGGCAACTTGATACGCTCAAAAATGACAGCCCCATTCAATATTGTGGACATATATATAATAACATTAACTACAGAAGTTTGACTTTCCATCACCTTAATTGCACAAGAGTTGTAATTTTTTTTAACGTTAAGTTCAGATCACCATCTGAGGTTTGGACGGTTTCTCATTTAATCATCTGTAATCAATAAAGTTACATTTAAACCCCCGACTTTTTGAGTTAAAGTGAAAACGTTACTTTTTCCATCCAAATTAACCGCGCGTGCATGTCAGACGTCAAAAACGCGTTAAAAGAGGGTGTAACAGTAAAAAAAGAGTAGAAAATGTCTAAAATGCCCTTCTTCTTCCTCAAACCACAATCGTGCGTTCTCTCTCTCATTTCATGACCAACTACAGACTTATTCCTCTCTTTACTCTTCTCCACACTTCCTATCTCTACTCTCTTCCCCCTTCTTCTGTTCCTGTAATTCTACATATAGCCATCTCCATTCTCTGTTCAAAACCCCTCAAAACCTTGATTTTCAGGCTGTTGCTTTAATGGGTTCTGGTTTTTCTTCTATTTTCACACGCAGGAGGTGTCCTCATTCCGTCATGGGAATTCAAATTTCTACGATTTACTCGAGAGTGTTGTGGCTTCGTTTTGAGTACACATGAACCCACGGAGATTTGTTTACCGGCACTTCTAAATCGGGCTTTTCGCACTTCTAGATCCGCTTGCTAGCACTTCTAAGAGAGCTATATATCCTTCCAAATTGATTTTTTTCTGCTTAATTTGTTTTAGATAGAGAATAATTTGTAAATAGATTTGTATAATTGAAAAGATTTCTGTAAAAAGTGTTTCCAAACGGGTCGTTTTTTTTCTTTGGTGGTTGGGATTCCATGTGTTAAAGTTTCACTGATGATGATGATGATTTGGGTTTCTTGCAGGAAGCTTGGTTGGATAAGATTTTGGGAAAGATGTGTGTTGATATCTTCATATGGGTTAGTAATTACGGGGATTGATGATCGGAGATACTGGACTCGTATTCTTACAGAGGAATCTAGGTGAGAATTTAGTGGAAGCTGGAATCTGTATGTTATTTATGGGGTATTCTTACAGAGCAATATTTATTTATGAGTTTGTTTTTTGTGATATTTACTTGTAATGATGAAGTGGGAGGAAGAAAAGGCACTTCGTGATTATAGTAGCTTTTGAAATTTCTATACTCATCTGGGTAATAATGCCTTGCAGCTCAGAGAATACAACATATGATTGATGAGAGTGAAACTTAGGCAATTTTAAACAATTTCAATTTCTCGCTCTAGGTAATAGTTGTACTCCAGATTACCGTGAGCAGCTAAAAGCCTAATTTATTATTGAGCTTTGCGGATGAAATTGAACTGTTTGAGAGATGCATATGTTGGAATAGTTGGAAGATTAAACTGACTATTGCATTTGCTTATGGCTCTTTCCCTTCATGGGTTACTCTGTTTTACACAGGTTTCAGATTGGGAAGTTTTAAATATTCTTTGTTGTCAATTCAGATTTTGTGATTTTTCTGAACTGAGTTTGTTAAATATTTGATGGGTTATTATTGTAAACTGAATTGGCTACCTGTAGGTCTATGTACTTTTGATTCATCTTAATGGGTATTGAGATGTTTTTGAATCTAATAATGCTATATGGAAATGATTTTATAAGGTTTATATTTTATAGTTTGTCTTCTGTTTTATAAAGTAGGTCTTTGCATAGTTTGTGGAATTACTGAAACATAGTTTGTTGCTATTTCTGTTCAGAGGAACCCATTTCATGCAGTTGTTTCGCAGCATTTCATGCAGCTCATGTTTACTCTATTTTTGGTTCACTTTGAGAGTGATAAATTTGAGATGCTCAAGAACTGAATTTTATAATTTATATGAGCTCTTGTTTTTTGTTTGTTAGAAAAACAGAGAGAGAGAAATACTCAAGAACATGGTAATTTATATTTTTGGTTGTTTTTATAAATGATTTTGCAGCTGGGTATTTTTTAAAATGAGCGTAATTAAGTCTTTAGTCAAATAAAATAACGGAGTTAAGACGGAAAACACTTTTTCACATCACCTCAAAAGGTCGGAAGTTTAAATGTAGTTTTACTGACTACAGATGGTTAAATGGAAAATCGTCCAAACCCCAGATTGTCATCTGAACTTAACCTCTTTTTTTTATGCTGCATGTATGTATGTATGTATAATAAGAGAAGAATTGGTAATAACGATATTATATAGTAGGAGCTGGAGCAGTATAAGAATAACTGAAAAAGGTATATTCATTCATTCAGAGGGGGGAAAATGTCAAGAGACTACTGACATGAAATGAAAGCGGATTAGAATTAGATGATTGTATATCTTCTAGGGATCCATCAAAATAGAAGGAAAGGTACACATCCCAAAAGATCTTATTTTTTTAACCACACCAATTTTACATGTCCAGAAATATTATAAGTAAATTATTTTTCGGGGGTCATTCTATAAAATTAATTTTAGTCAATTATTGACATATTGCATTGGTTAAAAAAACAAACAAATAAAAATATTGGGGAAAAAGGGATCAATAAGTTAATTTATTTTAATTTTTCTTTTTCTCTCGGTTCTCTTCAGTTCCATGCATGCCTCGCCTATTCTGTTTGTCTGCGAGGAAAGACGAGCAGGTTTACTGACATTTTCTAAAATCCTCACCTTAGCTCACTTTTATGGGGAAAAAAGTTCCAAAGCACAAGTACATTATTACTAGTGCTATATTGTTCTTGCCAATGAAACACCAACCCTCGTCTTCAATTGAAAGTCATGACAATCCCTCCACTCAACATCCAAGAAAATAAAAGTTAAAAAAACTAATTAACATTACTAACTCCAGGGGCGAAGCCATTTGTTAGCCAATTGGGTCAATTACACCCACTGAATTTTTATTTTTTTTAATATATGATAAATAAATTTTTTTAAGGGTAATTTGCAACCACTGAAATTGGGTATTACACTTTACTGAAATTGGATATTACGCTTTCCCGTTTCAAAGTAATTTGCACCCACTGAAATTTGCACTCACTCTTTTTACACTAAAATCGTTAATCAAATTTTAACCACATATGACTAATATCCTCTCAATATATGTATCTCTCTCTATAATATTTTAAACTAAATAATAATCTAATTTATATTACTTTTAAAAAATAAATAATGAATTACTTACTTATGAACAATTGTGATTAAAAAATCTATTATGAGTCAATATAGTGTATATATACCATATATTATTACTCATTATATTTTTATTGTAATATAGTATATATATATATATATATATATTCGAAAGTATAAAGTATTAAAAAAATTACCATAGGTAAAATATTATCAAATTATTTATAACTTGGTAATAATTTCTACCGATATTATTTTCTATTTCATGTTGACTAACTCACCACACAAGTAAAAAATAAAAAGAAAATAAATCGTCTAGCTTTGTCTTTCTACATCCAAATAATTGCACATAAAATTTAATTTCAATAAACACTTTTTCGGCTTCTAACTCCAAACAAATCAATGTTGTACAGTTGAAACAATAAAATTAATCCTTTCGTATAAATGCCAAACTTAAATTCCAATTAATCTCATAGACCATCATCAACCCAGGAGTTTTGCTCACCTTAGTTTTTAATTCTTGATTAAGGCATGTTGAGCAACCCCATAATGAACCCGCATCTGTGCAAGAGAAAGCGTGAGTATGGCCTCTTGCTCAATTACTAAAGCAGCATTAGGCACCTGCTTTCAGAGATCTGTCGGTACTGAAGATCAGCTCAAATAATTAGATTAAGGAATTTAATCTAATTCATTTATCTGCTTAATAGGGATTATACAAGTATATACTCGTTGTTTTCGCAAGTGCAGTAATCTCTATCTGAGCGAAACCAGCAATAACCTGTTCATCTGTTCCATTGTATGATTTTTCTTTCTAGTTATTGTTGGTTTTTATCAACCACCTTAGTTAATTAGCTAGCATGCCGTATTCATACCATATCGAATGATATTATAGCAAGTTTAGATATACCTGACCACGAACGTACGACTAATTAACAGTTTAAAACAACTAGGTCAACAACTGCTAACATGGTTACACAATCATCACCAACAAGCCAAACAATCCATCCCAATGAGGCTCCCAAATGGCCTACAAGATTTAATTGCAATAGTGAATTTTAAGGCTACCAATTGGACTGCTAGCTAACAGAAACATTCAGGATATATAGACAAAAAATTAAGGATCACCCAACCAAAAGTAGGACCCTCGTAAAATGCGGTCAAATATATCTTTATTGATCTAAATTCTTCCACTTACCATACGTTGACAACATTCAGCGGATCGAGAAATTAAGCCCAATTTGAAAAATCAAAGCAACTGATTATGGTAAACAAATAACAAAATGGAGAATTATTTTCTGGTATTATAAAATAAACATTATGAACTTCCAGTATAAAAATTGCTTTTACGGTCATATAATCAACGGGCTTTACAACATAATCCTTTCAACTTAATATGTATCGAGTGTCTGATGCATCTCAGGAAAGAGGTTATACATTTAATAGCTAATGTTTTCAACGCATTTACCTTTACCGACCGGCTATGAAGGGACAACCATGGACAAAGACAACCATTGTAATTACTTCAGTATGTTGTGATATTTCACATAAATTTTACATCAGATAAATTTAAAATTATAGATGTGTTAATAAATATGGTGGAGCATCACCCTAATATGTTAATCTTTTAAGTAATGAGCTAGTTCAACATTCTTATTGAGATAGTCTACACAAATGTAGGATATATGAATCGTGCAAATCCGCTACAAATGATACTAGAGCTCATGGTTCGATGGACCCAAATATCATGTTGACGACACTCCAAAGAGGAGCGTGATACCAGAGCTCATGGTTCGATAGACTCAAGTATCTGGTTAAGACACTCCAAGGTGGACCTAAGTATAAGGAAGATGGCTGAGTCAGGTGGAGCTTAGGGTGAAAGGTTCACAATGAGTAAAAGTTGTACTTTCACGTTTGCCTCATACGTGGTGGAGTAGTACTAGATTCGAGTAGA
Organism: Panax quinquefolius; assembly: GCA_020205615.1. Taxonomy (NCBI): domain Eukaryota; kingdom Viridiplantae; phylum Streptophyta; class Magnoliopsida; order Apiales; family Araliaceae; genus Panax; species Panax quinquefolius. The sequence goes on along the minus strand of CM035170.1, from coordinate 110,462,304 downwards.
GCTCTTGAAATACTCACTCGAGCGTGGTAGAATAGTATTAAAAGGTATGTTTAATGGTGACTACTCTAATATGGTACTTATGATGGGTATTTAAGTGAAAAGTGGAGATTGTTGGATATTTCACATGAATCTCACATCAAATAAATTCAAGAGTATAGATGAGTTAATAAGTATAATAGAACTTCAACCTAATATGCTAACTTTTTAAGTAAGGTAGTTCAACATGTTTATTGTGCTATTTTACACAGGTATGCGATAAATTAATGTGATATGCGTGCTGTTGGGCCATAATCCTTTTCTTTATTAAGTACCAAATTATCGGGCTCCTCCCTCGATCATGTTATGTTAAGTCATGGTTGGATCTCGTCACTTGGGTCATTCTTATTATTTGGGCTTAGTCATTATATTGGCCCATTATATAAATTATCACTTAATCCCGCCACCAAAGAATCATTATGCCAAATGACGTTTGACTATTGTGTTCCGCCACTTTCTCGCATGGCATTAATGAGGATGGGACTCAAAACGACCGCCAGAATAAACAAAGAATAGAAGGGATGAAAGTAGATCGCTTACTTTTCTATCAAGTAATGACCCCAAGTAAGGGAAAAAGGTGTCGAAGGTGGTGGGTGGCACGAAAACCTGATAAGTGGAACATGCGTGGGGCTAAGATCACATAAGAGGGTAAGTAATACGTACATTTTTTTTTCATTAGAATTCTTATTCTATCTCTCTCTGACACTAGACAATATTTTTCTCTCCATTGTTGACCTTGTGATCGCTTCAGACCGACTCTCACGCCGAGGCTATCCTCGACGGTCCGTAAGCTGCTTTTGGTGTTGACTTGTTGAATCGCGGGATATTGACGCGCGTCTTGGTGATTGGGACGTGGAAAGATCCTGGCGCTAACATCAAGCGCTAGAAGGAGGGTTTGAGTTCTAGTGTCTCGAATATTTTTCAATCACAAACCGTGTTTGTTTCTACGTCAATATTCATGGTGAGGTAGAACACCTACACTCGAAGGGCGCCCGAGGGTCGCCAAAGGAATCGACACCCCGAGTGTCTCATTAAAGATCGTTTGGGGACCGTGATAATAAGTGTTCATGCAAGACACAGGCATCCAAGCGATCCTCAAGATTTTCAATCAAGAAGATGGGTAAGGTTAAACGTAGGTTAGTCTACCCTATCGATAAAAGATTCGCCACGCGTCCGGAACGAGTAGAAGGCACTTCGCCTAGAACTCGATAACGAGAAGACCAAGATGAAAAGGCTTCACGATTAGCCAAGATGGTGATGAAGCGGATAGAGCTATGGAAGTACTTGTGAAGCAACGATGGATATAAATTGAACAGATGGCCCCGAATGACAGAGTTGAGAGATGAAAACTCGATTCATAATCAACCAAGAAGCGCGAGGACACCGGCGGAAAAGAACTGCTCATTCAGACGAGAGTCTCGAGGTAAAATCGAGAAAAAAGAAGATCCCGAAGCTTTACTCCTCAAAGATCGATGAGGGTACATCACCCTGTCGATTCTAAGGAGCAGGATCGGAGGGAACGAAGAGGTCGGTCCAAGGATCGTAATTCTGAAACCACAAAGAGAGCCCTTGTTGTCACATTCTCGCCTTAGTGCCCGAGCACAAAGACGAAACATATCTAGAGATTGTACTCCTGAGAGTCTACTGAGGGTACACCGCCCGGTAGATACTCGTCACCGAAGAAGTCCTTCTAAAGTTGAAGGTTCTTGTGAAGAAACCCGGCCTACTCATGGGAGAAAGGAGTCATCGGAAAAAGAAGCATCGCCTCAACCGTAAGGAGTAGATTATTTGGTTAAAGAGTTAAAAGAACTTCTAAGCAACCATTGGAAGTACGAAAAGACGAAGGACACTTCGGAAAGAAGGAATCCCTTTTTCCGTGGAGATTCTTAGAGAAAAGTCAATTCCACCAAGAAGCTACCCCATATGGAGAGTTATGATGGATCGGGGATCCCTATGACCACACCAATCGCGTTCAATCGATTGATGGATTATTATGATTTTAGCGATGTCGCTAAGTGTCATACTTTTGTCACAACACTTAGAAAAGGATGCCCGACGATAAAGGATGGGGACTTTGCCTCAAATTCAATTTCATCTTGGGCGATACGTATGCGAAAATTTCATGCTCGCTTTGGCAAAGAATAAAGAAGGGAAAACCAACCGTTCATCGCTCAGTTCGAACGCTTTTCAATGAGTCTTTGGGCCAATATGTGAAGAGATTCCGTGAAGCAAGAGGATGTGGTGATGATTTGAATGATTTGCAAGTCATTGGATTGTTTCGTAATGGATTAGATCCGGTCAAATCGTAAAAGTTAGTGAAGAAGTTGATGTTTCATCACCCAAGAGTCTTCACGAAGCCTTTGACAAAGTCAAGGTTATATCGTGGTAGAGGAAGCTATGGATGACCTTAAACGCCCCGCTTGAGGCCTACCTAGGGAGACAGACGGGGCGAAATGATAAAGATCGTAGAAAGAATGAGGGTAATAAAGACCGCCATGAGGGCGGATCGAAAAAGTTTAATAATTGGAGACAGGGGTGGAGGACGTCGTCCGCCCAAAGACAACGAAAGTGAATAGAACGTATACAACACTTAATACGAGCATGTAGTTATTATCTTGGATCAAATTAAGAATCAACCTATTTTCGAACCACCTCGAGATAACATTAAGCCCGGAAAGGGAATTCTCGTAAGTATTGTGATTATCATCAAGCTTGGTCATGATACAAACGATCGTATGCTAGTTTGAAGGACTTTATTGAAAGGAAAGTACAAGCGAGCTTTTTAATTCAAAGATGGGTCGCTGTAACTCAATCAACAAAGCAGACGGAGGGCTCATTCCTCAGCTCAACCAGTTAAAGAAGTGTTACCGCTTCCTAAACAACTGCAAGGCATGTGATGATAGATGTCATCACCGGGGTACTTCCAGCAAACTCGTTGGAAAAAGCGCGGTTATTTGATTCGGCCACGACAAGGCGGGTACCCTCCCGAAGATCGACAGACATTATCCGGAAGTTCGGTAATCTCTTTTTATCGATGAAGATTACCCTTCGAAATTATCGAACCACACGAGGGATCATTGGTGTTGATCGCATGTTGTGGGTTCGGTAGATATAAAACGGATGATGGTGGATAATGGGTCTTCAGAGATATTCTCGTATGCCCACGCTTATCGTAGAATGCACCTAGATGGCCGAAAGATGGAGTTGGGACAGAAGCTCCTTTATATGGTTTTAGTAATGACCCAAGCATGGTGGTGGAACTATTGAATCGCCAAATATCTTCTAACGCCTTCAACAGTAGAAATTATTTACAAATTTTATGTTGTAAATGTAGATTCTATTATAATGCTATTTTGGGAAGGCTCGCTCTAATTGCTTTGCAAGTCGCGACCTCTATTCCTCATTTCAAAATTAAATTTCCTATGGCTCATGGGCTCATGAGAGGTGAAGGAGGATTTGGATCCGCCGTAAGATGTTATAGAAATGTCAGATCACTTTGAGTGGGAATATCAAAGCGTAAGCATGCTATGATAATAGAGATCGAACCTTTCACGTAAAGTAGTTCGAACCATTGGTCATGCCACCAAGAAACGGAGGAGATAGATCTCATCCCGCAAAGCAAACAAAACGGTGAAAATAGGTTCAGATCTCCGGAACCTCTCCCATTTAATCTTATAGAACTCTCAAAGCTTATATTGATATTTTCACCGGGAGCCTCGTGGATATCGCCGGGTAAAGCGGGGATATTCTTGAGCATCGGTACCGGAGGTAGACCCATCGAAGAAGCCAAATCGACGAAGAGGAGGATTTTCGCACTGAACGTCGTGAATAATTGATGAAGAGATTGCAAAATTATTGGCGTGGACTTCATCTTCGAGATTGACTACCCGCAGCTGGATGGCAAATGTGGTCTTTGGTACGTAAGCAAAATGGTAAATGGCGAGTCTCAAGATCGACTATACCGATTTAAATAAGGCTTGTCCGAAGGATTTCTACCCTTTACCCCACATCGACCAACTAATCGATGCCACTTCGGGTACGCTTTATTAAGTTTCATGGATGCATTCTCCGTTACCATCAAATTTCCATGTGTAAAGAAGATATACCAAGACGGCGCTCATTACGCATCGTTCGGTATATGCTTATAAGAAAATAACCTTCTACCTTCATTAATGCCGAGAGCCACATATCGAATGATGAACCATGTTTTCGGATATCACCGGTAGAATATGGAGGTGTATGTAGATCGATATGATTGTCAAAAGTATGTTGTACATAAACATATGGATGATTTGGAAGAATGCTTTCGCACAATTCGTCAACACAATTTGAGATCAATCCCACTAAATGCACCTTCTGGCCTCAGAGCCGGCAAATTTCGGGATATCTTGTCACCGAGAGGAATCGGCCAATCTCGAGAAGATTCAAGCGATCCTCGAACATGAAGACTCCTCGGTCATTTAAAGATGTTCAACGTCTGACCGGAAGGATTGCAGCCTTTAAGGAGGTTCATGTCCAAGTCGGCGGAAAGATGTCTACCGTTTCGATACATTGAAAGGGTCAAGAATGCAAAGACGCTTTCAATGGACTTCGAGAGTGAGGACGCTTTTCGTGAGCATCAAGTCCTATTTATCTTCTAAGACCTTTGTTGGTGAAGCCCATTCCTCACGAACCTTTATATTTGTACTTAGCAGCTAGTTCATTCATTGGCGCGTAGGGAGCGGCTTTGGTGCGTGAAGTTGGGTAAGCAAAGACCCTGCTTATTATGTAAGCCATGTCCTTCGGGATGTCAAACAAGGTACCCGAATATTAAAAAGTTTGCTTTTCGCTTTAATAACCGCTAATCGAAAGCTTAGGCAATACTTCCGTGGTAGATTGGTAATAGTATATACAGATCGCCCTTTAAAGAAGATTATGGGTAAACCCGAGGTATCGGGAGATTAGCCGCATATGGACGATGGAGTTGTCACAATTTTTCATTGAATATCATCCCCGAATCGCCATCAAAGGACAAGCCTTCGCTGATTTTGTTGTTGAATGCTCGCTTTTCGTCGATGAAGTTGTAGAAGCAGAAGATGAAGGATCGAACAGTAGCGCTTGCCGCTCTTCGCCAGGAAGAGTTCATGGACGCCAGATGCAGATGGGTCTTTACCACTGACGCCGCTGGAGCGGTGTATTATTCTCGACGAGTCCGAGGATTCAAGGTACAACAGCCATCGATTTCGATTCAAAGCAACAAACAACGGTTTTAGTAATGAAGCGGTACTTGCGTGTTTACTTGTTGGCAAAAGAGTCTTGAAGTGCAAAGAATAATTATCTTTAGTGATTCTCGCCTAATCGTTAAGCAAATTTCGGGGAATATGAAGCTCGAGGCCCAAAATGATCAAATATCTAATGTAATCAAGGAGCAACTTCAAGATTTCCAATCTTATGAGTTTCAAGGATCGAGCGTAATAACAATTCAATTGTCGATGCACTCTCCAAATTAGCCACTACGGATGTTAACGCCTTTGATGGGTCGGTTTATTTAGAAACTTTGCAACATCCTAGTGTCCATTATGAATCGGTAATGTGCATCGACCAAACCAATCACCGGGTTGACTCCATATATAGTATCCGGCGGATGGCGCCTTACCTTCTGGATCGGATGCTCGCCAAAAAAATTAAGTATAAAAGTGCTAATTTTGTTCTAATTGATGGAGATCTATTCAAGAGCTTTCATCTCCATTATTGAAATGTTTGACTCCATCCGTCGACTATGCTCTTCTGGAAGACATGAAGGTATTTGTGGTGACTATATAGGCGGCTAAGTCATTAGCCTATAAAATACTTCGTCGTGGATACTATCGCCTACCATCTTTAAAGAAGCAACCGAGTATGTCAAGAAGTGCGAGAAATGTCGATCAACAAATTCGATCTCATTATCACCACCGTAAGAGCTATACTCGATCTTATCTCCTATACCCTTCACGTGTCTGGGGTTGATATATCGGGTCCATTACCGAAAGCTAAAGGTCGTCACCAATATATAGTTGCTATTGATTATATGACTAAGTGGGTGGAGGCAAAACCACTTCGGCCAATAACGAACAGAATGCCTAAAGTTTATAAAGGAGTCATGGTGTTTCGCCGGATTCCTAAGGTGTTGATATCGGACAACCAAGCGCCAACAGGGATCGAAATTTGAGGCATTCTTGAAAGAACCTGGGATTCAACATAGAAAGACCTCAAGAGCTCATCCACAACAAATGGACAAGTTGAAGTGACCAATGTAACGTTGTTGAATGGAATCAAGCGAAGATTAAATGAAGCGGCGGCGATGGCCGAAGAGCTACTTAGTGTGTTGTGGGCTTATCGAACTACTCCAAGGACTACAACAGAGATTCACCCTTTAGATTGGCTTATGGTAATCGATGCCTTAGTTCCGGTTGAAATTGGATCTCCCGGTCTTCTGTCACCCAATTCAGAGAAATTTACAATGAGGAAGGGCTTAAGGCCAACCTCGATTTACTTGAAGAAGAAAGAGAAATGTTTAACCAGTCAAGCGAATTATCGTCAAGAGTGGCTAAGCACTATAATAAGGGAGTAAAATGTCAAGGTTCAAGTGGGAGATTTTGTCCTCGAGAGAAGTCAAGCATCTACACCTCGTAATATAGGAAAGTCGATGCCAAACCGGAAGGACCGTATGAAATAACCGAAGTGTCAAGCCGGAACTTATCGATTGAAAGCATTAGATGGATCAAGAATTAAGAATACTTGGCCGGGCGTGCTTAGAAAGTACTTTCAAGAAAAATGATGTATGTATACGGAAGGTCAGAAATATTTATGTCATCATCAATAAAAGTTCCTTTTTTCTCGAACAAATTTTGTCTTCATTCACGATCGCACCATCTGGTGTTAGGAGGTTCGGGTGGACTCACCGGCCATTCGATGGCGACCTCTTTTCGCGGTGGTCCTTATGAGTTTGTCAGCCCTTCGTGGTAGGCAAACGCCATTGGTGTTAGGAGGTTCGGTGGACTCACCGCCATTCGATGGCGCCTCTTTGGCGGTGGTCCTTATGAGTTTGTCGCCCTTCGTGGTAGTGCAAACGCCATTGGTGTTGGGAGGTTCGGGTGGACTCTGCCGCCATTCGATGGCGACCTCTTTCGCGAGTGGTCCTTATGAGTTTGTCGCCCTTCGTGGTAGGCAAACGCCATTGGTGTTAGAGGTTCGTGGACTCACCGGCCATTCGATGGCGCCTCTTCTTCTGTAGTGGTCCCATGAGTTTGTCGCCCTTCGTGGTAGGCAAACGCCATTGGTGTTGGGAGGTTCGGTGGACTCACCGCCATTCGATGGCGCCTCTTTCTAAGCAGTGGTCACTTAGACCTTGTCGAGCCCTTCGTGGTAGGCAAGTGTCATCTTTAAGACGTTGTCGTGCCCTACGTGGTAGGTAGATGGCAATCGTCGACACTTAGACCTTGTTGTCGCCCTTCGTGGTAGGCAAGTGTCATCTTTAAGACGTTGTCGCCCCTACGTGGTAGGCAATTGTCGACACTTAGACCTTGTCGCCCTTCTTGGTAGGCAAGTGTCATCTTCGACTTTGTCAAGTTCTTCTTGGGGTAAGCAAATGTCATCTTTTGGTTTTGTTATGCTTTTAGGGTAAACAAATTCCTAACGAAGCAGATATGTCTCATACTTCCTAGAATTAATAAGTATCCTCTACTTTATTACCTAAAATTTTTCTAAGTGTTGAGTTCGTAAAACTTCATTCTTACACTTCATCCGTTATATGGCATGTTTAGTTGTTATCTAACAGCTTCAAGTTCAAAGACACGAAGGGGTGGGTGCATTTTTCACTTAATGAAATGATGGAGTATCGCGCAGATAATAAACCGAAGTCATAAGGAATGAAACTATTTTCATTAAATATTTAATTTAATTACACTATTGACAATTTTACAGACATCAGAAATTAAAGATGTAAAAAACATAAACAAGAAACATCGCCTTCGACTCCATCTTCATCTCAAGAATCGAAAAGGATGGATCCAGATTGTCAGCAGACAGCTTCTCCTTGCCACGACTTCTAAGAAAGCTCATAACTCTCTGAGTATATCTTCATTATTTCTCCATTAATCTCGTCCGAAAGTTCCGTGATTTTCTTCGATATTTGTTTACGAAGGTCGCTTGGTTAATGGAGGCCCAAGGTCCCAAGAGCCTTGAGCTCTTGATTTCTCCTCAAGTTTGAGCCGCCTACTCATGTGACGATTTTCTCACGCTTCCAACTTATGGATGGTCTTGGTCAAGATCTTTGCATCGACCTTTAGCTCGATCTTTTCCATCCTTATCTCGCCCCTCCGAACCAAGTCAACGCTCATTTTCACGATTTCCTCGTCTTTGAGCTTTGGTCGACTTTTAATTCTTCCTCGAGGCCTTCACATCTCCTTTGGCTTGGGCTAACTCTCGTTGAAGACCTTCGTTTGTATGAAGAAGGCATTCATGTTGAGTTTTCTCCTTCGCCAAGGCGGCATTTCAAAGATGGCATTTTTCCTTCCTCAAGATCTCTTCTTCGCTTTCACTTGAGAGATCTTGACGAAGACGTCCAACACCGTGACCGGCCCGCAGTATTTCCAATATCATTTGATTAGTTTTCGATATATAAACATGCGATAAATTCGTAAGTAAAGAAGATACTCATTTACCTTCGCCAAGTAGCTCATGCCTTCACTAAGTAGATTTCCATTCGAACTATTCCCAAACCGATGATCGCTTGCTTCACGAACAAAGGTGTTGAAAAGTTGGAATGGAAAATGAGCATCGAAGCCTGGGGCCACATTGTTGGGGAGGCCATGGCTTCCCGATCAATCTCTTGGTTTGTTCTCTCTTGGTGGGGAAGGTGGAGGTTCTTCGCGAAGAGGTGAGGGGTCTACGTGTACGGTTTCGTGGAGAAGGAGATCGAAAGCGTGCGTTCGTGAGTCAAGCGAGGGAGCAGTGAGATGAACCAGGTGAATGTCTCGATGGTCGCTTTTTTTTTCGGGAAGGCGTGTGGGTTGGTTCTTGGTTGGTTCATTATCGTGAATGTGGGGTTTCGTGGATATGATTGGAGGAGTGACAACCGGCAGAAGTAGGGACTCAAGCTCTTCTACAATCAAAGGAGTTATTTTAGTTCTTATTTTCTTTACACGAAGGACCTTAGCCCATGATGCAAAAGGAATATCGAGAAGACTTCTCCTAACAAGGATAGGTTCGGAGGTCGGGGATCGGGATTAGTTGAGGTTGTTTGGGGGTTGCTTCGGGATTGTTTCGTGATCACCGCCGTGGTTTGCTTCGTCAGGGTGGTTTTGGTTCGTTTCATGGATCTTTTCTTCGACGAGGTCGAAGGTTTTCTTCGGAATATTAGATTCGCCATTCGAGGTTCGTCGGTTTGAAGGGAAGAAGTTGGAGGATCGACAATGTAAGGGTTAACTCGAAGATCCTTCTACCGGGTGCTCTACACTCAGATCAAAGATTTTCCCCGCCAAAAAAATCTTCCGGATCTCTCACCTCCGTAGGAGTCGGTTTAATCGTAGATACCGCAAAAAACCACACATCGTAATATGTATCACCTATACAAATTTCAAAAATTATATTGCGTAATTAATCCAAACTTACATTTGTGATTATATAACCAAGCTTGTTTGGTCGAAGTGTAAAACTCCATTCCTTTGAGGAATTTTCCTCAAGAAGTCCGCCATCTCCTCACCCGCTTTCTGGATATATCACCAAAGTCGCAGAGACTTGGTCGAGGTGGTCCATTCGGAAGGGAAGAAATCTCAGCCCCGTGATGAAAAACCACTTCTCGTACAACCTTTATCACCGGAAGGAGTGTTCATCAAAGGTCTCCTCTCGAACCTAGTATTAGGTCGAGGAGATTGCTTACTCAATACTTTGAAACCCCTTTCTGGACCTACCAAGAGAGAAGAGGGGTGAAGAAGATGTCAACAGAGGAGTAATCCCAAGTTCGCGATGTAAGGCAATGAATGCCGGGATGTGGATGTAGGAGTTGGGCACTAGTCACGAAGCCCACTCCTATAAACCCTAAAAGGGTAATGATGAAGACATGAAGAGGTAGTCGAACCCCTTCTCCGTAAGAGTAACCCACGTGGCGACTCCAACCGTCTGTCGCTAAGACATACGCCTTCAGAGCAGAGCCCTTATCAGCATACATGTCGAGACTGATAACGACTCCTCGAGCATGCATATTTCCGATTTCAAAGGACAGAGGAACGAATGTTGGCATTAGGAAATTGTTCCCGCCTTTGAAGAAATCGTAAGTAGAAGAAGTCAAAGAAGGGTTTCCTCCCATAGTAGATGATCGAGGGTTAGAGCTTGAACCCTCTCGATTAGGGTTTGATTGGGAGAAACGATGTCGATGGGAGTCGCACGCAGCGGGGAGTTCTGCTTAGAAGTTTCAACACCATTGTTTCGATTTTGTGAAGCGAGAAAGAAATTTGCAGAGAAGAAGAAAGCTCTAAGGTTCAAATTTTGAATTAAGCAGTAAAACCGCCGAATTGGTAAAGTTTACCTTTTATAATGACAACAGTACTGCAGAATTAAGGGCGTACATTTAATTCAATCGCAATGATGATGAATGGGAAGGGTTTCATCCGCTTTTAGACCTAAATATCTTCACTTTCGTGGGCTTGCATCTATCGGGTTTCTCACTTTTGTACACGATGACAATTTGGGCTTTGACAAGTTTCACTCGGATCTCTTATGATTTTTCACGATGGTTACATCCTCGGCCTATAATTTTATAGTCTTTCATTAAACACCTGCTTAATATAAGACTAGGGGTAATGTCAGGCCATAATCCTTTTCTTTATCAATAAAATTATCGGGCCTCCCCTCGATCATGTTATGTTAAGTCATGGTTGGATCTCGTCACTGGGTCATTCTTATTATTCGGGCTTAGTCATTATATCGCCCATTATATAAATTATCACTTAATCCCGCCACCAAGAATCATTATGCCAAATGACGTTTGACTATCAGGGTTCGCCACTTTCTTTGCACGGCATTAATGAGGATAGGGTGAGCATTCGGTTATAACCAAATCGAAATGTCTATTCTATTATAACCGAAAACCGAAATATCGACAAAAACAACTATCCAAAATGCTAACCAAATTTAGAACTAACCAATAATAGAATACCGATTAATTACAATGCACAATTTTTGTAATTCGGATAATAACCGAATAGACATTTGATATTAATAATTAATAATTAATTTTCCTATAATTAATAATTAATAATTATTTTTTAAAAATATTACAATTAATAATTAATAATTATTTTTTTAATTAATATTACATTCTGGTTATTCGGATACCAATAATCTGCTTTTTGAAAATCTAACCAAAACCGAATATTGAATACTAATTGGGATATAACCGAAATTCCAAAAAAAAGAAAACCGAAATAATTCGCTTAAAATGGTTCGCTTTTGATTCAGTAGATTGGCTTTTAACCAAATTGTGCTCACTCCTAAATGAGGATGGGACTCAAATGACCCACAGAACAAAACAAATAATAGAAGGGATGAAAGTAGATCGCTTTATTTTTCTACCGGAAGTGACCTAAGTAAGTGGAAAAAGGTGTCGAAAGGTGATGGGTGGCACTATGAAACCTGATAAAGGAACATGCATGGGGCTAAGATCACATAAGAGGTAAATAATACGTACATTTTTTCATTAGAATTCTTATTCTATCTCTCTGACACTAGACAATATTTTTCTCCATTGTTGACCTTGTGATCATCAGACCGACTCTCACGCCGAAGGCTATCTATCGACGGTCGGTCAAAGTCAAGCTTTTTGGTGTTGACTTATTGAATCATGCAGGATATTAGACGCGTCTTGGTGATTGGGACGTGGAGAAAGATCCTGGCGTTAACACGTGCAATTTCGCGTAAATAGTATAAACAAAAATTAAGCGTACACACTTGCAACAAATTCATGGGAATGATTGAATCAGGTCCTTAAGTATCAACTAAAACTAAGTGTACACACTTATAACAAAGTCACGAGTATGATTGAATCAGGCCCTTCAGTATCGAAGAAAATTAAGAAGGGTGTATTTAATTAAAATTTTTAAAATTTGGCTGTGTTAAATCAAGACATTTAAATAGTTTATTGAATTGAGTCTTTTACAAAGTTTATAAAAGTATTTTGATATTTAAAAAGTTATAGATTTTTCAGATTTTTATCAAATGGGAGAGTTTGACAGACTTTAAAAGAAGAGGTATATACTCATATTCAAAGTCTAACTTTATCTCTTAAGATTTTCAAAGATTTCCAAATATTTGAGAAAGATAAAGAATAAGAGATAGAGGAGATCAAACAAAGATAGAACAAATTAAGGTCTATTTATAGCATTTATAGCGGGTGAGGAGAAATAAAAATGAGTAGGGGTTAAAGAGAGAGAGAGAGAGTGCGTTAAGGATTCCAAATAAAATCAATGGTATAAATGGAGATAACAATTATTTTAATATCATTTTATATTATTCTCTCCTATAAAAAACTCATTTATTACATTTGTACGTATTAAACATGTATTTTGTTTTATGTTTATTTTTAAAAGTAATAAATTTGTTAATTTTGTTATTTGTTAAAAATTATAAATTGTTAGTTTAGTAATAATGACTTGATATGAAAACGACAATGAACAATTTTAAAATTGAGATTGTTATTTTATATTACTGTTAGTAAAAATGACCTTTTTATGAAATATAAAAATTATGAAATAGGAGATTTTCTTGTAATAGACTGGGTATGATCTAGGAATTCAACTTCATTAATACATTTTATTTCAAATTAGATTGTAACATGGTCAAAATATTTTAATATTATTTAATATCGTACTCATTTGATCTAAAATATAAGATCTTTGTTGACTTTTTAAAAATTAAATAAACTGCAAGATATATTAGAAGTATACAAAAGTCTACCAAATTTTTAGTAAAAATTATGTCATGGAGTCTTTAAAAGTTTATTTTAAAAGTGTTTAAAAGTCATTAAAATCCAGAATTCAGGTTATTATTGGAATTCCACTTGGTTTCAGGTTATTATCAAACATGTATGCATTTTTGACGCTTAAAAAGTTATTAGCCTAGAATCTTAGATATTTTCAAATGCTCCACCCTGAATTTTGTTTGAAAAATTATACATCAGCCAACAGAAATATAACAGCATGAGTATATCACCAAATTAGACCCGGGAATAGTCATTACCGACGGACCCCTTTGCCGACGGTGTGGCCGTCGATAATGACATCATTGTCGACGGTACTCTACCCGTCGCTAATGTGGCCGTCGCCAATGCCCTGTTTTTTTGTAGTCGAACATAAATGAGTCACAAGTTTGAAATCTAAATGGATTTCAAAATTGGGATTAGGATTAGTATTTTAAAACCTAAACAGCCTTTGCATCTCTAACTAGTAACTAGCAAAGGGAAAAAGAAAAAATACCTTGGAAATATAAAAGCATATATAGAAGAAAGAATACCTTCCAAACTTTTGTCTTCTTCACTTGTTGGGTTTTCATAGAGCCAGCCCCGTGTATATTAAGTATTTAGTGAAATCACAAATTATGCATGGACATTTTGATGAATGAAAATGTGAAATGAGCTCCTGGAAATTCACTCTCCGATCCTAATGGAAAAGATATATAGTATCACAATCATACTAATAGAGACAACTGTAATTGGCCTGATCATAATGTGCATTTTGTGCGGACCCCATATTCAGTGAGCGAGTCGATCTTCAGAACATCTGCTGCATGAGTATATATAGTGGCTTAAGTTTAGAAGAGGGAGGCTTCAAGTTGTAATTTGAAGCGGTGGTATGTCATTCTATTAAATCTTGTGTTGGATCTTTTTGGTTGGTGTAGCATATATATATATATATATATATATATATAGCTCAGATAGTGTTTAAGACTACTTACCAAAAGACAAATATATGGCAACATGCATTTAAACTTTCCAAGATCGATCAAAGTCGCATGGCATTAATTTGGTATTAGTATACAAAAGATTGTTTCTTTAAAGTTATTCAAGAGAAGTTATATTCAGCTAGCTAGTTTTAGAAACTAAAGGAAATAACATTAACGTCCTACTTTTTCTCACTACCCAAATCTTTGGGGTCCTAGACGTACAAGTTTAACAAATAAGTCGTTAATTTGTTTTCATGCAAAAAAATACATGTCTTCTCAAAAAGTTAACTTATCATCAATGTGCTTCTCTAATGAGAATAACCTTCCACGCTCCCAGTTCTACAAACTAACAAAAGTAGAATAAACTTCACATAACTTATCATCAATTTGTTCATGTATGCATTTACAATTACAAATCCACTTCTGCACTCAATACAGCCATCATAAAGTTCAGTTCAGTATTGAATGAAATAAGATGGATCAAAAAACATCTCAACGAAAGGCCTTAAAGAAATGGTTCACATATTACTAAACTAATAAACTTAACTCCTCAACTCATTTGGCTAATAATAATTTCTGTATTTAAACCGATCAGGCGATCACATTGAAGGTTGTTGCGCAGCCTACCCAACCAAACACAGAAAATTTCTGCCTCAGAATCCAGTGAATGGAATGGTAAAAAGTCTTAACACAACAAGGCAGAATGAAGAAGCAACTATAGAATAAGCATTTGCATTGACCCATAAACAATATTAAAGAAGTAATGTACCTTTTTCGTGTGGGATATCTGCCCAATAGCTGGATAATCAACAGATGGAACATGGGGGGTGGTGTTAAGAATTACATATCAAGGTACCAAAAGAACAAATGAAGTATAGATACTCACAAATTCAAAAATTGAATAACATGAAAAATGAGCACCCTTTCTTGCCTGTAACAGATGCAGTTCCTCCCAGTAGCTCATATAGCGCGACTCCAAAAGGTTGGTGTAAAATGATATGACACCTGCAATAACCATTCAAATTCTTTTATACCTTTTTCGTGTGACATTTTAATGTTGCGGACGGAATAAATGTCCAAAATATCCTCTTGAGTCAATTGAGAAATATGTCGTTTTTAAGCCAAATTCAAACTGCAGATACCAAACAATAGACCTTTCAACAATAATTCTAAATCAGAAACAGAATCCAAATCTGAAAAACAAACAATTTATGAGATCTATCTAAGAAGGCTTAGGCTTGATATTGGAGTGAGAATCAGAAACAGAATCCAAATCAAGTTTGATACAGTATAATTTTAATTGTAATTCTTTCATTATCAGTTCTTCTTTTTATTATGTCCATTAAAGTATCTAATTGGATAATTGTGACACGTCTGAATCTATAATGAATGTAGAACCTAAATTGTATGAACTCCTTCTGGACAAATCTCATCTGACTAGATATATATGGTTCGACTTTTGTTTTATACAAAACTTTATAGTTTTAGATGAATCCTCTATTCAAAAATATATATCTTGTTTATCATATTCAAGTGATTTTGATTTTCATGAGGTGAATGATAGAAAGAAGGGGAGGAGTGAGGATGGAGAAAGAAATAAATGAAGGAAGAATGTAAAAAATAATAATAATAACTTAAGCTCCGTAGTTTAATAATGCAAACGGTATTTATTAAAATTTAACATTATTTTTCAATTAGCCAAAAATAAGATAATGGGATGTGCTGTAAGGCTATCCATTCATCGCTTATTGAATTGAATATCGGAACAGTTCGTAGTGGATTGATTGCGATTGGGGAAGAGACCAACTTTTGCAGTAGTAAAGCAACATCTGCCACATGGGGAGAGAGTGGTTTGCGAGTTTAGAAGTAAAGAAACCGACGGTATCCATTTTTCAAAGGCATATTTACATTCTCATTTTGTCAATTCTTTTTACAAAATAAATGAATTTAAAGAGAGAAAAAAAAAACAAACAAACAAAGTGTGTCTCATTTTGACTTCTTAAATTTTACTAAAATTCTCAAATTTTAAAATTAATACTTATGAATTTATTTTTTAGAAAATACAATCTAAAATATTACTCCTCCATTCCACAAAATAATCACATTTGTAAACTTGAATTTTAAGGATATATTTATGTTTCATAATAAATTTTACTCTAAATTTTATTAAATGTTTAGTTTACTAGTAATGGAATTGTAGTGTTACTGTGATAATAAATTTAGAAATATTGTGTCATTTTATATTACAAATAAAAGTGTGCATTTCTTTTCTAATATAACAAGTTAATAATATATTAATTTGTATTGCAATGATAACATGTCTCAAGAAATTAATAGTTCGTTGCATACATTACATCTTTTTCAAATGAAAAAAATTAAAGATTAACACTTTATGTAGTACAAACATTGCAGGAAAATTTTTGCTATTCACAATTAATTTAGAATATTTCTATACATAGGGGTAAAAAATTCTTTTATTTTATCTAAAATATGACCATCAAAACTTTGCATACCATGAAATTTTGGTAAAATAAGATTCACGTTAAACTTTGTTAACTTTTTCTAAGGAATTAATTAGGTAAGTATCATTTAATTAATCACCCAAGTTATTTGAGTTTATATATTTTCTTCAATATTAAGTTGCTTATAGTAAAGAATTTATTCCCAAATTTGTATGCAATGCAAATCATATATATTTTCTTCTATATGCTTTTTTGATTGTATTACATAAAAAGTTTCTCACTCATCATTAGTTTTATTTGCCCCATTTAGCCCTCTAATATATTAGATATATCAATTCCTTCCCCCACATAATCTATTATCAACCTTCCTTCCTTTAATGAAACTTAAACATGTAATTCAAGATTTTTCAATATTGTCACTTAACGCCATTGATGTGTCAATCAAATTTAGAAGGAGTGAATAACATGAAGTTAATTTTGGTCAATTAACTAATACAGTATCGTAGGCCGGAAATGAAGTGATATCTCTTTATGTGTCAACACTGAATTGGTCAATTAACCAACTTACCATGAAGTTAATTTCATGATAACAGTATCAAAATTTAGAAGATAGAGTAATAATAATATATGCTCAACTTCATCTGCTGGCCTCCCGACAAAACAAAAGATTCATTAAAAACAATTACTACCTGTGTTTTCATTGCTCGACCTTTCTATGACAATTTATATATTATTTCCCCGTTACTTAATATAAGTCGTTTTAGAGTTGTACACAAATATTAAAAAAAATGATTATATAACATTAAATATATTGTCCTTGTATTAAAAAAGAGAGTATTTCTTTATTAGGCAAAAAATAATGAGAGAATTAAAGTTATATTTATTATTTGTGGTAATATTAAAATTAAATAATTAATCTTCTTGAAATTCTAAAACGATTTATATTAAAAAATAAAAATAAATAATTTTTTTAAAACGATTTATACTAAAGAACATAGTAAGTATAACTATCTATGATGGAGTAGTAGTAGTATTTATTTAACATTATTTTCCGTAAAGATATTACAGATTTGTTGACCCAAGTACAGATTCTAATGATTAAGTTGGTTAATGGTTGGCCTAACGTAACTAATCTCAATTTTATTTGTACCTCACCATTTCTTTAATAATGGAGTATAACTATGGATATCCCTAATCCCTACCCTATGTATAAATAATGCTTCCCTAGTTCCCTGGGCAACAAGTACGCAACTGCCTACTACTCAAGTTTATTTTACATCAGACTCCCCCGCCTAGTACTTTTTTAGTTTCAAAATATAATATATTGACTTTTATAAAGATAATTTAAAATATTTTTAATTTAAAATAATTTTATACATACATCTATCTCTATAATAAAACAGAACTCGTTTTGAATTTAGATGGAAAAGCACAAGGACGGTTCAGATTCATTATAATTTTAATTTAAAATAATAATAATTATAATATAATAATAATAATAATAATAACAATAACATAAATTATTATTATTATTATTATTATTATATAATAGTACTAATAATAATTATAATTATAATTAATTATAATAGTACTAATAATAATAATAATAATAATAATACTAATACTAATAAAAATAATAGTAATAGTAATAGTAATAGTAATAATAATAACAGTAATAATTATTGATGATTGTAAGTTTTGTAGACAAGTTTAGATTTTTCTAGATATCTATTTTTAAAGAAAAATTAATTATTGTGGTGGTGTGGTGAATTATGATAATTGTTATGTCTAATTGTAAGTTATTTTAGGTAGCAAAGAGTCTTTAGGTAATGTAATATTTTTCTAATTTTAATCTAATTTTTCGTTACGCGATGTTTTCAGCCACGAGCAATTACTAATATATAATAAGACAAAATTAAGTTTTTTGGTCCTTAGTTTTTAGTATGAGACTAGAACTTAACGGCTGCTAAAACACTTTTTAAAATCTCCCGATTTTATTTTATTAACTACTACTAAAACATTTTTTATAATAATTATATATAGAATAAATAAGGAATTAAGAATAAACTTGTGCTTCGCACGTGTGCTTAACTAATTTATTTAATATTAAAAATAGTAAATCTTTTAATTTGTAGTTCTTTTAAGTATTTTATGATATTTATAATTGTGTTAATATAAATTAAATAAATTTATATTAATTTAAAATTTAAAATTAATTTTAAAAAAAAGTTAATATTAATCTTATAATTATAATTTTCATACAAAGATAAGTTAGTCTCCGAACAAAGAGCATCACAACTGAGAAAAGGTAAACCCGCATGCGGAATCCCAAGAAATCCACTCTACACAACTACGAATAAAAGAATGAGGAGGCGTCCGTGTCAAGAAATCTCCCCTCCCTCTCCCTCTCCCTCTCTTCCCTTCTACGTTTTACCCAACTCTCTCTCTCTCTCATGCGCACACAACTAAACTCTTCAATTGTATATTCTCAATAATTCAGACCTCTCATCTCACGTTTTCTAGAGTTTGTTTACATTCCCCAAACACCCAGAATCAAATATCCTTCTTCCTTCTCAGCAATTAAGGTAATCAATTCCCATTTACTTGTTTCATTTTCATTGAAAGCTAGTGTTTCAGATTAGTTTGTCAACTAATTGAAGTCAATGTTTTACTTCTGTAAGTATTTGATTATGTTGCTGTATTATAACCAGCTAGTTCATTTGCTTGCTATTTTAATTCAACATTTCATTTTCTATTTGTAGATTTTATAGGACTCTGTAGAATACCTAAATTTAGAGGAAATTGGATATTGATCATATCTAATGGTAATCGTATTTGTGTAGGATATTTTATTTTTGGGTGTTGGCACTTGCTGGCAAAGATGTTGGCAGATATCATTACCAAAGTTCTTATGTATGTAATCAATTGAACCCTTGTTCTTACTGTTGAATTGGTTTTTCCTTTGTGTTTAATTCTTAAATTAGTTCATAATCGGTTTTTGATTCTGGGGTTGGCAGGATGGTCCTTGGATATGCATATCCCGCGTTCGAGTGCTTTAAAACTGTGGAGAAGAACAAGGTCCAGATTGAAGAACTTCGATTTTGGTGTCAATATTGGTATCTCTCTTAGCGAATTTAAATTCTCAGGATTAATTTTTAGACAATCAAATATCCTTTGAACTTTGTTTTCCTAATTAATGGCCTCCATAAATTAGATATACATTTCTATGTTTTTAAATGTACCCTTAAAGACTAATTAAGAATTTAGTAATACTGGGGTGTGATGTTAGAAATGATGATAGAAAATTAACCACAAATTAGGGATATGCCCCTTTATAACCCTATAGTAAAAAATATCTCTTTTTCAGAACAATTTTGGAATGCAGGGAGTACTATGATAGTGAAAATATGAAAAGATATTAGCATCACCACCTAATTGCACGAGCTCACTTGACTTTGTGGTGCTACAGTTCTACTTACTTTTCTAAACCCAATATTGCCAAAAACATGAAGAGACTTATTTTCCAAATTGACTTGACAATAATCTTTGTAAGATTGGCTATGTAGCATAGTGAGTTGTAGAGATGAATTGATTAGTCACTTTCACACTTAATAAGGTTATGGTGCAATATCCACAATGTGTACATAGCTTCAACACTCAACAGCCATCATTGTTTAATTAATTGTGCACGCTAAATGTTATTCTTAGTTTCAGTAGCCCATGGATCAAACAGGATTACTAACGAATTTTGATTCCGCAGGATAATTGTTGCATTGATGACAGTTTTTGAGAGAATTGGGGATATATTTGTTTCATGGTATGCAACATTCAATGACCTTTCTCTATCTTCATCGATACTTGCAGGTCTCGATTTCTAAGTATATATCTATCTTGTTTAGGGTGCCAATGTATGCTGAGACGAAGCTAGCTCTATTTATCTACTTGTGGTATCCGAAAACAAAGGTCTAATACATTTTTTAACTAGAACTTATGTATCATATATATTCATAATATATGGTTGGTAGTGAATAGTGATGTTCTAATTTAAGACGGACAATTTCTGCTCACTCAGGGAACAGGGTATGTCTATGAAACCTTATTGAGGCCATTTGTTGCAAAGCATGAGACAGATATAGACAAGAGTTTACAGGAGATGAGGATAAGGGCATGGGACTTGGCTATTTATTATTACCATAACTGTACCGACTTGGGGCAAACAAAGTTTTTCGAAATCATTGAATACTTGGCTTCTCAGTCTGGGAGGATTACCAAAGCTAGCTCTGAGGTATTGTTTCTCTTCACTCCCTCTTTGTCATGGTTTTAGTATGCTACCATACTACTAGCTGCTTATTGCTAATGATCCCACAAAAATTTACATGTCTTATCCCCTTTATTAGGAATTATCTTTGGGGGTTATTCCAAGTTTCCAACAGCATAATAGATGTAGTTACCTATTTCTATTGAACAACATTCATGTGGTGACTGAAATAGCTAACAAAGCTTACCCAAAGTGATTGACTGTCTCCAAACATTCTCTTCTCTACTGGATTTCTAGTCTGTAGCGCGGATATGGATCATGAACTTGGAAACAATATTTGTTGGAATCTACATAAAAATGAACAAAAAGCCCGTGGCAGACCTCAAACATGTTTTGATAGGGACCTAAGCTAATACTAATCTTATCCATTCACCTAGTAAATATATGACACTAGAGTCATAATTTCCCCTTTATTTTATATAGGCCTGTATATAATATTTGGGAACCTTATATGATATTGCTACAAGCTCTCAAACAGTGACTGACATGTATTTATCCAATGAATGGAATAGTGTTAAGTTTTTCATGAGAGGCAATGAGCTGATATTACAAAACAATACACCAGTAGCCTGATAAAATTCTGAAAATGCTGACCGCGAACATGGCCCGCTGGGCCCGGTTAGACACATTGAATCCATTTGGACTCTTGTGATTAAATTTTTTATGCATAGAAATCAATATATATATATATATATATATATGATGTTTTTAACAACAATGTTACTATCACATAAAAAGCCACATATTGTCATTGCATACACACATCGTATTGTGGCCCTTGCACCTCGATATGTAGGGGCCCGTAGTATGCATGTGTGTCTATGTGAGCATTATGTGTAAGGGTGTAAACGAAACGAGTCGATCTGAGTATTGAGTTACTCATATTTAGTTTACAAAATTTATCGAGTATAAAATAAAGTTTGATTGAGGCTCATTTAGCTACCAAGTCGAACACGATTCCGAATCAAGCTCGAACAGTTTGGACTTTTTCAACGAATATGATCCGAGTATCAATAGAAAATTATAATTTGAGGAGGTTCGAGTAATTTATCGAACTTTAAAATGTGCTCATATTTGACTCATTTATATTTTGAGTCGAGTGAGTACGAGTCAAGCGAGTACGAATCAAGTTCGAACTGTTTGCTCATTTTACAGTTTTTTTTATGTGACTTTTTTTATGTGATAGTAGCATTATTTTGTTTTTAATTGGCCATAATTTTTGTTAATGTTTTGTAACACAAGCAAAAAGTATGCAATATATAACTGATTACTATCAATATAGTAAGATATTGAACTTTTAACAAATTCCATTTTTGCAGAAAGGGGAAGGAACTCCCCCACCTCCTCCAAACACATTTCTTTCATTCTATAGAGTATCAAAGAAGCAGAAACAGCAGTCCCAAAAGAAACAGCTGCCAATTCCATCAGCACCACCACTATCTACGTGCCATCTCTCAACCGCCTAAACCTTATAACAATCGAACACAATTTATTCAATCTATGGATATGTCCAACAGAGAACAGATTAGCAGTTCGAGCCGGCAATGTACATGAAACCCGGTTTAGATTTAGACGTGCAATAGGTCCCCCCACCCCAATGAAACTTTGTTAAAATTGTAAGCACCGACCGCATCATGTATGATAAAGTATTCTCAAATATATATATATGGGAATATGGAGTGCATGCGTGTGTAATTTTAAAGCTATTCTGCGATCACGATCGTAGAAGTGATTTTAATCTTCGATTGTAGAAGTAGTTAAAATAGTAAGAATGATTTCACTCTACGATCATAGAGTAGTCCCCAGATAGTAGAGTGAATTCACTCTACGATCGTAGAGTGAATTCACAAATCGCGGAGTGACTATTCTACGATAGTAGAGTGAACGATCGTAGACCGTGTAACTTTACCTCCATTTTTACCATATATATATATATATATATATATATATATATATCAGTTAGTTCTTTGAATACATAATCGCAAATGCATTGAAATTTCAGATTGATTTGATATAAGACATTGAAATTGCCCATTACAAAGCACTAAAACTATTAGACATAATACCAAACCATACCATACCATAAAAAGGTTACCAGTCAGTCATCAATGTTTCCCTTGGTATCTAACTAAATCAGTAAGCACCAGCCTAAATCAATCCCCTTAAACTAGACTAAACAGAGAACAAGTTTAATGATCAATACCATTCCTCCTCACTAGTCGTCAGCATTACTTTCATTCGGATCTCATAAATATAACCATCTTTGTTGGATTATATTTATGAGATCTATTAATTATTACTACTAATAGAGAAATTGAGAACACACTCATCTTTCACCCAAAAATGCCAACCAGCTTTAGCTTATACACAGTTGTACTCATTACTAAATGACAATCTGTAAAATTAAATATTAATTACAAATTAATATTTTTATAATTATTTTATATAAATATGGGACCCATATGAATAGTATTAATATTATCTTCGAGAACAAGTTTACTTGATTTTGAATTAGTAAAATTGATTGCATTCTCTACTCATTTATTTATTTCTATATTTTCTTATTCTTCCTTTGGACTTGTAAATATGGCAACGGGTGGGTTACTCGTAAAAATAGTACTACTAATTTACTTCCAGCTGTTCTTCTTATTATTACTTGTTTTTATTTATTTTTTCATTTTGAATTATTTTTTAACGCTTTTTATATTGTCACGTACTCATTACAGGGGGAAGCTCACATGCACTCGTTTATATACAATTTAAAATTATTATTTTGTGACACTTTCAGTTACAAAATTAAATTAGAAACGATAAATCTATTATCACATAAAAATCGTTCATCTGATTAATTATATAATCGTATATCGATATGGTACCATAGATGTATCGTGTTTCGTGAAATATACCAATATGTATGCATCTGAACCGGTATAATAGTAGCATTACTCAATTAGGAAACATTTCTCTCGTTACTCAGAATATTTTATTGGACATGCATTATTGTTCCAGTTTATTTTATCAGACAAAATCTTTTTTTACTTAAAGACGGTATTTATAAACTATGAGATTCAAGACTGTCCGGTCATTATCATTTCACTCTTTTCTTGGTTACAACTTTATCAACGGCACCGACCCTCGCGCGACGGCCTATTAGCTCAGTGATAGAATCCGCCTTTGATAATTGTACTAAAATAACGACTCCTAGTAGAATTGGTAGAATTATTCGTATTTCGACTAGGGTTGGGGAGGGACCGAAAACTGAGCGTCTTATTTCCAAATTTGAGTCCTTCCCCAAAATAAATAGTACGAACCAAGCCTTTGCTGCTTATCCGTCTCAATCGGCTCGTATACAGCGATAACGTTTAATAATTATTTAAATAGTGTTGTGTGTTAATGAGTTATATAAATTGCGTTTAAAATAAGTTGTTTATAAAATAACTACTCCACCCATTCTAAAATTAGAGATATATTTTGATTTTTTTGAACCATTTCGCGAAATCCTAAAATTTAAAATTGAAATAATTTCGTTCAAGTTTTAAAATCAACAAATATGATAATTAGTGGTACTTTATAGTTAGTTTACAATTGTTATATTTATTTTTATTAAATTTAAATAATTTCATATCAATTTTGAATTTTAAGATTTCGCGAATTGACTTTAAGAAATCAAATTGTATCTCGAACTTTGAACCGAATGTATTAAGATTTTCTATGCATTTGAAACTCTTAAAACACTAAATTTTTCAAAATTGATAGAGGATCAACAAGCACAATATTTACAAAATTTTATGCACTTCTATTAATGTGTTTATGGAAGTTTTGAAAATAATTTTCTTTTTGTAATTTATTAGTACCATTTACCCAAATTTCAATAATTACAATTATATTAACTAACTCAAATGAATGTATAGAGATTTCAATGTTTTAAATTTTCACAAATTAAACTAATCAAAAGATGAAACAAAACTCTTTTCGTGAAAGATGCAGAACATATATCTCTTGCTCAGTCTTATATCTCATAATATATTCAAAAAATTGTAAAAAATAATTAAAAGTATAATTATATATGTACGAAGTAAAAATTGTAAAGAATGAATGATTGCTTTCTTCTTTCTTGTTAAGGAAGTGTTGAAATTCAGTGGAGGCATATTTCTTAAATTACATCACTCTGAATGAGCTTGTAGGTAGCCTAAGCCTATAGCTTATATATATAATTGACACATTTGTATGTTAATATCCAATAAATATAAATTCAAATATTCAAAAAAATATTATTCATTAATTTAAAAACAAGGATGAAATGCTTGATAGCTTATTTAGTGTGTGACAGTATATACTAATTTCTGTATGAATTAAATTGTTACGGCAATCTTAACTTTTTCTAGCTTCCACATATAGATCAGATCAGATCAGGTACATTGCAAATTTATCATGCTTCAGATCCTATTTCTGATGATGTAGAAATGTAATTGGCTTTCCCACTTGATCACAAGTACTTGAGTCCTTCTAAATCAGCAAAATTATGTTCTACTTAGTTTAACTAAGCCATCCAATACAATTTTCGATATGTCACACTAAATTATACTACAAGTGATGTAATGGTCGACACTCAACAGTCTACACTAACGTAGATTAAACATTTTGGGCGAGAGTTGAAACTGAAGATGAGGCACAAAATTGTACGTGGTTATTCGTATTTTATAGATCTCAAGATTAGGGTTTTTATTTAACGGTTGTGATTTTTCTAATAACGATAAAAATAAACAATTGTGATCTATTGCGTTACGGCTTGACATTATAAATTCGATACAGATTGGCTCGGCTCAACTTGGTTCTACTCGACTAATTATGAACTATAATATATAAAATTTTTAATTGAGTTTATATATCTATTTGTTCAGAAGTAAGTTAAATATTCGTTTAGTTTCACTTACAAGATATTTAAAAAATAATTATCATTTATATGGAGAGTGAATAAATCTCATTATGAAAGTAGAACTTTTGAACTTAAGAGTAACATTTTTCCTTCTAAACAATATTTTATTCATATGCTAATTCAAAGAAAGGTACTTTACTTAATTATCGATCATTGAAAATTTTATGCTACATTTGGATTGGAGAAATAATGATGAAAATAAAATGATTTAATTTTATTAAATAAAAAAAAAAAATTGTGTTTAATTGTTCGTTGAAATAGAATAAACCGTTGTCATCCTTATAAAATTAAAGTGAAATTTTCAATCCAAACTAAACTTTACTACTTTTGCCTTAGGGTATATTTATGTTACAAATCAAGGTCATCAAGTCTCAGAGAGATTTCTTATTTCCCCAATTGTGGAATTTAAATATTGCAATAAAATCAAATAATTAGTTCCAACCCAACATATATTTGTCTGTGTACATTTGATAGGTCTATGCTTATGCTTTTTATTTGGGCTGTTTTCTGCCAGTGGAATTGGATTGGTCAGGTGAGGTCAGGTCAGATATAAAGGAAATAATAATAATAATAAAAACAGTAGCTGCCTGCCTATAAGTTAGAACTAGATTTTCGGCCCGAACCTTTCTCTCTCTTCTCCGCAAGTCTACAGTCCTACTTCACTTGAGGCTATTACTTATCCATTTACCCCAATCCCATCCCATCCCTTCCCTCCCTCATAATAATCATCTACTATTTCTCCAACTTAGACGAACGATACAATAGAGAGCGAGAAGAAGAAGTTGTGCTAATATCTAGTCTTAGAGAGAGAAAGTGTGGGTGGGTGAGAGGCAGACAGCTCCTCTTCCGTTTAATCCATGGCTTCTTACATAGCTGCTGCTGCTGCTTCTACAACCACCCTTTTCTCAAACCCTAAATCCTACATTTCCCCCAAATCAAAGCCCTCTTTCTCCCATACCCTAACCCTTCCCGACTCCTCCTCCTCCTATGGTCTCCGCAAACCCCTCCAATCTCGTTCTATCTCTTCCCGCCCTTCTCACTCCCGTCGCAGCTTAGTTGTCAGGGCTGTAAGTTATATTTCTCCACTTTATTTATTTATTGTTATGATTGAGTTTTTACTGTTAGACTACAGTACTCTGTTAACTTTTAAGGCATTACCGCATTGGAATCTGAAATTTACTTTGATTTGGGTTGGTTTGGGTTGTTATTTAAACATTAAGGTAGGTTGTTAATCGAATTTTCAGGAATAAATTTACTAAAAAAGTATGTAGCAATGAAGATTCATGTATAAAAATTACACATGGTTACGTTCATAATGTATCTGTTTAGCTTAATTTTTAAATCCTGTGTGCCTATAGAATTTTCCATTGTTAATTCTATCCACTAACCATTACTTCATCTCTTATTATTCCTCATTGTTTAGAGTGAACTTCCACTGGTTGGAAATCTAGCACCAGACTTTGAAGCAGAGGCTGTGTTTGATCAGGAATTTATCAAGGTAATCTATGAGTTTTAATGATGAATGGTGGTGTTTCTTTGCCTATGCAAATTGCAACATATTTGATAGTTGATTTATGCACGTGAGGAATAATCAGGATTTGTCTTTATTAGTAGTATTCTTGTTCAAAGAAATCAGGCGGACATGGGGTTGTATGGTCATGAAAGGTGTGAACTTTACAAAGTTAGTGATGTTTTGCTATTCCATTTAGCCCTTGGTTTAGCAAACACTAAAACAGATACTTGATCAAAATTATTTCCATGGAGTGTTTTTAGCTGTACTCATGGGGTGATTGCATTTTTTTTTCTGTATGCTGAATCAATTGGTATATGTGATCTGTCATTGTCAATGCATTTTTCTTTGTAATGCTCTGTCAAAGACTAGAAAAATAAATCTAAGATATGATACACTGCATTTGGGGTCCACAAAATTTATTCAACTATGCAACACAGTATTTGCATCCTTGGTCACGTTCTCAAATATTTTACTTTTATTCTAATTTTTTGGGATTCTAATTTTATGGGCTTGTGCTCACAGGTTAAACTCTCCGATTACATTGGAAAGAAATATGTAATTCTCTTTTTCTATCCACTGGATTTCACCTTTGTTTGCCCAACAGGTAAATTGACATTGAGGACTATTAAGTTAATCGTTTATTCGACTATGTACTTTAAAATTTTAAATACACAATGAAGATTAATAATAGCAGCATATGTATTTATCCTCCTTGTCTTCCTGTTGTTTTTCGTGTAGAGATTACTGCTTTCAGTGACCGTCATGTTGACTTCGAGAAGTTAAACACAGAGATTTTGGGTGTTTCAATAGACAGTGTGGTGGGTGCTTTTCTGTTTATTTCAAAATTGTGTGAAATCGGTTGTATGGTTACAAGTTTTGATTTTCTTTAATTATGTCGGTTATTTGTTTTTATGAGGGTGAATGTAAAACCCTATAGGCAGTTGAGTAGTTAATTTTGCACCCCTAACTATAAGTCCACATCATATATAATTTTACTTGCAATGTGCAACTGTGCTTCCCGAGTCAGAACACAGGTATTTAGGTCTAAATAATACTGTAATTAGTGCCAACCTTTGTCTACAGTGTTGGAGAAGAGACTTTCTTAAAATTTCTGCAATAGGTAGTCTTTGTTGCTTATCAGCTTATTCTTATATGCAGTTTTTGAAATAATAAAAGAAAATCTCTTTGGCCTATTATGTTGGTAGATTGAATTTTGCAAGTGTTTTATTGTCATTAGCCAATATCTGTTGTAATCTAAATTTCTTATTTGTTGAAAGCCTTTAATAATGTTGTAAGATAAATTTATTTTGCTATTTTTTGTAGTTCTCCCACCTTGCATGGGTTCAAACCGATAGGAAGTCTGGAGGGTTGGGTGATCTGAACTATCCACTGGTTTCTGATGTCACTAAATCGATTTCAAAATCTTTTGGTGTGTTGATTCCGGATCAGGTACTTTTTATCTCTCATTTGTAATATTTTGTGGAAATTTATGTTGGATGATGACGATGTGTGATGGTTAGCTATAAAGATTTTTTAAAGAAAATTTGTCAATTTACCTTTTACATCTTTAACTATTTAACTAACAATATTAATTTTAAATCATAAGCCAAGTGTAACCACTTTCCATCAAGGGAAAATTTGGCATATTGTCCCATATTGTAGTATAATTTTAGTAAAGGGAGTCTCATTCTTGGAAAACCAAAGAAGTAAAATGGGCTCATTTTGGGATGAAGAGGTTATATATTAGAATTAATGCAAGTACGTACCATATTAAGATTGAATGGGTACTGTTTTTTAAGTTTTGTGGTGTTCCTTCATATTATCTAATGCTGGTGAGTTTATCTAAAATAAAAAATTCTCCATGTTACAGGGAATTGCATTGAGAGGACTTTTCATTATTGACAAGGAAGGGGTCATTCAACACTCCACCATTAACAATCTTGCTATTGGGCGTAGTGTTGATGAGACAATGAGAACACTCCAGGTAATTTTGTACTATAATGTCAAGAAAGAGAGATTTAGTTTTGAGGCTTCATTTGAACAGTCTCCTTATAAATTCGTACTCCAATTTAATTATAGGATTAACTTTGAAATTTTTAAGTCATTTGGGATATAAAATAGGATTAATTGATGTTTTGGTCATTGTACTAGGGGTTGATTTTCATTGTGGTTATCGAATATTTTTTTGTTACAAACGCGTTACTATACTCGAAAAAAATTACAAAATGGTCATTACTTAAACATTTTGTCCAAAAAAGTGACGAAATTCGTTACCGTGCATATCACGTGAGGCTTAATTGGTGATGTGTGAGTTAGTTTAGCCATGTGTATCATGTGCAGAGCACATGACACCTACCCTATATATACCTGAATGTTCACAAGTAGGAAGGAAAAAAATTAGGGTTGCGATCAATAGTTTTGGTGCGATTCTGCTTAGCTCAATTGCTGCTCCTTTCATCTGCCAGCGACTTGTTCTCCGACAACGAATTCATGTTGCTGGGAACAAGCTTGGCTCAAATTTTTCTTAGCTTCCTTTCGTTTTTGCTCATTCTAATTCGTGTTATGTTCCCATGAATTCTTCATATGGAGTGTATGTTCATGGAAATGACATGAATCAGATATCTTCATCTGATCAAATACTTTCTGAATATTTGGTAATATTTAGTGCCTACTGTGGACATGGTTACTGATATGTTTATATCAAGTGCATGAGACCATGATAAGTGCACATTTGTTCCTATTAAAACAATATTTCATCTATAGAATTTCTCACGGTTAAAAGGGCAACATAGTGTGACTTAACTCTACGACACTAGACTTCAGTGTAGAAACGTAGAGTTAAGTTATTTTACGATCTGAGGATTCAATCTACGTTTCAGAGGATTCAGTGTTCGTCTCTACACTGAAGTCTAGTATCGTAGAGTTAAGTCATTCTACGATCTTATGATTCATTATACGATCGTAGAAACGTAGAGTTAAGTCGTTTTACGATCTGAGGATTCAGTCTACGTTTCTACACTGAAGTCTAGTATCGTAGAGTTGAGTCATTCTACAATCTGAGGATTCACCATTCGATCGTATAAACGTAAAATTAAGTTATTCTATGATCTGAGAATTGGAGGTTAATATTACTAACTATTTAGAGGGTATTTGACCCATAAATTACTAATTACATCCAATAAATTTCAAAAAATTAAAACCCCCAATTTTCCTTATTCCCTAGAACTTAGATAAGAAGAAATTCATGGTAGATCTCACTTGCATGCAGACGAACTAGATTTTTTCTTCAAACGACCTCGCAAATCTCTCAAAATCTCATAAATCTCTCGGAAGAAATCGCTCAGAACTCATGATCGCTTGAAATTTTTTGTCTCAAATGTTATGTGAAACGAGGTTAATTAATGGGGCCAATTAAATTTCCCTTTTGATCCACGTAAAAGAGGATCCCATTTGCCACGTAATTAACATCTATTTACTGTTAGTCAATTCGGCACTTTTGTTCACTTTTTTGGGCAGGATGTAATATTCCGTAACCACAATAAAAATTAATCCCTAGTACAATGACCAAAACATCAATTAAGCCAAATAAGTACAACTAATAATGATTTATTGTTTCAAAAGTTGGAAGAATCACATTAGTTTTGAATTTGAAAATATCTCGGACCGACTGTGAAAAGTCCAACTTGATCTTAAATTTTAGAATGGCCGAAGTAGTATCTTTGCTATGAACTAAATGGTTTATGTTGGAGCCTACAGGCATTGCAGTATGTGCAGGATAACCCGGATGAAGTATGCCCAGCTGGGTGGAAGCCTGGGGACAAGTCCATGAAGCCAGACCCTAAGCTCAGCAAGGATTACTTTGCAGCAGTATGAAGGTAATAGTGTGTACTTGATAGATGACATCTCCCTGTCATTTATAGAGAGTTTTGTTTTTCGTGTAACTTCTTCTTCCAGTCTTTTTGTTGAGTTATTGGAAACATTATGGGAATAAACTCGATGAGCCAGACTTAACATGTGTCTGAATCCAATAATATTTTACCAAAATTATACTTCTATATCTAGTCATTAAACTAATCTGCTTGCTTTAGTTGTGTTCCGGTTATGTTCAATTTTTTTCAGTAGGGATTATTTCCGGGGTACAATGTCATACTTGTTTGGGTTTAGTATTTTGGGCCTGTTCAGTGCCAGCTCGAGGAGTAATAAACTTGGAAAAAAAATTCTGCACAGATTACTTGGAAGCGCAAGCAAGCAACTTCTTGAAACTAAGCAGATTAAATAATGTAGGTTTCTTATACAAAGCATCTTATGATTAAATTTAAATGATTTCGTTTTTTGTGCAATTTTAAAGTCGGAAGAATGTAACACAAAAAGCCTGGGATATGCGACATGGCGATTAGAGGAAACCTAGTAGTATCTCTTTAGACTGCCCCAACCTTTGTTGGGTTTGTCTGAATTCGTTGTACCCAAATGTTTAGAAGTTGTCTGAATACTTATTGTTTTGATGTTTTCCTACTTTCCATACAAAAGACTGGGACGCATCCAACGAGGAAGGAGAACTGGAGAAGAATTTACTACACCTGGCTATAATTTCTAATTCATTTTCTCATTTAATTATAAAATAATACAGCTTTCTTAAATTTATCATCACATTTGATTACATGAATTACTCTTCATTTCTTTACTACTCAACTAAAAAGTTGATTAGTTGAAGGATAAAACGTGAAGAAAAAAACATATTTAATTAATTAATGATTTTCTTTTAAAACAGGAAAAACATTATCAACTTCAAATACGACTCTAATGACATGTGCATCAAATCGATTACATTACAAGTACATACAATACTCAACAGTACCCACAGGAGGTCCACAAGTTATCGTTCCTTCAAATTAAATCATATTATCAATCAACATTAAGATTTCAGTACCAAAATAATCACACGTGAATTTTCATACGCCCACTACCAAGTATTAGCATATCATATCATCAAATCAGATTGTTAGAAGGACAGACAGCCACCAGCAAAGCTAGAATAAGATAACTTGATTAACTTAATGGTTCTCCACAAAATGAAGGCCACTTCTTTCTTTGATTTGCCAGACATGTTCAATGTATTATATCAGACTTATAATTAGAGTCCTTACAAAATTCCAAAAACCAAAAAGTTGGTACTTCTTGGCTGGAGTTGGGAGATGTACGGTCTACTATACCTATATATACATACATACATACATACTTAACCCCAAAAATTAAACCCAGTTAGCATTGCATATTATGTTGTTGGAACACCCACCTCCGCCACATAATTTAGTCTTTCCACCTCCTCCCAGATCAATTTTGACGCAACTTCGTCATACTCCGGAACATATTCCTGATACACAAGAATATGGAAAACCAAATTAGATTAATATTGCTATAACTAATTGGGTTCCGTCGGCACAGTTAAGCTCAATCACACAATTTAAACGAGGAATGAAATTTATTTTTATGTTGCGGACGCCTAACACGACCACAATAGATGTGGATAGCCAGCCTGAAATTAAGTGTTAATTAAAATTAAAGCTTCCCAACTTAATATCAACACCAAGATTTTGATGCCCCAGCTCTAGTTTTTGAGATAATAGACTAATTCTTCTCTTTAAAAAAGACTACTTGTAGAGGGTTCTCCACACATACTATTGTAACTTAAACTAGTCTCTCTCCTCAATATTTTTTACTTTAAAAATATACAAAATGAATGATGAATCTAATCTAAATCCATATATACCTCAAGCTCTATAACCAATTCTTTGGCTGTCGGGGCAGACAAGATTATCCGACGAGCAGTGGGGGAGATAAAGCCTTCATCAACGGCCTTATCAAGGAAAGATAACAAGATATTATAGTACCCTTCAACATTCAATAAGCCAACCTGGATAAATAATTAGATTAGAATAAGATTAAATGATATATATATATATATATATATATATATATAGTATCAAAGTCTTGCGTAACCAAATCACAACCAACATTTAACATTTGTATTTTAAATTCTCAGAATTTTTTCTCCCATTCAGACGGAGATCCTCAAATTGAACTACAAGTAAATCATGATATGATAGAAATATATACAATATCTTTCCGTGTGAACCAATCAAGTACCACATGGAATGATTCTCTGTTGCTACCTTTGCTTGAACCTAATCCCACTTGTTAAGAATTATTGAGCTTTTTATGTATTTTGTAACATGAAAGAACATGCCAACAAAACAAATTGCAATGCTTTGTATTCTCAACCTGCCTACATGAAGAAACATCTATACTTTGCCCCAATTATTCAATCCCAATCAAATATTCAATTACAATTGACTTAATTTCTTGGCATCATAATTAGTATCATACATAATTGCAACTCAAATTACTTGACCAAGTAAATTAATCAAGAAAACTTATTAATCTTACAGGTTTGCGATGGATCCCAAGCTGAGCCCATGTGATAACTTCCAGCAGTTCTTCCAGCGTGCCGTAACCACCTGATTATTAGATATTGTTGATGCGTTAATGTACTAAAAGTTGTACTACATTTTTAATATCGATCTGCATTTCGATTTTGATCGTTATTATTACCAGGAAGTGCAATGAAGGCATCGGCTTGGCGAGCCATCTCTGCTTTTCTTTGATGCATATCCGACACAGCTCTCACTTCCCCAATTGTCTCTCCAGTTATCTGTTGTAATAACAGTACACGGGTAGAACTTAAAAATTGTTATAACATGTCATGAACAGAACCAATCAATTTCCTCTGCTTTAATGAGCCATTATTTGGACATAGTCGCATGACTAGTATCATTGACATTGAAAGACATGCATCCCAATTAAATCAACAAATAATTTAGGGAATTGATTCCAAGAAGCGATGATTCCAAGAAGCGACATTCTAATATTTATATCGTGGTGGTATAAAGCATAGGAAGCAAACTAATGATATAAAAGTTTGTTTCCTATTGTCCAAAAAGGAATCATACATAAACTTGTAACTGGTGTACACAAATACTAATATATAATCATTAAAATTAGTTGGAGCAGTTGAAAAGAAAAGGCAACAGGGAAGAAGAAGTATTAGCGGTTGCTGTTGACATCATAATGTTCCCATCACAAAAAAATCTAAACTATTTGATTTGAAGTTTGGGAGTAGCTAGCTATATATACCTCTCTGGGTATGAGGGTCCTTGGAATAATTCTGCAAAATAACCACCATTAAAATGTATAATAAGTAATAGTCTAATATCACAATGCAATACAGGAACAAAATTTCCTTTTTAACATTAGACGGAGGAGCGTAAATTAAGCCTACAAGGTGATAATTGGCTTACGAGCATAGTTGTGGGACTACTTAAGCTATTTTGTTGAAAGGGGCAAGGGGGGTAATGCAATTCAGGGAGATTGACCACCTTTTCATCAAACATAGGAGACGGATCAAATTCAATAACTGGCCAAAAAAGGTGATAAACTTTCTGCCAAGCCTTTTTTATAATGTTCTTGCTTTCCAACTTGAAGCAAGTGCACGTGTGGACCAACATGTTGCACAAATGGAATTATGTTCTCTTTCTCTTTTTTTTTTTAATCTTGTAAAAGTTATCAGAACTGTACTAAAGTTTTATTACAAGTAAAGAAAACTTTTACAACATGCATGCTTGTATAGTTTTGAAATTAGTTGGGAACTGATAAATATTTCTACATGAAAAAATAATATTTCTATATGATCTCACATATAATTAAATAATAAATGGTGAATAAGACGCACATTTTTATATGAAAGAAACTCGTGCCAAAAGTAATTATTTTTTTTTTTGTGAAATTATCGGTTTCCAAGTAAAAATCATATGTTCTCTTCTCTACCCCGCCCAAGTGCTTGTTTGGCTTGAAGGAGGAAAAAACAAAAGACTTTTTTGAGTAAAATGGAAAACAAATTGCAGAAACACCTCAACTTTCAAAATGCATCATTAGATCCCATGATGTCTGCCTTTGAGCAATGAGCAGAATGAGAAACCCGATACATAGGAAAGTGAGAAATTTGCCTGGCTTCAAATAAGAAAACATGAGAATTGAACCCATAGTTCATTTCTTGGAGAGAACCAAACAAGAATGATCACGAGGAGAAAATAATGCTCGTCTATATGACATTAATATCTATCTAATAAAATACAAATGATTTTAAATTTCTCGCTCATTCAATAAATTATCTCTACGATACTGCATAAAGTGCTTCCGGCATTTTAATTAACTAAAGATATATATATATAGAGAGAGAGGGAGAGAAGAGGTAGACAAATTAGTTCTACGTAAATAGTTAGATTTATGTACCCTAGAACATGGCGCCCACCATCATGAACTGCCTGAGAAACAAGGCCCATCAGACCCACGCTCCCACCTCCATACACCAAATCAATCCTTCTCTCCACCTTCAACAATACAAAAATATATATTATATATAGGCATCGAAAATCCAAAAACCCCATTAATTAACGTGTAGAAAACCCATTTAAACATTCACAAAACCCCATCATCACATGCCAAAAATAAACAACTAAAACATGACCTAATTAAATTGGCCTTATGGAAATTTATTAGGAAAAACCCTACGGGCCAAACTAAAAATATGGGAATATAAACACATCCTACTAATAATTATTTGTTAAGTAGTAGCATATAAAAAGACTGAATGAATATTTTCATGTAGATATCGAACACGCTTAAACAAGTAGTCATGATACGAAGGTGGCACGTCTGGTTCCCCTTGAAAAGGCACCAATTCGTATTTGTATTTTCCTGAAAAATAAAAAACCAAAACAAAACAAAAGAAAGATCATGCAAGAAAGCTGCTCAACTGACAGGCAGGTTACAGCTAGCAATCTCTCTTATTTCTCTCTCTTCTCTCCGAATCATTCATGCAAAACATAAACCCTAATTCACCAACAATCATATGCCCACGTTGAAAGCTGTGTGCTCGTTGAGAAACAAAATAATCAAGAGAAAATAGAACATATATAACAAAATCACTTATTCACAAAGAAGCCAAAACAGATCAAATTAAAAATTAAAAATTAAAAAATCTCTTCTTCACCTCTCTCTTACAAGAAAGGAATGAGACAAATGATTTGAAAGTAAAAATGGGTTTGTTTGATTTCTGCAATTGAAGAACCACATTGTTGTTTTATCATTCCTAAAATTTAACAAAAAAAATCAAATCAAATCAAAGTGGACTATTAGTGGCATCGCTTTCCATGAAAATTTGTGAGAGAAAGAGATAACTGATATCATGATATGGTGCGGAGAATTATACACATTTATTAATTAGGGAGAGATATATATGTATAGAATTACCAGTTCTTTACCCAACTCAACAGCAGCTTCTTGGTAGGTGGATTTGTTACCAGAACTGCTACCACAAAACACACAGATTCTGTTGAATCTTGATGATCTCCTCACCTCCTCCATCTCTCTTGAGTCTCAATATAGACGGACAGGAAAAGCATAGAGAGAGAGGGAGAGGGAGAGGGTCAAGAATGTAAACAAAGTGACCGGAGGAGAGTATAAATATATATATATATATATATATATATATATATATATATATATATATATTGTGTTTAGTTTACATAAATAAATAGAGAGGAGAGAAGATCCCATATACATATACTCACCACATTAATTCCCAATCTCCATCCCTCTTATCACGTGCCAGCTTCCACTAAGCTGTCTTATTACCCTTCATTACAAATTATAAATGACAATTATATTTTCATAAATAAAATAAAATAAAATAAAATTATTTAAACGTATTGTACTAAAAATGTGTGAATTGAACAAACTTAGCAAAAAAAATTATTGTGAATTGAACCTCGTATCTTAAAATCCCATTACTAATTTACTTTTTAATTGAACTCTTTGCCATGACAAATCCTGATTTAAATTGTTCTATTTATAAAATTAGAGATATGTTTACAAATTAAAGAATTTTAAGAAAATGTTTATTTTCTAAATTTAAAGTGATTATATGATAATACGTAATTAATTAAGAATAAAATTAATTTAATGTTAAAAATTCATGATATTTTATAATTTGTAATAAGAATATTTATCTAATTTGAGAATTGACAAAAAATATATCTCTAATTTTAAAATCGATTATAAATAGTGAAAGCAATTTATAATTCATTTTAAAAGTAAAATGTGTTTACAAACCTATATTTTGAAGCGGCTTATATTTACTCTCTATAAAAAAGGTTCCTTTGCAATAATATACAATATTTATAAAGTAATTACACTATTAAATGCACTCATAAAATATTTACACAATTAATACACTTTCTATATTTATTTACAATATTAGTGCAATTAGAATTCCTTAATTTAGGGAATTAGTATACAATTAGGATTCAATTCATAATAATAAGGAAACCTAAAATCAAGGAGAAATAACTACAATAATTAATAATTCAAATTCAAATATTTTGGATCTAACAACAAATTCAAATTCAAAAATAATAATTAAAATTCAAATATTCAAAGTTTGGAAATGTCATCTTCCTCCTCCCCTTCGCCAGTCATCTTCCTCCTCCCCTTCGCCGCCGCTTCAACACCATGGACGCCGATCTCCTCATCCATTACGGCCACAGCTGTCATTATGACGAAGGTTGATTTAGTCCAGAAATT
Organism: Panax quinquefolius; assembly: GCA_020205615.1. NCBI lineage: Eukaryota > Viridiplantae > Streptophyta > Magnoliopsida > Apiales > Araliaceae > Panax > Panax quinquefolius. Next base: position 110,424,388 of record CM035170.1, on the reverse strand, counting down.
AAAAGGAGAAAAAGATAAATTTTAGTGCAGTTGGTATCCAAATATTTATACAAAGATAACCATTTTAGTTTTTGTGGATAACCAAGAGAAATTTCAGTGCAGTTGGTAACCAAAACTTTCAAATGTAACAATTTTAGTTTTTGTTGGTTACATTTGTATTAATGTTTGGTTACCAATCAAGACTATTAAAAAAAAATCTATAATAGATTTTATAATTAATTAAAACCCAATAAAAGCCTGAATTGGTTACTTTATTAGATAAAGGTTAATTCTACTAATCATTATAAAAAAAAATCTACAATAGATTTTTTTAATTAATTGGTAACCCAATAAAACTGAATTGGTTACATTTGTATAAAGTGTTAGCTACCAACTTCACTATTAAATAAAAAAATCTAATAGATTTTTTAAAAATAAATTAAAAACCTAATAACACTGAATTGGTTACCTTGGTATGAATGTTTGACTATTAATTGTACTATAAAAAAATCACAGCAACTGTACTATGAAAAAATCGCTGGTGGAGGATGGCGTTAACAAGTTAAAACTGTCTAGATTAATGGTGGAGGATGGCGTTAATGGAGGAGGAGGGCGGAGGAGAAGGACGGAGGATAAGGGCGTTAATGGTGGAGGAGGGCGGATGAGAAGGGTGGAGGAGAATGGCGTTAATGGTGGAGGAGGGCGGAGGATAGGGACTGTCTAGGTTAATGGTGGAGGAGGGCGGAGGAGAAGGACGTTAATAGTGAAAGAGAAGGGAGTTAATGGTGGAGGAGGGCGGAGGATGGCGTTAACAAGTTGGGACTGTTAATGGTGGAGGAGGAGAAGACTGACAAGGGCGAATGAAACGTGATTTTTATTAAGGAAAGAGAAGGTGTGCTATATAATTTATTTATTAATTACTTAATTTAATAAGTAAATCAATATTAGTCCCCTAAATTAAGGAATTCTAATTGCATACTAATTCCCTAAATTAAGGAATCCTAATTGCACTAATATTGTAAATAAATATAAAAGTGTATTAATTATGTAAATATTTTATGAGTTAACTATTGTTGTAATTATTTTTAATAATGTAATAGAATGTGTAATTGTTCTTAAAAATAATCGGAGGAATCAATTTGGTTCCTCCCTAAGTTCTTAAAATATGAAATGTGTCTCTAAAAATAAATTAATGATAATAGCATAGATTCTCAAAATAAATATTAAAAATATTAATTTTTATTTTCCTAATTTAAATACTTTTTATTATTAAACACAAATTATAATTTAAAAATAAGAAATCTATATTTTCACAAGTGGATCCCATTTTTAACTAAATCAACTATTTCTTATTGCTTTCAAAAGTCTATTCATATTCTCTTTTTATTGAATTCACATTTATTGTGTACAAATATGTATAAACAAAAAGATATATATATATATATATATATATATATATATATATATATAAAGAGAATTGAGAAGTTCATACGATTTGAGAACGCATTTATAAACAAATCTGGATATAGATTGTTCACAACAAAACTTAGAATTAATAATAATAATAATAATAATAAATACTAGTCCTAAAATTTACACACAAATTTAATTGAGAGTGATGTTATTCATATACTAATACTTTCATTGCTTCTTTTTTCTTCTACTGCTTAATCGACTCGTGTGATTCTAAGTATCACAAGAGGAAAGAAGGAAGGCGGAGGGTAATTATTTGACAAGATATATATATTATTTTTTTTAGACATGATAAAAGAAAATTAAAAAGAAACAAGCTAATCAAAATCAGGATTATGAATTATAACAAACTAGTTTTATTCAAATACTAATACTCCCTCCGTCCCAGGATAAAAGTCTTGGTGAACTTTTCACGCATATTAAGAAGAAGAATAAAATGATAAAATTGTCCATAATAATGTCATTAAATATGGAGAGAGAATTAGAATAAAAAAAATATGAGATATTTAATGCTACAGACATAATAGGGAAAAATGTGTAAAAGTTTAGTTATTAAAAAAAAGTTGACATTTAACATGGGACAACCCAAAATAGTAATAAGGACTTTTATCCTGGGACGGAGGGAGTACTTAACTAGTTTTAGTAATATAATTTAGTAAATTATATTGCTAAAAAGTCTAGTCTTTTTAGTAATATGATATAATAATAGAAATTCTGAAAATAATTTTTCCCCCTGGTGGAAGAAAGCCTTAGACCTAATTTTTATGTATAAATAATTTTTCTCATTTATTTTCTAACAATTTTATAATTATCATTAATATTATTACTATCATAAAATTAAATATATAAAAGTTGTCTTCAATTGAGTTATCTTTAATCAAATAAAGTTAAGCAACTAGATGTTTAGTCATTTATCAAATGAAGATAATTTGGACATAAGAACTAAATCATATAGATATAGTTAGTTAGTTGATTTAGTTAAAAATAAGACCCACTTATAAAAATATCAAATTAATTTATAGAAATATCAATTCCCTAAAAATATTTATAAATAAAAATCAATAAACATGTTCCTAAACATTTCCAAACATACTCATTGTCATCTGGTTACCTTTTGTTAGAGAGCGAGATACATACTCTATTAACCAAGGCTGAGGTGGAACAATTACATATTATATTACATTTTTTAAAATAATTACAACAATAGTTTACTCATAAAATATTTACACAATTAATACACTTTTATATTTATTTACAATAATAGTGCAATTAGAAATCCTTAATTTAGAGAATTAGTATGTAATTAGGATTCCTTAATTTAGGGGATTAATATTGATTTACTTATTAAATTAAGTAATTAATAAGTAAATTATATAGCACACCTTCTCTTTCCTTAATTAAATTCACGCTTCTTTTGCCTTTGTACAAATGTAACCAATTCAGGTTTTATTGGGTTACCAATTAATTAAAAAATATATATTAGAGATTTTTTTTATAATGCAATTAGTAGCGAACCTTAATCTGAGAGGTAACCAATTCGATTTTATTGGTTTACTTAATTAATTAAAAAAAATCTATTATAGATTTTTTTTCCATAAAAATAATTGTAGCCAAACCTTAATAAAAATGTAACCAACAAAAACTAAAATTGTTACCTTTGAATGTTTTGGTTACCAATCAAGATCCGAATTTCTTTTGGTTACCCATAAAACTAAAATGGTTACCTTTGTATAAATATTTGGATACCAACTACACTAAAATTTATCTTTTTCTCCTTTTAATTTTTGGACTAAATCAACCTTAGTCACAATGGCAGTTGTGGCCGTAATGGATGAGGAGATCAGCGTCCATGGTGTTGAAGCGGCGGCGAATGGGAGGAGGAAGATAACGTTGCCAAATTTTGAATATTTGAATTTTAATTATTATTTTTGAATTTGAATTTGAATTTGTTGTTAGATCCAAGATATTTGAATTTGAATTATTAATTATGGTAGTTATTTCTTCTTGATTTTAGGTTTCCTTATTATTGTGAATTGCATACTAATTCCCTAAATTAAGGAATCCTAATTGCACTAATATTGTAAATAAATATAGAAAGTGTATTAATTGTGTAAATATTTTATAAGTGCACTAATAGTGTAATTACTTTCTAAATATTGTATATTATTATAAATGACCCTAAAAAAAATCCACTGTGCTTCTCAAACAGATTGGGCCATTAATAAATGAGCCCTAAGAGCAACTCCAGCAGGCCGGAGTTGCCAAATTCGTAGAACTATATTTAGTTTAGGATGCCAAAATCGTTCCAGCAGATGGACCAAATTTAGTCGACCAACTTTTTCGGCCGCTCAAAACGACCAAATCTGCGAACCAAAAATCAGCCAGACTATAATTTAATATAATTAAATGAAAAACTTTATGTTGAAGAAATTGAAGAAAAAAAGACGAGAAACTCTGTTGAAGAAGAAGATCTGTCGAAGAAGAAGAAGGAGACGAAGAGAGAACTGTGAAAGTGAAGTGAAGAAGAGATGAACGGTAATAAAGTACAATCCAACGGATAGAAAAAAAAATTCAGAACGGTAATAAAGAGTACAAACGGATAGAAATTGAAAGCATAATTGGAAATCTATAAATATGTATAATAATTCAATTGATTTTATATCTTTCAATCAACTACTCCAACATTTAGCAATTGTAAGTATTTTATTAATAATAGTTTGTATTTTTATTATATTTGATTTTTGTTTTTTTATTGATAATATCTCTTTAATTTATTTTTTAGATGGACAATCATGATCCTCCGATGTATTATTCTTCATTATTATCTGAAGGTTTCTCACTTAATGATCCAAATTTGTTGGATGAATTTTTAATTCAAACTGATGTACCAATTCAGACTCCTGAAAATGAGTCCAATAAAAGAACAGGGCGAAAGGGAAATTACACAATTGAAGAAGATGTTCTTCTTGTTTCCGGATGGCTTAATGTAAGTATGGATCCAATTCAAAGAAACGATCAGAAACATGGAAGATATTGGGAAAGAGTTCACGAATACTTTCACGATTACAAAAATTTTGAGTCTGAACGCAATTCTACTGCTTTGGCGAAACGTTGGTTAACAATTCAACTCGCAGTGAACAAATTTTGTGGATATTATGCTTCAATTGAAAGAATGCAACAAAGCGGTGTAGGCGAACAAGATAATGTATTTCAATTTTTTTCATGTAAAATTTCATTAAGTTTTATTCTTATATTTTATATTTAATACTTTGTAAATAATTTTTCAATAGATATGTCAAGCATTAAAGATGTTCAAAAGTATGCAATATCAACCATTTGGATTTATGCATTGTTGGAGAATATTAAAGGATGCACCGAAATGGAGAACAGATAATAGTGGAAAAAAATAGAAAAGTAATATAAAGTCAAGTCTAGCAGCATCTTCTCCATCAACCGCAGAAAAAGTCAGTTTGGGTGAAGACGATGGTATTGAAGATACAATCTCTGCAAGATTAGAGAGACCAATGGGAAGAAAGGCTTCGAAAGCATTATTTAAAAAGGACAAAGGAATCGGTGATACTAGTACACCTATGGAGTTGAGGTTTGAGAAGTTCGAGCATCAGATGAAATTGAACCAACAAAAGAGACAAGAGAACATGGACAGAATATATTTTCAAAAGCAAGAGAAGTTGAATATACTGAAAGCACAAGAAGATGAAAGGATCATGATGATTGACACTGCTAACATGGAGCCTGAAGTAGCTGAATATTACAAATAACGCAAGAAAGAAATCATGAAAAGAGTTACATCTAGTAGTTGACTTGCTTATTATTAGAGAATCATAATTTACTTATTATCAGTAGAGAATGTAATGGATTAAGCTCCTCCACGAGTGTCCACAAGTGTTGAATAATATCTTCTTGCAGCTTTAGAATGAACTTGTTTATCCCTTATCGATGATTTGCTTCAATGAATTTAAGTAATTGTGGGGTACGCTCATGAGACACTTCTACAATTGGAATCTCGCCATGTGTATCGTGGGTTGTTGGTTCTTGATTTTCATCTCGCTCATCTTCAACGATCATATTATGTAATATTATACATGCGATCATAATTTCTTTTAGTGTTGTTTGATCCCAAAATCGCGCAGACCACGAACTATCGCAAAAGCGTCATTGCAAGTACCCCAAATGCTCGCTCAACATCCTTTCTAAGTGCCTCTTGAGTCTTAGCAAATAGTTTTCTTTTATTTCCCGAGGTGCAAAAATGGTTTTAACAAATGTTGTCCATGGGGATATATACCATCGCTAAGAAGGTAATATCCCATCGTGTACTCATTTCCATTAATTGAGTAGTTCACCGGGTGGAGCAATTCACCTTCATGAAGAGAGAAGAAGATGATGATCTCCAAAAAACGTTAATATCACCGGTAATCCAAAAAATTCATGTCATATCCAAAGATCGTGGATGAAGCCACCGCTTCTAAAATAATTGTTAGCTCGATGCGCATGTCGTATTATATACCATGCCACGTTAATAGTTCCATTTCACACAAACCCGATCATGTTTGATGATAAAGCATATACTTTTGATAACAATCTTATTCATTTATTAATAAAAAAAATTGTATTAATTTATTAATAGGCTTTTCAATTAATCTCAACTATCATTTGATAAAGTTGTTTTATAATATGTGATAAACCCATAGTTTTAAAGCAATGCTTTTAGAATAATAAAAGATGATGATCAATTATCTAATGAGATCTAAATTTTTAAGAAATGCTTAAATAATGATGATAAAATGAGTTCTAAATTCTTAGAAAGCTTAAAACTAAAATAGTTGGATTACTAAATTGGGGATTAGTGAATCCGGATAGATTGGTACATCGTTGCTTGCTCATTGGATGAGGATGATTGATCTCATGATCATTTGTGTGGAACACTAAAGCAAGTATGTAGGTGCTTATTAGAGAATAAGTTCAATTGAGCGTTGGCTCATTAAGGAATACCTAATGGAGTTTTATTTGCTGTCGATAGGAATTTCTGTAGTGATAGTAGTCTGATGATCCTTGGACTTGAGATCATCATAGTATCTTGTGTATGATGAATTATACTTTGACTTATTCCTTAAGACCCTTAGGGTATATCAAAGGTATGCTTGGGTATAATAAGTTGTACGTGGAGATAATGTATGATCGATAAAGAATCTACCACTTCTAATAAAAGAAGAAATGTCTATGTGATTCGATAAATGACAACCCAGTAGTCCTTGGCCAAAAGCGAATGAAATTAGAAAGGAGTTTCTAATTTGCATTATTTGGAGTTGTGCATTTAAGGATCGAAATACATATAATTAAATAAAATAAGACTTGACGAGTAATTCCATGTCTTATATTTAATTGGGACATTGTATGGTGGAAGGATTGAATTGTCTTTGTAACTATTTACTCAAAGGTTCTTTTATGATTAATATTGAAATCTATATTATCTGGAAAGTCGTTGATCGCTAGGGAGGCTTATCCTATTGTAGAATAAATATTATTTATTTAAATAAATTAATTGTTTAATTTATTTATTTAAATAAGATTAAATTATTCTAATTGATTTATTCAACCTGTAGGTTTAATATGGAGAACCTAAAGGGTCACACCATAAAAGGAAGAATAATTATTTAAGAAGTTAATGGCATAATCGTAATAATATGTTATGTATATTTAATTTAATCTATGGTGATAGAATAAATTAAATAGCTTAATATTATTATTTAATATTTTAGAAATATTAAATATAAATTAATAAGAGGAGTCTTATTAATATTATTACAATTATTATTATTTTAATTTCTAAAAGAGTTTAGGAATTAATTTAATATAAATACTCTCATTTATTCCTAATAGGATTAGGATGGAAAATTAGTTAAAGGAGTTTAATTAATTATCCTAATAAGATTAGGAGCTTAATTAATTAAAAGAATTTAATTAATTAAATAAATCCCAATTCCTTAATTGTTAAGGTGGGTTGCCCACATCTATAAATAAGAGGAGTCTTATTATGGGTGGTGGGGTTGTTGACTTTTACTAATACGTAATAATTCCAATTTGTTGGAAATGCCTTTTTTCTATAGAGATAGAAAACTAGGGTTTGAGCCAATATCCCTTCTTCTTGAATCTTTATTTTCCTTGGTGGATCACCTCTGAGGCCCAAACATATGGGTGGCTAACGTTGATCGAAGGAAGGAATCAAACCCGTGGATTCAAGTTGAGCGAAAGGATTTGGAGGTGAACTTGTACACGAGGAAGCTCGATCTTGAGGGTATGATTTTATTCTTTATCTTTTCGTTTAATTAATAATTATGCATAAAGGGTGATCCGGGTATATGGTTTGTAAAAATTTTAAACTCGATTTTACACGCTTAACTTATTTTTATGCAATTTGATTGCGTTACATGAATATTACAAACCTAACGATGGCATCGAGCCCAAACCTTTATGCGAATTATTAATTGTTTTAAATTTGATATGTATATTGATATGTGTTTAGAACAATTTAATTGGGCATAATTTTATTGTATAAAATTTATTTTAAAAAAAAAAAAAAGGAGAATTATAATTTTTTTAATAAGATTTTTAATTTTTTTTAACACAAGTCCTTTCCCTTTATCCCATTTGCCACGCGTGTTTCTTTGCTTTTTTTTTTAATTTTTCGTGAATTTCTTGATATATATATATATATATATATATATATATATATATATATATATATATATATTTTTTAACATTTATTTAATCAAATAAAAATTTGATTTAATAGTGAAGATGTTAACATTTTTAAAATAGGGCGATTATATATATTTTATATATATATATATATATATATTGATTATATATATATATATATATATATATATATATATATATATATATATATATATATATATATATTATTCTTAATTATTTTATAATTAAAATAAAATGTTAATTTTAATTTTAAAATAAAAGGTTTATTTTAATATTAAAATATAAAGTTTATTTTAATTTTAAAATTAAATTTCATCTTAACTAATTAGAGTTGGAATTGGATTTCATGATAACTAATTGGAGTTGAAATTGAATTCTAATTTCCTTAAATAAAGGAGTTTATTTAGATATGAAATAAGATTTCATATTATTCAAAATAAAGGAGTTTATTTGTGAATAGGAAGAGAAATCCTAATTTCCTTAAATAAAGTGTTTATTTAAATATGAAATAAGATTTCTTTAATTCAAAATAAAGGAGTTTATTTTGAATAGGAAAGAATTCTTGTTTCCTTTAATAATAGATTTTTTTATATATACATGGAATTGGATTCCATAATTAATTAAAATAAAAGATTTTAATTAAAGATTTTTTTTAATGGAATTGGATTAAATTAATTAAAATAAAGAGTTTATTTTGATTAAAGATTTTGATTAAAATAAAATAGTTTATTTTATTCAAAATTGGATAAATTAAAATAAAATAGTTTTATTTTGATTTAAATTTGGATTAAAATAAAGGAGTTTATTTTGATTCAAAATTAGATTTTATACTAACTAAATTTGCCCATTAAATGATATCAATATATATATTAAATGTTTATTATTCATGAGATGAATGTTATTTATTGATGCGTATGATGATGTGTATGATAATAAATGGGATTGATTATGGACTATTGACCAATGTGATTGGATTTTATTTTAGTTGGATGCATGAATGTATGGGTTTTTATTAAATGGGATTACAGCGTGCCTCGTCTTCTCTAATTTTTCTTAATGTAAATTCTATCTCCTCCTCTGTGTACTTCCCTTGATTTCTTGATCAAGGTTTCTATTTATTTTAAATAGTTTTGTAATAGGAATAGTTAGAATTAATTTTGAAAAATTAGAGATCAAAAGGAACAAGGCGCTTGAAGACCCGTTTGTAATGGAGCAGGGTTTAAATGTAATAGTTATATTTAAATATTATTTCTTGCACCCCTAGGGTTTGACCTTTTGGTTCACTTGGTGGCTCTAGTGAACCAAACTAGAATAAAAGTCCATAATCAATCCGGGGTAGAATATAGTATTCTATATGTGCATGCTTATACTATATATATATATATATATATATTATGCAAACATGCTTGGCATGTTCATTAATATAATAGCGTATTTTATATATATATAATATGTGCGCTAAACAAATATGAGACAAATTAATAACAAACCCCTCAATTTTTTATATTAAGTCCTAGCGTTCAAAGATATTTGGAATATCGAGCGTTAAGCCTTCTAGCATGATAAAATTAATAGAGTATTAAATATTTAATATGAGTTTGTTGTGTCACCACAAAGGCAAGTATTAAGTATTTAAGATGTTAATTTATCACATTTGATGCTTATAAAGAAAATTGAACAATATTGTTTTGTTGTGTCACCACAAGGATGATATTTTCTTTTTTTGAATATATATATAGAGTGCTAGGTTGGACTTAACTTGGATAATTTTGATTCGGATGTGCCACCACTTGATCAAAATAATCTAAGAGGCAAAAGAAAAGGAGTTGCATAGTTGATGTAATTGACAAAAGTTGTCTACCTATTTATTTATATATAGTTTGTTGTGTCACCACAAGGCTATATACATTTGAAATGGGATCCTTATTCTCACTAGCAAATCTTTAATTAGATTTTGCGAACTATATAAGTGAGGTAATATAGTTTGAAGAAAATAGTGGGAGATACCAATTTAAAACAAGACCTAAATTATTTTGGTAATTAATAAAAGAATGTATGTTAAAATGTTGTTAATTACAAATTCATTTACAAATTTTACAATGTCTAAAATTACTATCAACTTTGCGAAGCATATTAGATGTTAAATTAACGGGCCAGAATTAAGCGGATTGGTTAAGGAATTTGAGAATAGTTCTCATGGCTGAAAAAGCTATCTTATGTCATTAATATCTTTATCCTGCAATGGTTGCGAGACAATGCCTCTGAGGAAGAGATTGCTACTTTTAGAAAGTGGCGAGATGATGCCTGATTGGCTCGATGCATCATGCTCGCATCCATGAGTATGAGCTTGGCGTCGGCATGAAACTATGGATGCTCTACTTATATTCTGCACATCAAGTAGTTGATGGTGAGAAAAGTAGGGCCGATAGATATCGAGATATCTAAGGAGCTCTTCCGATCTAGAATGGCCATGGCACTATAAATGCAGACAAAAGTTCTTAACATAATCAATTTGATTGATCAATTAGGACAACGGGTTTTGTCATGGATGGAGAGTTGAGCGAAGATTTGATCTTGCACTCACTCCGGACTCCTTTCACAATTGTTGTGAATTTTTCATATGAACAAGCTAGATATCGACCTCATTGATTTGCTAACATGTTGAAAAATGTTGAGAGTCACTTTCGACCCAAGAAAGATCAAGTCTTCTTTGGTAGGGGCCAAAGAATCTTACGAAAAGAAGAACGATTCAAAGAAGGTAAATAGAAAGGCGTAAACAAAGGATAATAAGAACAAAAGCGATACGGATAGCAAAGGAGTTTGCTTCCTTTGCAATAAGCTTTGGACCTTTGGAAAGAAAGCTGCGAGAAGCATCTTGCGAGGCTAACCAAAGAAGCTTAGTGAAGTTTGATTTACAATCTGATTTTGTTCATGATTGAAATAAATTTTTCTTTAAGTCGAGGTTACTACTTGGGTATTGGATACCGACTTTGGTTATCATAAATATAGATTTATGAAGGGACCAAATGAGTAGAAAGCTAAACAAATATAAGTAATCCCTGTGTGGGGAAATGAAGCAAAGGTTGCAACATTAGCCATAGAAACTTATAGTTTAGCAATGCTATACGGGCAAATCTATTAAGTCGATAAGTTGTTATTGTATTTTAGTTCTTGTTGAAAACATTATTTCCATTTTATTGTTGACATGATAAAATCTTTGGTATTATAATTAAGAACAATTGTTGTTCTATTTATAATAATAATGTTTTGTATAGAATGGAATATTACTTAATAAATTTTGTATACTTGATTTACGTGAAAAATATATTTTGCATATTGAACAAATTAGTATAAGAAAATGGAGATGATCATTCAAAGAGTTGAATGTGTGTATTTCTTTGAAATACAAGTATGAATTATTTGAAAGGTTCAAAGAATTGAAGAAGTGAAATAAATTGACAATGTATTAAGATTCTTTGATTAGATCGAGGAATAAATACTTGTCTTGATAAGTTTCTAGATCATCTCAAATGGTTTTCTCATAATGGACACATCTCTGATACATGATAATTGATTGATGTATACGAATGAAAAATAAATACCTTGTTGGACATGGTGCGATCCATAATGATTTTACCGACATTCCGATATCCTTACGGGATAATGTCCTAGAAATGGTACTGCATATCTACGAAAATGGTAACCTCAAAATCCATTTGAAGACTCCATAAAAGTTATGGGCGGGGAGGATTCCTAATCTTAAGTATGTTAAGATAAGGGTTGTCGACTTATGTGAAAAGGTTTCAAAGGATAAGCTTGGGACAAGATTTGACAAGTGTCGATTTGTGGGACATCCTAAAATAAGTTTAGGGTATATGTTCTATAATTCTACTTAGCAAAAGGTGTTTGTTGCGAAACACGCTTCCTTCAAAGATAAAGGTGTTTATCATTAAAGGGGCTAGTGGGAGGATAATAGATCTTGAAAGAGTTCAAGAACCACAAAACACTTATAATTCGAATAAGAGGAACACATAGATGAACTATTACACCACAATTTGAATCGTAAATGCGGAATAATCTTAGAAGATACCTAGGAGGTATGGATTCATCATAGATGATGATGATGAGGTACACATCATGAAGATGATGATCCGATTACATCGTGATGAGGTAAGTGTTGTGAACACTCGAGAGAAATGGATTGAAGCAAGTTTCTCATATGGAACATTCGTTTTGATGAGGCAATCAAAAGAGTTTGATTTTATCAAAATAAGAATGAACATAGTAAACAAAAAATTCGATTGGGAGCGTCGTGACATTCCTAGTATTATATGTTGATATACTACGGATGAGGAATGACATACCAATGCTACTGATCGATAAAAGATAAAGTTGTCTAAACATTCCTCCATGAATGATTTGGAAGAGTATCTTAATTGGGGATAAAATCTATATAGATAGATTTAAGAGGATGCTCGACTTAACCCGAGCGTGTATATTCATTTGATGCTAAAAGTCGTTTAGCATGGAAAACTCGAGAGATGTCTCATGTCGATGAGCTATGGAGTGTATCTCTCTTAATAGTCCCCACGGACTCACGAAAAGAGAGAGGTCGCATGAGTGACATCATGTATGCTGATGAAATGTCGAGAGACACGATGTTGATCGGTCATATTATGGAGAAGTTCACTATGAGTCGGTGAAAAACATCTTAAAGTGCTTAGCACCTAAGACTAAGGATGTGATCATATTCATGGTGGGTCTTAATTAAAACTAGAGGGCTTAACAGGACTCAAGTTTTTCGAGACGGAGACCAAGAGACACGAAAAATCCACTTTAAGGTAAAGTGTTACCTTGAGCGATGGTGCGATGAATTGGAAAGGTTCCAAGCAACGAAAAAGAGTTCTTGGTTTAGTGATAAAAACAAAGTATATAGCTATAAATGAAGGCTGCAAAGTTGATTGTTTGGATTAAAAGTTCATTCTGAGAACTAGGAATAGTTCTAAGTCTCATCTTGGATCTAAACATGTGTTGTGGCACTTTCATTTGATTATTAGAATCATTGAAGATGGGAAATCACTATAGAGATAGTGGACTCTCAAGAACAACATTACATATCCATTAACTAAAGCTTATCCAACGGCGGGATAATCGTCTTAGAAGAAGAGTATAAGATACCATGACGATTGGCTTTAGTGCAGTGGGAGATTGAAAGTAGTATGCACACAAGCAATCATGTTTGATGATAAAGCGTATACTTTGTAACAATCTTATTCATTTATTAATAAAAGTATTAATTTATTAAAGGCTTTTAATTATCTAAGGTTTGTAATATTCATGAAATAATGCATTGATCAAATTGCATAAATTACTAAATGCGGATTAGCGTGTAAAATCGAGTTTAAAATTTTACAAACCATATACGGATCACCCTTTATGCATAATTATTAATTAAGCGAAAAGATAAAGAATAAAATCATACCCTTGAAGATCGAGCTTCCTCGGTACAAGTTCACCTCAAATCCTTTTAGCGTTCGACTTGAATCCACAGGGTTTGGTTCCTTCCTTTGATCGGCGTTAGCCACCCATGTGTTTGGCCTCTGGGGGGTGATCCACGAGGAAGAAGAAAATTGAAGAAGACCTCAAATCCTTTCGTTCAACTTGAATCCACGGCTTCCTTTGACCTTAGTTTTTCTATCTACTAGAAAAAAAATTCAAGAAAGTGTCTCTCCCAACAATTGGAATTATTACGTATGTTGTAAAAATTATTACGTACTTTGTTAAAGTCAACAACCCCCCACCCATAATAAGACTCCTCTTATTTTTATAGATGTGGGCAACCCACATTAACAATTAAGGAATTGGGTTTTATTTTAATTAATTAAATTCTTTTAATTAATTAAGCTCCCTAATCTTATTAGGGATAATTAATTAAACTCCTTTAACTAATTTTCCTTCTAATCGATTAGGAATAAATGAAATACTTATATTAAATTAATTCCTAAACTCTTTTAGAAATTAAAATAATAATAATTGTAATAATATTAATAAGACTCCTCTTATTAATTTATATTTAATATTTCTAAAATATTAAATAATAAATATTAAGCTATTTAATTTATTCTATCACCATAGATTAAATTAAATATACATAACTTTATATTATTACGATTATGCCATTAACTTCTTAAATAATTATTCTTCCTTTTATGGTGTGACCCTTTAGGTTCTCCATATTAAGCCGGGTTGTGAATAAATCAATTAGAACAATTCTAATCTTATTTAAATAAATAAATTAAACAATTAATTTATTTAAATAAATAATATTTATTCTGATGATAGGGATAAGCCTCCTAGCGATCAGCGACTTTCCGGATAATATAGATTTCAACATTAATCATAAAAGAACCTTTGAGTAAATAGTTCTTGAAATGCAATTCAATCCTTCCACCATCTGATGTCCCGATTAAATATAAGGCATGGAATTCTTTGTCGAAGTCTTATTTTATTTAATTATATGTATTTCGATCCTTAAATGCACTGACTCAAATAATGCAAATTAGAAACTCCTTTCTAATTTCATTACGCCTTAACCCGAGGACTCTTTGGGTTGTCATTTATCGAATCACATAGGACATTTCTCTTCTTTTATTAGAAGTGGTAGATTCTTTATTGATCATACATTATCTCCATGTACAACTTATTATACCCAAGCATACCCTTTGATATACCTAAGGGTCTTAAGGAATAAGTCAATATAACTCATCATACACAAGATCTATGATGATCTCAGTCGAGGATTACTTGTCTTACTATCACTCTGAGAATTCCTATTGACGAGAAAATAAAACTCCATTAGGTATTCCTTAGCGAGCCACGTTCGATGAACTTATTCTCTAATAAGCACCTACATACTTGCTTTTAGTGTCTCCACACAAAAATGATCATGAGATCAATCATCCTCATCGATGAAGCAAACAGCGTATGTACCAATCTATCCGGGATTCACTAATCCCCATTTAGTAATCCAATGATTGGGAACTATTTTAGTTTTAAGCTTTCTAAAATTTAGATCTCATTAGAATGATCATCATCATTATTCTAAAAGCATTGCTTAAAACTATGGGTTTATCACATATTATAAAAAGCGACATCGTGTAGATAATTAAAAGCCTTTAATAAATTAATACTTTTTATTAATAAATGAATAAGATTATTCTGAAAGTATATGCTTTATCATCAAACATGATTGGCTTGTGTGCATACTACTTTCAATCTCCCACTTGCACTAAAAAAGCCCGATCGTCGTGGTATCTCATACTCTTCTTCTCTACAAGTGGCGATTATCCTGTTTTTTGGATAAGCTTTAGTTAATGGATATGTAATGTTGTTCTTGAGAGTCCACTATCTACTATAGTGATTTCCCATCTTTCGATGATTCTAATAATCAAATGAAAGTGCCACAACACATGTTTAGATCGAAGATGAGACTTAGGAACTATTCTAGTTACGTAATGAACTTTTAATCCAAACAATCAACTTGCGACTTCATTTATAGCTATATACTTTGTCTTTATCACTAAACCAACAACTCTTTCTTTGTTTGGAACCTTTCGATTCAACTTTGCACCACTGTTTCGAGTAACACTTTACCTTAAAGTGGATTTTTACGTCGTCTTGAGTGCATACGAAAAACTTGAGTCATTAAGCCCTCTAGTTTTAATTTAGACCCACCATGAATATGATCACATCCTTAGTCTTGGTTAAGCACTTTAAGATGTTTTCAGCGACTCATAGTGAACTTCTCCGAATATGGTGATCGACATCGGTCTCGTATATTTCATTGCATACATGATTGTCACTCATGCGACCTCTCTTTTCTTTGAGTCTGTGGGGACTATTAAGAGATACACTCCATAGCTCATCGACATGAGACATCTCTTGGAGTTTGCCATGCTAAGCGACTTTAGCATCAAATGAATATCGTTCCTTGGGTTAAGTCGAGCATCCTCTTAAATCTATCTATATAGATTTATATCCCCAATTAAGATACTCTTCCCAATCATTCATGGAGGAATGTTTGAACAACTTTATCTTTCTTGATTGTAGCATTGGTATGTCATTCCTTATCCGTAGTATATCGACATATAATACTAGGAATTTCACGACGCTCCCTTTGACCCTTTTGTACACAATCAAACTCTTTTGACTCATCGAATGTAAACTCTGGATCATCATCTTATGATGATCATCTTACCTCATCATCATCATCATCATCATGATGAATCCATACCTCTAGGTATCTTGGTACTATTCGATTCTGATTGATTTGTGGTACAATAGAATTACATCTACGGGGTTCCTCTTATTTGACTTATAGTGTTTTGTGGTTCTTGAACTCTTGAAGATCTATTATCCTCCACTAGCCCTTTGATGATAAACACCTTTATCTTAGAAGCGCGTGTTTCATAACAAACACCTTTTGCTAAGTAGGATTATAGAACATATACCTAAACTTACTTTAGGATGTCCCACAAATCTGTACTTGTCAAATCTTGTCCCAAAACTTATCCTTTGAAACCTTTTCACATAAGTTGGACAACCCTTATCTTAACATACTTAAGATTAGGAATCCTCCACATCCATAACTTTTATGGAGTCTTGAAATTTGGATTTTGAGGTTACCTTTTAAATGAATGTCTGACCATTTCTAGGACATGATCCTGAGAAGATCTTTGGAATGTCGGTAAAATCATTATGGATAGCACCATGTATCCAGCAAGTATGATTTTTCCTTTCGGATACATCAATCAATTATTATATATATCGGGATGTCCATTATGAAAAAACATTTGAGATGATCTAGAAACTTATTGCACAAATATTTATTCCTTGATCTAATCAAAGATCTTAATACTTTGCCAATTTGTTTCACTTTTGAATTCTTTGAACCTTTCAAATAATTCACACTTGTATTCGACAAATACACACATTCGACTCTTTGAATGATCATCTCCTTTTCTTATACTAGTTTGTTCAATTTGCAAAATATATTTTCATGTAAATCAGTATACAAAATTTATTAAGTAATATTCGATTCTATACAAAACATTATTATTATAAATAGAACAACAATTGTTCTTAATTATAATACCAAAAATTTCATTGTCCAACAATAAAATGGAAATAATATTTTTAACAAGAACTGGAATCTGATAACAACTTATTGACTTAATAGATTTGCGTAGGCATTCTTAAACTATAAGTTTCTATGGCTAATATGGCAACCTTTGCTTCATTTCCCACATATAGGATTACTTATATTTGTTTAACTTTCTACTTACTACTTGGTCCTTCATAAATCTCTATTTATGATAACCAAAGTCGGTATCCAATACCCAGTAGAACCTTGACTTAAAGAAAAATTTATTTTAAATCATGAACAAAAGCGTATTATAACTAAAAACTTCACTAAGCTTCTTTTTGGTTAGCCTCTGCAGAGATGCTTCTCATGATTTCTTTCCGATGTCGGGGCTTATTGCGGTGGAAGCAAACTCCTTTGCTATCCGTGTCGATTTTGTTCTTATTATCCTTTGTTTATGCCTTTCTATTTACCTTCTTTGAATCGTTCTTCTTTTGAGGAAGATCCTTTGGCCCCTACCGGTAAGACTTGATCTTTCTTGGTTGGAAAGTGACTCTCGACATTTTTCAATATGTTAAGCAAATCGGTGAGGTGATATCTAGCTTGTTCATATGAAAATTCACAACAATTGTGAAAAGAGTCAGGGGTGAGTGCAAGATCAAATCTTGGCTCAACTCTCCATCCATGACAAAACCGGTTGTCTAATTGATCAATCAAATTGATTATGTTAAGAACTTTTTATGCATCTTATAGTGCCATTGGCCGTTCTAGATCGGAAGAGCTCCTTGAATGTCGATATCTATCGGTCTACTTTCCTCACCATCAACTACTTGATGTGCGGGAATATAGTAGGAAGCATCCATAGTTTTCATCTTGTGGCTTGAAGCTCGTTACTCGTGGATCTGAGAGCATGATGCGTTGAGCCAATTGTGCATCATCTTGCCACTTTCTAAAAGTAGCAATCTCTTCCTCGGAGGCATTATGCGCAACCATTGCGAGGATAGGCGTATTAAGGACATAAGATAGCTTTTTGATTATGAGAACTATTCTCAAATTCCTTAACCAATCCAGTTTAATTGATTACGATTAATTTAGCATCTAATATGCTTCGCGATGATAGTAATTTTAGACATTGTAAAATTACGTAAATGAATTTGTAATTAACAACATTTTAACATACATTCTTTTATTAATTACCAAAATAAATTAGGTCTTGTTTTAAATTGGTATCTCCCTTTATATTTTCTTCAAACTATATTACCCTCACTTATATAGTTAAATAAAATCTAATTAAAGATTTGCTAGTGAGAATAAGGATCCCATTTCAAATGTATATAGCCTTGTGGTGACACAACAAACTATATATAAATAAATAGGTGAACAACTTTTGTCGATTACATCAACTATCTGACTCCTTTTCTTTTTTGCCTCTTAGATTATTTTGATCAGTGGTGGCACATCCAGAATCAAAATTATCCAAGTTAAGTCCGACCTAGCACTCCATATATTCAAAAAGAAAAATATCATCCTTGTGGTGACACAACAAAACAATATTGTTCAATTTTCTTTATAAGCATCAAATGTGATAAATTAACATCTTAAATACTTAATACTTGCCTTGTGGTGACACAACAAACTCGTATTAAATATTTAATACTCTATTAATTTTATCATGCTTTAGAAAGCGACGTTCGATATTCCAAATATCTTTGAGCGCTTTAGGACTTAATATAAAAATTGAGGGTTTTGTTATTAATTTGTCTCATCTTGTTTAAGCGTACGTACATATATATATATAAAATACGCGTCGTATTAATGAACATCTGCGAAGCGTGTTTGCATAATATATAATATATATATATATAAGCATGCACGTATAGAATCTTATATTCTACACGGATTGATTATGGACTTTTATTCTAGTTTGGTTCACTAGAGCCACCAAGTGAACCAAAAATTCAAACTCCCCAAGGGGTGCGAAAATAATATTTAAATATAACTATTACATTTAAACTTGGGCTCCATTACAAAGCGGGTCTTCTTGGCGCTCCTTGCTCCTTGATCTCAAATTTTCAAAATTAATTCTAAATATTCCTATTACAAAACTATTTAAAATAAATAGAAACCTTGATCGTGATCGAGGGAAATGCATAGGAGGAGATAGAATTTACATTAAGAAAAATTAGAGAAGGCGAAATCTGTGAGACCCCATTTAATAAAACCCATACATTCGTGCATCCACTAAAATAAAATCCATCATATTGGTTGATAGTCCATAATCAATCCCATTTATTATCATACACATCATCATATATCATCGATAAATAACATTCATCTCATGAATAATAAACATTTAATATATATATTGATATCATTTAATGGGCAAATTTAGTTAGTATAAAATCTAATTTTGAATCAAAATAAACTCCTTTATTTTAATCAAATTTAAATCAAAATAAAACTATTTTATTTTAATTTATCCAATTTTGAATAAAATAAACTATTTTATTTTAATCAAAATCTTTAATCAAAATAAACTCCTTTATTTTAATTAATTATGGAATCGATTCCATTTCCATAAAAAAAAAAAATTTAATTAAAATAAACTCTTTTATTTTAATTAATTATGAATCGATTCCATGTAAAAAAAAAATCTTTTATTAAAGGAAACACGGATTATCTTTCTGTTTCACAAATAAACTCTCTTTATTTTTTTGAATAATATGAAATCTTATTTCATATTTAAATAAACTCCTTTATTTAAGGAAACATGGATTCTCTTTCTATTCACAAATAAACTCTTTTATTTTGAATAATATGAAATCTTATTTCATATCTAAATAAACTCCTTTATTTAAGGAAAAATGGATTCTCTTTCTATTCATTAAATAAACTCTTTTATTTTTTGAATAATATGAAATCTTATTTCATATCTAAATAAACTCCTTTATTTAAGGAAAAATGGAATCCAATTTCAACTCCAATTAGTTATCATGGAATCCAATTCCAACTCTAATTAGTTAGCATGAAATTTAATTTTAAAATTAAAATAAACTTTTTATTTTAATATTAAAATAAACCTTTTATTTTAAAATTAAAATAAACCTTTTATTTTAATTATAAAATTATTATATAAATATATAAATATATATATATATATATATATATATATATATATAAAATATATATATATATATATATATATATATATATATATATATATATATATAAAATATTATATATATATATATATATATATATATATATATATATATATATATATTATATATATATAATATATATATATATATATATATATATATATCATATATATAATTTTTTAATTATATATATATTGATTTTTTTTTTTTTATTAAATTTTTTTTTTTTATATATAAATATTTTTTGCATTTATTATATTTTTTAAAAAAAAAAATTATAATTATTTATTTATATCATTTTGGATATATATAAAAATGTATTTTGCTCATTAAAATATTATATTAATATATATATTATTTATTTGATTTTTTTTTTTAAAATTTTTTTTTTTTTTTTTTTTTTTTTTTTTTAAATTTTATACTGATAAAATTATGCCCAATTAAATTGTTCTAAACACATATCAATATATATCAAATTAAAACAATTAATAATTAGCATAAAGGTTTGGCTCGATGCCCTTTATTAGGTTTGTAATAATATTCATGAAGCATGATCAAATTGCAAAAAAAAAAAGCGGAAGCGTGTAAAAATCGAGTTTAAAATTTTACAAACCATATACGGATCACCCTTTATGCATGCATTATTAATTAAGCGAAAAAATAAAGAATAAAATCATACCCTTGAAGATCGAGCTTCCTCGGTCTGAGTTCACCTCCAAATCTTTTAGCGTTCGACTTGAATCCACGGGTTTGGTTCCTTCCTTTGATCGGCGTTAGCCACCCATGTGTGTTTGGCCTCTGAGGTGATCCACGAGGAAGAAAAAAATTCAAGAAGAAGGGTGGTTGGCTAAACCCTAGTTTTTTCTATCTACATAGAAAAAGTGTACTCTCCAACAATTGGAATTATTACGTATGTTGTTTTAAAATCGACAACCCATACCACCCATAATAAGACTCCTCTTATTTATAGATGTGAAATGACCCACCTTAACAATTAAGGAATTGGGTTTTATTTAATTAATTAAATTCTTTTAATTAATTAAGCTCCTAATCTTATTAGGGATAATTAATTAATTAAACTCCTTTAACTAATTTTCCTTCTAATCCAATTAGGAATAAATGAAATACTTATATTAAATTAATTCCTAAACTCTTTTAGAAATTAAAATAATAATAATTGTAATAATATTAATAAGACTCCTCTTATTAATTTATATTTAATATTTCTAAAATATTAAATAATAAATATTAAGCTATTTAATTTATTCTATCACCATAGATTAAATTAAATATACATAACTATATTATTACGATTATGCCATTAACTTCTTAAATAATTATTCTTCCTTTTTATGGTGTGACCCTTTAGGTTCTCCATATTAAGCAGGTTGTGAATAAATCGATTAGAACAATTCTAATCTTATTTAAATAAATAAATTAAACAATTAATTTATTTAAATAAATAATATTTATTCTGATAGGGATAAGCCTCCTAGCGATCAACGACTTTCCGGATAATATAGATTTCAACATTAATCATAAAAGAACCTTTGAGTAAATAGTTCTTAAATCTGATTCAATCCTTCCACCATCTGATGTCCCGATTAAATATAAGGCATGGAATTCTTTGTCGAGTCTTATTTTATTTAATTATATGTATTTAGATCCTTAAATGCCTGACTCCAAATAATGCAAATTAGAAACTCCTTTCTAATTTCATTACGCCTTAACCAGGACTCTTTGGGTTGTCATTTATCGAATCACATAGGACATTTCTCTTTTTTTTATTAGAAGTGGTAGATTCTTTATTGATCATACATTATCTCCATATACTGACTTATTATACCCAAGCATACCTTTGATATACCTAAAGGGTCTTAAGGAATAAGTCAAAGTATAACTCATCATACACGAATCTTATGATGATCTCAAGTCGAGGATTACTTGTCTTACTATCACTCTGAGAATTCTATTGACGAGATGAATAAAACTCCATTAGGTATTCCTTAGCGAGCCCACGTTCGATGAACTTATTCTCTAATAAGCACCTACATACTTGCTTTAGTGTCTCCACACAAATGATCGTGAGATCAATCATCCTCATCGATGAAGCAAACAGCGTATGTACCAATCTATCCGGATTCACTAATCCCCGATTTAGTAATCCAATGATTGGGAACTATTTTAGTTTTAAGCTTTCTAAAATTTAGATCTCATTAGAATGATCATCATCATTATTCTAAAAGCATTGCTTAAAACTATGGGTTTATCACATATTATAAAAGCGACATCATGTAGATAATTAAAAGCCTTTAATAAATTAATACTTTTTATTAATAAATGAATAAGATTATTCAAAGTATATGCTTTATCATCAAACATGATTTTGTTTAATTTATTTATTTAAATAAGATTAGAATTATTCTAATTGATTTATTCACAACCCTGGTTTAATATGGAGAACCTAAAGGGTCACACCATAAAAGGAAGAATAATTATTTAAGAAGTTAATGGCATAATCGTAATAATATATTTATGTATATTTAATTTAATCTATGGTGATAGAATAAATTAAATAGCTTAATATTATTATTTAATATTTTAGAAATATTAAATATAAATTAATAAGAGGAGTCTTATTAATATTATTACAATTATTATTATTTTAATTTCTAAAAGAGTTTAGGAATTAATTTAATATAAGTACTCTCATTTATTCCTAATAGGATTAGGAGGAAAATTAGTTAAAGGAGTTTAATTAATTATCCCTAATAAGATTAGGAGCTTAATTAATTAAAAGAATTTAATTAATTAAATAAATCCCAATTCATTAATTGTTAAGGTGGGTTGCCCACATCTATAAATAAGAGGAGTCTTATTATGGGTGTGGGGGGTTGTTGACTTTTTACTAATACGTAATAATTCCAATTTGTTGAGAGTACGCTCTTTCTATAGAGATAGAAAACTAGGGTTGAGCCAATATCCCTTCTTCTTGAATCTTTATTTTCCTTGGTGGATCACCTCAGAGGCCAAACATATGGGTGGCTAACGTTGATCAAAGGAAGGAATCAAACCGGTGGATTCAAGTTGAGCGCGAAAAGATTTGGAGGTGAACTTGTACTGAGGGAAGCTCGATCTTCAAGGGTATGATTTTATTCTTTATCTTTTCGTTTAATTAATAATTATGCATAAAGGGTGATCCGGTATATGGTTTGTAAAAATTTTAAACTCGATTTTACACGCTTGCTTATTTTTTATGCAATTTGATTGCACCCATGAATATTACAAACCTAATGAGAGATGTCTGCAGATTCATATTTTTGACGGAAGTATGAATCATACGCTTAACTTGCTCTTTGAATTCGGGAGGAAAAGCGGGCGCGATTCTAAACCTTCTCACGAGAAATGAATCACAGGGATATGTAGGATGTTCTGCAAAATAATCACAAAAAAGTCGATTATGACCTTCATGTCTACAACGATCAATGGTAATACGACCTTGCACAGAACCACGATGACGTGATGTATGCCTATTGACATTTTGTTGTTCTTCTTCAATATCCGTCATGCCTAAAAATTGTCCATATGCTTCTTCATCTTCTTCTTCATCCACGTGCAACATATTTATAGATGGTTCGAATTGACGAGACATATTTAAAATAACTTATTTGACTAGAAGAATGAAGTTAAGATGAGTGAATATGAGAGACTAGATGTGACTTATATTTATAGATGTTATTTGTTTATTAAAATATAGCCGTTATAATATGGTCGTTAAAATATGACCGTTAGAATATGGTCGTTGGATTATGTCCGTTGGAGTTTTTTTGAATTCATTGATTATTTTAATCCTTTTATATTATAGTCCACGAGATAGTCCACAGGATAGTCCATCTGCTGGAAGGAGTGAAGACTAAAGGACATTTGCTGATGTCAGATGGACTAAATATAGTCCAGCAGATAGTCCATCTGCTAGAGATGCTCTAAACCATACATATTTATGCATATCTTAATTTTCTTTGCACGAAAAAATTTAAAGATGGGTTGAGAATAAGCATCACGATTTATAAATGAAAGACCATAATAACAAATATCCTCTAACTAATATAAATAAGAAAAAAAATGAATTTAATTGGGTTAGTAAAATTATAAGAAATAAACTTAAAATAATTTGTCACTTGATACGAGTATTTCAAATTCCAAATGCAATTCGATCGTTAAATAATAACAATCCATGGTTAACAAACAAACTCCGGTTGGGAGGAGATGGGTTGTAAGTTTGACGTGACCGTGACGACGGAACTACTACTCCGACAATTTAAAGGGCCGAGGTAAGGCTTGGTGCAACTGCAACTGCAGCTGTTGCTAGCTGATATGATTTTGATGGGAAAATGTGAAGACCGACTCTTCTTCTACTACTCTTTTTCTTGTGTGAGAAGACTGATTGGATGCATGCAATGTCTAGTAATACTATTGCCACTTGTAATCATTACTACTTTTGTTTGTTTTATGCAATACTACCTTTTTGATTGATTAATTGATGTTTCGAGAGTTTGTCCTTAAAGAACTTATTTTCTTTAATTTTTTGACTAAACTACACTTTCAACTCTAAACTTTACACAATTTTTTATGTTTATACTCTAAATTTGAAAAAGTGTCTAAGTACATTTCAAATTTTATTTTATCTAAACGAAACGAACACTTTTTAAATTTAACCAATCAAAAATGATCGACTAAACATGTAACGCTTATTATAGAAGGTTAATTTGGATGGATGACTTTGAAGTAAAAGTTAAGGAGTTATTCAATCAATCTTCACTCGTGTGGCCTTATCAGACAAAATCTCCAAATCAGTTTACATAGAGCTCGCGATTTGAAGCACAAAATTGGCCTTATTAAAATTTCCAAATCATTTGACCCAGAGCTCGCGATTTGACACAAAACATGTGCGAAAATTAGTGAGAACAACATATTCTTGAGGGATTCATAACAACGATGTTTATAGAGTGAATGGTATCCTATAACTTATAAGATAATTGGGGGTTGGGGTTGGGGGCGTCCGGTCTTATTGGCCAAGTACTAACGTCCGGTTCCTTTGTTTTTTTTTTAACCACAATTATAAGAATAAAAAATAAAAAATAATAGAGCAAGTTTGAACAAAAAACTGTAATTAGGGTTAACCTGTTTAATTCGAATTTTGACCAAACTGGTTCAACCGGACCAAACCAAACCAAACATAGAAGCGATTCCCGGTTCACCTGAAACAATTAGACAAAAGTACACTTTGAAATTATGGTTTTAATAAGTTATTCCAGATGCGAGAAGGAAAAGAAGAAATGAAAAAGACAAACATACCCCTATCAAATCCACACGTCTGGGAGTCCTGATCACTTTTAATCGGTTAAGTCCAAGAAGTGTGCGTTTTGTTTAGATTAAATGAAGTTTTGGGTGTACTTAGACACCTTTTCGAGTTTGAGTTGCAAACATCGACAATGGTGTAAATTTTGAGGTTCAAAGTGTACTTTTGTCTAATTGTTTCAGGTGAATCGGGAATCGCTTCTATGTTTGGTTTGGTTTGGTCCAGTTGAACCAGTTTGGTCAAAATCCGAATTAAACAAGTTAACCACCGATCAAATCGGTTCAACTGGTAAAACCAATTACATTGACCCGACGAATCATTTTTTTAATATTAAAATTAACTACTTTTAGTAATATTGTAACTCAACTTTATTATGTTTTAGTTTATAAAAAATGATATTTTTAAATTTTATTATTTATTATTTATTAATAATATATATTTTTATATATTTATGACGTTATCGATTCAATAACGGTTCAATCACTAATTGAACTAGCATGAGACTATTCAAAATAGTAATAAGCACTTTTATCTTAAGACGGAGGGAGTATATTAAAAGAAACAAATACAATTACGGTTTCCTAACCTATTTAGGTAATGAAATGAAAGAGAAAGTGGGGTGAAAATTTGTAAATAATGGAGACTGTTATAATTGCTCAATGTTTTTGTATGAGGTTATTAAAAATTAAAAGTTATATTTGTTTTTGGAGGAATTAAATTTACTTTCTCAAGAGATCAAAGGAAAGATAAAATCATGTTCGTGACATTTGTTATTGTAACACCATATGTACGTGAATATGAAAAGGAAAATGATATACATATTAATAAATATTTGATGAAATTGAATTGCGACTAATATACAAATGTATGTAATAAGATATAATAAATTAAAATAAAATCATTTTAAATTTATTTCTATCACATACGAGTTGTTGAGTTGGATTTGGCCTATATTTGAAATTCTAAGGCTTGATATAATAACGAAGACCTAGGCATGATCTAATAACAAAGACCATAAATAAAACTTAAACAGAGGCCAAACATCTTCTTTCAAATGCGTGGTAAGGTGATGCAAATGTTTGAGACTAGAGAGTTTTGAACACGATGACATTAGCCGTAATTTAATACATACAATATAATAATGTCTGCTCAGATGCTACATGAGAAAGAAAATAGAGTTCAGAGCGTAATATGGTAAAATATTATTATTAAAATATTTTCAAAAAATTAATTATCAAACAATATTTTTTTATTCAGATACAATTCTATTCAGATGCTTTACATTATTCAGATATCTAAATTGTTCAGCTCTTAACATATTAAAGTATCAATATGTATTCAGATCATGATTGTACATGTTACGCCTCTTATCTGGCCTTTTAGAGAAGGGGTATTTCTCAAAAATAAATTTCTTCAGCCTTTTACAAAAAAACACATTTAATTTTATCAAACACCACAATAGTCTATCATACAGGTAAGTTGATCCAGCCACCTCCGCTGGAAGGAATCAAGGATGGTCTTAATTTTATTAGGAGGACTCAAAATATCCAGGCCCGGCCCATGAATAACAAACATTGTTAGTTGGCGTCGCCCAGTCCTGATTATAGTCTTGGCATGATTCTAAGGGCTGTGTATTCAATTAAGATTTTTAAAGACTTTTAAAGATTTTAAAAGTTTAGTTGTATTCAATCAAGACATTTAAAGAGTTTATAAAAGTTTAGTGGTATTCAATTACAACTTTTTTTAATGTCTTTAAAAGTTAGGTGGTATTGAATTAAGATTTTCTGAAAGTCTATAAAAGTATTTGGGTATTCAAAAAGTCGTTGATTAAAAGATTTCTATCAAATGATAGACTTTGGCTGAGACTTTAGAAGAAGAATTATAAGTATCAACCCATATCCAAAGTCTTACCTAAGACCGTAAATAGTATAGGAAAATTAATTATTCAATCATCCATCCAGATTTGAAAAAAGCGGATATTATTAGCATTCGAAAAAAATGGATATATCCGTATTTTCGGTTTAAAGGTATCCAGTAAATAAACGGATACGAATACGGATATAAAAGCGTATTAAATATTCGATTAACATCCGTAAAGTAAATATATCCGTGAGATCTGGATATCCTAATTCGATATCCTAATCCGTATCCGAATAACTTATATATATAAATATATATATATATATATATATATATATATATATATATATATATACAATATACACACACATATTAATAACTTACATTCATTAATTAATCACTTACGTTCATTTATATAAGATATTAATATATATTTATATATATATATATATATATATATATATATATACACACACATATATTTAATAATTTACATTCATTTATACAAGTTATTAATATATATATATATATATATATATATATATATTAATAACTTACATTAATTAGTTAATAACTTATATATATGTGTGTGTGTATTAATAACTTACATTAATTAATTAATCACTAGCATTCATTTATATAAGTTATTAATATATATATATATATATATATATATATATATATATATATATACACACACACATATATAAATTAATAACTTATATTCATTATTTAATAACTTACATATATAAATTATAAATATTCATCCATAATCCAAGTATTACTTAACAAACATAAAAGAGACATCTACTTATTAATGGATATCTAAACATCAATAAGTAGAGCATTCATTCATTAATGAACTATACTTTAATTAAATTTGACAAAGCTCTAAATTGTGTTTTTAATTAATATGTATGATTTAAACTTTAATTTTTTTTTTTAAGTAAATATTTTGAATGCATTTTATATTAGGTTCTTGATAAACGAATTAGGATATTCGGATATCCGAATAATTTATCTATTCGGATAAAATAAGCGATATTGATATTATCCAGATTCGAATATTTTTCCTAATCTAGGATCGGATAATATTTTTAAAATTAAATCGGATCTGGGATCACGGATACGGATAATGCGAATTGATTTTTGGATACTGGATCTGAGATATACATATCCGTCCGTCAGATTATACACCACCTAGTCTTACCTCATCTCTAAGGATTTCTAAAGACTTCCAAATAAACGCAAAGGTGGATAGAACTACTTATTAATTGAACTTTGTCTTTTATTGGGTCAAACTAGTTATTTATTTTATATGGGCTAATAAATATTATTATGTGATGGATAAATAATTTAGTAAAATTTGGGCCATAAAAATAATTGAATTTATTATAATAAGAGAATTAACAAGATATATTAATAAGTAAACAAATAACTAGACATAATCTGAATTGGTGACAGAAAAAGTAGCCGTTTGAAAGCTTCCAATAGAAAGAGGAAAGAGATCCGTTCAGCAAATGTGAGATCATGAAACTCTCATATCAGTTGTTCAGTTGTAAAGATTATGTAAGTATAATATATGAAAATAGAAAATATATGATGTGTATGTGTATTTTTTTTTAGTTTTCTGACATTTTAAACGAAGGAAATTATTGTTAATTTTTGAGATACTTTAACATTTTAAGCGTACGCATATGCATAAAGTATATATAACTCAATGAAAAGTGAACTTAATTTTTGTATTGCGTTTGTAGTTTCTAAAATTTTATTGGTATCCAAGTATCCAAATGTATCATGAAATGAGTAGAATAATATGAACGCTTTCAACATATATAAAATCTCATGCCACAATAATATAAAGAGATTTACTCTAGTTCATGAAAAAAGAGGAAAATGTTGTACACATGGACTAATTAACAATTAATATAAGTTGCAAGATATATTAGAAGTATACAAAAGTTTATCACAGTCTTGATACAAAGTTTATAAAAGTCTGTTACTTATTTCATGGAGTCTATAAAAGTCATTTTAAAAAAATCTTTAAAAGTCATTAAAATTCCACAAATTCTATAAAAATTTGTCACTTAAAAAAAGTCTTTAAAAATCTTAATCGAATACACTCCCCTAAATGTTTAACCACCTAAAGTGAAGTAATAATTGTTAAAATGATACTATAGGAAAATTGTCTAGTTGACTAAACAAAACATTAATGAATTCTATATAAATATTTTAAATTATTAATTTTAAAGTTAAACTAGAGGGAGGAGGGAGTTGTCTAGATAAATATGATAATTTTTATTGAATTATGTAGCATCACTTATTTAATTAATTAATTGTTTTTATTTAAAAAAGATACTTTAGAATTTAATGACAATTTCGACATTAGATATTTAGAGGACGGAAAAGTACCAGATTCATGTGCAACATTTTGTCCCCCTGATTTCCTTGTGTTTAATAATACTCCAATACTCTAGTAAATGTAATTCCTTCTCTCTCATTATCTCATCCCCTTCTTCACTTTTACTCGAAACAACCATTCCATTCCATGGCTTCACCCAATTACCTCCTCTCCTTCTTCTTCTTCTCTCTTCTCTATCTCCTCCCCTTCTCCTCTCCCTCACCAGAAACAATAACCCTCTCTCTCTCCCCATTCACCATAACCCCATTACATACAAACACTCCATGCCAAAAGCTCAACCACCTCACTTATTCTTCTCTAGCCCGGGCCCACCAACTCAAAAACCCTCACCAAATCACTAAAACCCCTCTCTTTCCTCGCAGCTATGGCGGTTACTCCATCTCTCTCAGCTTCGGGTCACCCCCACAAACCCTGGACTTCGTCATGGATACCGGCAGCAGTCTGGTTTGGTTCCCATGCACCAATCTTTACCTCTGCTCCCAATGTAATTTCCCGAATGTAGACCCCACAAACTTTACAACTTTCAACCCCAAATTATCATCCACTGGCAACACTTTGGCCTGCAAGGATCCCAGGTGCGGGTTGCTTTTCGGGCCCGACGTACAGTCCCGGTGCCAATTTTGTGACCCAACTTCCGGTGATTGTACCCAGAATTGCCCAGATTATGTAATTGAGTACGCCTCCGGCACCACAGCCGGTCGACTACTATCGGAAACCTTAGTTTTTTCTAATACTACTAGTAATTTCACGGGTTTTGTTGTGGGCTGCTCAATTTTCTCCGACAGTCAGCCTTCCGGTATCGCCGGATTCGGCCGAGGTCCGGCATCTTTGCCGGCTCAAATGGGTCTCAAGAAATTCTCATACTGCCTTATTTCTCACCAGTTCGACGATACGCCGGAAACCAGCGAGCTAGTTTTGTTCCGCCGGTCATATTCCGGTAACGCGTCCCTCGGAGGTGTCAGGTACACACCGTTTCTCAACCCTTTGTCCCCAAATCCATCATTTCAAGATTATTACTACGTAAGTCTACGGAAAATTACGGTTGGCGGAGTTCACGTGAAAATCCCGAGAAAATATCTGGAGCCGGCGCCGGATGGGAACGGCGGGACAATCGTTGATTCCGGCATAACGTTTACGTACTTGGATAACGAGGTATTTGAATTGTTGACACAGGAGTTTGAAAAGCAAATGGAAAATTTTTGTAGAGTTAAGGATGTGGAAATTGAATCAGGGTTACGGCCGTGCTATAATATATCCGGTAAAAATGCGGTGGTGGTACCGGAATTATTTTTCCAGTTTAAAGGTGGTGCGAAAATGGCATTTCCATTGGCAGATTATTTTTCTATAGTTGATGAGACGCGTGTGGTGTGTATGACGATGGTATCCAATGATGTGGGTGCTACCAACGGGCCTTCCATTATTATTGGGAATTATCAGCAACAGAATTTTTATATGGAATATGATTTGGAGAGGAAGAGGCTTGGATTTAGGAAACAAATTTGCAAGTGATTTTTTTTTTTTTTTTAATTTCTTTGACAGTCTTAATCATCTCCATTCTCTTGATCAGTAGCATCTAGACGTGAGAGCATGTAATATATATATATATATTTCCACCCTACCTCTGAACAGAAGAACCCCGGCCCGCTTAATTAATTAGTGCTTGTTCCTCCTCCTCCTCCTTCTTGGGAGTGTTTGCGTGTTTAGAATTTTAGTGCATGATTTGGAAGTTTTAAAAACACTAAATGAATTTGAGAATTTTAATTTAAATGTAATTTATTTAACTTACAAATGTAAGTATTATTACTCCTCTAAAGTTTAATTTGAATTTATTTTTGAAAATGATGTGATGGTTTTGAGTGTCCAACGCTTGAAAATAATAATTATGTTGGATACGCTTTAAACCCTAATTATATGGAGTACTACTAATAATTTGAAAAGGTAGCTAGCCAGAGGCACGAGTACTGTTCCAACTAAAAGCAATTGCTAAAGTTGAAATAGTCATAAGCCAAGCCACTGGCCGCCTGGCCGGAGAAATAAATTTCATAAGGTAAACATTTCATATTCAGAAAATAATGAACGAGACAAGAATGTGATAAAGGTAGACAGACAGACAGACATTGGAGCTGTAAAATTGGCATCATATTGTTAACTTGTTCCTATTTTTCATTTTTTAATTGTTAATACTTAGAGCATTCATAATTCACAATCGTTTTTTCAATAAACTTTTTGGATCAGATTCTCTATGAAGATTTTTCTGTGAAGATCTTGTTGTGGGGTTGACAACACGTTAAAAAGGAGATTCAATGGTTCACATTTTTTTTTGTCTGTGTATCAAAACGACGTCGTTTTGATAGGAATTTTGTTACAAGTTAACAAAAAATTAGAAGCCACCAAACGCCGTTTATTTTTATATATAATTATTTTAAATTTCTTGATTATTCTGTATATGATTTTTATTTTATTTAATAACTTAGCTTACTATTAATATTAGGATAACTACAAACTTGGCTCAAAAAAATGAATAAATATATCGGTTATAATTATCGTTAATGTTTTCAATGTGGCTTTAGTTATATTTCGTTTATTATTGTTTTTGTTTGTTTATTTATATTATTATTATTATTATTATTATAATTTGTATTTATCTGTTCCATAAAAAGAGTTTATACTCATCATTGAAAATATTATTAGTATTTACTCTAACCATTGGGCCGTCTGGGTCAACCAAGAAAATTTTATAGACCTAACAATTATTATTATTTACATATTTCTTTATATCTTTTTTTATTATTAATAATCGTTTTACGTTACCTCTCTTAATCCACTGCTCAACGGAGATAATCAGCATCACAACTCAAATACTATTTTAAATGTACTCTTTTTA
This sequence comes from Panax quinquefolius, assembly GCA_020205615.1. Lineage (NCBI taxonomy): Eukaryota > Viridiplantae > Streptophyta > Magnoliopsida > Apiales > Araliaceae > Panax > Panax quinquefolius. The sequence continues at coordinate 110,391,370 of CM035170.1, read as the reverse complement.
CTTTACTTCGTTTGTTTGGTAAAAGTAAACGGCGTTTGGTGGCTTCCAATTTTCTATCAACTTATAAAAAAAATTTATATTAAAACGACGTCGTTTTGATACACAGACAAAAAAAGAGTTGTGAGTCATTGAATCTCCTTTTTAATGTGTTGTCAACCCCACAACAAAACCCTCACAGAGAAATTCTCATAGAGGATCTGGATCCAAACTTTTTATCTCCAACTTTGAAGGAATACATCAACAAATCTATTTTAATATCTATACAGTGTGACGCCCCCAAAATTAGGTATACATCACCCATCTTGGGTCGCCAGATACGTGATGCAATTCAAATACTGACTTACTAATACTGGTATAGTATACAATACGATGAAAACATAAACTGTGAGTTTGAATACAAATATTATCTACTAGAGATTATACAAACTCAAAAGGAGTCATCATTACAATTATTATCACACTATTTCACGAAATAGTGAGGACTACTAATCTTATCCTCTGGACCATCACTCCGTTCCCAGGCTCGTCCCGGCTATATTCTCATTTCACAAGAAACGGTGAAAGAAAGGGTGAGCTCAACTAGCCCGATAAGAAATATTATGACTAATTAAGATAATGCGAGAATAAATTATCATTAGCCTCAAATGATGTTAAACGATAAAATATAATGAGACATCAAGTTTAAGCTGCGGTGAACAAGCAACCCATTAAAAGAGTCGTATGAAAATAAAATCTACTATCTTTTATGATTAAAAAGTTTTTCATCATTTATTATCACGAGACTCGACAATAAATATTCCACATCATCGAATCACCCCGCACTACTACGGCCAAGGATATTCTTTAGTATCACGACCATAATTATCCATACACTACGGGCCAAGAATATTTGTGTATTCATTAATGATCATGATCATGCCAACAACCTGTCTATCAATGCACTACAGACAACGAGGACTTTTACCACATCATTTGTAACATTACGGCCATGATTATACCAAATAATCCCACAGTCGTAATCATACCAAGTCCATCTATGCCTGCGCAGCCACATATGACTTTCAACATAATATAAACATGAAGATGATGACAATGATATAAGAATTGAATAAAACAAGTTCAAGAATTAATTTGTCCAAGAACTACTAATGTCCAAATTGTCGACATGATCTTCGCTTTGTAGAGTAAAATTCAAGAATGATCGGAAGAATATTTTCATGAAAAGATCTTTGGATGAAGCATAAATATCAAGGATATTCTACTAATTTCATGGATTATAGAAGTCAAAACTTTAACCAACCGAGTATAATAAATAATGGAATAACAAAAGAAATCACCATGCATGCGGTCTTGATGATGGGTTATTCCACGAGAATACTAAATAACGGAACCGGTCGGTGAAAATTACATAAAGCGGGATGTTCCAATGAGAATAATAAAGAATGGAATAACAACGAAATCACCATGCATGCGGTGCTTGACGTAGACGAGGTTATTCAACGAATACTAATAAGATTTTAATCGGTCCGGCGTAAAACGTCTGATGTGAGGATATTCCAACGGAATAATAATAAAGAGCGGAACCGAATCCCGTAAAAACGCATGTGAGCAGGATATTCCAATGAATAATAAAGGCGAAATCGAATCCGACGTAAAACGCATGAATGGATATTCAGCCAAAATAATAAAAAGACTAGGAATAATAGAAGAATGTCACCAAGTATAGGGTGAGGCACGTATATCGAGTTATTCAAATGAGAATAATAAGCAATGGAATAACAACAGTTCTCTTCATGAATAAGAAAGAATAACACCCCTTACGAATCTGACAAATAATAATATTCCATACCTTAAGAAGAAAATCTTCGGATATATAAGTAGTGAAGTAGCCCAAAATTTTTTAAATAAAAGGAATTTCCTTTATTTATTATTTTGAAATAGTAAGGGTTGATTTGATTAATGTGGATAGTTAAGGGTTAAATATGCAAATATTTCAAATTAAGCAAGTGGTTATAAAATATTCATTATCGTCGGGGGAATATTAGTTTGGTGGTGGAATATTAAATGCTTTATCGGGGAATATTAAATGCAACAGGTAGCGACCATGTGTGAGCCCATGTGAAAAGTGATTGGATGAAGAAAGCGACAAATATAAGTTGTTTTTAAATAGCAGCGTAGTTATTCAGATTAATCTTTGTTGGAATACCGTTGGTTAAAACACACTATCTCTGGCGTTGTTGAGCGAGTGGCACTTGGTATTGCACCAATTATTGATTCTTACGTGAAAAGGCACTACTTTCGATAATGGTTCGATAATTCTTTATTCGATTATTTTATTGAGTTAATAATTCTTTGCGTTGATATTTTATATTCTTTGTTGTTTGATAATTGTCATTACGATATCTTTCATTATCGAAGCAATAATTCATATTATCTGAATAATATTATTAGATAACATTATTGGCAATGTCTAGAAAGTTACATCTAAGGAGAGGTTTGGTCACTAATTGCTTGCGCCGATGAAGAAAAATTCTTATTGGAAAGCCCCTCTTTCTGAGGAGCTGCACGGTTGTCGATATTGTGATTACATAATATTATTTGTGAATAATTAATTATTGATTTATATGATGAGAAAATATTGATTTTATGTGGATATAGATGGAAAAATTTTTAAAATGACAATTGTTGAAAATTAATATTTTATCTTTTTACGATAAAATAATTCGTTTAAATATATTATTTTAATAATATATTAGCGGTGATATTTTTACAACGAATGTGGGATATATGAGTATCTGAGGAGGAAGAGTATTTTTGTTTGCAATAAATGTTTAAAACATGTTAAACATGTCGGTGGACCCCATTTATTGGTGAAATTTGATTATAGCACAATAAAATCGCTGGTTTGTGGATTTGGTCAATTTCTATTTGGAATTTGGAAAAACTTTCTTCTGCAAAGTTGTAGAAATTGAATTTCCTATAAAAACTCATGAGATTCAATTTTCTGATGAAAGGGCTATTTATTATGAATTATTGAAGTTACGAAGCTCAAAAATAATTAATTTTTGTAAGTTTTAATTATTTATTTTATGAAAAACGTTTTTTATCATTTCTTTCTAGAAGGTGGCATGTGGGAAATGCTAGGATCTGAATTCTAAGGTTGGCGTATGAATTGATATATATATATATATATATATTTATTAAATTTTACTAACTTTTTTGGTGTTACAAGCGATTTCTATAAATAGGGTCTTGGTTAGAATTGAAAATCACACGAGCTGAAGTTTTCTCTCTATATTATCGGCGTATTCTTGTGAGTATTTTGAGTATACTTTGAGTATTGCTATCTGATTGCAAGTCAAATCATAGCTTTATATCAGGTGTTTAATTTAAATCTTGATCTTTCGAGGTAAGGGATATTATTTTTTTGTAATGATATTATTTCTTCATATATCATTATCTTTGAAATATTGATCTGAAGTTTTATCAAATTTGGAACTTTTTCATGTCGGGGTTACTATTCATGGGTCTTATTCATGAGTTCTTATTCACGATTCTTCTTATTAAGCGATTCTTATTCATTCAGATTCTTATTCACGATTCTTATTCACGAGTACTATTAAGCGAAGCGTGAAGATGTTTTTGTGGAATTTCTATCTTTTGGTGTCGATTCTTATTCACGTGTCTGGCACTTTTCATATCTGACCTTATTCACGTATCTGACTTATTCATAGAAAAATAAAATTTCTTCTTTTTGTCCAAAATATCTATTACGGATACTAACTTTCGATTGTATCCATGTTTTGATCATTCTTGAATTTTACACCACTATGATTATTTTTGAGGTATTTTTGGGCGTGGATAAAACCAAAATCTGAATCCTTAATCCTTAATCCTTGTCATTTTGTTTCCTTTGGATTCGTTTCTTTAAAAATATTTTTCATCATCCTCGGTCTTAAATGATGATATTATTGAATATCTTTGGCACATGGTCTGAAGATGAATGATTTCTGAAGAATATCTTTGGCACATGTAGTGCAAAGATGAGCAGTGTTGAGATGAACATGGCCAGGATTGATTAATATCTTTGGCACATGGTGCAAAGATGAGCAGTGTTTAAATGAACATGACCCGGTGATGAATATCTTTGGCACATGTAGTGCAAAGATGAATATTTGATTCGGATGTATATTGATTGATGTTCTGAGGATAAAATATTGATGATGGGTATTTAAATTCATAGATTATAGTAGATTTCATTCTCTCGTAACTCTTACATGAATTATTATTTCATTGCGAATATTGATCTGAAACTTGTTGTACATTGTATTACATCAGTTTTCCTGTTGAAGACTAACGATAATTTGTTGTATATTATCTTAGTCGTAATATTCTTCTTGGGCTAGTTAGTTGAGCTCACCCTTTTCCTTGTTGTTCCATTTTTTTTCTCGGGAGGCGAGAATGTAGCGAGTCTTAGTCGGGGTATGGAATGAAGGTTACAGAGAGAGTTGTTTAGTAGTCCTCACCATTTTTGTAAAATAATGAATCAATAATTATGATGGGGATTTATTTGCGTGTGGATATTGTCTAGAAGACAATATTATATTTAAACTCACGATATATATTATGTAAGTATTTCACCACGACATTTGTATTATTGAAGTTGTAGTTTGCTTTTTTTACCATGTATTTGGCGACTTCGAATGGGTGTTGTGTATACTATTTTGGGGCGTCACGGTTAATATCGAGCTTAGGGATATGATCTCTGGCGGAGATCGGGGAATAGAACTAGGAGGGAGGCAGAGTAAATCCTTGTTAGTGTGTGTCTACTAAGCTTATTTGTTAGTTGAGTCGATATATAGGGATATTATGTGATATATTGATTTCCTTAATTAACCCTTGTTTTATGGCGATGTATTTGAGAATGTCGTTGAGAATATTATGATGGAGTAAATGAGGCCAGTGGAGATGCTGTCTTTACCAGCGAGGAGAGCGTGCAGCAGTGGCAATGTTCCTCCTGTGAACAACACCATGGCGCGAGATGATGAGCGAGGGGATGTTTAGAAGCTTTTTGCGATTCATGCAAAATCGAGCGAGGAGACTTCGTGTTCAAAATCTGAGGAGAAATGATAGCAATTCACGGGTGGTCACGCGACCAGCGATTCGAAGTTTGGGACCACGAGTGCAGGGAAGCGGATCCGATTAAAGGCGGAGGCGTGGGTCGAAACAAATTACAGATATTCGATGTCTTGGGATGCGGAGAGACGAGAAGTTCCATTCGCCACCTTTATGTTAAAATGGCGAAGCGATTCTTGGTGGGAATACGTGAGGCGTACCCGTCCATTTTGCACTTTCGGCGTATGTCGTGGGAGCGTTTGAAGCAGCAGTTCAATAACAAGTACTTCCACGAAAGTATTAAATCGTATGAAGGAAGTGGAGTTTATTAGACTAAGCGAGAATAACATGGCGGTGTCCCGATCTGGCGAAGTTAGCGGAGTTATCGAGTTGCACCTCATTTGGTGGAGAATGAGGAGCGTATTATGGCGGATGTTTACGAGAGGTTTGAAACTTGACGTCGTCGATATCTCATTTCTCATAAATTTTCTCTCTATTGAGATGTTGTCAGCGAGGGCTCGGTTGTTAGGCGAGATAACGAAATACGTTCAATGAGGGACCATAACCGAGGATCATCTGAAGATAGATAGCGATCGTCGAATAACGATAACCGGCGGAGAAAGAAGAATCTGAACAAAGCGGTAACCACTCTGGTGGTAATCGTGGCCGTGAAAATAGAAGAAGCGAGTCGGGAGGAGATTTTAAAAGAGAGATTCAACAGCGACCATGTGAAGGCGTCGGCGCCCGATGTAGACTAGTTTTAAGGGAGGAGAAGCGACCACCGGTCGTATCTTCTAAATCAAATGCGGAAAAGAGGGACATATCGGTCAAAGCGCCCTAGCAGATTCAAGGTATGCTATAATTGTGGAAAGGAAGGACATATAAACTCGAGATTATGCGATGGCGAAACCTAGTTCGGTGAGGCGGTGACTCGAAAAATGTCCCGAAAAAGTCAAAGTCAGCGATTAGGGAAGAAGCGTTTGTTGTGGTTGGTCAAAATCGAGGAACGACGAAGTTAGCAGGTTAGTTAATTATAAATTCTTGCGAAGTATATACCTTACTAGATATTGGTTCTACCCCCATCTTTTATCTCTCTTACTTGCGCTCAGCGTTTGAACTTGACTACGGAGAAATTAAACTTTGACCTATCTGTGGAGACTCCATTAGGAGAAACTTTCATTACATCAGTTGTTTAAAAATCTTGCTTGATTCAGTTGGCACTATCACATTACACATTAACCTTATTTACATAGAGATATTTGCTTTTGATGTGATTTTAAGGTTAACTACTCATCATGCCAAATTGATTGCTTTTGTAAGGTTGTTAGTTTTCATATTCTAAGCAACTTTTTATTGAATTCAAGCAATCAAACCATTGTAGTCAAACATTTTCATATCAAGCCATGAAGTCGTTCGTTTATTACGGATGTCGAGTTTTCTTAGTCCGTGTTATGGATTTGAATAAAGACACGTCGATTTGAATAATATTCTGTTGTTATTGATTTTTCTGGCGTATTTCTGAAGAATTTCTTGGCTTACTCCCAAAGCGATATTAAATTTTGTATCGACTTTGAACCGGTACAAAACTCATTTCTAAAATCTCATGTCGAATGGCTCTATTGAACTTGAGTTAAAAATTCAACTATAAATTTGGTACACGAGCCTTTATTTTGTGACTTCCTTTGTGGAATTCACTAAGCGAACTCTCTGTGGGGGCGTCGTATTAGATGCGATAGTAAAGCGATAGGTGTCATTGTGACGTCTTTATCGAAGATTGGGATATAGTCGCGATTGAGAGCAACCTAAATCGATTATCGAAAGGCGTAGCTTTCTGAAGCTTAGTTGGTTATTATCGGAGATTCGTTGAAGGATATTCTCGAATCGCTATTCCATTAACGGTGACTCGTAGAGATACAAAATTCGAATGGAAGCGAGGAATGTGGGAAGAGCTTGAAGAACTCGAGAGGAGACTCATTTAACACGTATTACGATCGTACCATCTGGAAAAAGCGAGCGTGGTAGTAGTAGCGATGAGTAGAAGATTATATCTTGAGGAGCAGAGTGCGATGATGTCAAGTATCGCGTAGAGCCAACTTTAATAGAAAAAGTTAAGGTTGCTCGAGCCAGCCGGGCCGGAGTTGATCGTATGAAGAAGAAAAATCTGAAGGAGCTATTAGGGCGAGAATTGATGAAGAAGGAATACTTGAGTCCACTCTAGACTTTGTGTTCTAACGACTCGATTTGAAGTACAAGATTATGATGGAGGCACCTGTCGCCATTTGCAATCCATCACAGAAATACTAAAATGTATCGTGATCTTGACATACATTTTGGTGGAACAATATGAAGAGAGAGATTGCAAAGTTTATCTCGATGTGTTTAACTTGCCAGCGTGTAAAGGCGGAGCATCTTGTACCTAAGGGTCCGTTGCAACCACTTGAGATTAGGAATGGAAGTGGGAACACATTACTATGGATTTAGTTTCGGGTCTTCTGCGGTTTCTCAAGGCATCAATCTTATTTGGGTTATTGTTGATAGATTAACCAAGTCTGCTCATTTCTTCTGCGTCTGAGAGACTTATTCCTTGAGCGTCTTTCTCGTATATGCGTAAATGAGATTGTGAGATTGCATGGCATGCCGGTATCCATAGTTTTAGATCGTGACCCAAGATTCACTTCATGATTTTGGGTTAGAAAGCTATGAGCGCGCAATTTACTGATTCGGTTTGGCATACCATCCTCGAAGCGGATGGGCAATCGATCGAAAGGACTACTCGAACTCTTGAAGATATATTAAAACTACGTGTCCTAGATTTCAAAGGAAGTTGGGATAAGTACTTGCCATTGGTGGAATTCTCATACAACAATAGTTATTAAACAAATATAGGCATGGTTCCATTGAAGCATTATATGGGCCGAAAATGTAGTTTCTCGATATGTTGGGATGAGGTGGGTGAAGCAACATTGTTGGGACTAGAGTTAAATGCGTATATGACTCTGAAAAGATCCAATGATTAACAAGCGTATACAAAGCGGCACAAGATCGACAAAAGAGTTATCGCGGATCTTCATCGAAAGGGCGTGGAATTTAATGTAGGGGATCATGTATTGTTGCGAGTTGCTCCGTGGAAGGGAGTTACAAGATTTGGGAAGAGAGAAAGCTCGATCCACGATTTATCGGTCCATTTCAAATTCTTGGCCAGAGTAGGAAATGTAGCTATAGACTTGCGTTACCTCAAAGTATGTCTACGTGTTCATAATGTGTTTCACATATACGTACTTAAATAAATATGTGAAAGACCGAACCACGTTATAGAGTTAGAAGCCAGGACGAGATAGCCAGAAGACTTAGCGTGTGAGGAGGTACTGTCAAGATTTTGGATAGGAAGGAGCATGTCCTACTGTATGAAAGGTTATACCACAAGTTAAAGTTTTGTGGAGGAATCATGCTATAGAGGAAATGACACAGGGAGTTGGAAAGCGGAAATGAAAGCGAGGTATCCTCACCTTTTCAAAACACCGAATGCGTCGTCGTCGATTTAGAGGCGAAATTTCATAAGGAGGGAGGTTGTAAGACCAAAAAATTTTTTAAATAAAAAGAATTTCCTTTATTTATTATTTTGAAATAGTAAGGGTTGATTTGATTAATGTGGATAGTTAAGGGTTAAATATGCAAATATTTCAAATTAAGCATGGTTATAAAATATTCATTATCGTCGGGGAATATTAGTTTGGTGGTGGAATATTAAATGCTTTGTCGGGGAATATTAAATGCAACGGTAGCGACCATGTGTGAGCCCATAGCGGAAAGTGATTGGATGAAGAAAGCGACAAATATAAGTTGTTTTTAAATAGCAGGCGTAGTTATTCTGAGATTATCTTGTTGGAATACCGGTGGTTAAAACACACTAATCTGGCGTTGTTGAGCGGTAGCACTTGGTATTGCACCAATTATTGATTCTTAACGTGAAGGCACTTACTCGATAATGGTTCTGATAATTCTTTATTCGATTATTTTATTGAGTTAATAATTCTTTGCGTTGATATTTTATATTCTTTGTTGTTTGATAATTGTCATTACTGATATCTTTCATTATCGAAGCAATAATTCATATTATCTGAATAATATTATTAGATAACATTATTGGCAATGTCTAGAAAGTTACATCTAAGGAGAGGTTTGGTCACTAATTGCTTGCGCCCGATGAAGAAATTCTTATTGGAAAGCCCCTGCTTTCTGAGGAGCTGCTGGTTGTCGATATTGTGATTACGTAATATTATTTGTGAATAATTAATTATTGATTTATATGATGAGGAAAATATTGATTTTATGTGGATATAGATGGAAAAATTTTTAAAATGACAATTGTTGAAAATTAATATTTTATCTTTTACGATAAAATAATTCGTTTAAATATATTATTTTAATAATATATTAGCGGTGATATTTTACAACGAATGTGGGATATATGAGTATCTGAGGAGGAAAAGTATTTTTTTGCAATAAATGTTTAAAACATATTAAACATGTCGGTTGGACCCCATTTATTATTTGAAATTTGATTATAGCACAAAAAATCGCTTGGTTTGTGGATTTGGTCAATTTCTATTTGGAATTTGGAAAAACTTTCTTACTGCAAAGTTGTAGAAATTGAATTTCCTATAAAAACTCATGAGATTCAATTTTTCTGATGAAAGGGCTATTTATTATGAATTATTGAAGTTACGAAGCTCAAAATAATTAATTTTTGTAAGTTTTAATTATTTATTTTATGAAAAACGTTTTTTATCATTTCTTTCTAGAAGGTGGCATGTGGGAAATGCTAGGATCTGAATTCTAAGGTTGGCGTATGAATTTGATATATATATATATATATATATATATTAAATTTTTTTACTAACTTTTTGGTGTTACAGCGATTTCTATAAATAGGGTCTTGGGTTAGAATTGAAAATCACACGAAAGCTGAAGTTTTCTCTCTCTATATTATCGGCGTATTCTTGTGAGTATTTTGAGTATACTTTGAGTATTGCTATCTGATCTGAAGTCAATCATAGCTTTATATCAGGTGTTTAAATTTAAAAATCTTGATCTTTCGAGGTAAGGGATATTATTTTTTTTATAATGATATTATTTCTTCATATCATTATCTTTGAAATATTGATCTGAAGTTTTTATCAAATTTGGAACTTTTTCATGTAGGGTTCTATTCATGGGTTCTTATTCATGATTCTTATTCACGAGTTCTTATTAAGCGAGTTCTTATTCACGATTCTTATTCACGAGTCTATTATTAATGAAAGCGTGAAGATGTTTTTGTGGAATTTCTATCTTTTGGTGTCGAGTTACTATTCACGTATCGGCCTTTATTCACGTATCTGACCTTATTCACGTATCTGACCTTATTCATAGAAAAATAAAATTTCTTCTTTTTGTCCAAAATATCTATTACGGATCTTAACTTTCGATTGTATCCATGTTTTGATCATTCTTGAATTTTACACCACTATGATTATTTTTGAGGTATTTTTGGGCGTGGATAAAACCAAATCGAATCCTTAATCCTTAATCCTTGTCATTTTGTTTCCTTTGGATTCGTTTCTTTAAAAATATTTTTCATCATCCTCGATCTTAAATGATGATATTATTGAATATCTTTGGCACATAGTGCAGAAGATGAATGATTTCTGAAGAATATCTTTGGCTTTGTAGTGCAAAGATGAGCAGTGTTGAGATGAACATGGCCAGATTGATTAATATCTTTGGCACATGTAGTGCAAAGATGAGCAGTGTTTAAATGAACATGACCAGGTGATGAATATCTTTGGCACATGTAGTGCAAATGAATATTTGATTCGGATGTATATTGATTGATGTTACGGGATAAAATATTGATGATGGTATTAAATTCATAGATTATAGTAGATTTCATTCTCTACGTAACTCTTACATGAATTATTATTTCATTTGCGAATATTGATCTGAAACTTGTTGTACATTGTATTACATCAGATTTTTCCTGTTGAAGACTAACGATAATTTGTTGTATATTATCTTAGTCATAATATTCTTCTTGGGCTAGTTGAGCTCACCCTTTTCCTTGTTGTTCCATTTTTCTTCTCGGGGAGGCGAGAATGTAGCGAGTCTTAGTCGGGGTATGGAATGAAGGTTAGAGAGAGAGTTGTTTAGTAGTCCTCACCATTTTTAAAATAATGAATCAATAATTATGATGGGGATTTATTTGCATGTGGATATTGTCTAGAAGACAATATTATATTTAAACTCACGATATATATTATGCGTATTATTTCACACGACATTTGTATTATTGAAGTTGTAGTTTGCTTTTTTGTACCATGTATTTGGCGACTTTCGAATGGGTGTTGTGTATACTATTTTTTGACTTGAATTTGCAATATAGTTGACAAAAGTTATATCATTATTTCAAAGTATACTCAAAAATAAGAAATAATATCACAAGAATACGAAAAATTTTATCGATAATATTAAAGAGAAAAGGCTAAGATTGAATACGTGTGATTTACTCAATTAACTAACCTCAAAAGAAAAAGTTCCAAATTTGATAAAAAGTATATTTGATATAGAGAAGAAATAAATCATTTGAGTAACATCTTTACCAAAGATCAGTAAAATTTAAAAAAATATTAATATATATAAAAAGTATACTATAATTTCAATATATATATTAACTTAATTTTACTTTCTTAACTAGATTCAAATTATCAAAGCCAAACAAATGGTCCCCCTCACCAAAATCAATAAAAACGTTTTTCTTAATAAAATTAATAAAATTAATAAAAACTCCCAAAAATCGATTATTAGAATTTGAACATCAATAATTCATAATAAATAACTCTTTTATCAGAAAATTCGAATCTCATGCGTGTTTTATAGGAAATTCAATTCTCTACAACTTTGCGAGAAGAAAGTTTTTCCAAATTCAAAATGAAATTGGCCAAAAATACACAAACAGACGATTTTACATTTATAATCAAATTTCGATCAATAAATGGGGTCCACCAGACATGTTTAACATGTTTTAAACATTTATTGCAACAAAAATACTCTTCCTCCTCGTATACTCATATATCCCACATTCGTTGTAAAATATCACCATTATTATATTATTAAAATATAATAATACATTATCTTATCGAGAAAAAGATAAAATTTTAATTTTCAACAATTGTCACATTAAAATTTTCTCCATCTATATCCACATAAAATCAATATTTTCCTCATCATATGAATCAATAATTAATTATTCACAAATAATATTACGAATCACAATATTGACATCCGAGGCGGTTCAGGGAAAGAGGGCTTTCCAATAAGAATTTCTTTTCTTGGCGCGACAATTAGGTGACCAAACCTCTCCTTAGACAGAACTTTCTAGACATTGCCAATAATGTTATCTAATAATATTATTCGGATAATATAAATTATTGCTTCGATAATGAAAAATATTGTGTAATGACAATTATTGAAATAATGATGAATATAAAATATCAACGCAGAATTATTAACTCGATAAAATCTTGAACAATAATTCTTTGTAACCATTATTGAGTAGTGCCTTCTTACGTAAGAATCAATAATTGGTGCAATCTGGTGTCTTTTCTTGTGTTTTAACCAATTTAGTATTTTAACGATTATTAGCGGTAATTCAAATCTGTACGCTATTATTTTTAACCAACTTATATTTGTCGTTTTCTTCATCCAATCGCTTTTTATTATGGGGCCCACACATGGTTGCACGCCCGTCGTCGAATATTCCCGATAAGACGAATATTCCACGACCAAACGAATATTCTCCGACAACAATGAATATTTTATAACCACTTGCTTATTTTGAAATATTTGCGTATTTTACCCTAACTATCCACATTAATCAAATCAACCCTTACTATTTCAAAATAATAAATAGAAAAATTAAATTTCATTAAGAATAAGTTGGGGTCTTACAACCTCCCTCCTTACGAAATTTAAATCCTCAAAATTGACGTGTCGTGCACAGTGTTTTGAAAAGGTGAGGATACCTCGCTTTCATTTTCGTTTCCAATTCCCGGTCATTTCCTCTATAGCATGATTCCTCCGCACAAAACTTTAACTTGTGGTATGACCTTTTTGCGCGTGGGACATGCTCCTTCCTATCCAAGATCTTAACGGTACCTCCTCACACGTTAAGTCTTGGCTATTTCGTCCGGTTCTAACTTCTATAACGTGGTTCGGGTCTTTCACATATTTACTGAAGTACGGATATATGAAACACATTATGAACACGAGACATACTCGGAGGTAACGCTGAGTCATAGGCTACATTTCCTACTCGGTCAAGAATTTGAAATGGACCAATAAATCGTGGATTGAGCTTTCCTCTCTTCCCAAATCTTGTAACTCCCTTCCATGGAGCAACTTCGCAACAATACATGATCCCCTACACTAAATTCCACGTCCTTTCGATGAAGATCCGCATAACTCTTTTGTCGATCTTGTGCCGTTTGTATCGTTGTCGAATCATTTGGATCTTTTCAAGAGTCATATACGTCTTAACTTTCGGGTCCCAACAATGTTGCTTCACCCACCTCATCCCAACATATTGGAAGCGACATTTTCGTCCATATAATGCTTGAATGGAACCACACTATACTTGCACGATAAGCTGTTGTTGTAGGAGAATTCCACCAATGGTAAATACTTATCCCAACTACCCTTGAAGTCTAGGACACAGAGTCTTAATAGATCTTGAAGAGTTTAAATAGTCCTCTCGATTGTCGGTCCTGTTTGGGGATGGTATCTTAGAACTAAATCGTAAATCGGTGCCCATAGATTTTTGCAAGCTAACCCAAAATCTTGAAGTGAATCTTGGGTCACGATCCAAACTATGGATCTTGGCATGCCATGCTGAACCTCACAATCTCATTTACGTACATACTACTAGCAAGACGTTCGAGGGAATAAGTCTCCGTGTCGGCAAAAATGAAGCGGACTTGGTTAATCTATCAACAATAACCCAAATAGCATTGATGCCTTGAGAAGCCGTAGGAAGACCCGTAACGCAAATCCATGGTAATGTGTTCCCACTTCCATTCCGGAATCTCAGTGGTTGCAACGGACCCTTAGGTACTAGATGTTCGCCTTTACACGTTGACAAGTTAAACACATTGAGATAAACTTTGCAATCTCTCTCTTCATATTGTTCCACCAAAATGTATGTCAAGATCACGATACATTTTAGTACTTCCGGGATGGATTGCAAATGGTGTATTGTGTGCCTCCATCATAATCTTGTACTTCAAATCGAGTCGTTAGAACACAAAAAGTCTAGAGTGGACTCAAGTATTCCTTCTTCATCAATTCTCGCTTAGGAATAGCTCCTTCTTGTACTTTCTTCTTCATATACGCATCGACTCCCGGATTGGGGTGGCTTGAGCAACCTTAACTTTTTCTATTAAAGTTGGCTCTGTCTCGTATACTTGACATCATCGCTTTCGTTCCGCGTATGATCTTCTACTCAACGCGTCGACTACCCGTTCGCTTTTCGGGATGGTATTGAATAGTGTGGTAGTCGTAGTCTTTCAATAGCTCGAGCCAGCGTCATTGCCGCGTGTTGAGTTCTTTTTGAGTGAAGAAATATTTAAGGCTTTTATGGTGCGAATATATCTCCACTTTCTCCCCATATAGATAGTGCCTCCATATCTTTAAGCGCAACATTGCTTGACTCTAGATCATGAGTAGGATAATTCCTCTCATACTCTTTAAGTTGTCGCGAGGCATAGGCTATGACTTTCTCACGTTGCATGAGAACACATCCTAACCCTTTTCACGAAGCATCATTTGTAGATAACAAATCCATCCGAACCGGATAGTATTGTTAGAGCGGTGCCAAAATAAGTCTCTCTTAAGCTCTTGGAAACTCTTCTCGCGTTCTTCACTCCAAGCGAATTTTGTATCCTTCCGAGTTAGGCGGGTTAATGGAGTAGCGATTCGAAAAACCCTTCCACGAATCTCCGATAATAACCAAATTAAGCCCAAAAAACTACGTGCTTGATCACCGACTTCTGTTGCTCTAACTTTGTATTGCTTGATCTTGGCGGATCAACGGATACTCCATGTTTCGACACCACGCGCCCAAGGAATGCTACTTCCTCAAGCGAACTTCGCATTTCTTCAATTTGGCATATAGTTTGTTTTCACGAATCCTTTGGAGTACCGACTTTCAAATGGTGCTCATGATCTTTCGACTTTTGGAATATATGAGGATGTCATCAATAAAACAACAACAAAGCGATCCAAATATTCCTTAAATACTCGGTTCATCATATCCATGAAAGCCATGAGGAGCATTAGTCGATCCGAAAAGACATGACTAAGAATTCATAATGCCCATCTGAGTTTACGAAGGCGGTCTTTGGAATATCCTCGGTTCTAATCTTGGTGATGATATCCGAGCGAAGATCGATTTTGAAAAGAATTGTGCCCTTGCAATTTGGTCAAACAAGTCATCAATACGAGTGAGGATACCTATTCTTGATGGTGACATGGTTAAATTCCAGATAGTCGATACAAAATCGCATACTCCGTCTTTCTTCTTTCTGAATAAAAGCAGGAGCACCCCAGGAGATGTCTTGGGGCCAATGAAGCCAGATGTCCAACAATTCACAGTAGTGGACCTTTAACTCCTAAAGTTCAATAGGAGCCATTCGATATGGGGTTTTAGAAATGGGCTTTGTACGAGGTTCAAGATCAATAAAGAATTGAACTTCACGTTACGGGGGTAGGCCGGAAGTTCTTGAAATCGTCGAGAAAATCGATAACAACAGAATATTATTCAAATTTGGCGTGTCTTTATTCAAATCCATAACATGGGCTAAGAAAGCTTGACATCCGTTTTTCAATAAGCGAATAGCTTTATGATTAGATATACGACGATGATTGATTTTAATGGTTTAGTTGTTTGAATCAAATACTGACGGGTTGGTTAGGAATATGAAAACTAACAACCTTAAGAAAATAATCAATTTTGGCATGATGAGTAGTTAACCAATCAATCCCTAAAATCACATCAAAAGCAAGTATCTTTAAAGAGATAAGGTCAACGAGTAAGGTAATGGTGCCAACTTGAATCAAACAAGATTTATAAGCGATGGATGTGATGAAAATTTCTCCTAACGGAGTTTCCACAGATAGGTCAAAGTCTAATTTCTCCTGAGTCAAGTTTAAGCGTTGAGCAGCACGCGGAGAGATAAATGAATGGTAAGCAAATTATCAAGTAAGGTATAAACTTCGCAAGAATTTATAAATAGCTTACCCGTGATCACCTCGTTTGGGTTTCTCGCATTTTGACCGATCCACAACAAACGCTCTTCCGGAATCGTTGACTTTGACTTTTACTCGACGATCTTTTGAGTCACCGTCCCCATTGAACTAGGTTTCGCTACCATACAATCTCGAAGCGATATGTCCTTCCTTTCCACAATTATAGCATACCTTGAACTGTTGTGGGCGGTTTGGTGATATGTCCCTCTTTTCCGCATTTGTAACATATATGATGGGGTGGTCGTTTCTCCTCCCTTAGAACCCGATTCTTCTCTTAAGATTTGTCGTCTTCACATAGTCGTTGTTAAATCTCCTCTTTTTAAAATCTCCTCTGACTCGCTTCTTACATTTTTTATGGCCATGATTACCACCAGAGTGGTTACCATTTTTGTCCGTCTGTTTCTTTCTCCATTTGGTTATCATTATTACATTGATCTTATCTGGAACGATCCACGGTTATGGTCCTCGGTTGGCCGTACTTTCGTTATCTCGCTCTAATAATTGAGCCCTGCTTACAACATCTCCCAATAGAGAAAAAATTTATGAGAAATGAGATCTTGGCGTATCTGGGGTTTCAAACCTCTAAGAAACATCCGCGTCATCGTTCCTCATTCTCCACCGAATGAGGTCTGAACACGGATAACTCTGCAAACTTTGCCTCGTCTTTGAGACACCGTCATATTGTTTTGTTCCAATCGATGAACTCCACTTCCTTCATATAACGAACACTTTCGGAAAGTATTTGTCATTAAATAGCTTCGAAAACGTCTCCCAAGACATCTTTGAGTGCGGTACAGATGGATGCACTTCAGACTCCCACCGATGAAATCTGCCTTTCGCCACGGAACATAAAGGTGGCGAATGGAACCTTCTGTTCTCAAATGCATCCCAAGACATCGAATATCTTGGTAATTTGCTTGACCCATGTTTCCGCCATGATCGGATCTGGCTTTCCCTTAAATTCGGTGGTCCCAACTCTTTGAACTGCTTGCATTTGTGACAACCCGTGAATTACTATCATTTCCTCCTGTATTTTGAACACGAGTCTCCCTCAAATGCGATTTTGCATGAACTGCAAAAAAAACTTCTAAACATCCCTCGTTCATCATCTCGCTTTCAATGGTGTTGTTCGGAGAGAATATTGCCGACTGTTTACACGTTCTCCTCGTTGGTGAGTCTGGCGTCTCCACGGTCTCATTTCCATTGTTAATATTCTCGATCGACATTCTCAAATCTTGTCGTAAAACAAGGGTTAATTAAGAAATAAATATATCACATAATATCCCTATATCTTGACCAACTAACAAATAAGCTTAGGTAGGACACACTTTAGCGAAGGATTTACTCGTCTCTCCCTCTAGTTCTATTCCCGATCTCACTTGGAGATCATATCCTAAGCTCGATACCAACCGTGGCCCCCAAAATAGGTATACATCACCCATTCGAGTTGTCATTCGTAGATACGAAACAACTACAACTTTATTATTACAACAATAAAAGCGTGAGTTTGAATACAAATATTATCTTCTGTGACAATATCCATACTCAAATAAATCCTCATCATATTTATTGATACATTATTTTACAAAAAATGGTGAGGACTACTAAACAACTTTCTCTAAAACCTTCATTCTATACCCAGAAATTTACGTACTTTCGCTATATTCTCGCCTCACGAGAAAAAAATGGAACAAAAAGGAAAAGGGTGAGCTCAACTAGCCCAATAAAGAATATTATGACTAAGATAATATACAACAAATTACCGTTAGTCTTGACGGGGAAAAATCTAATAGAATACAATAGCAAACAAATTTTAAATCAATATTACATGTGAAATAATAATTCATTAGAAGAGTTAAGTAGAGAATGCAAACTACTATCTTCATGTATGAATTTAAAAGTCCATCATCAATATTTTATCCTGTAACATCAATCAATATACATCTGGAATCAAATATTCATCTTTTACTACGGCCAAAAGATATTCATCGATTAGTCATGTTCATCTAAACACTGTTCATCTTTGCACTACTACCGAAAGATATTCTTCTAAATAATTCATCTTTGCACTTCTGAGGGCCAAAGATATTCAATAATATCACCATTTTTTGGTGAATAGTGCAGATATCGTGAATAGTCAAAATTGATAATCGTGAATAAGTAACTCAAACACCAAAAGATATAAATTATATAAATTATACAAAAATATCTTCACGCTTATGAATAGCTAAATGAATAATAACTAAATGAATAAGTAACTCATGAATAGTAACTCGTGAATAATAACTCATGAATAAGTAACCCCGATATGAAAAAGTTCCAAATTTGATAAAAAGTTTCAACCAATATTTCAAAGATAATGATATTGAAGAAATAATATCATTTGAGAAGAAGATAACATCCCTTACCTCGAAAGATCGAGACTTAAATTTGAAACACCTGGATATAGGCTATGACTTGGACTTGCACCGCATAACAATACTTAAAGTATACTCAAAATACTCACAAGAATACGTTCGATAATATATAGAGAGAAAACTTCAGTTTCTGGTGTGATTTTCAATTCTAACCTAAGCACCCTATTTATAAGAAATTGCTTAGAACACCAAAGCAGAAAATTTAATAAAATATTAATATATATATTATAATTTCCTACGCACACTTTCTAAGATTCAAATTATCAGCCAAACAAATGGTCCCCCCTCACCAAAATCAATAAAAACGTTTTTCTTAATAAAATTAATAAAAACTCCCAAAAATCAATTATTCAGGAATTTCAGAACATCAATAATTCATAATAAATAACCCTTTTATCAGAAAATTCGAATCTCGCGAGTTTTTATAGGAAATTCAATTCTCTACAACTTTGCAGAAGAAAGTTTTTCCAAATTCCAAATGAAATTGGCCGAAATCCACAAGCGAGGCGATTTTACAAATTTATAATCAAATTTCGATCGATAAATGGGGTCCACCGACATGTTTAACATGTTTTAAACATTTATTGCAACAAAAATACTCTTCCTCCTCGTATACTCATATATCCCACATTCGTTGTAAAAATATCACCATTATTATATTATTAAAATATAATAATACATTATCTTATCAGAAAAAGATAAAATTTTAATTTTCAACAATTGTCACATTAAAATTTTTCTCCATCTATATCCACATAAAATCAATATTTTCCTCATCATATGAATCAATAATTAATTATTCACAAATAATATTACGAATCACAATATTGACAACCAGGCGGTTCAGGGAAAGAGGGGCTTTCGAATAAGAATTTCTTCTTCTTGGCGCATGAATTAGGTGACCAAACCTCTCCTTAGATGTAACTTTCTAGACATTACCAATAATGTTATCTAATAATATTATTCGGATAATATAAATTATTGCTTCGATAATGAAAAATATTGTGTAATGACAATTATTGAAATAACAAAGAATATAAAATATCAACGCAGCAATTATTAACTCAATAAAATCTTGAACAATAATTATCGTAACCATTATTGAGTAGTGCCTTCTTTACGTAAGAATCAATAATTGGTGCAATCTGGTATGCTTCTTGTGTTTTAACCACCGGTATTTTAACAATGATAATTCTGTAATAACTACGCCTAGTTATTTTTAACCAACTTATATTTATCGTTTTCTTCATCCAATCGCTTTCAGTTATAGGGCCCCACACGCATGCACTTTTTGGCGGCAAGTATTTAATATTCCCAGATAATACGAATATTCCACGACCAAACGAATATTCTCCGAAACCAACAATGAATATTTTAT
This sequence comes from Panax quinquefolius, assembly GCA_020205615.1. Classification (NCBI taxonomy): domain Eukaryota; kingdom Viridiplantae; phylum Streptophyta; class Magnoliopsida; order Apiales; family Araliaceae; genus Panax; species Panax quinquefolius. The sequence continues at coordinate 110,371,120 of CM035170.1, read as the reverse complement.
AACCACTTGCTTATTTTGAAATATTTATGTATTTTACCCCTAACTATCCACATTAATCAAATCAACCCTTACTATTTCAAAATAATAAATAGAAAAATTAAATTTCATTAAGAATAAGTTGGGGTCTTACACTATGCATAATAAAATATAATATATTCTAATTATTGTTATACAATAAAGCAGATAGCTTTATAAAAGTATTACATTTTTATATAAAAAAATTTTCTCATATTATTACATTAATAATACCAACAAAATTGAGTGACTTATCACGTAAGCATCAATAATCAATACGATGTCTTACTATGCGATCACGCCAGATTCTTTGTACTTTTAACACCGGGTGTTTCAACGATTAACGGAAAACTTCCGCCAAGTTATTTTCATAAAAGTATTTTTGTCGTTTTCTCGATCCGGCTAATAATTCCGCTTAAGGGGTCCACCAATGAATGTGCCGTTGTATTTAATATTCCCCACCAATCGAATATTATATAACAACTTGCGTACTTTGCAAAATTTATAAATATTACCTGAACTATAACATTATATCAATTTCACTCCATAATATCCAAAATAAGATTTATAAAAATTCATCTTTATTCAAAAGTTAGGGTTTTACAATCTCCTTTCTTATGAAATTTCACCCTCGAAATTAGGGTAATGCGTACTCAGTATATTGAAGAGGTAAGGATACCTTGATTTCATTTCGATTCTAACTCCCAAGTCATTTCCTCAACATCGTGATTTCTCCACAAAACTTTGACTTGAGGTATAACCTGGGGCGTAGAATATGTTCCTTCTTATCCAAGATTTGAACAGAACCTCTTCATACGTCAAATCTTCCGCTATTTCATCCGGTTAACTCAATAATGTGGTTCAGTCTTCCACATATTTACGTAACATGGATATGTGAAAAGCGTTATGAACACGAGACATACTTGGCGGTAAAAGCGAGTCTATAGGCCACAGTTCCTACTCGATCAAGGATTAAAAATGGGCCGATGAATCGAGGATTGAGCTTTCTCTTTCCAAATCTCAGACTCCTTTCCATGGATCAACACGTAACAACACACGATCTCCTATATCGAATTCCACGTCCTTTCGATGAAGATCAGCATAACTCTTTTATCGATCTTGTGAGGTTTTTATACATTGTCGGATCGTTTGAATATTTTCCGTAGTCATACGTACCCAACTCCGGTCCCAACAACGTTGCTTCACCCACCTCATCCCAACATACGGGAAACCGACATTTTCTTCTATACAACGCTTGAATGGAGCCGTGTCAATACTTGCTTGATAAGCTGTTGTTGTGGGAAAACTCCACCAATGGTAAGAACTTGTCCCAACTTCCTTGAAATCAAGGACACGTAGTCTTAATAGATCTTCAAGAGTTTGAATAGTCCTCTCCGATCGTCCGTCTGGTCCCGAGGATGATGATATGCCGAGCTAAATCATAAATCCGTGCCCATAGCTTTTTGCAAACTAACCCAAAATCGCGAAGTGAATCTTGGGTCTTGATCGAAATCGTGGATACTTGGCATACCATGCAATCTTACAACCTCGTTTATGTACATACGAAGCAGGACGTTCAAGTGTATAAGTTTCTCAGATTTGGTAAGAAATGAGAACTTGGTCAATCTATCAACAATGACCCAAATCGCATCTATGCCTTGAGAAACTTTGGGAAGACCAATAATCTTGAAATCTATGGTAATGTGCTCCCACTTCCATTCTGGAATTTCAAGTGGTTGCAATGGACCTTTTGGTACTTGATGCTCGCGCCGACTCGTTGACACGTTAGACACCTTGAGATAAACAACGCTATCTCTCTCTTTATATTGCCCCTACAAAATGTATGTCGAAGATCATGATACATTTTGGTACTCCCAGGATGGATTGCAAACGGTGTGTTGTGCGCCTCCATCATGATTTTATACTTTAAATCAGGGTCGTTAGGAACACAAAGTCTGGAGTTGACTCGAAGTATTCCTTCTTCATTGATTCTTGCTTCCGGCATCGCACATTCTTGCACTTTCTTCCTCATACGCATCAGCTCTGGATCTGTAACTTGAGCATCTTTAATTTTATCAATTAAAGTAGGTTTTACTCATATATTTGCCATCATCACGTGGGTCCCTGAAGTCTTTATCTCTATCTCCATCCTTTGCAAGTCATACAAAATGGGCCTTTGCGTTGACAATATTGCACTCGTACCCGCATATGATCTTATACTCAATGCGTCCGCCACCACGTTCGCTTTTTCAGGATGGTATTGGATAGTATGATCATAATATTTCAATAGTTCGAGCCAACGTCATTGTCGCATGTTGAGTTCCTTTTGAGTGAAGAAATATTTGAGGCTTTTATGATCCGTAAAGATCTCCACTTTCTCCCCATACAAGTAATGCCTCCAAATCTTTAGTGTGAAGACAACAGCTGCCAACTCTAGATCATGAGTAGGATAATTCCTCTCATATTCTTTGAGTTGTAGTGAGGCATAGGCTATGACTTTCCCATGTTGCATGAGAACACATCCTAACCCTTTTCCCGAAGCATCACTGTAGATGACAAATCCCTCCGAACCAGATGGTATTGTCGTAAGCAGTCTTTGAAATGAGTCTCCTCTTGAGTTCTTAAAACTTTTCTCACATTCCTCGCTCCAATCGAACTTTGTATCTTCCCGAGTCACCGAAAGTTAGTGGAGTAGCGATTCGAGAAAATCCTTCTACGAATCTCCGATAATAACCAATGTGTTCCGAGAAAGCTACGTCTTTCTATCACTAATTTAGGTTGCTCCCACTTTGAATAGCTTCAATCTTTGGGGTCAACAGATATTCCATGACTTGATACCACGTGCCCAAGGAATGCTACTTCCTCAAGTCGAAACTCGTATTTCTTCAACTCGGCATAAAGCTTATATTCACGAAGCTTTTGAGTATCGACCTCAAGTGTTCTTTCATGATCTTCACGGTTTTGGAATATATGAGGATGTCATCAATAAAGACGACCACAAAGTGATCCAAATATTCCTTGAATACTGGCTTCATCATATCCATGAAGGCGGCAGGAGCATTAGTCAATCTAAAGGACATGACTAGAATTCATAATGCCCGTCATCGGGTTCCGAAAGCCGTCTTTGGAATGTCATCGGTTCTAATCTTCAATTGGTGATATCTGGAACGAAGATCAATCTTTGAAAAGAATTTGGCTCCTTGCAACTGGTCAAATAGGTCATCAATACGTGGCAATGGGTACCTATTTTTGATGGTGACATGATTCAACTCCCGATAATCAATACAAAGTCGCATACTCCCATCTTTCTTCTTCACGAATAGAACAGGAGCACCCCAAGGAGAAGTACTAGGACGAATAAAGCCAATGTCTAACAATTCCTGTAGTTGATCAGTTTTTAACTCCTGAAGTTCAATAGGAGCCATTCGATATGGGGATTTAGAAATGGGTTTTGTACCGGGTTCAAGGTCGATACAAAATTTAATTTCACGCTCTGGGGGTAGGCCAGGAAGTTCTTCAGGGAATACGTTAGAAAATTCATTAACAATAGAAATATTATTTAAAACTGACGTATTTTTGTTTAGATCTGTGACATGAGCTAAGAAAGCTTGACATCCATTTTTCAATAAACGAATAGCTTTATGGCTTAAGATGACAGTGATTGATTTTAATGGTTTGGTTGCTTGAATTCGCATAATAGGTCGATTAGGAATATGAAGGCTAACAACCTTACAAAAACAATCAATTTTTGCATAATGAGTAGTTAACCAATCAATCCCTAGAATTACATCAAATGCAAGTATTTTTAATGCAATAAGATCGACAGGTAATGTGTGGGTACCAACTTGAACCAAACAAGACTTATAAACCGTGGATGTAATGAAGGTTTATCCCAACGGAGTTTCCATAGATAAGTCAAAGTCTAATTCCTCCGGAGTCAAATTTAATCGTTGAGCGCAAGTAGGAGAAATAAAAGAATGGGTAGAACCCAGTATCAAATAAAGTGTAGACTTATTTAGAGTTTATGATAAGCTTACCCATGATGACCTCATTCGTTCCTTGCTTTTTTTGGGAGGTCACAACAAACGCTCTCCCTTGTACTACCGGCTTTGACTTTTCCGGGACATCCTTTGGTGCCTCCATCCTAGCTGAATTTGTCTTCGGTGAACGACAAAATCGGGCTAAGTGACCTTCTCTTCCACAATTATAACATGTTTTGGATGACATCGCGCAATTTGGACTGATGTGTCCCTCCCTTCCGCATTTGAAGCATATGATAGGTGGTCTTTCTCTTTCCTTAACAACGGGTGCTGGTGCTGACGTCTTTCCATCATTGTTGAATCTCCTCTTCTTGAAATGTCTATTCTTATTATTTTGGCCCCGATTACCATCAAGTGGTTACCATTTCGCTTTATTGATTCCTCCACGCTTGTTGTCACCGCTTGATGATCGCTTCACTGGTATTATTATTTTTTTGCACGCTTCTCTTTTGTCAAGCGTTGACTCGTTATCGCGCTCCACCAATTGAGCCCTATTTACAACATCCTGAATACAAACACACGCTTTATGAGAAATAAGATGTTGACGTATCTCCGGCTTCAAACCTCTTAAAAACATTCGCGCCATTCTCTTTTCATTATCCACCAAGTGGGACGCAAACCGGGATAACTCTGTAAATTTTACCTCGTATTGCGACACGGTCATATTATTTCGCTCCAATTTGATAAACTCCACCTCCTTCATGTGACGAATACTTTCGGGAAAGTATTTGTCGTTGAACAGCTCTTGGAACTTCTCCCAAGACATCTTCAGTACGGCAGGTTGAGTACGTTTTACCGATTCCCACGAGTAATCTTCCTCTCCGCGTAACATAAAGGCGGCAAAGGGAACCTTTTGCTCCTCGGAGTATCCCAAGACATCAAATATCTTAGTGATCTGCTTTATCCACGCTTCCGCCATAAGTGGTTTTGGCTCTCCCTTAAACTCCGGTGGTCCCAACTCCTTGAATGCTTTAAGCGGTGACCACCGAGAGTTTCAATGTTTCCACCTACATTTTGGGCGGGATCCGCTCTCGCTGCTGTATTGCATGAATTGCATAAAGCCTCTGAACAATCCATCATTCATCATTTGGTCAGTGTTGTTGTTTGCATGAGGATTGTCGCCTTCCTGATGCACATTCTCCTGATTATTGATATATGGAGACTCAACGGTCTCTTGTGCTCCATTGCTATTCTCAACATTTTCGGATGTCATTTTCAGATACTGCCACAAAACAAAGGTTAATTGACATGTAACATAATATCTCTAAACTCTGACCAACCAATTTAAATACAAAATAAATTTAAGTAGGTCCTACTAGCGAAGGAATTCCCCGCCTCTCCCTCCTAGTTCTAGTCTCACATCTTGCCGTGGATCATATCCTAAGCTTTGATACCAACCGTGACGCCCAAAAATTAGGTATACATCACCCATCTTGGGTCGCCAGATATCGTGGTATGTAATTCAAATACAACTTACTAATACAACCGTCGTATACAATACGACAAAACATAAACCGCGAAGTTTGAATACAAATATTATCTACTAGAGATTATACAAACTCAAAAGGAATCCTCATTACAATTATTATCACACTATTTCACGCATATAGTGAGGACTACTAATGCTATCCTCCGGACCATCACTCCGCTCCCCGACTCGTCCCAAATATATTCTCATTTTACAAGAGAATAAAGAAAAGAAAGGGTGAGCTCAACTAGCCGAAGAAATATTATGACTAAGATAATGCGAATAAATTATCATTAGCCTCCAACAATGTTAAACCGATAAAATATAATAGACATCAAGTTTAACCTGCAGTTGGGACAAGCAATCCATTAAAAGAGTCAAGTAAAAAATAAAATCTACTATCTTTTATGATTAAAAGGTTTTTTCATCATTGTTATCACGAGACTCGACTTAATAAATATTCCACATCATCGAATCACCCCCTCGCACTACTGCCAAGGATATTCTTTAGTATCACGACCACAATTATCCATGCACTACGGGCCAAGAATATTTGTGTATTCATTAATGGTCATGATCATGCCAACAACTCGCCCATCAATGCACTACGGGCCAACGAGGACTTTTACCACATCATTTATAACATTACTATTACGATTATACCAAATAATCCTCGTCATAATCATACCAAGTCCATCTATGCACTACAGGCCCACATACGACTTTCAACATAATATAAACATGAAGATGATGACAATGATATAAGAATTCAATAAAACAAGTTCAAGAATTAATTTGTCCAAGAACTACTAATGTCCAAATTATCAACATGATCTTCGCTTTGTAGAGTAAAATTCAAGAATGATCGTAAGAATATTTCCATGAAAAGATCTTTGGATGAAGCCTTGAAATATCAAGGATATTCTACTAATTTCATGGAGTATAGAAGTCAAAACTTTAACCAACCGAGTATAATAAAGAATGGAATAACAAAAAAATCACCATGTATGTGGTACTTCGCATGATGAGGTTATTCCAATGAATACTAAATAACGGAACCCGTGTCAAAGCGAAATTACTTGCAAGCAGGATGTTCCAAATGTAATAATAAAGAATGGAATAACAACGAAATCACCGTAAATGCGGTACTTGGCGTGACAAAGTTATTCCAACAAAATACTAATAAGATTTTAATCGTGTCCCACGTAAACGCATGCAGACGTGATATTCCAATAGAATAATAAAGACGAGAATCAGTCCCACGTAAACGCATGCATACGATATATATTCCAAATGTAATTGTAAAGACGGAATAATAGAAGAATGTCACCAAGTATAGTAGGTATCATCATGATATCACGAGTTATTATTCCAATGTAATAATAAGCGATGGAATAACAACAGCTTCTCTTCGTGAATAAGAAAGAATAACACCCTTTACGAATACAACAAATAATATTCCATACCTTAAGAAGAAAGTCTTCGGATATATAAGTAGTGAAGTAAGCGAATACTTTCTTCTTTCTCTCTATAGTTTATCTCTCAGAGTTCAAGAAATTAAATAAGAAAATAATGAAGGAATGAACTTCTATTTATAGAAAAATGGTCTGCGATAAGAATTAACTTTCGTGAACGGTCCAGATTGATTTACTTTTAATCGGACGGTCCATATTTAAAGCAAAATCTTTTAAATAAAATATAATATATTCTATTTATAATCTAATAAAACGAATAACTTTATAAAAGATTTTACTACGCAAAACACTATCACGCAGCACTATGCAAACACTATATGCGTAATAAAATATAATATATTCTAATTATTGTCTAATAAAATGTATAGCTTTATAAAAGTATTCTGCTTTTATAAAAAATTTTTCCGTATTATTACATTAATAATACCAACAAACCGAGTGACTTATCACGTAAGCATCAATAATCAATACAAAGGTCTACTATGCAACTACGATATTATCAGACTTTTAACACTGGGTGTTTCAACAGCTTAACTAACGAAAAACTTCCGCCGTTATTTTCATAAAAGTATTTTTGTCATTTTCTCAATCCGAATAATAATTTCATTGTGGGGTCCACTGAATGATTGTCTTGTTGCATGCGAATATTCCCCGTTAAAACGAATATTCCCAATTAATCGAATATTATATAACAACTTACGTACTTTTGCAAAATTTATAAATATTACCCACAACTATAACATTATATCAATTTCACTCCATAATATCCAAAAATAAGATTTATAGAAAATTCATCTTTATTCAAAAAGTTAGGGTTTTACATACATGATTTTACTTTCCGGAGTAAGGGAGTCAAAAGACCATTCTCTTTATATATATAAAATGACATTTCACACTCTCATTTAAGTTGACAACTCATCAATCATACGCATCTTGACATAATTATCACATGACTTTTTTACTACTTCGTTTTCAAATTATAAAATTAATATTAACTTATTTTTATAAAATTAATTTCAAATGTATTTAAATTTAAAATTGATATAAATTTATTTAATTTATGTCCATGTAATTATAAATATTATAAAAGTACTATTAATTATAAAATTTATTATTTTCAAAACTTAGATAAATCATATTAATTTTAAATTTAAAAATATCACAAATTAACGTTTTAAAAGTTAATATTGATCTTATGTACATTTGCACCTACAATCCATTGAAAATTCACTCCATAAATTACTTAAAATTTAAAATAAAATAAAAATTATTTTACGTTGAAATACAATTGATACATTATATTCTCTCTTTTATAATTATAAGATTATTATTAATTTTATAAGTCAATTTGATGCATTAATTCTCAAATTTAATAATTTTGCTAAGAATTAATTGTAAAAATAATAAATTTTATAAGTAATAGTATTTTTTTAAAATAAATTACAATATTTATTGATTAAATTTATATTAATTTTAAATTTTAAAATATGGCATACTTACTTAAAAAAAGATTAATAAATTAATAGCGATTTTATAATAAAAAACATGAGGTCGTAGTATATTATATATATCAAATAAGCTTTAATGCATGAAATCAATACAAAGATCAAATAATTACAACTGTCAAAATATGCTTTGATTGGTGGCGCTTTTTAATTTCAAATTTTTTTATTTAAGGAATCAATATAAGGAATCTGTTTGGTACATAGTGAAAAAATTGAATCTCTATCCTGCATAATGACCCAATTACACTGTAGAGTAGAAATAAAGATAAAAAAAATTGTTGTGAATGATGTTATGTCATAAAAGAAAAAAAAGAAAGGCATTTGCAGCATCATGTACCTGATCTAATCTAATCTAATAATTATGGTCCATGCACCAACATAAACAACATTATACACGTTTCAAATTATATACTATGAAAACCTTTAAATATCCTGAAACATATATCACAGCTTGCAATTATTAAATTTGATTTCATACAGTCCATTAAATTTCAGCTTAAATAATTCAATCCATGACACTCTTACAACTTTCGCACCCATACTCACTCAAAAACGACCTAACCAAAAAAAAGCTAAATCCTGAAACTTTTAGAAAAAGGTTTTGAGAATTGACAATTGAGTAATGTAGTTGTAGTAATATATATATATATATAGGTCGGATCAGGTACGGACTCTCGGATCGGACCAAAATTCGGATTTTTTTTTTTTTTTTTGCTGTTTTTTTTAAAACAACTAAAAATAAATAAATAATATTTTATGGAATTGAAATTTTTCCATAATACAGTGTTTTGGATGTGATTTGTGTCGTATAACAAAAAAACGTGTATATGCGATGCATGCGGTATGTACCACCATTTTTAGTATAGGTATTCAAATCACGCCTAAAATATTATATTATAAAAAAATTTTAGTTCCATAAAATATTAAATATTTTTTTAGTTGTTTTTTAAAAAAAAGCAAAATAAAAATAAAAATAAATTTAGGTCCATTTTTGATCAGGTCCGGATCCATTCTATATACTACTCCAATTAATTAGTAATATTGAGTGCCGGTGAAACCTAGCTAGCTAAGGCACGTGATAAACGAAAAACAAAAGAAAATAAACCTGAGTTGTAAAATTAAGTCAGCAGCCCCCACACTTCACATGGATTGGGCGGCCTACTTACTAGTATTATTATTATACTCCATTAATTAATTTTTTGTATTTTAAATCTCTTCTTCTACACTAACTAATACTCCTATCTTGAATCACAAATTCACTCATTATGCAGTAAGGGCGGAGCCAAGAATTTATTTCTGACTATCAAGTACCAATATTAGATAGAAAATGTCTTTCACTAGTTGATGCATTTTCTCTTGATTTAAAGAAAAAAAACAAAATTTTTTCTCCCTTGCTCCTTGACTTTCTATTATGACTTGTTCAAATTGAAAATTTTCAAAACCTAAAAATTCAAAAATTACCTTCAAAGTTCAAATTGAAATTCTCTAAAGTCAAACACTAAATTGGTAGAATCAATTGGCATGAATACGTGCAATATAATCAATCAATTATACTCATCTTCAACCCTATAAAATATTCTAGCCTAACATGCTTGAAATTGGAACACAAAACATAATTAAATAATGCATACATAAATAAGTAAAATATTTATTTCAATGTACCAATTAATTGAATAAGAAAATAAAATAAATTCTGAATTTCAAAACTCAAAAGTGTACTGTTCCAAATAAGAAACAATGATATCCTTAACATTCAAAAAATAAAGAACAAATTGAATAAAAGAATGATGCTCATCAATTGCTAAAAAAAAATAAAATACCCATAAACTAGTATACAACAAATATTTATTATTAAAACAAAAGGCACTACATACTGACCTCATACAGAAATTTCACAGAGTCCCTCTCAACTTAGCCGCCAAAGTCACATAGCAAAGAAAAAGCCACAACTATCTTCTATTTAACAAAATAGAACTGATTTTGAATTTTCCGCTCACCCTCATAAATCATCTGGGCCGTCCAAAGTTTGAGATAAATCTCACCATCCATATAGTGCCGGAGTCACGGGACATAACTAGTTAATCAACAAAACAGAAAAAAACCAATTTAGATAAACCATCTTATCAATTAATACTATAAAAAAATTAAAAAAATAAATTAAAAAATAGCCCAGAAATGCCAAACCCAATTTGAATATGGGAAATTGAGAATTACAAGAAAATGGAGATGAAATGAACTACCAAAAAACCCACCTACAAATACATAATATTTTCAAATTATAAGCCACAAGGCTATCTTTTTAATTAGATAGATAGCATCTAAAAGTATCTGCCTTTACTTGCTATCTTCATCTAATATCTTCTCCCTGATTCCTTTCTTTGACGCAGCTCTCTTTTTCTTCATTCATTTAGGAATTAGGGCATCCTGTAAATGCCTTTACATGTACTCTGTCAACAAACTAGACAATATGTATTCAGTATTCAATGTTGGGTTGGACCGTTGGGCTATTAAAAGTATATAACTTATAAGTACTAATATTATAACTAAAAAAACTTCACCCGGGCTAGAGCCCACCCCACCCCAAGGGTGGCTCCGCCCCTGTATGCAGTGCTGTCCGCATACCACTTCGATTCATAATCCTCTCGTCTTGTCTCGTCTCTTGTTTATTTACAGTCGTACTATCCGTGCCTCCGACACTACGTACGTACGAAGGGAAAGAGAGATTGTCAGCGCTAGATAATGGAGGAGGTAGAGGGCGAGCTCGGGAGGAGGAAGAACGGAGGAGGATCTGAGAGTGAGAGAGATCAATTTTTTATCCTTTGAAGTTAAAGTAGATATAATGGACGATAAGATTTATCCCAAACTTTGGATGATTCTGATCGTTTATTAGTGAACGAAAAATTCAAAATCAATCGTGTTTTGTTAATTTGATTTCAAGATGTTTGTAGTAACGACTTATCTTTTTTATGGGTTTCTTTTATGTCTTGTAAGATACGTTCTCATTTTTTAAAAAAATATTTTTTGACGACTGAGCTTTATTTCAATTTACATTCCTTATTTTTGTGGTTATTTACTCATTTTATAATTAATCGAATTAGTTTAATTGTAAATGTACGTAATTCTATATATGTGCACACTTAGGGGGGTGAATAGGTATCTCAGTTAAAATGAATAAATTTTTATTTTTCAGTCTAAAACAGATAAGTGATGCCAATGACTTTTGATGTCTGTTATAGAACAAATTTTACTTTAATTATAATGGAGATTGGAAAAAATAGTGAAATTCACTTAATATATAAGCAGAACAGAACACTATTGTGTAGATGTGTTTAAATGCATAGTGAAATTTAAATGATCAAATCACAAGAAATAGCAAACCACAGATACAATATTTTTTATGTGGTTCAGACCATATCTTTTAATCTAGCGGTCTAATCCACATCCAATACTAATCGGTATTGGAGACTCTTTTAATTAAATGAACTGTTTAATACAAAATACAAAAACTCACTTTTCAAAGTAGCTTTGCACTGAGATGAACATTACTGTCCCTTACACCTTTGCAACTTTTGCACTTCTGCAACCTTGAAAGCTCCTTTTGAACAGATCTTATCCACTATTGGGTCGATCAAGCCAAACAAGGCTTGAACTCATAATTTAATAGAAAGAATTTTGACTACAATGGACTCTTAATTTTCAGCCAAAAAGAATTAACAATCAATACAATAAAAAGCTGCAAAATAGTTTTGAAAAACTCCTGACTATCTATGTAATATAATTGATATAAACTCTGTTACACGCCGTTTCTGAGTTTTGAACAGAAAAGAAAAGAATAGAAAACTTAAATTAGAACAGAAAAGAAAAGAATAGAAAACTTAAAGTTTTCCATTGTGTTGTTTCTGAGTTTTTAATGGAAAAGGATAGAAAATTTAAAATTGAGGACATGAGTTGTAATTTAAAATTTATTATATTAAAAGTTAAGGATAATATGAGAATTATAAAAATATTACTTATTCTAATTTCTTTTCCGTCCAAATCATGCTAATTTTGGACGGAAAACTTTGGCAGGAAAAGTGGCCAAGTTTTCTATCCATTTCTTTTCTTTTCCGTTTATTAAAAAACTCAGAAATATAAGAATTGGAAAGAAAACTTAAATTTTCCATCATTTCTTTTTTTTTTTTGTCCATTTTAAAACTCAAAAACAGAGCGTAAGTATTCTGCATCTTTTAGCCGAGAAGAAAGAATATATACCGAAGAGACTAACGGCTAAAAAAAAAAGTTGTTAGCATAAAAGACTTGGATCAATTGAAAACATAAAAAACTTGGATCAATTGAAAAATCTTATGATTCTAGCAATTTGTTTTATTTAACGGATATAAGATATTCTATACAACAACTTTTTTAAATATATGGTTTCTAAAGCAAATTAAATAACTTAATACAAGGAGAGAAATAGTCTGATTTAAAATATCCCAACAAATTACCCAATTATGATGGATTCCTTAATAGACTCCTAATTAATTAAATAAGATTGCATATCTTTATTTTGATTCTAAATATAATATATATTAAAGAAATCTTTCCGGCAATAATAATACCTTGAATTTAAGATATACAATCCTAAATGTTTCTTGGATCCAATAGAGAGATTACTAATGGACTATCAATTTAACTTGGGCCGACAAACAAAGCAATCTATAACATAATAAACTAGCCCAAACAAATCAAACAAGACCATTAAGATCTTCACAAACACAAAATATTTTCATCATTAAAATCACAAAGGATATAAACCAATGTAAATTCATGTTATATATATAGTATTGTACTCCATCAATTAATTTTGAAACAATCTCATCGGTAAAAATTTGCTTAGTGAAGTCAAAACAGAGAGAAATATTTTTTAACTAATTAAGTAAATTTAATATTTATACAGATAAGATATGTCATTATTTAAGTCAAAATTACATACCTTTGATCAAAGTTATAGATAAAGTATTTAGTGTGTCACATTGCTAAAAAAATATTTAAATTAAAGATAATAAAAAACATTAAACATATATAGGGCTTGTTTCGTTACTGAAGTTTGGGGTGTCTGGGTCAATGGTGTTTGATAAATACAAATTTGTGAGTTAAATTAAAATAATAAATTATGTAGACAAATAAAGTTTCAATTGTGTTTAATTTATAAATCTGAAACTCCCCAAAAGCTGGCTGATGAACATGGACGTTGTATTTGAATGACTTGTGTCTGTCTGGTACACTAATATTTATTTCTGGACCAACCGAAGAATAGCCCAAACTTTTCCAACACAAAAAAGGCAATCCATCTATTTTGCCCAGACAATGCTCAAGCCCATATAACTAATTAAGTAACTAAGCTTCACCAAACTTTATACCCGTGAAACGGCCCATGTTCTGTGTTTGCGCCAGAGCTCAAACGAACCAGCAGCAGCACCACCAAATCAAAAATTCACACTCCGGTGACAGATATATATATATATAGGGAAGGGATCCTGTTCCGGACTCCCGGACAGGTTTAAAATCCCGACCCTTTTTTTTTTTTAAATAACTAAAAAAAATAAATAAATAATTATGAAACTTGAATTTTTACATAATACAGTGTTTTGAGTGTGATTTAGATACATATAACAAAACATGTATGTACAGTCTGTGCCACAATTTTTTGGTATACGTATTCAAAACACGCCCAAAACATTGTATTATGGAAAAATTTCAGTTCCATAAAATATTACTTTTTTTTTAGTTGTTTTAAAAAAAAAGCAAAAAAAATAAAATAAAATTTTGAGTCCGTATTTTAAGCCTGTCCGGGAGTCCGGACAGGATTTTTTTTTTTCTCTCTCTCTCTCTCTCTATATATATATATATAGAGAGAGAGGGTTTTCCAAGTAAGTTGCTGCTATATTACTCAACTAGCAGGTCCCGTGCCTCCGGCACTGTATGGACGGTGAGATTTATCTCAAACTTTGAACGGTCCAGATGATTTATTGATTGAGCGAGAAATTCAAACTCATTTGTATTTTATTAGATAGATGGATGGTGGGATTTATTCCAAATTTTGGACGGCCCAAATGATTTATTGAGTGAACGAAAAATTCAAAATCATTTGTATTTTATTAGATATATTATTATTTCTTTTAGCTGGGCTAAAATTAGTTTGCCTTAATTTGTCGCCGGACAATCATTTGAGTGACTATATATTAAGTATTGATTGATTATTCTTCCCGAACAAAGTCTTTTTTTTTTCCCTTCTACCCATTGCCCATGCTATATCTATATTTTCCCCACCGATTATTTATTTACTTATTTTTATATATTAATAACTTAACTACACCTCTGATTTGCTCAATTGAAAAAAGAAAGAGTCAGGCTCAGGCATACTGCAAACATGAGAAATAATAAAATTGGTGCAAGGTTGATATTTGTAGAGCATAATTACATGTTGAAGCGTCTAAAGACTTTAACCCGGTACACTATCGTACACCTGATGGACACCCCTACATGTAGGGATGAGCATTCGGTTATAATCGAAATTAACACTGTTTTGATATCCGAACTGTTAACCTAATTAAGAGATAATCGAATTACCAAATTTACTATTCGGTTAATAACCGAAATAAAGGTTTCATACTTGCAGGCACTAGAAAACACAACAACATGCCAACATGAAGCACAACAGATGAGCCAGAAGGCCAAAAGCAGGTCAGACCCCTCATGTGACCCCCAAAGACTTTCCACTAAAAAAAACTCTTGTTACAAAACTCGCACAAAAATTTATGTTCTTCATTTTCTTCCATTATTTGATTCACAAACAAATCCTCAATGACCATAGATAAACAAAAACTTAGATAAAGAAACAAATTAACAAAGAAACCTAAAATTCCCTCGCAAAATGCTAAATCTCTATATCTTCACATAAGAAAATCTGTCAAAGTGGGTGCGTCGAATTTGTCAAAAATCTGGAAAACCGATTCAGACTAGTCACATGCACGAATTTGCTGGAATTTTGTGTTAAGAATTTGACAATGGTCAAGGCATAAGAGTTGTAGCCCCGGAAGTTAGCTTCGCGTGGGCGCAAGAATTGCTCAAAATTGTTTCGAAACGAAAAAGTTATGACTGTTTTAGCGATAGAAGGTAAAGTTGGAAATGAATTGGAAACTGTTATGAACGTGCACTTTTGATGCACTGTTTGGGATGCCTAATGAACCCGAATTGGGTGAGTTGTATTTTTTAGAAATAGTCTTACATACCATATATATCATATTCAAAAATGAGCGCGATTCAACATGCGAGCTAAAAATGGCAAAATTGCAAAGTAGCCGCGTCATGAAGGGGGTAATACCATACAACAACAACAAGAACACACAAAGACATCAGCAGACAGACACAAGGCAGAGCAGTTGGTCGGAGCTGTTTTGGCCTCTTGTTTAAAGCATCTAAGTTACCCAAAATGTTCGGTTAGCATTTTTTAAAATTAGATGGGAATAGCACCTATAACATATCCAAATTGGGATGAGATCAGATTAACGAATTAGGAATTAAAAAATCGCGAAAACGACGTCGAGTGCTTGGGATTGCCTAGCCAAGGCCAAGCCCATTGAAAATACGTCGAAGCCACGCAGGCCAAGCTTCTTCAAGCTCCCAGCTCCCAATGCAGTGGTCTTTATTTAGATTTCGCAATGTTTTGGTTCGATGGTTTTGATGATTTAGTTTATGTGAATGAAATAGAAATAAAATAATATAAATGCGTGAAATGATTTAGTATTTATAATTTATATATATAAATAATTATAAATGCATTTAATACATAAGCTAAACTACTAAAACGCTTTAGTTTACATTAAAAGTATGAGCATTCATGAGATATGATATGAATGGTTATATAAACCAAGCATGTAACGTAATGATATGCTAAAGTCGTGCCAAAACCTTTTAAAATGTAAATTAATTCGTTCAATATACAAAAGAAGCAATAAAAGTATTATGTAAATGTAAATTTACATATGCAGAGCCTATTTGTGTAATGAAATATAAATAGAGTTATATATTAAAATGGGATGTGTTAATATTGAACGTAAAATTTGAAAACAAAAGGGTTTTCGAAATACAATTTTTTTTTTATTATGAGAACAGAATCAAGAATTTATTAAAGGACATGTATAAAACTAATATACATATCATGAGAATTCAATTTATTCGCGAGAGTGAACATTAAACTATGGATACACTAAGTAAATTAATGATACGAGACGTCCGTGTACGCAATTATAAAATGAGTTAGTATATGGACTAACGCAAGGATATAAAATATGAAGCTAAGTTATTAATAAAGTAAAGCATTCGCATACGTGGCGATAACATGGTTTAGCACATTAACTATCAAAAAGACATGGAAATTACAGAAGTTAAGAAAATGATGAGATAAGCTATATATGTTTACGCTATAAAAGCTATTTATAAACTATATAGTCCTAAGTTTACAAATAGAGGCAAGAAATATTTCTATAAATAGACATAAATAGTTTATGTTTTGAAATGAAAAGTATTTATATACTAAAGCCATGAGAGAATCTTTTTGGGCATAAAAAGGGTTATAATGAACGAAAGTTTCTAAAGAAACGTGAAATAGTTTTAAGACAAGAACAAATGATTATAGTTAATGTAAATAAATTAGTTTACATTGAGTATGTGAATTTAGTATGTGGAACTAATATGTGCATGTATGTATCCTCAATTTATGTAGGATCATCACAAAGCGGATAAGTTATAACATTAAACAACACTCAAGGCAAGTCTTCCAGTTTCTTTGTGATATTATAAATTGGTTATTGTATGAGATCTTTAAGAATATGTTGAATTACATGCTATAAACTGTGAAAGTCAGTATATGACTAAGCTGATTAAGTTATGAAACTCAATATGTATGTGCTATATGATATGAACATATATTGTTTAAAGTGATGATGCATGAATGGTACAAAGGATTATAAGATATATGTTGAGCATGAAATTATGTGCTATGTGTAGCATGAAAATTATTAGATTTGCTGAGCTGTCGAGCTCAATCTTGCAAAAATAAACTTTTTGTAGGTACGAGATTCAATGATATAATGATTAATATTTGGATTATATGGATAAGAAGAGTAAAGGAATACTGTTTCCTTTAGTTGAAACTTAGATGATACTATGATAATGTTGTACAAGATGCAGATGTGTAAATTTCTGAGATATTCAATAGAAATAGAATATTTGTTTGAAGTATGTTGTGATGATTGCTTTATAAAGTGAAACAATGGGGTAATAGTATTATACAAGGAAGATTGTGTAATAAGAATGAGTTTGTATTTACTCTGATAAAGGAATCATTAAATAAAATTGATTCTGCAATATATGTAATCGTAAAGTTGCGATTCAGGAAACGAAAGAAAGAAAGAAAGAAAAGTTTTAAATTTTTCCACATTTTTAGCTATTTTAACTTTAAATAATATTTTAAAGCTAGAACAAGATAGTATTAATGCACAAGATCAGGAAGGGAAATAGTCCTAATTTTGGGGTCGTCACACCTTCCTTGAAACGCTTAGCTCGACCTCTCGTCATAGGTCCAATTGGCACTTGCACCGGGTCTGATCCACGACCTCCATTTGTGTCCAAACTAGTCATGTCCTTATCATTCCTCTACTCTTGAAAAAGATTTGCCTTTAAATCATCACCTACATCAAATGGACTAAGATAAGACACATTGAACGTTGCACTAACTGTATACTCACCTGGTAAATTCAGTTTGTGCATTGTCATTAATGCGTTCTAGCACTTGAAATGGACCATCTCCCGTTGGAAGCAATTTAGACCGTCTTTGAGTCGGGAATCTTTCTTTCTTCATATGTAACCACACCTAATCTCCCGGTTCAAACATAACTTGACGCCGATCCTTGTTGGCTTGTCTAGCATATTTTTTCGTCCTCATTTCAATGTTGAGCCTTGCTTTCTCATGTATCTGCTTTACAAATTCAGCCTTTTTCTTTCCATCCATGTTAGTAAACTCAGAATTAAACAGGTAATGGTGATAAATTCAATGGAGTTAAATGATTAAAACCATAAATAATTACAAATGATGAAAATTTAGTAGCAGAATGAACCGAACGATTATAAGCAAACTCAACATGCGGTAAACACTCTTCCTAATGACTGATATTCTTTTTAATGATAGCTCTTAACAAAACAGACATAGTTCTATTTACTACTTCAGTTTGACCATCAGTTTGTGGATGACAAGTAGTATACAATAATAGTTTAGTTCCCAATTTACACCACAAAGTCTTCCAAAAATAGCTTAAGAACTTAGCATCTCTATCGGAAATAATGGTTGTAGGCATACCATGCAAACATACAATTTACCTAAAGAACAAATCAGCTATATGGGACACATCATCAGTTTTGTGACATGGAATAAAATGTGACATCTTTAAAAATCTATCCATAACCACAAATATAGAATCACGACAAATATCTAAATCTTACTCTTTATTGAGCAAGTATTTTAGTTTAGTCATATGTAGGCTAGTTCTCTAAATTCTGAACTGTCTCTCATTTACTTATGAATAATACAAGGTAGTAAAACCTTTTTATTCCAATCAGCTTCAAGAGATGGTTATGATGTTATGATGTATATGAGATGAAATTTAATATGCATGAACAATTTAAATATAGTCTAAGCCATTTGTTCTAGCTAGACATAGATTAAAGTATTTCAATTCTTTTATATTAAGTCTTGAAATACTATTGTGATATGATTTGAGATGTAAATCTATATTAATATAGTATTGGATTCCAGTCTGAGATTAATGAACAATCCCTGAATTGGGATATTTTATATTGCACTCTAGGAGTGGTGATGTTAAACATAAAAATTGTTCTGTTTAAGATAGTATTGATCAATACAGGGCATAAATGGATGATCACCTACCGTGCCTGTAAGACAAGATAGTTCATAGATGAAATTATGATAGGACCTTTTCAAGAAATGGAAAAGAACGTTCATGGTCTTGTGACCTCTCAGCTATTCACATATTGATATGAATGATTCAAGATCTATTTGTTTTACAGTTTTGTTACACTGTCAAAGTATGCTTCACATAAATCATTTATTTCTTGTTAAGTTATTTGTGAATGCTATTACTTGCTGAGCAATTGAATGCCCATTGTTGCTTTGTTATAAATGTTTTTAATTACTCAGGGCTAAGTAGAGACATCTGGTAAGGATAAAGGGAAAAGAAAAGCTGTTGAGTAGTTGAGATGCTATGTAATAGATAGTTTGTATATTGTAAATATTTAACTATCATGTAATAAGAATTTAAAGGTCATCATACCTGGGTAGTACATATATGGGTAGAATTTTCAACGAACATTTTGTCGAAAATATCAGTATTCCGTCGAGAAAATAATTTGCGCAGGCGGGCTTTTTTGGCGCCTTTACTAGCACTTATTTTTGACCGAATTCGGTCATATTTACGTTATTTCTGAGGGAATTAATTCCGACAGAATATTCCGTCGGTAATATTCTAAGACCGACTGAATTACTTCTGTCGACAATATATCCGTCGAAAATTAAATAAGCTTTTTTGTTGTAGTGAGTCAAACTCTGATGTAATAACTTTATATAAGTTTGATGTTTTACTATGTTAAATGGTGGTTATCGTGAAGTACCCGAATTTGAGGACGTCACAAAAAATAAATCAAAAGATGTCACAAGTTGCTTGTAATCCTTTAGATTTTGGATGATTCACTTTTCTTGCTTGGCCTTATAATCACAATCACTTTTAAAACAAATTCTTCTTCAACGTTGCCTGTAGATACATGATAAATCACCTAGGAAGTTTAAGCTCATAAACTTCGAGTCTGAGGTGGTTGGGGGGATGGGCACTTGAATTTTCAGATTCGGATCATGTCATATATAGACTGCTAGCCGGCTGATTCTTGAAGAAATTAGTAAGATAAAGTTGTTTTGGAGAATTTACTTGATCCACGACTTTAGTACTGAAGATTTAGTAGATGGTCAAGGTGAGTGACACCTTGATGTGTATCCTCGAAGGTTAGTTGAATTATTATTGTTTTTATATTCTTCTTAAAGGTTCTTTTGTATGCTTAATTAGTTGCAAGGATGTGGCCAATGTGTTATCCATTGTTTTAGTATTGCTATAATGAACTCATTAATCATTCCTCATTCCTGCCCTGCTAAGAAAATACCTGACCCCGCGTACTACAATCCTGTTCCTTCCCTGCCAAGCCAATTTTTCCTCTTGCATAATTACTAAATTAATTAAATAAAGAGCTAAGAATTAAAAAAAAAAAAAGCCTTTTATGGTAAAAAGGAAGAACATCATATTCCTGTAGTACCATTTCATAGAGGAATATCTGAGTAACATAGCATCTAATCAGGGTGGGTTCAGAGGATTTAGTTAAAGTATCATACTTGAACCTAACTCTATAGAATTTAAAATTTCCTCCATATTTGTCCACTAGGCTCGGAGTGGAGCAGAAAACCATTAGGACGGGGAATTTGCCAGGCCTAAATGAAAAACACTAAACTAGTATCTGCGCCAATACGAGTATCGGTAGTCTCATGATAGTGGGGTTTTCATGAGACATAAGTTTGTTTATAGAGAATTAAATCTAAACACATAAAAAAATGAAAACTTTTTGGAAAAGGAGTGTGTGGTACGTAATTCCATCACCTTTACATAGGCAAGGCTGTCATGTCAAAATTAGAGCAACTTTTCCAATTTGCAACCTTTAAAGTCTCTGGCCTGTCGAGCCAAAAACTACTATTAACTATTCTCTTTGTGTCTCTGTATGCGTTATTTTTGATATCTTAGATATTGCTATCACCCACATGGGCCATGTATAAGCCGAAGATGCTTATTTGAAGCTCAAAAGCATAAAATGAGCAGCCCTTTTGAGTAGATAATGCCATATTTTACTTTTAATACTGCTTTAAGTTAGAGTGCTTTACTTTAGGAAAAAGAAAAGAAAAGAAAAGAAAAACTATATGAGGATGGCTCTACTGCAATGCATTCTCATGAAATAAATAAAAAGTAGTAGTTAAATTAAAAGAGTTGATAGCGAAAGTAGATGAAAGATGGCCCTATATATATATGTGTGTATCTTTCACTTTGACACAAATTTCATGGTGTCCAAACATGGAATTAGGAAACAACTGTTATGGGTGGCTTTTAACTTTTGTTACAGTTACATCTCTTATTTGAATAAGTACTAACCGTTATGATGGAAAGAAAGTATGGGCTAAGAGTGTCTTGTACTGTAAAGGACTTGTTATACATACGCATATATACTCCTTTATTTCATTCAAACACTTCTTTTTTAGCATTGCAGAATACTTTGCATTCAAAGTATTTGGTGCTCTTTGTATGTCTTTTTAGGACATCAATGATAGAAGGAATTAGCTTTTTGACTGGGAGTAAGAATTAACGCTTAATTGGAAAGACGATCCAGTTCTACTTGCTGCTCGTCTGGGACCATTTTCAAAATACTAAAATGGTTTTTTTTATTATGTTCTTTCTTTTTATGCCTACTCCTCCCCCCACCAAAAACAGGGAAAAAAAAATAGAAGAAGAAGAAAAGAAAAAACACTAGTCTAAAATTAATATTAGCAGTAAACTTTTGATTTAACTTGACGTAACATGGGTTATGTGGGAAACAAGTAAAAGTCGAAGATGATTGAGGAATGAAAGGAAGATCTTTCGTTTGTTGTGTTAGAGAATCTGTTTCTGTATTTAGTTTCAAGACCAATTAAGATAAGGTGGATAGTGAGTGGCATAGCTAGCTCTTCTTTCCATGCAATGGCACGCTTAGGATTGAGACTACTAACCAGGTCATGCATGACAAAGCAAAATCGCCCCACAAACCCACCCGGACACCCATCAGAGACCAACATGGTCGCTGTTGTTTGGATTTCCCTTTAAGTTCTGAATGTTCAGTTCTGATTTCATACAGAACTTGAGATTAATTAGATTTTCTGGATTGTTGTTATATAAGAGAGTGAAAATCCCTCCATTTTAAAGACATTATTCAAATGATCATTGATCAGTTATTTTACTTTAAACGAAAAGAGACGGTAGAACCATCCGAAATAGTAGAGGGTGCCTGATGATATTTCATTCCTCCGAAGTATGTGAAATTGTGACTGAAATACGTACAACATATATTAAAGTGCTGTTTTTCCTTTGCGGGACTTGACTGATGGTGCACTACTGCTGTTGGTGGTATTATGGCGGTGGGCAGACAGTGTGGTTGTGGCAACATTGGCCGTACTTTGGATGAGGGTGCCTGATATATAAATTAGGATCGGCAATTAAATGGGGATGAAGTACTCTGGATATAAGAAAAAATTATAAAACCCTATAGATTAGGGTTAGGGTAGTTTATGAGATTTAACCTGTCCCGATTAGCATTATATACAAAAAAAAATTAGAGAGTTAGAAATGTATGGAGAGTGGAGACTTGGAGTAGAATAATGTTCTAATAGTTATGTCTTTAAACTTGACTTTATTTGATTTATATCAGTTGTTCTTGCCTTTGGATAATCATATATATTATATGTATTGCATCTTGTAATTGGCAATTTTTGTACATGCACTATTACTTTTGTTAGATTTAATTGGTTGATTTGATCAAATTAGTTTTGAAATTGTGGTGTGTAAAAGGTTATGGGAGCAAGTACAAAAAGATACATAAAAAAAAAATAATTCATTGGAGATAGGTTGGGAGTGTGATTAATTAGTCGGGTCTGATATGTTATACACGGTAAAATTGATTATTTTTAAAATTAATAAAATTTTAATTTAAAAAAATTCGAGATATATATGATCATAATAAATTATAAAGAATGCATTACTAATGTAAGTTTTGTGATTTAAAGATTTTATATAAATAATTTTTAATTATTTATTTAAAAAATAGTTAATTTAACCAGCAAATTCAAATTATAACGTTTGTTATGGCCCATGGGTAGGAGGGAGTAGGCAAATCAATGGGTAGGCAGTTTTATGGGCTGGAATGGTTGGGGGTTCATAGGCAATATATTGTCCGATCTAATATAAATTGGCATTTTTAAGACTGGCTTTATCACTTGCAAGGGTTATAATATAGTAATATCTTCTTTTTAAAGGATGGAAGAAAGAAATTTTATGGACAGGAGGGAGAATGTATATTTTTGGATGACTGGAAGTCCGTACCTAAGAGGGAAATATGGGATCAGAAAATAAAAAGAAAAGTAAAACAGATACCTGAATGGCACGAAATGCTCCCATAGCTGAAGGCAGAAGGGAAGCATGAAAAATGGCAGTAGTACTCGGCAAATCAATGGATAACTATTTATCTCTTAAAAGTCTGGAATTCAGTACCAAACTGATTCTTAATTGTAATTGGTCAGTAAACTTGTAACATATCTTTCCAGTTGCTAAAACTTGTAGGGCTTTAGGCATGTGATTCCATAGTCATTACTAACGAACTTCTAATTAAGAATATTTTCTGGAAAATTGTCAAGTCCCTAAGAGTCCTTAAACGGATCGAGTAAACCTTTTAAAAAATAAAATTCAAGAGAAGCTGCGAGACTGCTAGGTTGTGAAGGACAACTTTAGCTTGTAAAATTAATGAAGTTCAATTAAATTCATCTTGGTTTAGCAAGAGCGATTATACATGTGTTAAAATTTAATGTCAAAAACACTCTTTTTCAATAGTACACGAATACATATATACGCCATCTTCTTATTCTAAGGAACAGGAACAAGTGTAGAAACACCAGGTTGTCGAGAAAGATCTCATTACATATATAGTGCAAATGAAAGGGGCCGGATGCCCTTGTATATGAGAAATACACATTTTGGAAACCCTAGCAGTTAAATTGAAGGGGCCGGCTAAGTTATTATACACGACGAGATCCACCAATGTAGGCTAGCCGAAACAGAAACTGTTGCACCAAGTTACTCGATAATCCTTAATTTGCATGACAATTAATAATTACCTCTTCTTTAGTGCACGTGATCACGAATGAGCTAGTGATGTTTTTATTTTATTCAGTACAGCGCTAACTGAATATTGCCATGCAGAAGAATATTAAAATAGATTATATATAGATAGCCCTATTAATTCTCACCAAAATATGCGTTCACTGCTTTTTGCTTTGAATGGAAACCATGCTAGCTTCCTTCATGCCCTATATATGGGTCAATGATGTTGAACTTTGAACAACTAATTTACTTTTAAGGAAGGCACCATAGAAAGAAACCAAACCCACTGGGCAAAAATGCTTTGAGAGCTCGTCATCAATTGTTTTTTTCACTTGATGATTTGTTTGTTTATTTTTGAATGAATCAGAAGGTCCAAAAGCTAGCTTCAACTTTATGAAAAATAATTGAGAGAGAGGGAGAGGGAATGTGGGAATGTTTTGGGGGGTTCTTAATCCCCATGCATAAAGGTATTCAAGCTATACATATTCATATGTATATGTAATACATAACTAAATCGAACCCCTTTATTCTTTGTCTTTGAGTCTGGAAGAAATCGTACACAGTTCCCGATTCCCTCAGACAGACAGTCCTCCACCCTTACTTCTCTTTTCAGGACCTCTTCTTTTGTGCAACACATAATACTGCTTTTTTTCTTCCTTAAATAACTATTGAGATTGATAAAACTCATAATTACCCTTTTCTTATCATGAAATAATATTAATTAATAAAAACTAGCAAAAGTAAATTATTACTAGACAAACGTCCAATAGGTTGATCTACTTTATTTGTATAGCTTTTTTTGTAGTTGGGGGTTTCATTACCTTTGTAAAGAAATGCTATATATGTGTTAATTAACTTGGGCTGTGGTTAGTAAAGGAGATTATACCAAGATTTGTTTTATTTCTAGAGAAAAAGATGTACAAATATCTAAGTTCACACTTTGGTAAAATTTAATATTTTTTTACGTGAAAGAGAGTGACCCACTTCCACATACCATATCTTTAACCAATTTATTGTATTTGTTTGTGATATATACATTTTAAGAGAGAGAGATAGCGAAGCTGAGTTGGCTTTGGTACTGGTGCATTCGTCCTGCTTGTCAGCACATGCATTCCACTTTCCACTACAAAATCGACTTTGGACCCCAAAATTTACCTCACCTATAAGCAAAGCACACCCCTTCTCCCATATATTTCATTGCCTCTTTCTCTCTCAAAACGACCAGACCACATTCTATACTAGACTGCAGCAACTTCCAGATTACCAAAACTTCATATATATATATATATATATATATATATATACACACACATAGTTGAATAGATAGAGGAAGACCCTTCAAATCTGCCAACATATATTACTAGCACTCCTCTCCCCCTCTCACCTAAAAAGTCCCCAAGTCTTTTCCTTATTAATTTTCCAATCAAAAAAAGTACATAACCTAGTTATTATATCTTCTCTCATCAATAATCTTGAAACCATGATTCCCAAAAGCGAGCTTTATAATTGATCTAACTATTTTAACTCTTCGATTTCCCTCTAATCCATTCTTGTTGATCATTAATTAACTTGGCAAAATTAAGATCGATATGAGGGCCGGAGGCTTCACAGTTAACCAGGCTTTAACTGCTGAGGCTGCAACTGTCATAAAGCAAGCAGTAACACTTGCTAGAAGGCGCGGCCACGCCCAAGTAACGCCTCTTCATGTAGCAAACACCATGCTATCCACTTCAGCGGGCTTACTCAGAACAGCCTGCCTTCAATCTCAATCTCATTCTCACCCTCTTCAGTGCAAAGCCCTAGAGCTTTGTTTTAATGTTGCGCTTAACCGCCTTCCTGCCTCCTCATCAAGCCCCATGTTGGGCTCTCCTCATTCCCAACACCCTTCCATCTCCAACGCGCTTGTTGCAGCCTTCAAGCGGGCTCAAGCCCACCAAAGGCGAGGTTCTATTGAAAATCAGCAGCAACCCCTCCTAGCTGTGAAAATTGAGCTTGAACAGCTCATAATCTCCATCTTAGACGATCCCAGTGTAAGTAGAGTCATGCGAGAAGCTGGATTTTCAAGTACCCGAGTTAAAAGCAACGTAGAACAAACCGTCTCTTTAGAATTATGCTCTCAAACATCTGCTCCAAGTAATATGTCCTCTAAGGAAAATAATAATAACCAGCTTCTAGTCCTGTCCCAGTCTCCACCGATAGGTCAAATTGGAGCAAAATTAAGCAAACCAATTGCAAGGGCAACTGATCAAGTTAGGAATGAAGATGTGATGAGTGTGATTGAAATCTTGATGAACAAGAAGAGGAAAAGTCTTGTGATTGTCGGCGAGTGTGTTGCTAGTTTAGAAGGTGTTGTAAGAGGAGTGATGGATAAGGTCAACAAAGGAGATGTTCCTGAGGCTTTAAGAGAAGTGAAGTTTATAAGCCTCCCACTTTTTTCGTTTGGGAATATCTCGAGAGGAGAGGTTGAGCAGAAGCTTGAAGACTTACAGTGTATGAAGAGCTTTGTGGACAAAGGGGTTGTTTTGTACTTGGGAGACCTCAAGTGGATTACTGAGTATAGGGCAAGTAATTCAGGTGGGCAAGGGAGGAGCTATTACTGTCCGGTGGAGCACATGATTGTTGAGCTTGGGAGATTGGATTATGGAATTGGAGAAAGTGGGAAATTTTGGTTCATGGGAATTGCATCCTTTCAAACATACATGAAATGTAGAACTGGACAACCTTCACTTCAAAGTGTTTGGGGTCTACACCCTCTTACCGTTCCTGCTGGCGGTTTGGGCTTGAGTCTCATCCCTGACAGGTAAAACATTGCTTAAGTTAGAATTTAGTTCTGTATATTTCTTGGGCGCTCTATGAGTTATACTTTACGGGTTCATAAAATTTTATGTCCTTTTAGTAAAAAGCATCTCAGATTTATGCTGTTCAAGTGTAAAATTTTATATAGATCTTCTCTTATTCTTGTGTTTTTTTTTGGGTTGGTGTTTGAATTAGATTTTCTAGAAAAGTATGATGTATTTGCTTCTTTCTTCTTTCCTTTACCTTTTTAGATTCTTCACACAGATATCGGTTTATATGTTTTCATTGATTACTTTAATTTCATTCTTTATTTTTCTCTTTATTAACTTTTTTTATCCCCACTTTGTTGATCTTAATGTATTTAAATTTAAAATATTACAAGTTGCAATTAATGTTTAATATTAATCTACTTGTCTTGATTTAAACTCGATTAATGATATATGTTAAGATTAGGGACTTCAATCGATTAAATATGTCGATCATTTATCCTATCCAAACAGTAGTTAATTCTCCCTTTTTCATATTTCAGTACCAGCGATATACAAAAAGAGTGTGGAAGCAAGAAAGCTGCAAGTGGGTCTAGTTGGCTTCTGCTTGAAGGTGGAGAGGAGAAGCAGCTCACTTGCTGTGTTGATTGCTCAGCCAAATTCGAATCTGAAGCCCGAAACTCAAGAAACGCTAGTGAGTCTACTTCCTCAAGCCTCCCTTCATGGCTCAAGGATGAGAATAAAAGACGGAATAGTAATGATCAGGTTATTATTTATCTCAGCCCCAACTTTCTGCACTTTCTTAAAGTAGAGTATATATATGAATCAAAACTCAACTTTTTCTTTGTAAATGATTATTTTCATTCATTCAGGACTCTGTCTCAGTAAAAGATTTGTGCAAAAAGTGGAACTCGTTTTGCAGCTCAGTCCATAAACAGTCTCAGTCTTTTAATGAGAAAACCCTAACATTCTCTTCTGCAATATCACCTTCTTCATCTACTTCTTGCTTTTCCTATGACCGACAAAACCCTAATTTGTACCAAAATTTTCAAAAAACTTGGCCATTGTTTGAACCCAAACAGTCCTTTAAGGACCATCAAATTTGGAATTCTGCAACTACTGACAAAACATGTGAAACAAGTTTGAGAATGTACATTCCTGAGAATGGCTGGCTGTCAAATCCTAATTCCACTCCAAATTCTGCTTCTTCTAGCGATATCATGGAAACGGAATATGTATCAAGGTTCAAAGAGTTCAATGCGGAGAATCTTAAAACCCTATGCAACACATTAGAGAAAAAGGTCCCATGGCAAAAGGATATTATTCTTGAAATCGCTGGCACGATATTACAATGCAGGTCAGGAATGTTAAGAAGGAAAGAAAAGAGAAGGTGTATTGATCAGGCAAAAGAAGAGACATGGTTTTTCTTCCAAGGAGTAGATGCACATGCCAAAGAGAAGGTTGCTAGGGAATTAGCTAAGGTTGTGTTTGGCTCCTCTCATTCCAACTACACATCTATCTCTCTGAGCAGTTTCTCATTGACTAGGGCTGATTCGACTGAAGATTTGAGAAATAAAAGGTCAAGAGATGAACAAAGCTGTAGATATGTCGAGAGGTTTGCCGAAGCAGTGTCAGTTAATCCTCATAGAGTTTTCTTTGTTGAAGATGTTGAGCAAGCGGATTATTGCTCTCAAATGGGCATAAAAAGGGCCATTGAAAGCGGAAAAATAAGAAATTCAAGTGGGGAAGAAGTTGGACTTTGTGATGCTATCATCATTTTGAGCTGTGAAAGCTTCAGTTCTAGGTCAAGAGCATGTTCTCCTCCAAGTAAGCAAAAAACAAGTGATAAAGTGGAAGATCAGGAGAAATTAGTTGTTGAATTAGAGGAGAGGATGAGTCCATGTGTTTCTTTGGATTTGAATATGTCATTTGATGATGATGAGGATGATGATATGTCAATTGATGATATAGGCCTTCTTGAATGTGTAGACAGGTGTATCATTTTCAAAATTCAGGAGTTGTAAAAGAATATTGGAATATATATATATTATCAGGAGTATGTTTTTTGTTGTTGTTGTTCCCTCCCTCCCTCCCTCCTAGTACTTTTAACTTCCTGTGTTTTGATTAATTTTTGTTTTTATTTACTTTTTATTCTCACACTTAGATATTGAATTTGTACTTGTGAGTAGTGTCTATTGCAAAAGTAAAAGATGACGCAAGTCGTGTTTCATGAGTAGAATGATATACCTTCTTCTTCTTTTCTTTTTTTGTGATTGGCAAAAAAAAGATTAGTATTTAAAATCAAAGTTATACATATATAACAAATTCAAAAGAATTGAACGGGGTTACCAAAAAGTTAAATTACAATATTTTTAGAAACAATAATAATGAGATTGACTATAAAATAAAGTTTTCCACGGTCGAAATTGAATAAATCGCAGTCATTCCCAAAAGAAAGAAATTAATAATGATACTATCATTTGTATACTATGCTAAAAAAATATATTTGGTTTAATTTTCTAACCTCTCTTACTGCATATCACACTATCAACTTAGAATTAGTACTTGCTTCCCATGCATGCAAGTTGCACTCTTGAAAGACTATAATAAATTATTGATTTCTGCTAGCTAGAGGGGAACTACTCCGGAACTAAAAGTTAAGCGACGGATCTAATAACGATCCATACATACTCTAAAAGTATGTAAATTAATCTAAAAATTAAATACTACCAATACATTTTTTTCAATCCGAAAGAATAAATGTAGTTAATTGATTGGATTTCTTTGAAATTTAAAAAACACAGAGAAATTAAAGAAAAGGAAATTATAAATAATTGTTCAAAATATATTTTAATATTGAGCACAAGGTCTAACTATTCACACTTTAAAGAGATTTATATATATCAACACTTTGGCGGAACTGGGGGCGGGCGGGGCACCTGCCTCCCAGGTAGAAGCGGCAGTCCAAGGGTCTAGGGAGGAGGAGGGAGGGGGGGGGGGGGGGGGGCAGAGCCGGTCAATCTGGCTTGTGATCTCGCCATCATCATCTTCTTCAGCTTCTTCTTCTTCAATCTGCTTCTTTGCTTCTTGGTTCCCATTATGTAATTTGTTTTGTGCTCATCTCGACTGTGTGTAAGTAGTGGCGGTCGTCATTGATGATGCAGCTAATTAATGGCCGAAAAATACTAGTGCTGGACTTTTCTTATATATACACTCCTTATCTATTACTAGGATTTAGGAATAGTCTTAAATCTTAATATTATATAGTAATTACAGATACCGGAAGGGCAAGACTATCACGGGAATATGCAATGTTTATCCTAATAATTGGGCTTTGGTCCAATACACACTATCACAACTTAATTTTTTTTTTTTTAAAGTTTTAACTGGTATTGATAAAATTTGGTAAACAAAATTCTCTTTTTATGTTAATTTTTTTAGATTAATTTATTATATATAGCATGTTTATAAATACACTTTTTATGTAAAAAAAGTTAAAAATATTTATTATTTAAAATTTGATATTGGGCTTTTGATCCACTTATGATTACTTTGATAGCGTTATAATTGTAATTGTGAGCTCTTAATTGATGTATTTTGACGATGTTAAAAATCAAACCCAAAGACCTTAACTCCACTCTCTCGTCGCTGCTGTAATCTACACGTCGTTGTTCCGGATCTCTGGTAACCGCCCTCAATTTTTGCCCCCCCCCTCAAATTTTATTCTGGTTCCGCCAGTGTATATCAAGTATGATAAAATTAAGTTATTGTAATTAATGGGTAGTCAATGAACCTCCAACATTTTGTAGTTTATACGGAAGATTGTGGTACAGAGTGGTGCGATTTTATAGATTGTCGCTTCCAAGTATGTATCTAAAACTAAAGTAAACCTACAAGAGAAAAACTATGAGCAATAAAACAGAAAGATACAGTGGCTAAAGGTAAAGATTTGTAGTTTTCACAATGTCAATATAAAATAAAAATAAAAAAGAGAGAAATAAACTTGGGTAAAGTTTTGTACAAGCTTTAAATGTCCATTTGAAAATCCTCCAGGGTTTTTGCGTCAAATACTTGCTAGGTATATTCCGATTGTCCCAACTTTGTGTATCAATCCAAAGACCGAAGCTAATTCCCAGCTGTCTCTACTCTCTCTCTCTCTCTCTCTCTCTCTATATATATATATATATATATATATATATATATATATATATATATATATGAAATGGTAATAAGCTACAACAAATTAAATGAGGAAGAACCATGAAATAATTAATGTTCTAAAAGAAAAGGTCCAAAGGTTAAGTTGTAGCATGCTTTTTTGCTTTAGGTTAATCAAAACTTGATGAGGAATGTCTTGAAGAAAGTTGTGCTCTATATTTGAAATGAAGAGGATCTTATTTTTTTTTAAATTATCATAAATATCCATCGAAAACAAGTTCAAACAAAACTATGAAAACTCAATTAAGCCACAAAACAAAAGTAACTAAAAATCTAAGACGGAGCTATAATTAAACATGAAGACCACTCCACCTCTAGGAACACCATGCACATGATCCAACAAAGCAAATAGTTGAACTATAGTAACACCTTAGTTGATAATTTATATATATATATATATATATATATATATATATATATATATAAGTTTTCTTAATTACCGGCCCCCGTTGTTTTTAGGTAATGCAATGATACTTTTAACTAATGGTTACCGCCCCTTCCCTTCTACAAAAAATAAAAGTCATATTTTTTAGACTGTTTTTGTAGACATGATGGAGTATTAAAATTACCATTTCTAAAAAACGAGGTTTAATATCGAGTTTTTTCTTATTTCGATCAGGACCAAAGATTATATTAATTTGAAGGATTTAGTACTACTTTAATTTGTTTACAAAAAACTGAATCCCTCGTCGCTCAACTGAACTGAATCTTTGAACAGGAAGGAGTGAAATTGTTGGCTTGTTGCGTTACAATCTATAAAAGGAAATAATATATTGTATGTACGTGGAAATTAAATGCAGAGAATATATAAACAAATAAATAAGTAAATATTCCTCACAGTAATTAATTAGGTATGATCCATAACGTGAGGGTTGTGCAAAGGAGTGGGAGCTTTTTCCACTTTAGTTTAGAAGGGAAAGGCAAAGTCTTCGGACCCAAAGATCGGTATAAATATCTACAGAGAGCACAACACTACTTTTTATGCTTTGTTTTGCAAAAGAATAACTTTTGTTCTTCTGCCTTTGATTTTCGTAATACCAACATTCTCACCTAGTTTGGATAATTAAAGCATCAGCATAAGGAATTTAAATTAAATTAAAAAAAGTAACAAGTTATAATGATGGATCAAACAAACTTACATACATATATAAGCATCTCTTCTTTAACCTTACAGAGATGTCTTTTTTCTTTAGAATCTCCAAAAGATAATTATCTTCATGGCTTTAATTAAATTAAAACCAAAAGGCATAAGTATGAAATTAATTACTTTGTTGCTTATCTTTTCAAAAGATTGGGAATTTCGAGAAATAATGTAATTACGTACTGAATAAATCTAAATTTTTTATGAAAACTAAACCAACTTATAATGATTTCTCATACTACTTTTGATTCATACATATTCTAGCGTTTCCTTCACGTTGCTAGAAAGGAAAGAAGCCTCTATTTTTAACTGCATTTAATTTCCTTTAGCTTTATCTTTTCCTTTCTTTTCTAATCTATTTTTTTTTAAGTTTTCATTTTTCCATATAAAACTTTTCTTGATTTCTGTTTGCTAATATAAGCCTCGTGATTTCTAAACGAGCTAGATATGTGACGTCGGGGCGAGATATCAATCATCCTGCAAGTTGGTAAATATTTGAATTTACATATAAAAAGAACAAGAGATTCACCAAAAACACAGAGAAGCCCTCTCTAATGCATAAATGTATATTTATCAAAATCAAAATTATGAAATTTAACCAACAAATCGGGCTAAATAGCATAACAAAATTTTCCCTCCAAAACATATCCTTCTGCCCGAGTTGCCCGAGTCATAACAAAATTCCTAGAGATATGGGAACAAATCTTCCTAGAGATACGAAAATAAAATCCTAACAAATAACAACTTATTATTAAAAGATTTACTTCCAAATAAAATACTATTACTATAAAAGAACTAACTAGTAATAATAATAATAATAATAATAATAATAATAATAATAATAAAATCAGTCCATCGACTTCCGAAGTCATTACGCCATTCCAGAAGATGTTCGCCACACCCGAAGTCATGACGTCATCCGAAGTCGAACTCTAACCCCGAAGACATGAACCTAACGCCTGGCTCCGAAATCAACCGATACCATTGCGCTGATCCCTTAACTTTTGGTCATTTAGCATCATCATCGTACTTTTCCATCATTCAGGATCTTCAACCTGAAATCCTCCTGCATCAGTTTCCCTGTGTTGGAAAGAACTCGTCCTCGAGTTCGACACAGATAAAATGGAAACTGTACGAGAAGAAACTTTGGCAACTGAAATATTTCCCCTTTGATTCGATCCTGGGATAAGATATATCTGGAGTTGAGTGTCCCTCATTGGTGATAGTCTCGAGGGAATCTTTTCGGGCAATTCATGCACATCGACTGACATTTCAGTGCTTTCATCGGTCGAACTGCTCCCACAAAGAAGTAGGACATACATCACACCTTCACAATCGGCCTCTGTTATGAATTTAGTCATGGATAATAGGTTCAGACTCCCAACTGCTCGAGCCAAACTGTCCTCTTCTCACAGATGGCTAGTACAACCTTATTCCCTTTAAAACGGAGGGAATTCGTATTCTTCTGACCATCATAAATGAGTCTTCGATCATATTGCCAAGGTCGGCCTAACAACACATGACATGCGTCCATTGCCACCACATCGCACCATGCACGCGCTATCAAAGTATTTATTGTCAATTAAAAAAAACACTGAGCACTTTTTATCCACTCTTACTTCATTGCCTTTTAATTTTTCAACCACTACAACTTATATGGTTTTAGATGCTGATCCGTTTTCAGATGCAGTTTCTTGACAACCTCTTCGGATACTATGTTCTCACAACTGCCGTTGTCAATGATTAACTTGCAGCTAGACTTTATGTTCTATGGTGCAAGTTGTATGGAAAATATTGGTTGTCAACCAATCATCTTCGGAATCACCTTTAGGAATTGGTAGACTCGTGCGAACAACCAGGGTCTCTTAGTTATCTTCATACGATCCATTCTCCTCGTTGTCTTCATCACGATATTCGTCAAGTTCTTCGATCATAAGGTTCTTTTTCATCTACATATTCATCATATACAGGTTCTCCATACTCATCTATTTCTTCCTCAACCAGTTGTTCTTCATTAAAATAGGAATTAAAATTATAAACTTTCTCATCACAATATGATCAAGGTATGGAACTTCCTCAGACAGAAACTGTCCACGATAGTGTTCAAGGTGCGGGATTCCTCCTTCAGAACCTATTCACGTCGACCCCGATTAGCACCTTAAGACGCCAAGTTAACTCTGCAACATGTCTTTGTAAATCCTCAACCATCGCGTCTTGAATGTTACTATCCTGGTTCGACTTCTTCAGCCAAAATCTGTCCTCTATGACCACAACCACGACCACCAGCCATTAAAATTGATGAGTCTATTCTAGAAAGATGCTTGAGCTCAGATACCAATTGACGTCGGGGCGGGATAACGATTATTCTACAGGCCGGTAAACAAATGAATTCACAGATAAAAGGAACAATTAAGAGATTCACCAAAAACAAAGAGAAACTCTCTCTAATGCGTAAATTTATATTTATCAAAATCAAAGTTATGAAATTCAACCCACAAGCCGGGTTATATAGCTTAACAAAACTTTCTCTCCAAGACATATCTTTCTGCTCAAGTTGTCCAAGTTGCCCAAGTCATAACAGAATTCCTAAAGATATGAGAATAAATCTTCCTAGAGAACGGAAATAAAATCCTAACTAATAATAACTTACTATTAAAAGATTTACTTCCAAATAAAATACTATTACTATAAAAAAAACTAAATAGTAATAGTAATAATAATAAAAATAAAATAAGTCCATCGACTTTTGAAGTCATGACGCCATTCTCGAAGTTTGCCACACCCGAAATCATGACGCCATCCGAAGTCGAACTTTGACCCCGAAGACATGAACCGAACGCCTAGCCCCGAAGTCAACTGATACTGTTACGCTCATCCCTTAACTTTTGGTCCTTTAGCATCATCATCGTATTGTCCGACCATTCAGGATCTTCGACCAGAAATCCTCCTTCATCAATATGGGATTATATAGAAATACTACAAGAAAATAGTTCATAAACAACCAAAGGTTTCTGCGACCGCCGTAATATATCGGTCGCTAATAATAGACTTAGCGACCGCAATTAGCGACGGGTACCCAAAGTAATCGCTATTTTATATTAGCGACCGACTTACAGTCGCTAATTTGAATTTGCCGCTTTTAATTTTGGCGCAAGTGTTGGCGGATAAAACAAATAAATATTTGTGACCACGTGCGATCGCTTCTTGTGGTTGCAAATCGTTTTGACTTCCTCACCAGCCTGACCGTTAAGTCGATTAAAATCAGCGACCGCATGTAGTTACAAAATGCAGTCGCTGATCGTTTCAAAATCAATCAGCTCCTGGACCATTTGCCAAAAGACAGGAAAGAAAGAAAAAGAAGAATGGAGAAAAAGAGAAGAAGGAGAAGCCGCCTGCCACCACCGTCTGGCGTCCGCCGTCGTCGTCGTCGCCTGCCGCCCCACATAGGTATCTAATCTATATCTTTCATCTATATATAGTTTTCAATTTAGGTTTGATTTGGAATTATATATATTGCATATACTCATATGTTTATATAACTTTGATTTGACTATTTAGTTTGAATTTAGGTTATGTGACGCCCCCAAAATAGGTCCAATCCAACCAACCTATTCTGAGTCGCCAAATACATAGTACAGAAACAACTACAACTTCATTAATACAATTGTCGTGCAAAATACGACAACACATAAACTCTGAGTTTAAATACAAATATTGTCTTCTAGACAATATCCACACTCAAATAAGTTCTCATTATAATTATTGATACACTATTTTACAAAATAGTGAGGACTAATAAAACAACTGTCTTGAACCATCACTCCACACCCCGACTAGTTCCTGCTATATTCTCGTCTCCTGAGAAGAAAAATGGAACAAAAAGGAAAAGGGTGAGCTCAACTAGCCCATAGAAGAATATTATGACTAAGATAATGTACAACAAATTATCCTTAGTCTTCAACCGGGAAAAATCTGATAGAATACAATAGAATGACAAGTTTTAGATCAACAATCTGCAATGAAACAACAATTCATTAGAAGAGTTAAGTAGAGAATGAAATCTACTATCATCTATGAATTTAAAAGTCCATCATCGATATTTTATCCCCAGTAACATCAATCAATATACATCTTGAATTAAATAGTCATCTTTGTACTACAGGCCAAAGATATTCATCAGTTGGTTATGTTCATCTCAACACTGCTCATCTTTGCACTACGGGCCAAAGATATTCATCAATTAGTCATGTTCATCTAAACACTGCTCATCTTTGCACTACGGGCCAAAGATATTCATCAAAAATCATTCATCTTTTACACTACGGGCCAAAGATATTCAATAATATCATCATTTAGGATTGAGGATGATGAAAAATATTTTAAAGAAAAACGAATCCAAAGAAACAAAAGAACAAATATTAAGGATTCGTACTTTTAAACAATCCAAGTTCAAAATACTACTCATAAATAATCGTAGTAGAGTAAAATTCAAGATCAAGACCAAAACATAGATCCAATCAAAGATAGGAATCATAACGCATAATCTTGGACATAGAAAAGAAAATTTAATTTTTACGTGAATAGTGTCGATTCGTGAATAAATGTCGATATCGTGAATAGTAACTCTCGACACCAAAAGATAGAAATTTCACAAAAAATATCATCATTAGCTTAAATGAATAGTACTCGTGAATAAGAACTCATTGAATAAGAACTCCCGATATGAAAAAGTTCTAAATTTGATAAAAAGTTCTAACCAATATTTTGGCATAATGATATTGAAGAAAATAATATCATTTTAAGAAGAAAATAACATCCCTTACCTCGA
This sequence comes from Panax quinquefolius, assembly GCA_020205615.1. Lineage (NCBI taxonomy): Eukaryota > Viridiplantae > Streptophyta > Magnoliopsida > Apiales > Araliaceae > Panax > Panax quinquefolius. The sequence goes on along the minus strand of CM035170.1, from coordinate 110,333,601 downwards.
AAGAATAGTATTTACGATCGAAATCTTTGGATATAAGTCTTAAAAGAACTTGCACTATATAAAGATACTCGAAATACTAAAATACTCACAAAAATACGCTTCGATATATAGAGAGAGAAGAGAGAGAAATCAGTAGTTTACGTGTGATTTTCAATTCTAACCTAAGCACCCTATTTATCGAAATTGCTTAGAACACCAAAGCGTAAAAATTTAATATAATAATAATATATATATATATATATATATATATATATAAATTCTTCGCACACCCTCATTGATCCAAACATATCACCCACACATGTGCCAAACTTGCCAAAAAACGTTTTGTGATTTAAAATATTTTAAACTTACAAAAATTAATTATTCCTGAACTTCAGAACTTCAATAATTCATAATAAATAGCCCTTTTATCAGAAAATTCGAATCTCGCGGCTTTTTATAGGAAATTCAATTCTCTACAACTTTGTAGAAAAAAGTTTTTCCAAATTTCAAATAAAAATTGACCGAAATCCACATACGGACGATTTTACAAGCTATAATCAAATTTCAGTCAAGAAATGGGGTCCACCGACACACAAAATATGTATTAATCATTTAATGTAACAAAAATACTCTTCCTTCTCATATACTCATATATCCTACATTCATTATAAAAATATCATCATTATTCTATTATAATAATATAATAAAATATTATTTTATCAGAAAAGATAGAATATCAATTTTTAACAATTGTCACTTTAAAAAATTTTCTCCATCTATATCCACATAAAATCAATATTTTCCTCATCATATAAATCAATAATTAATTATTCACAAATAATATTACGTAATCACAAAGATCTTGGCAACCAGCCGTTCCTTGGGGAAAGAGGGGCTTTCCAATAAGGATCTCTCCTTACTAGCCAAGCAATTAGGTGACCAAACCTCTCCTTAGATGTAACTTTCTAGACATTGCCAATAATATTTTCTAATAATATTATTCGGATAATATGAATTATTGCTTCAATAATGAAAATATCGTAAATGACAATTATCAAACAATAGTAATATAAAATATCAACGCAAAGATTTATTGAATCAATAAAATAAAATACTTAACTCGTAATTATTGTAACAATTATTATTGAGTAGTGCCTTCTTATGTTAGAATCAATAATTCAAAAATATCGCAATACCTGCAGTGTCTTCTTGTCTGCAACAACGCGTAGACATCAGATTTTAACCACCGGCATTCCAACAAGATAATCTGTAAATAACTACGTGTTATTTATAAACAACTTATACTTGTCGTTTTCTTAATCCTATCGCTTTCAGATTATGGGACCCACACAAGGTCGCTACTGTCGCATTTAATATTCCCTGACAGTAAGAATATTCCACGACCAAACGAATATTCTCCGACAACAATGAGTATTTTATAACTACTTGCTTATTTAAAATATTTGCGCATTTTACCCACAACTAACTACATTAATCAATTCAACCCTTACTATTTCAAAATAATAAATAGAGAAAATTAAATCTTCATTTATAAAAAGTTGGGGCCTTACAGGTTAGATTTATGAAATGGCAGCTAGCATGTTGATTCTATAATAAAGTGTGATATTTAGTTTCAATTGGGCTTTAATTTATCCAATTTCAGGGCATGCATGTTCATAATTTGATATTGAGGCTTATGTTAGTGTATTGAATCAAATAAGTATAAATTTATGGTATAATTTATAGGTTGTTTATAGTGGCTAGACACAAATTATAATTAAATAATATAATATCCATTATTATATAATATTACTAAAATACATAAATTAAATATTAAACTAAATTAATTAAATATAATAACATAAAAATAAAATAAATAATATAACAAAAAATGATACAAAGTAAAGAACCTGTCCGTCGGCAATGTCCTATTTTTTTGTAGTGTATGTTTTGTCGTATTTTACACGACTGTTGTATAATTAAGTTGTATTTGTATTCAGTACCTTGTATCTGGCGACTCAAGATGGGTGATGTATACCTATTTTGGGGCGTCACATACATAATTTTCAGTACTAAATTTATATCAACTAAGTAGTATTTACTTAGGTTCCCAATACTAATTAAAATAAATTAAGTAGCATTAATTTACTTAATTTTACACTACTAAATAAAAATAAAATAATATAATAACATAAATTTATATAACTTTGTATAATACAAGATAATATAATATAAAATAAAATAATATATCATAATATTCATATATAACATAGCATAATTCATGACATTACATAAAATGAAATAAAATAATTAACTTAATTACATTCCTCAAACTTATTAATTTAAATAATATAATATCATATAATATATTACAAAATAAATATATATAAATAAATTTTAAAAAAATAGAATGACATTTAATTAAAATAAATAAAAGAGAGAACATACTCTATCAAGAACTCAACTGCAGCATCCTTAAGACATACTTTTTTCGAATGCATGTTTTGTAACCAAATATCAGCATTTTCTAGGCAAATAGTTTATATCATAATCTCTATCATGAAAGTATACTATGAATATGCGATCAACCATTCTCGTCTTGAATTTGAATCCACAAAACAGTATCTTAATTCAAAATATATACAATAAATTGGAGAAAGATAAAAGTGTGCCTTTACTGAAAGATAACTTCTCACAATTAGATGAAAACTTCATGTTATAATGTAAAACAAATACCTTCATCATCGCCCATGAGTAATGACTATTGCGAGAAGAGTCAAGGACTTCTTTATATGCAAGATTCGACATAGTAGTTGAAGGTAATATTTCAACTGGTTTCTCGGCATAAATAAAAAAGTATGGGTCGTAGTTCTTGTTTTTGTCCCATACTCGAATTGAATAATTGAGTTACTGTAGACATTCATCACTTTTTCGTCATAATAGATGACAACATCCCAAAGGAGGGCCATTAAGCTGTTGAATAAAGTTACAGGTTCAACAAACCCTCTAGATGAACGAGCGACAACTTTTCTTTTAAGAGTGAATCATCGACTGATATGGGTCCAATCCATAAAATAGACAGTTTTTTACCATTTCGAATTCCTCAGATGGGTAGTTCTCACAGAAGAGGTACTTTTCTAAAAAAGTGAAGCGATTCCTCACAGAAAAAGTACTTCTACTATAAGAACTACCCTTACGAGAAATTCAGAGTGGTGATAATTTTGTCTATTTTATGGATTGGATACATATCAGTCGATAATACAGTGACTAAATTTCATGCGACTTTTTTAGTGACCGAAGTCGATCGTTAATAGATATCTGCGACCTGCTGCGATCGCAAATAAGCGATCGCTGATAAACTTTTTCTTATAGTGAAATGTGAATTTCGTTACTTCGAAATTTGGCACAAAATATTGTATTAAATGCTCTCTTCGCCACAAACAGAATGTATTATACATCCGGTAAGAGAATAACCTTTCTAAAATTTTTCATGATCTTATTGATTTGCTTAATGAAATTGACTAACATAAATATTGTTATTTATTTTAAGTTAGGAGGTTAAATGAGATATTTAATTACAATGAAAAGTGGCTAACCTAATTTTATTTAAAAATAAAACTACTCCTTTCCTCTCACAAAAGAATCTTATTTTGACTTTTTAAAATAAATCATATCACTTTAAGATGATATATATATATATATATATATATGTGTGCTGCTGCCGACATAATTTAAAAACACACTTAATTTTTGTCACCGTCAATATATGAAATTTTACCACACAAGTAATGGGTTAATCATTCGGCCAAGATCCTTTGCATGGTTAGAACTTCCAATTTCAATGAGCTTTTTTGTGAAATATGATTTATCATTACTATCTTTTTGTAAAATAAAATCTTCAAAATTCATTTAACCTTGTTGCCGAACGCACAGCTTTGCACCTCTTATATATTTACAATTACGAGAGAGAGAGAGAGAGAAAGAGAGAGAGAGAGAGAGGCCGGAAGATAGTCACAGTCAACCTCTTGATTACAAAAATATTCAACATGTTCAAAAATTATACATATATTTTTAATATTACAGTATAGAATGATAATATGTCATTACATATAATTTAAGTAAATTCAGGATTATATATCATGCCACCACAATAATATTTTTAACTAATGTTAATGATATGTTTTAAAAAATAATTTTTTTAATTTCTTCTTAAAAGTGGTCATTTAAAAAAAATAATCTAACTACTGCGTTATATATTTTCACGACTCTTGGGAGTTTGTTGATACTACCAACGTCTCCAATTAATTCTTTCGGTTTTGACTTTTTAAGTCAAATTACTATTTTAAATTAATAATTAAGCATATATAAATATATTTCTAAAATTATAAAAATCGGGATTAGTAATAAATTGTATATACTTTCTTTTGGTTATAATATCTTCGCCTATATTTTAGCAAAAATAGTAAAAAGATTAGTTTTAAAAATGGTCAATTTAACTTTAAAAAGTCAAAACTGAGCAATAACTACTGCGAATGGATGGGTCGTTGCCTTTGTTGCATTCTCAAGACAATTGTTTAAACTTATCTTTAATTAAGTAAGTGATTAGAGAGTAATGGAAAGCATCAGAGATCATATTAAATTAAGATCTCTCAACTATAAATACTGTAATACATGCATAAATCATTATTAACTAACTCATGGGTGGCTGGTTACATATATATTTGTGTTGGTATAAAATAAGTTTGAAAAATATAAAGTGTACTTAGGAGTAATACACAGTAATCATGTAATAAATCTGAAGCGGACTGCATGCATGCATCATCGATCTACCCATGCACCACCAGAACATGAACATCGATCTGTTACTTTATTTTAGTGTGTTAAATTAATTAATATGCCATTGGAATCTAATTTTCTCTCAAAAGGAGGTTGGAGGATACTCCATGATGAATTATGTCTATTAAAATTTCCATCAAAGGCAGAAAGTGGACACCCCTTTTCAAACAAAAGTTGATCACTTTTTTTTCACTCCTTATGGGTAATATTTAACCTTTCCTTTCTCTTCTCATGGTCATGGAATTCATGCTATGTTTTTTTTATCTATGCACCTTTTTTGTACCTAGTTATAAATTAAATCATATCCTTTTTATTGTCATCAATATCTTATACTCCCATGATCCTCAAAAAGAATATATAATTAATGTCATATATATATATAGGGATGATATATAGTAGTAAATAATGATTATAGATTAAAAATTGACATACATCATCTATATCATTGAAAACAAGAAAAAATGATTAAGATTAAAATTTAAAAATCGACGGACGCTAATTAAGAATTCTAGCATTAAGATGTGTTTCGATAGCGATATGAATTCTAATAATTAAATCCCTTCGGTTCGTAGGTACATGTCATGTCTTAGAACTCCGCATAAACTCTTAGGAATTAACGTTAACGTACACAAAAATGTTTTGGAATCGAAAAATCAAAAATAGATTATATTATACGAATTGGACTCTCGAGCCAATTTATAATATATTAACTCTAAATGAAAGCAATAATTCATACAAACCCTTTTCATCACCTTAAAGTTTTTTTATTGGATTAAAGTCTATGCTTTTGTAATTAATGTGAGACTCTCTCTCCACTGTTATTAGCAATACACTAAGTCGTCGACACGAACTCACAGTCACTATTTTAGGCATGCGTTGGATAAATTTGATTCACTTAAAAGTGTTTATTCGGAATTTTAAATATTTTTACTAAGACTTTATTATATCTTAATATAAATTTGGTAAACTTTCGGATATTAATTAACAACATTACTTGTCCATGTATAGTTGGCTCAAAAATTACTTTACACATGAGAAAGACATGTTGAAAATGTTAACTTTCTACATCGAAAAGATATAAGCTTGACAATCCTAAAAACTATGTTTTAAATATAAGTTAATATTAATTTTTAAAAATTCATTTGAACTATTTTCAAATTGAAAACTAATATTGATTCATCTAATTGTCAATATAATTATAAATATTATTAATTATTAGATTTATTAATGATGTCAATTTTAAGTTTAAAAATATCTAAAATTTACTTTTAGAAAATTAATACTAATCTTATAATTTAATTAGAACATAAACAGTAGTATACATCTTTGTGACTAACACCGATGTAAAATACTCCCTCCAATTCAAAAGAATTTTATTTCCTTTTTTAGTTCATTTCAAATAATAAAAATTACATTTCTGCTTTAAGATGCATGATAATTGCATAATATATATTAGTCTTCCACTAATTTTTTTACCAACAATCGTTAAAAATTACAATACCATGAGTTAATTCTTAACTAATACTAAAGGTAATTTAAAATATAAATTATCCTTAAAATTGTTTTTAAAAATATATCTACAATGTGAAAACTGAGAAAATAATAGTTAGACTTCTATTTTTTAAGTAATTAACTCATCTAAAAACTTAAAATCAATTATATATCTTGGGAATTGATATTTGCATATGGTCCCTCTCACATGAATAGTGAGTAGATCTCACATCCATGTGGATTAGGATTCTCTTCATTTCAAATGGTGGAGACTCTCTATTCTTTGTATATTCTTCATCATCATCTCTCTTCCATTATCATGACGTCACATTCCAACATATTTTAAATCTAAATCATGAAATTGAGAATCTCCAATTCATTTAAAATGGAGAGAATCCTAATTCCCTCCATGTGAGAGAGACTCGTATAAAAATATCAGTTACTACAAGAAAAAGGGCCATCTGCGATTGAATGATATCACGATCACCACATCCGTCGTCGATAATAATAGTATTAATGATCGCTTATCTGCTGATAAAAAAAAAATCTAGTCATTAGTAGAGATCGACCGTGACGCGTCGCGATCACGATCGGTCATTGAAAGAATTTCCCCAAAAATTTGGTGCGCGAAACTTTGGTAGCGACAAACTAATCTATATCGGCCCGCGCTACGGTCGCTAATATGTCCACATCATTAAAATTAGCGACCGCATCACGTCATTGATGGCGATTGTGATCATTGATTCTTATAACCCTAATCGATTCGGGCATTCGTTCGAACCACTTAAGCAAGGAAAAAAAAGAGGAGAAACTCGAGACGAGGGAGAAGAGGGAGTAGGGGAGAAGAGAAGAGGAACCACCAACATTCGGTACTACCGACGCCTTCACCATCACCGTACCACCGCTTGCAGTAACCCCTTTAATCTTCCTTTCATAATTTATTGTATATTACAATCTTCCTTTCACAATTTTTTACTTTCTTCGCTCCAAAATTATGGGTAAATGATATGAAGACTGATTTACTTTATTGTATGTTATGGGTATATTCGCTCCAAAATTATGGGTATATTATGGGTAGCTCATATTTTGTTGGAGACCGATTTTATTGGAGAATTTCCTTATGAATAGGAAGAAATTCATATTTTGTTAATGTTCGACTTTGGGTAGGCGATATGAAGAAATTCTTATTTTGATAATAATCGATTTTGTTGGAGAAGTTCATATATACTTCCAATTAAAATTGTTTTGAGTATACTTGTTTAATTTGCATTATTATATTGGGAATTTGTATATTTCTCTTGGTTTGTGTCTTGGGTGCCTAGAAATGACTTTATATACACATTTGTCGTGCGTGTGGCTAGTCCATATTATAGGGAGACTCAAGCGAAATTTTTTATTAGTCGGGTAGTTAGAACATTTATACTATTAACGAGCCTATTGTTGATCCACTAGAGCCTATTAAGGGCTATTGGAGTTGATGGGTTGGGCTTGGGGCAACGAGGCCACACGAGGCCACGCCAAGCTTAGCCAAGCCTCACGGGCCAAGCCAAGCTTGGTTGTTAGCATGGTAAGCTATTGAAATCATTAAGCCAAAATAGCGATCTTGGGGAACCTGTTAGTGCAACAGAGAAGGTAACTAGACACACATAGTCAATAAAGAGACTGTTTATCTTTTTAACAAGGGTATTTAACACTTATGTATATAAGAATAAAGCTACAAAATGTTATAGAAGCTATAAATTGCTCAACCAAGTTATGCGTACTTACAAGTATGCTCAAGTCATATGGTTACAAGTATGCTCAAGTCATATGTTAATTAACATTTATAATGTTGTTTGTAGTATGTGTACTGTGGAATCATAGACCTCTATTCGGGCCAGTAGTTGGATGGCACGACGAAAAGTCAAGTGCCCATATAAATCTTCTGATTGAATTTAGAATTTGGTTGCCAAGTGTTTTTTTTGAGTATGCGATAGTCACCCGAATGTATGAATGGTAAGTTCTTGAATCGATGTCCATGTTTAAAGTGTAAGAATGTAAATTATATGGACGGAGACATGGTAAACTATCATTTACTTGTTTACGGGTTCATGAAAATCTGAAGAATCTTTGGTGGGCACACATGGGCGGAGAAGAGATGGTGGCATCACACAAGTACATAATTCGGGCAAGAGTACTCATCGTATTATGAATGAAATGGTCCATGATATTGCGGGCCGATTTTGATTGGGAGCAAGGCGAGAGAGCAACCTATGAATTACGATGCCAAAGACTTCTTTAAGTTGTTAGACGAGGGTATGACCATTGTGGCATGGTTGCACCAAACACACTACATTATGTCTGCAGATGGCGACATTACTTAACATCAAGGTGATCACAACATGAGCCATGAGTGTTTTGAGTCACTCTTGAAGGCAATTAAGAGTATGTTGCTGACGGTGAGAAATTACCCAGTAACTATTACTTTTGTAAGAAAATGGTGAAGAAGTTGGGTCTTGGATACCAAAAGATCGATCGTGTCCCAACGATTGCATGTTGTTTTATAAGGAAAATGAACAGATGACAAGGTGCACGTTTTGCAATCATGATCGGTTTAGGCCTAATAAAGAAGGTGTGACTACAAAAAAATCAAGTATACCGTTTAAGATTCTAAGGTATTTTCCAATAACACATCGATTAAAAAGATTGTACATGTCTTCAAGATCAATTTGAACATATGAGTTGGCATGTGAAATCTCCATTTAAAGATGGAGAACTAAATCATCCCGCAGATGGGCGGTGCTTGGAAAGATTTCAACTTAGCACATCCACGAATTTGCATTGGAACCTAGAAATGTGAGGCTTGGATTGTCCACCGATGGTTTCAATCCGTTTGGCCACTCAAATTGTTCCGTACTCATGTTGGCTTTGTGATTGTTACTCCGCATAACTTGCCTCCTTGGATGTGTATGAAACCGCCGTACTTATTTCTTTCACTCATGATTCACGGTCCTAAGAGTCCCGGAAAGAACTTAGATGTTTACTTGAGACCTCTTATAGGCGAGTTAAAGGTATTGTGGGAGGATGGAGTACGACTTGGGATGTTGCAACGAAAACAAATTTCAACCTTAGGCGCGTGATTATATGTGGACTATAAGTGACTTCCCGACTTATGGTATGTTAGGTTGGATGGAGTACACACGGAAGTTGGCTTGTCCGTATTGTATGGAGCATCTGAAAGTCGTTTAATCTATCAAAAGGTCGAAAGCCTTGTTGGTTTGATCGTCATCGCTTTCTTCTTACCGGTAGATCACCCGTTTCAAGAAGAAATAGAACACTTCGGAAAGGGAAAGTAGATAATGATATACTCACACTGCGATTATCGGGAACGGAGATGCGAGATCGTGTGATGAGATTTTCGGTTATCCCATTTGGTAAGGTTGATCGACAAACATAATCAATGGGTTTGGTGAATCTAATAAGCGGGTTCGGAGAAGCATCTTTTGGGAATTGCCTTATTGGTCTACAAATTTGATTCGCTATAATCTAGATGTGATGCATATTGAGAAGAATGTGTTTGACAATGTGTTTAACATCGTGATGAATGAATACGGGGAAAACAAAAGATAACGATAAAGGCACGTTTGGACATGAAAGATATTTGTAAGCGTCTGGATTAGAACTTTATGAATCTCCTAATGGTAAGATTGTCAAACCGCATGCAAGGTACACATTGTCCAAAAAGCAAGTTGAAGATGTGTGCACATGGGTTAAGTCTCGAAACTACCGATGGATATCGTCCAAACATTGCGAGGTGTGTTACTGGTGGGAAATTGCAAGGATGAAGAGTCATGACCGCGTGTGTGTTCATGGAGAGACTCATGCCTATAGCATTTCGGGATCTGCTTGATAAACCAATATGGGATGCTTTGAAGGATCTTAGTCGTTTCTTCAAAGACTTGTGTTCAAAATCATTGAATGAGAAGGACATGTTTGTACTTGAGAAGAACATCATAGAGATCACGTGTAAACTGGAAAAATATTCCCACGGTTTTTTGACTCCATGGAGCATTTGTAAATCCATCTTCCCTATGAAGCTCGTGTTGGGGTCCATTCAATATAGATGGATGTACCCTTTCGAGAGGGTGATGGGAAACCTTAAGAGGAAGGTGAAGAATAGAGCTTATGTCGAGGGGTCGATATCGAGGCATCTGATTTTGATGAGATATCTACGTTTGTCATGCAGACTATTTTCCTGGACGAAGTCTTGACAAAGGCCAATCGAGTATCGAGACATGATGATGGGGAAATGTTGAACTAAATGGTCGACTCTCTGTATTTGGTCTATCGGGTATGACTTATGGAAAAGGGAAGCGCATATTCCTCTCTCGAGCAAGAATTACATGCATACATACTTACATTCTTCTCAATTGTGAGGAGATTGGCGAATTTGTGAGGTACACATGTAAACTTGATATTTTATCTTTTAAGTTGAAAATTTATTCTAATATGTTAATGTTTATAACATGGTATGCAGTTATGCGATGACGAGTTAAAAGTGAAGCATGCCGACATAACTGATAAAGATATTCAAATCAATCGGGATAAAAACTTTGCACTTTGGCTAAAGGACAAAGTAAGTTCAATTTTTAAGCACGTAGTGTATATATATATATAATATATACTCCATATGTTAACTATGACTTCATTTAATAAGATGGAGTTTTTGTAGGCTTTGACTGAGGGATCAACGATTCCGGCTAATGTACAAGTCCTAGCTATGGGACCAGACAAGGATCAAGTCACCATGATGGTTACAAAATAAATGGTTGTGAATTTCACACAAAGGCATATGGGCGCGGTAAAAGAACAAACGAACTCGGAGTGTGTGTCCAAGGAGATTGTTACAATGAGCTTGGTCGTGCCTTTTATGGGGAGTTGGAGGAAATCGTAGAGTTGTCGTCTGAGGCACGTCACGGGGTCATATTCACTTGTTCGTCGTTGGTTTGATTCGAAAAAGAGATACGTGTTGGCGGACATGGAATCGTCGATATTGACCTCCATAGTGTCTGCGTGACTCCAACGAACCGCTTGTTTTACCAACTCAAACAAAGACAAGTATACTACACTCCTAGTCCTGTTAGGAAAAGGGATGAGATCACCTTCTAAATTGGCAAGTTGTAATTAATACTCCAGCCGTGAGTCGTGTAGAATTAGTTGATGGGGAGATTTACCAAGAAGATGCTTCATAGTCGACTACTATAATAAATGTGGAGGACTGACAATGAAGTAATCCAGTTAGATGGTGGAGATGAACCACATGAATTAGATCCCGAGTCAATACTTGTGTCGGATGACATTGATCATCGAGGAGGAAGAGTTATTGGTCGAATCGACCACGAGAATCAAGAAGCGGTGATGGTTATGAATCTGCAACACGTATACAAGATGATTCTCGAATCGGACATTGACACTTGAACTCATGAAATGTATGTTTAGCAATACATGTTTTTTATATCATTGTCATGTTTTATGTACTAAACTATTTAAATGCAACTTTTGTTTATTGTCATTTTATATTCATATATATACATGTTTATATCAATTGTCGTGTTTATGTACTTAAACTATTTTATTATTTTGTTAATTACAGGTGATCGAGGAGGGATGACGCTTGACATAACCTTGTACTTGTATATTCATTATTTGAATGTTTGTATATATGTTACTTAAACAAGTTTTGAAATGTTATTATATTTATTCAAATCATATTGGTTTTAAAGGTTTATATACTAGTTTGGTGTATGTGTTGGTGGACGATGGATGTTTATATTGTTTTGTATGTTGTTTATCTTGGTGTGTATGTGTGTTGGGATAAAGCGGGTAGAAAGCAGTGCAGGTGTTTTGGGAATTACGCAAAATGTGACAAAAATTTGGTCAGTAATTTTTTTCATATCGGCACCGCGTCGCGATCGGCTGAAAGTTATTAGCGACGGCAGAGTATCGGCGATCGCATCGCTGATCACCGCCGATAATGGTCACCGACACGTGGACCACGTCGACTTTATTACTGGACCATGTCGATTTCACTCAATGACCGCATTTGTCATTTCGATTAAGCTCATGGCATAATGGCCGCAGATATAGCGGTCGCTAATAGTGGTCGTGATGTGCATCCCAATGACCCGATTTTATCGCGACTATCGTCGATCCGCTTTCGATCATGAGATAATTATCTCATGACCGAAGTCGGTCACCGTGATAATCGATCATTGATAGGCCTTTTTGTTGTAGTATAATTAATTAACTTATGCTACCACTAATCCATTCCCCACCCGCCCCCACCCCAATTCCTTCTCCCACTCTAAAAAGGGGTGTTTGATAGCTTCGAACAAATCTGAATCTTTATTGATAGAATAAGAAATGTGATTAAGCTTGTTTGTTTTGTAAAATTAAAAATCTGAATAGTTCTTAATAGTCTTGATAGAATAAGCTTCATAAGTGTCAATTGATTGGCTAGCGGTAGGTGAATGGATTTTTTACGTGCGTACCCATATTGTTTTATGTTGCACCAAAATTTAACATCTTTAGGAAAGAGAAAAAGAGATGCACTCCATAACATTCCATAAATATAACTCTCTTTTTTGGGATCTGGGTGATATATATATATATATATATATATATATATATATATATATAGTATTCATCATATGTCATAATATATATTAATATTATGTTATCAATTTTTCACTCTCTTTGTTATAATATAAAATAATAATTATTAAATTTCTAAAATTAATTTGCAAAATGATTTATTCACAATTATAAAACAATAAATTTCATAATTATTAGTATTTTGTATTTACTAAAATTGAATGAACTTATACCAATTTTAAGTTTTAAAATATCTAATTGTAACTTTCAAAAAATTAATAATGATATTATGATTTTGTGAGAGAGGTATTATTATATTTTATACTAATGTACTTTGTATAATTTTATTATTATATTTAAAAAACAAATATATTTTTTAAATTTAAAATGTCTAAAATTGACTTTCAAAAATTTAATAATGATCTTATATTTTGGAGGGGTAAAATAGTAAAACACTGTTATTCAGATGTTTCAGACATGTCAATTATCAAATAAATTTTTTCATTCAGATTCAGATTCAGATTCAGATTCAATTTATTCAGATCCAGATTCAGATTCATCCAATTTTTATCAAACCCCCTAAGTTCACTTATAGCATGATCAATAAGCTGCCAATGAATCTGGCTGATAGGGCTCCAATTAATCGGTGGAGCCCTTGCTCTAGCTGAAAGGATAAATTAAAAAGGAAAGACGAGATGACATCAGGAAATTAAAGAAGATTAGTGGCAAAAGCATTTTTATTTTTTAAATAAAAAAAAACCTTGAATCACAAGCTCATCAGGATAAGAGACATACTCATTATTAAGGCAACAACTTTCTACGTACTAATACTTTCTTTTGCTTGTGGGAGCAGATCGATCAGCTTCTTATTCCTTTGTTCTCCCTTTTTTATTTTATTTTCCTTGAAATCTTTTTCTCTAAAAACTTTTTCTAACAACCACTAATATAATTATTGATCCAATACCTAACCAACTTTTTGAACTCTAATAATATATCTATCTATCTATATACTTTTTCCTATTTTATAATATAGCTAGCTTCTTAATCGCCTTTATTTCTCGTAGAATTAATTTTGGCGTTCAGTTAGTATATATATATATATTCTTATGATCTATGATCAAGACCATATCTTTATTAAAAGTGGAAGGTTGGCTGTTAAGAAGGTTCAGTTCATGCATGGGGGCCGCGTAATATATATTACCCACTAATTATTGCCAAGAAAACTGTTTAGCCGTTTAGGTATCTATGGAATTGAATAAAACAACATGACCAACTACCCATCTTCTTTTTTTATTTTATCAGCAAAATAAAATTTTCATTAAAACCCAACAAATTATATGATTGACAAATTCATAAGGTTTGGATAATGCCACTCTGAATTACGTACAATTCATCAAACAAATAAAACTTCATATGAAACTATATAAATCCTTCAACAAATATATTCAACGTACGTCTAAGAGCTTCACCCAAAAATACAAGAGAAACTACTACAATATCCTTCTTATAAAAGTAGTAACCAATCACAAAATGTGGCCACCTTACCACCATAAACACACAGCGTACATTACCAACTACTAATGATTGATGTATTTGGGTATGTTGGATTAAGGTGTAAAGTCTCGCTAAAATAATTACAAAAGTGTCACTAAATGTATTGCTTTAAAAATATTGTTTTTGCTTCAACAAGATCAACAACCTAAAATAAATGATTAAACTAAGTGTAAAATAAAAGCTAAAATAAGTAAGACTCCTAATTTCCCACGGCATAATATATCATATATGTATGAAATTATATGCCCGTGCTTAACTAGACATATGTGATCATTTGTAGCAAAAAAAAATCATTTTCTTGCAATCTAGCTCTAAATTTTTTATTTTATTTTATTTTTTTTGTCCGTAACAAAAAAATTAGCTAGCTTATCTTATTTGAAAATTCATTTCAATAGAACACCATGCACGTAGTCACACAATTCGATCGATATGTTAATTAAGTTCCATTGTGAGCTGATTAATCACGTGTACGTACTCCTTTTGCACACTAGATAAACAAGGAGGAGCAAATTTAATCTAAAGGAAATTGAGGCATGCAGTCAGTCGATCATGCAGTAACACACCTTGAAACTTTTTATTCTAATTTCTCACTCAAAAATAATTTTATTTTACTTAATTTCCCACCAATTAATACATCTTTGTTGTGCACTAATTAATGTACTGTATATAAATCTTTCACGAAAGAGCTAACAACTGAATTTTCTTCTTAAACCTTTTGTAAGTGATGGAAACGGAAGTCGTTATCTCCAAAGTTAAAAGGAATCATTAATTGGTGGAAACTTTTTACTAGCTGCAATCTGTTTCAAATTAAAGCAATGCCGTGGGTGCTAAGCAAGAAACCTTAATTACTCAGACTTTACTCTAATTTAAAGCTGAAAAAAATTTATTTCCAATGTTCTAAAATTAGAGATAAATTTGTAAAACGACTTTTAATGAAATGTTTGTTTTTTTCAAATTATCCTTAATATTTGCTAGAGATATAGTATCGCTGACATGATAATATTTTATATAATCATTTTTTTTGGAAACATATATTCTATGTAACTATTACCTATTACCTATTACCTGTTACCTAGAATAAAAGTAATTGCATTTTAGGGATTTTATATTTCTTTTTAGTCTAAAATTTAAAATATATATTTAATTTGAAACGGAAAACAAATATAACTCTACTTTTAGAACAAAGGAATGAATAATTAACTAGACAACTAAAAGGCTGGTTTCTAGGCCGAATAACACTTTTTTGAAAAAATTCTTCCATGGGTACATAACAAAATACCACAATACATTCAAGCGTGAATGACGAGTCCACTTTTTTTGCTCAAAATTAAAGATAAATTTGTAAAATGATAATTTTTCGTTTTTCCTAATTAAACTTATCACTAACATTGGATCCAATATTGTAATAGTAACATGATAAACTTATCTCCTTTTGTTTTTGACAGTGCAAGCAGAAACTGGCTTTTATATGAATGTGGAAAACTTGTCGGTGTCCTAGCTCCGTCGTAGAGTACCTACTACTTAATAAAGAATCACTTTATAATATGATCAAGTAATTACTGGACAAATAAATAGAGAATGCTTTTTTGAAAATTTACTAATTTTTGGGTTCTTATAATTATGGTACTACACTAATAAAATTGAAATTCATGTGGTCTGAGGCGCGCTCTGAGCAAAGAAAAATGATTATGAGTAAGGGTTTGCATATTTATCTGTTTTTTCTCTTGACCGTGTTTATGCCATTGTGTTGAACGGTCAGGGTGATATTGTCACATATTTTATTGGCTCAATATCCCAACATATGCTTCACCGGATTAGCAGGCAACTCTATTTACTCTACCGCACGGATTCGCGGCTGCGACTGCGAATGATGCTCTATCTTGGAGTGTCAACTTGAAATTTGGTCTTATCAAACTATGAGTTTTGATACTATTTGTAAGAGAATTATTATACGATTCATCCCACATCAATGTAACGCACACTTGTGTATACTAGTACAATAAGCATGTTGGACCACCTCTTTACCTAAAAGGTTAATATATTAGGTTGAGACTCTACCATACTTATTAACACATCTACATTCTTAAATTTATCCGATTTGAGATTTATGTGAAATATCTCAACACAAGTTACATTTTTAATGTCATGTGTTTATGTCAACAAAAATGTAACATTTTTTATACTAAATGTAACAAAAAGATATGTATAAGTTAATTGACGTCGGGCGGGATAGCGATCAATTATCCTGCGGGCTGATAAACAAATGAATTCATAAACAAATGAACAATAGATTCACCGGAAAACACAGAAAAACTCTCTCTAATGTGTAAATTTATATTTATCAAAATCAAAGTCTATCTAAGTCAACCCACAAGCCGGTTTTATATAGCTCAACAAACTTTATCCCCAAGTCACTATACAATATTCTTAAAGATATGAAAATAAAAAATAGAAATAAAATCCTTCTAGGGATGTGAAAAAGATTCTAACAAACCTCCTAGAGATACGGAAAGATATCCTAACAAACTTCATAAAAATACGGAAATAAAATCTTAACAAGTAACAACTCGTTATAAAAGATTTACTACCCAATAAAATACTATTACTATAAAGAACTAAATTGTAAGACCCTCAAATTTTATAAATAAAGATGAATTTTCTATAAATATTATTTTTGAATATTATGGAATAAATTTGATATAATGTTATAGTTGTGGGTAATATTTATAAATTTTACAAAGTAAAGCAAGTTGTTATAAAATATTCGTTTGGTGGGGAATATTCTTTTTGTTTTGTGGGGAATATTCGTACGACTTTACTCAATCATTAGTGGACCCCTAACGGAAGTATTGTCGTAGTTAGAAAAGCGACAAAATTATCTTTCTATAAAAATAACTACGGAGGTGTTACCGTTAAAAGCTGTTGAACTACCCGGTGGTAAAAATACAATGTCTACGCGGTCAGATAAGTAGTACACGGTATTGATTATTGATCTTTACGTGAGAAGTCGCTTAGCTATACTCAATTATTACTTCACGATAATTTCTTTGCATCATATCTCTTATATTATTGATTCAATTATTGTCACGATATCATCAGTATAATATGTTATATTATTAATTGAGACGACAAGTTATAAATGATTAATAATTGTTGAAAGATTAAAAATGTGTTGATTAAAAATAAAATGATTTGTGGTAATATTTATTCAATCCTCGATGTATATAAAGAGTCTACATTATAAAGACGTTTGTGGTAAGTTTGATTATTTTATGGGGGGTCATATGTCATCATCTAAGAGTCTCTTCAATCGATAGTAATTACCTTTGTGAATAGTAATTACCTTTGTGAATAAAAGAATTACCTTCGTCGATAGTATTTACCTTCGTCGATAAGTAATTACCTTCTTCAATAGTATTTACCTTCAAATCGATAAGTAATTACCTTCGTCAATAGTAATTACCCCTTCGTAAATAGTAGTTGTCCCTTCAATATTACCAAGAGTTAATTGCCTCTTGATTGTTCCAAAGGTTAATTACCCTTTCATGAATAGTAGTTGTCTCTTCAATATTACCAAGAGTCATTTTTACCCTTTGTTAAGACTAAAGAGCCACCTCAATTTTTCTATAAATAAAAGCTCATTCCTTCATTATTTCTTTTAATTCATTGAAACTCTGAGAGAGAAACTATAGAGAGAAAGAAAAAAGTATTCTACTACTTCACTTTTCCAATATTCAGCCTCTTCTAAGGTAGGGAATATTATTTGTTGTACTCGTAAAGGGTGTTATTCTTTCTTATTCATGAAGAGAACTGTTGTTATTCCATTGCTTTTTATTCTATTGAATAACTTTGTATACGTGATTTACCACTATACTTGGTGACATTCTTCTATTATTCATTTGGAACATCCTGCTCATGTGTTTTATACCGGGACTGGTTCCGTCTTTATTATTATTCTGTTGGAACATCCTGTTTACATGCGTTTCTGCCGGACCGGTTCCGTCTTTTTTATTATTATTCTGTTAGAACATCCTGCCTACGCGTTTCTGGCCGACTGTTTCGTTATTTATTATTCTGTTGGAATAACTTTTGCTGTCATGCATTCTATCACATGCATGGTGATTTCTTTTGTTATTCCATTCTTTATTATACCCGGTTAGGTTAAAACTTTGACTTCTATACTCCATGAAATTAGTAGAATATCCTTGATATTTGTGTTTCATCCAAATCTTTTCATGGAAATATTCTTCCGATCATTCTTGAATTTTACTCTCAAAAAAGATTATCATGTTGACAATTTGGACGTTAATAATTCCCGGATAAAATAATTCTTGAACTTGTTTTATTGAAATCTTATATCATTGTCATCATCCTCATGTTTATATTATGTTGAAAGTCATCTGTGGCTGTAGTAGTGCATAGATGGACTTGGTATGATTATGACCGAGAGACTATTCCGCGTGTAATCACGACCGTAATGTAACAAATGATGTGATAAAAATCCTCGATGGCCGTAGTGCATTGATGGACGATTGTTGGCATGATCATGACCATTAATGAATACACAACTATTCTTGGCCCGTAGTGCATGAATAATTGTGGTCGTTGATACTAAAGAATATCATTAGGTAGTAGTGTAGAAGGGTGATTCGATGATGTGGAATATTTATTAAAGTCGAGTCTCAACTATAACAATGATGATGAAAACCTTTTAAATCATAAAAGATAGTAGATTTTATTTTCTACTTGACTCTTTTAATGGATTCTTTGGTTCATTGTAGTTAAACTTGATGTTCATTATATTTTATCGGTTTAACATCGTTGTAGTGCTAATGATAATTTATTCTCGCATTATCTTAGTCATAATATTTCTTCTTGAGCTAGTTGAGCTCACCCTTTCTTTCACCGTTTCTCTTGAAATGAGAATATAGCCGGACGAGTCGGGAACGGAGTAATGGTCCAAAGGATAGCATTAGTAGTCCTCACTATTCTCAGCGAAATAGTGTGATAATAATTGTAATGAGGACTCCTTTTGAGTTTGTATAATATCTAGTAGACAATATTTGTATTCAAACTCACGCTTTATGTCAGATTGTATACCTACGCTTATTATATTAGTAAGTTGTATTTAAATTATATACCATGTATCTGACTACCCAAGATGGGTGATGTATACCTAATTTTGGGGGCGTCACATAAATAATAATAATAATAATAATAAAGTACATCGACTTCCGAAGTCATGACACCTCTTCGAAAGAGGTTCGCCACATCCAAAGTCATGACACCAACCGAAATCGAACCCTGACCGAAGTCGAACTCTGGCCCCGAAGACACGGTCATGACAACATCCGAAGTCGAACTATGACTCCGAAGACAAGGACCGAACGCTTGACTGCAAAGTCAACCGATACTGATGCGCTGCTCTCTTAGCTTTTGGATATTTAGCATCGTCATATATCGTACTATCCGACCATTCAGGATCTTAGGCCAAAAATCATCCTGCATCAATCTCTCCGTGTTGGAAAAAACTCATCCTCGAGTTCGACATAGATAGAATGGAAACTGTACGAGAAGAGGCTTCGGCAATTGAAATATTTTCTTTTTTATTCGATCCTAGGACAAGATATATTTGTTGTTGAATGTCCCTTGTGACGCCCCCAAAATAGGTATACAATACCCATTCTGAGTCGCCAAATATATGGTACAGAAAGCAAACTACAACTTCAATACAATACAATTGTGGGTGCAAAATAACACACATCTGTGAGTTTAAATACAAATATTGTCTTCTGGACAATATCCACACTCAAATAAGTCCTCGTTACAATTATTCAAACACTATTTTACAAAAATAGTGAGGATCGCTAAAATATCTTTCTTGAACCATCACTCCGCACTCTATTTAGTTCTGCTTTATGTATCACCTCCTCGAAAAAATAGAACAAAAGGAAAAGGGTGAGCTCATCTAGCCCAATAAAGAATATTATGACTAAGATAATATACAACAAATTATCGTTAGTCTTCAACAGGAAAATCGATAAAATATAATAGCCAACAAGTTTTAGATCAACAACTACAAAGAAAAGCAAACAATCCATTAGAAGAGTCAAGTAGAAATGAGTTTTACTATCTTCTAAGATTTAAAAGTCCATCATCAATATTTTATCCACCTGTAATAACAATCAATATACATCTTTAATCAAATATTCATCTTTGCACTACAAAGCCAAAGATATTCATTTGTATCACCAATTGGTCATGTTCATCTCAACACTGCTCATCTTTTGCACTACGGGCCAAAGATATTCATCGATTAATCATTTATCTTTTGCACTACTGAATCAAGATATTTATTAATATCATCATTTAGGATGAGGATGATGAAAATTATTTTATAGAAAAACGAATCCAATTGAAGCGGAAGGACAAATAGTAGGGATTAGATAACGATTTATCCAAGATCAATAATACTTCATAAATACCAATTTTGAAGCGAAATTCAAAATAAAGATCAAAACATAGATCTGATCAAAGATAGTAACCATAATAGACATCTTGGACAAAAAGAAAAAAATTTTATTTTTTCTTGAATAGTCTTCAGATTCGTGAATAAGTCTTGATTATCGTGAATAAGAACTCAGACACAAAAAGTTCCAAATTTGATAAAAATTAAGATCAATACTTGGCGTAATGATATTGAAGAAATAATATCATATATGAAGAAAATAACATCCCTTACCTCAAAATATCGCATTTTACGATGGGAATATCGGTATAAAAGGTCAAGGAAACTTGCAGATCGATGAATAGAAACTCACAAAGTATCTAAATACTCATAAAATACACTCAATAATCTAGAGAGAAGAGAGAAAACTTGTTTACGGTGTGATTTTCAATTCTAACTTAGCCCTCTATTTATAGGAAAATGTTAGCAGACTTGACACTGAACTCATTTGGCTTTACCTGCTACTATTCCCACCCACCCACCACATTTCAAATAAATTCAGCACATTTCTTCACCAACCACAAGTGGGGCCCACTCAATTCTAGAATTTTCCACCAAAATCATTTATAAACCTAATTTACGAATCGATTAAGCCTCTTAAAATTCATAACAAATCATACGTCCATTTTAACGGTTCAAAATTTGTGGACATATACTCAACTTATATATATATAACATATCCAAAAATTAAAACGATCCAACGGTCGGATTAAAAATTATAACTCCCGCAATATATCTCAAAAAACACTGGTTTGATTTTTAATATCTCTATTTCGACAAAAATACTAATAAAACACCTCAACATTAACTCCTTCATTTTTAACCACAATAAATATATCCAATATTTATATCCACATAAAATAAATATTTTCTTATCATATGAATCAATAATTAATTATTTACAAATAATATTACAGAATCACATTTATAATGAAACTGCATCGCTTCAGGAAAGAGGTGCTTCCCAATAAGAATTTCTCACTTCTTGGGCGCGCAATTAGGTGACCAAACCTCTCCTTGATGTAACTTTCTAGACATTGCCAATAATGCTATCTAATAATATTATTCAAATAATATGACTTATTGATCGATAATGGAAAATCTTGTGCGATGATAATTATTGAAACAACAATAATAAAAAATATCAACGATCAATTATTGAATCAATAAAATAAAATATTGAATAAAGAACTCATCGTAACAATTATTGAGTAGTGCCTTCTTACGTAAGGATCAATAATTCATCAATCTTTGTGCATCCATGCGTATTCATCGTATTTTAACCACCGGGTATTCCAACAAATGTTAACTTGTAATAACTACGCCATTATTTATAAAAACTCAAACTTGTCGTTTTCTTGATCCGACCAGTTATTACATTATGGGGCCCATAAATGATGGCAACTGTCAAATGCGAATATTCCCCGACAACAAGAATATTCCATGACGAAACGAATATTCCCAAGCAAAGATGATTATTTTATAACCACTTGCATATTTTGCAAAATTTGCACATTTCACCCATAACCAGAGAATTATATCAAATTAATACCTTATTATTCACAAATATAATTAGAGGAAATTCGATTTTATTTATAATAAGTTGGGGTCTTACATCCCTCATCGCCGATAGTCCTAATGGAAACTCTTCGCGCAATTTTTGTACATCGGCTGACACTTCAGTGTTTTCAGCCGTCAAACTGCTTAAGGAAGTAGGACATACACCACACCTTCATGATCGGCCTCTGTTAGGAATCTAGTCATGGATAACAGGTTTTGACTCCCGACTGCTCAAGCCAAACTGTCATCTTCTCGCTGAGGCGCTAATACAACCTTATTTCCTTTAAAACGAAAGGAATACGCGTCACTACAAGAAAACCGGCTAATTCCGATGGAATATTCCGTCGAACATAGTTCTATTCCGTCGTACATAATTTATTGCCAACGAAAAATCTCGTCAAAAAATCGGTCGTAAATAATCGCGTCGGAATTAAGATCCGTCGAGAATTCTATCGGATATAAAGTATGTTCGACGCACTTATTTCCGACTGATATTCGTCGGATATACATTATTTTCAACAGAAAATTTACGACGAAAATTTTCGTCAGATAAAAGTGGGTTTATGTCCGATGGATGTATTATCTCGGAATTATATTATTTACGACTGAAAACTAAAATAAACCAAAAAATTATAAAAAAAATGCTCAACTTATTAAAATTCGATTTGGAATGTCCGCTGACATATAAATATAATTCTGACGGATGTAGTTCCGTCGAAGATGTAGTATTTACGACTGAAATTAGAATAGTTCGATAATTATTAAAAATTATTTTTTGTTATCTCCGAGGGAATTTCCGTCGTAACTACCTTATTCCGTCGGAATTAACTACTTTTTTTTTTAATACATATTTTAAAAAGTTCAGTTTCTGTGTTTAAACCCATTAATGTACACAGAACTTTATCACAACCCAATACATGTAATATAAACACATATCTCACATTCAAATATGCAACGTAACACTAAAACGTAATCTTCAACTCATTATCATTCACATTCACATTCAAATATCCACCAAAACATATTATAAGCTAACCAATTACAAATATAAGCTAATGTTCCATAAATGTTGAACAATATAATTTACAATAGTTGTACAGACGCAATTAGACAATACAATATATACAAAAGTTCTACAATATTTACAAAAGTTCTACAAACTATACAAATGAACTACAAACTATATAAATGAACTATAAACTAGTAAAAGTGGAATCATGCATCGGGTGGAGGTGAACGACGCTGCTCTGGTGGTGTATGAAAATCAGCCTCGTGCTCCTGCTCGTCATTGCCAGTCTGCTTGCCATCGTCACCCTGTTTGATAGAATCAAAAATATAAATCATTAGTCCGTATATATATGTGAGAATTAACAAACTAGCCTTAATTGAAAAACATAAACAATAAGAATACCTGAGTAGGTGGGGGCGGACGAAAAGCTTCCTCCAAGAGGGTAATCACCATCCGGAGCATCTCGGCGCTCAAGCGTCGAATCGCTCCCGTGGTAATCCGTACTCTCTCTGAGAGATCCTCTATATAATATCCTGAGCAATCTGGTGAAGACGAATCTGAAGGCAATCACGACGCCGAAAGATTGGATCGGTATGGAACCTATCCGACACGGCCCCTATCAGCTGCCGAAAGATATCGTCATCCAAGCCAGCGCCCGTGTGAGATGGTCCGACATGTGCTCTCGGACACTGGCGCTGGCTGGAGCCTATAAAGAGATACAAACTCAATTACTAATAATAATTTATATAATGTGATAAATTCGGATAATTTTGTGAAACATAAAAAAATATTACCTCCAGGAAGTGTATATGCGGGTATCCTCGGCAGACCCAACACTCGATATCTGCCGGTACTTCTAGTAGGGGGATCCTGAGACGCGACCCATAGTCTCAGCTCCTCATCCCGATCTAATACAATATCGGGAAGAGGGGTGGCGGAATCTAACGGATCAGAACCCCTCCTAATAGTCTCTAGCTCAGCTATACGCTCGTCCCGAAGCTTCTGAAATCGGTCCTGTAATGTATTCCGTATACGTATGTTAATTATATCATTTTATTTATAATTGAATATTATTAAAAGCTAAATAGTAAGATAAGTTTTACCCATATAGCTAAAGCTGCCTGAGACAAAGCACGCTCGTCCTTAGGCGTGTGGGCTCGATCCCAAAACTCTAGCATGGTAGGATCTCGACCCAAGGTCCTCCCCAATGCCTAATACAAACATTCATAAATCAGGTCTTAAGTATTTGTGTGAGAACTTGACACATAAATAACTAAATACAACGCACTTACCGTCTTCGCCTCCTCGAACAACTGAGAACTAGTGATGTGTACTATCCGGAGCTAACCACGGTTCTTCTTCGCCTGCTCGGACTTTTTCTTGAAGTCATCAGCCTCCCAGTGCAGACACATAGCATCCCAGGCTAAATCGGAGACTATGTGGGTGATGATGATCTCGATGGTGGTCCGGTCCGTCCACAATTACTGGGTTGCCTTACATCGCATCTCATACTGACCATCCGAGTAATTAGCAATGACGTGATGCTCAATCATAAGCATCGCCAAATTTGGCGAGAGATGCTTCGGGTCAAAGCGATAATAAACCTATAACAAAAGATTATTTAAAATTATGAACAATTGATTTCGTCATCCCAATACAACTATGTAGTGATAATATGCTTAACTTATGTGGAACTCCCGAGGACGATGCAGTATAAAAGTGGCATTGTCTGCAGATCTTGGTGAACCGCATGCACCCTCTCTGGAAATCGTCCAAACGAATCGTGTGTAGGTGTGCTCATCGGGTCTAGTATACTACTGAAAAAAGTATAACAATATGTGTTATGTGAATTATGTTTTGCAATAACTGATAGAAATAGTATGAATATATTAACACTTACTGTTGGGAAACGACATCCACCGGTACTGTAAATGGCACTGCGAACGACCAAAGATACCGAGGTTCGTCCCTCGGTGTCGTCGACGAAGTGCATCTGTAATAATTGTATTTAACATAGTACTTCAATAATCATTGTAATTAATGCAGCTTGAGATATATTTAAATCCTAGTTAAGATAACTTACTCGCGCCTGAAGAAGAGCCTCCATCGTGGCTACCGTCTCTAGTACCGGATCGCCCACCACCTCGGTGACCTCCACCGCTATGTTTAGCCATGAATATCCTACTACAATAACAAAATTGGTAGATTACGAATATGTAAGGTTTATATAACAATATGTGGTAAGGACTAATATAAAAGATCATTTTCAATTACGCACGTCATCAAACTCATCAGAATCAACGTGTATATCATTCTCGGATTCGGTATCTTTTGTAGGACTTTTATCCCCCGGAATGAGTAAAGTCAAAAACAAATACGGATCCCTTATACACATTGCCGGTGGAAGATTTCGGCAGCACCTCCCCATGGTCTCCAAGCACATGAAATAGACTCAGATAACTTAATCTAAGTATGCACTCAGAGAACATATAGAGATAACAGTCGATTAATCCTCAAAATAACAAAAAATGTACGGTTTCGTATTTGCACCGGCCTAAGTGAGAGACATAACATCCAATAACATCTAAATCGGGACTGTTACGACATTCACCCTATTGAGTGTATGTCAAACGGGTTTCTAAGTTTCAAAGTATAAATATATATAGTTTATGAGAATTTATGTGGAATCTCTACTTGAGTATAAGATCGGCCAAAAAAAAAGGGTCGTAGTTCTGTTGTGTCCTATACTTTCGAATAATAAAGTTAATTAAATTCTGAAACATTCCTCATTGTTCCATCATAACAGATGACAACATCCCGAAGGAGTTATATTAAGCTATTGAACAAAGTTTCAGCTTAAGCAACCCTCTAGATGAATGAATGATCACTTCTCTCCTAGGAATGAAACATCTCCCCATATAGGTCGATCCATGATATAAGCGACTTCTCATCTCAAATTCCTCAAATGGATAGTTCTCATTCAAGAGGTGAGACATTCTGTGAGAACTACCCATCTGAGGAATTCTGAGTGGTCAGAAGCTGTTTATATCATGGATTGGACCCATATGGGGAGATGATTCATTCCTATGGGAGAAGTGATCGTTCGCTCATTCAGAGGGTTGATTAACCTAGAACTTTGTTCAACAACTTACTGGCACTCCTTCCGAATGTTGCCATTTGTTATGATGGAACAGTGAAGAATGTATGCAGTAATTCAATTACCTTTATTAATTATTCGAGTATAGGACACAAAAAGGAACGACGACCCCTTTTTTTTTAACTGTTGTCGAGGAACCGATTGGAGTACTATTTAGCTGCAACTGCTATGTCAAAACCTGCATACAAGAAAGAGTACATATATGTAGGGAGAGTATTATTGCATTTATTATATATTGAAAATTGTGGCAAACTAAGCAAATGCTACTTAGTTTATTTTGCCAATGATAATAAACTAAGTAAGTGGTACTTAGTTTATGAGAATTGTTAATTATTTGGAATCTATAGAGACTACTGTTCGACATTCACTTCTAGTTATACTTAGTTTATTTTGCCAATGATGATAAACTAAGTAAGTGGTTCTTAGTTATTGAAAATTGTTATTTGGAATCTATAGAGACTACTTATATATTTTTTTATTTTAATTTGTAGTATATTATATAATTGGCTTATTTATTTATTAAATATACTTTATTAAATTAAATTAAATTAAATCATTTTATTTTATTTTATTTATTAAACTAAATTAAATTAAATTTTTTATTACTTTTTATTTTATTTTGTATTATATTATAAAAGTTCTAATTTATTTTAATTTAATTTGATTTTGTAATTAAAATATCTTATTTTATTTTATATATCTTGTATTATATTAGATATATTATATAATTTTTAATGTTTTTATTAAATTAAATTAAATTAATTAAATTTATTTTAATTTAAATTTAATTTAAATTAATTAAGATTATTTAAATTAAATTAAATTTATTTTATTTTATTATTTTATTTAATTTTATTTTTTATTAAATTATATTTTATTTATTAGATTAAATCAAAGTTTTTTTATTTTATTCAAATTAATTTAATTAATTTTTTATTTTATTTTACTTTATTTTGTATTATATTATGTTATTTATTTTATTTTCAAATTTTATTTTATTTAATAAACTATATTAAATTATATTTACTTTATTTTATTTTAATAGTAAGAAACTAAGTAAATGGTACTTAGTTTATGATTTATTAATATTGGGAAACTAATAACTAATTAATACAATATATACATGCAAGTCTGCAATTTCATAATTAAGCGAAATTTACATCATAAATTCAATTAGAATAACAAAAATATATCAAGATTAAAAAATTCCTAAAATCGGTTACATTATGATAAGGAACCCAAATTTGATATCAATATTCTGCGATTTCCAAATTCCAAATCAAACTCACAAAGAACAAATTCACAAAGAAAATCAAAATCAAAATTCCAATTTTAGCAATATCTGATCCACATGCAAATTCACGAGAACAAATTCACAAAGAACAACATATTATCCAAATTGGGTTAATCTCATATTCAAACTCAAACTAAACCTAAAACAAATTAAGCCATTAAATTTCACAATTTGCAACAAATTTCACAATTTGCAACAAATTAACCCTAAAATCTAATACTTGGCGAGAAAACTAACCTTGAAATTGAATTAATGTGTAAACTAACAAGATGGTGGTGCACAGTGGTGGTGCTTTTGTGTTGTGATGGTGCTTGGTGTTGGTCGTGGTGGTGGTGCTTTGGTGGTGGTGGCGGTGGTGGTGCTGATGGTGGTGGTGACGGTGGTGCACAGGTGTTGGTGGCGTCTAGCTACCTTTGGTGGTGGTCGAAGCAACCGCTCGACAAGTAATGGTGGTGGTGGCGATGCGTGGTGGTGGTAGTGGCAATACGTGGTGGTGGTGGAATCGAAGGTGGTGGTGGTGGTGGCAATCACGTTGAGTGCAGTGGTGGCGTGGTATGGTGGTGGTGGGTGGTGGTGGCGGCGATGTGAGACCCCAGTTTTTATCAATAAAGATTTAAATTTTGTTGAAATAATTTTTAATATTATGGTGTGAATTTAAGATAATATTATAGTTGTGGGTAGTATTTATAAATTTTGCAAAGTATACGCAGTGGTTATATTATATTCGATTGGTGGGGAATATTAGGTTTAGCGAGGAATATTAATACAACTACTCAATCATTGGTGGACCTCATTAATGTAATTATTGTCGGATTGAAAAACGACAAAAATATTTTATTGAAATAACGACGGAAGTTTCACCGTAGTTCTTGCTTGAACTACTTTCGGTAGTAAAAAAGAATACGATGTCACGTGTGGTTGCGTAGTACACCTGTATTGATTATTGATCTTATGTGAAAGTCACCGGTTTGATTCCATTATTGTCGATTAATAATATGAATTATTATAATGATAATGACGTTTTGTTTTATTCAGTATTATTAACGTAATAAAATGAAACATCTTTTTATATAAAATAGAATACTTTATTAAAGTTATTCTATAAATAGAATATATTATATTTTATTATGCATAGTGTTGCATAGTGTTTTGCATAGTGTTTTGCATAGTATTGCATAGTGTTTGCATAGTAAAATGTTTTTATATAAATAGAATATATTATATTTTATTTAAAAGATTTTTCTTTAAATATGGACCGTCGATTAAAGTAAATCAATCTGGACCGTTCATGGATTAGTTACTATGCATTCCATTTTCCTATAAATAAAGCTCATTCCTTCATTATTTTCTTACAGATTCATTGAAACTCTGAGAGAGAAATTATAGAGAGAAGCTTTATAGAGAAAATTATAGAGAGAAAAGAGTATTCTCGCTACTTCACTACTTCTATATTCAGTTCTTTTTTACGGTAAGGGGTGTTATTCTTTCTTCTTGAAGAGAACTTACATTATTCCATTCACTATTATTCTGTTGGAATAACTTTTGTAAAAGTGGCATACCCTATACATAACTTTGTATCATGGCATACCCTATACTTGGTGAAATCCTTATGTTATTCCATTGCTTATTATTCTGCTGGAATAACTTTTATATCTGCAGATTTACCCTATACTTGGACATTATTCTTCTATTATTCATTGGAACATCCTCATCGTGTGTTTACAATTTACACGGTTCCGCTTTTTTATTATTCTCATTGGAACATCCTCATCGCATGTGTTTTACACCGACACTGGTTCCGCTTTTTATCATTCTGTTGAATATCCTATCTGTGTGTTTTACACCGGATCTGGTTCCATCTTTATTATTACTGTTGGAACATCCCGCTTGTGTGAATTTCACCGACACGTTCCGTTATTATTATTCATTGGAATAACTCACATCTATGCCAAGCACTGCATGCGTGGTGTGATTTCTTTTGTTATTCCATTCTTTATTATACCCAGTTGGTTAAAACTTTGACTTCTATACTCCATGAAATTAGTAGAATATCCTTGATATTTGCGTTTCATCCAAAGATCTTTTCATGGAAATATTCTTCCGATC
The DNA here is from genome assembly GCA_020205615.1 of Panax quinquefolius. Taxonomy (NCBI): domain Eukaryota; kingdom Viridiplantae; phylum Streptophyta; class Magnoliopsida; order Apiales; family Araliaceae; genus Panax; species Panax quinquefolius. The sequence continues at coordinate 110,303,471 of CM035170.1, read as the reverse complement.
ATTCTTGAATTTTACTCTCTAAAGCAATGATCATGTTGACAATTTGGACGTTAATAATTCATGGATTAAATAATTCTTGAACTTGTTTTATTGAATTATTATGTCATTGTCATCATCCTCATGTTATATTATGTTATCTTTGGCTTACGTGCATAGATGAACTTAGTATGATTATGACTGAGGATCATTCGGTATAATCATGACTTGATATAAATGATGTGACTAAAGTCCTCGTTGGCTCGTAATGCGATGATGGATAGTTTTTGGTATGATTATGACCGAGGTGATTCGGTATAGTCATGACCATTGATAATTTGATGAAAATCCTTGGCCAGGTATGCGGGGATGATTAGATGTGGTGGTTTATTTATTAATTGTTTGAGTCTCAAATGATAAAAATTGATGAAAACCTTTTAAAACCTAAAAGATAGTAGACTTTATTCTCTACTTGATTTTTTAATGGATTACGTATTCATTGCAGCTTAAACTGGTTGTTCATTGTATTTTATCGGTTTAACATTGTTGAAGGCTAATGATAATTTATTACGCATTATCTTAGTCATAATATTTTCTTCTTGGGCTAGTTGAGCTCACCTTTCTTTCACCGTTCTCTTGAAATGAATGAGAACATAAATGAGACGAGTCCTGGGGAGCGGAGTAATGGTCCGGAGGATAGCATTAGTAGTCCTCACTATTACGTGAAATAGTGTGATAATAGTTGTAATGAGGATTCCTTTTGAGTTTGTATAATATCTAGTAGATAATATTTGTATTCAAACTCACGGTTTATGTCGTATTATTATATACATAGCGCTTATATTAGTAAGTTGTATTTGAATTTATGTACCATGTAAGTGGCGACCCAAGATGGGTGACGTATACCTAATTTTGGGGTCGTCACACAGTATGTCATGGTGGTGGTAGAACCGGTGGTGGTAGAACCGGTGGTGGTGGTGGTGGTGGTGGTGGCAGTACGTGGTGGTGGTGACGGCGCTGGTAGTGGAGGAGATGAGAGAATTGAGACTGATCGAGAGAATACGCGTAAGGGTTTTAGATCTGAGAAAAGTGAGAGAAACGCGTAAGAGAGAAATGAGAGAGAGAAATATTAGATCTGAAAAGTGAGAGAAACGAGGGGGCCGGAAGACATAAGGGTTTTAGGCTTATTTTCGACGGATTATGCATCGTCTTTACGTCAAATCGTGCTTAAGTTATCTTCGACTAACGGTTCCGTCGGAATAAATAGTATTCAGTCGAAAATAAGTTTCGCGTTGGCGGGAACATTGGCGCCAATGGGATACATATATTTTCGACGAACACCCGTCGAAATTAAAGTATTTTCGACTGATTTATCTTCGACTGAATAATCCGTCGGAATAGATATTATCGTCGAGGGAATGAGTCCGTCGAACATAGTTTCGTTGGAAATAGCCGGTTTTCTTGTAGTGCGTATTCTTCCGACCATTATGAATGATTCTTCGATCATATTGCCAAGGTCGGCCCAACAACACATGACATGCGTCCATAGACAAGGACCGAACGCTTGACCCCGAAGAAACGGTCATAACGTCATTCGAAGCTGAACTCTAACTCCGAAGACAAGGACCGAACGCTTGACCCCGAAATCAACCAATATCGATACACTAATCCCTTAACTTTTAGTGCTTTAATTTAATATCGACATCGTACTATCCGAACATTCAATATCTTCAACCAGAAATCCTCATGCATCATTAATAATGGTAAGTTATGTTGAAATTTCATCGTAACCGAATGTAATGTATTAGAAATAAAAGAATTGTAGGCATCTAGAAATTACAAAACAGACAAAGTTAGCAGAGAATGGAGTCAAAATTTCTACACCTGTACCTTTGGGCTTTTTCCATACTTTAAGAAAAGGCGAGCGCTCTCTTTCTTTCTTTTGATATAAATTAGGCCGGCCGATCGCCATCAACTACTCTTTTTTTTTTTTTCTCTTCTCTTCTGAGTGAATGAATTATATACCTATAGGATATAGTAGTACTGTATATGCATTGCCTGAAATTAAGGAAAACAATAATCTCAGAAAAGCTCTTTATCTCATTCTATATATATAGTCTGTACGTACATGTAATTCCAGTCGTCATTCAAACTCAAGAGGCTGAAGGCTGCAGGCTGAAGCAGCAGCAGCACATGACGTACGTACTCTCTTTATCTCTCTCTTTTTATAAGTTTTCCTTGGATCCCTCGCTCAATCATCACTTTCAAATGATATGATAAATCTATAAAAAGCATGACAAGATTCAGTCCTTTATATATATATGTTGGGTCGTGATATTTTATCTATTTGGTAAGTTAGTGTAGAACTTATTCTTTTTATTCTATTGGTTCTATTATTGAATTATTAAAATCATTAAGCCCAATCATCGTATCATTTTCATTTCAAACTTATAAGGCCAAGGAATCGATGGATCAATCATTTAGACATTTTAAATATCTACAATCTTTGACCAGAATGATGAAAAAGCGTGTCGGTTGACTAAAAGCACCTCGCCACGTTAATGTGGATGGGATTGTAATCGATTAATGGTAGAAGCAAATGATCAAAAGCGGTGAACAAACTACATGCAATTTAAAGTAGAACCCATCGGGTAAAGGGAAATGTGTCGGAGTAGTAGTGGGTGTACGGTAATTCGGGCCAGGGAGGGTATAACTTAGCAAGGAAGTCTCCACCAAGAGAGTGCGTTCTCATACTCTTCTTCATTTAGAATCGGATATTCATGAGAATTATTATCTCTTGATATCAATACACTTAGGGATATAGCCTGCTTTTCTATAAACCTTGTGAATTCACATACCGATTCTTACGCTTTGAAGCTATCCCCTCACGGAAACCGCCGTCGAAACTTGTGGTGTTTATTGTGTTTCTGACCTAGTAAATCAAGAAGTCCGTAAAAGCGATAAGATCGGCGAGGAAGGGTCGATCCATTCCAAAACCTAGTGTCGCCCGGAAAAGGAGATCTCATCACAACCCAGAAGGTGTTGATTTTACAGTTAGAGTTGAAAGAACTTGAAACAATTGGTTTGGTCCAACGGTGAAAGATATTTACGGTAAGAAGGCATCCCTTTTACCTCCGATATTCTCAAGGAGAAGCGGATCTTTACAAAAAGTTACCTCGCGTGGAGAGTATGATGGGTCGGGAGATCCTTATGACCGTAGTCGAGCGTTTAATAATAATGGATTACTTATGACTTTCTTGATCTTTGCTAAATGTCACACTTTTGTCCTTACTTTGAGAAAAGACGCTTGAGACGGTGGATGGGGACTTTACCATCGGATTCTATCTCCTCGTGGTGCGAACTTTGTGATAAGTTCCATGCTTTCGTTTTGGAAGCAACCGAAGAAGGGGAAGCTTCTGAGGAGTTCTTTAGCACAAGTCGTGATTCACCAATGAATCTTTAGGCCAATATGTAAAGAGGTTTAGGGAAGCGATCGGACGGTGTCCGATCTTAATGATCTCAAGTTGTTGGATTATTCGAAATGGGTTTGGATCTGGTTAAATCGGAGAAATTGGTAAAGAAATTGATGTTTCACCATCCGAAGAGCTAGCGAAGCCTTTGACAAAGAGAGGCTATATTGTTGTGGAAGAGGCTATGAATAGTCTGAAGAATCCTTCTTTGAGCCAATCAAAGGAGGTAGAGGTTCAAGGCCGATGGTGATCGGAGAAAAGGGGAGGATATAACGAAAGGCGGAAGGTAGTTCGAAGAAATCTGATAACTTCGTGGCGACAAGTAGTAGTCGTACACTGTTCCTACCGAAGGTTAATAAGGTTTATACCAGTTGAATCTGAGAGGTCGATAATTTTGGATCGGATCCAAAACCGACCTTTCTTTGAACCACCTCGTGATAATTACAAAAAGCGGGACATGGCAACCTCGTAAATATTGTGGTTATCATCAATTGCTTTGATGCGTGACACTTAATGAATGAATGTTGTAATCTAAAGGATTTTGTAGAAAACAAGATTAAAAGTGGCTTCTTGATTGATATGTGGTTGAGAAAAGGCCAAAAAAATCAATGGAGTTATCGATCGTCTGAGTTCAAAACGGTTCAATCTGCTTTGTTCAAAATGCTCCACCGCCAAACAAGTCGTTGATGTAATAAGCGGGTGGAGTGCATTGGGAAATTAGTAGGGAAGAAGAGGAGGTCTTATCTTGATTCGATTATGTCGATAGCAAATCTTCTACTCTGAAGGTTGTGAGGCCTTTCCGAGGCTGTTATTTCATTTACTGAGATCGGATTATCCTTGAGCCCATTGAACCGCATGAAGGAGCATTGGTGATCACGGCCTGAAAGTGGGCTCGATGGATGTGAAACGAATGATGATGAGACAACGGATCTTGGTGGACATTCTTTATGCCCGTACTTATCGAAGAATGCATCTCGATGAGCACAAAATGGAGGTCGGACGGGAAGCTCCTCTATATGGTTTGAAGCGATCCTGTCGAAAGTGGTAAACCTTTATTGAACTCCCTATCATCTTGGCCCGGCCCCACAACAAAGTGGAGATAACTTGTAAATTTTATGTTGTGCGTGTGGATTGACTTCTGGCGCGCCATTTTGGGAAGACCTACGTTGTGACTCTTGGTGTAACTTCCATCCACATTTCAAAATCAAGTTCCCCACGTACATGGAGTAGGAGAGGTGATGGGTGACTTGGATCTGGCAGGAGATGTTATCGAATTACATCATTTCATCCGGAATGGGAGTTAGTAAACAAAAGAAAGCGATGGCAATTGAAATCGAACCCTTCACCGAGAGTAGTTCGAAACCATTGGTAATCCCATTTGGGGAGGCGGAGAAAATTGAGTTGGTCGTGGAAAGCGGAGGAGAAGACGGTGAAGATTGGTTTGGGTTTACGAGAACCTCTTGAACGAATCTTATGGAACTCTTACGATCTTTATGTCGATATTTTTGCATAGAAGCCACAAGATATGCAGAGTCGGTAGGAAGGTTCTTGAGCATAAAGCGGAGATAGATCCTTCAAAAAAGCCAGTTCATCAGAAGAGGCGGATATTTGCTCCAGAACGTCAAAAGATCATCGATGAAGAGGTTGCAAAATTGCTGGCGGCTGACTTCATCTACGAGATTGATTACGGAGTGGATAGCAAATGTAGTATTGATGTGCGAAGCATAATGGAAAGTGGCGGGTTTGCATCGACTACACCGAAACCTCAACAAAGCTGTCAGAAGGACTTTATCCTCTGCCCATGTCGATCGACTCATCGATGCCACTTGGGTATGCATTATTAAGCTTTATGGATGCTTTTTCGGATATCATCAAATATCCATGTGCGAAAGAAGACATTCAAAAGCGACATTCATTACACACAGATTCGGTGTATGCGTACAAAAAAAATGACTTTTGGTCTCATTAATCTTTGGAGCTACTATCGAGAGGATGATGAACTTTATATTGATAGGCAATTTGGGGAGGAACATGGAGGTTTATGTAGATGACATGATGATCGTGAAGAGTATGCAAATTCGAAACATTTGGACGATCTAGAGGAGTGTTTTCAAACTATTAAGTCATCGACAATGCGACTTAATCGACCAAATGTACTTTCGGCCTTGGTCTTTGGAAAATTTACGGGTTATCTGGTTCGATCGAAAGGGCATCGAGGCCAATCCGAGAGAAGATCCGAGCCATCCTCGACATGAAGACTCCTCGGTCATTCAAAGGCGTTCGTTGTCTAAATCTGGTAGGATTAACGGCTTTAAGGAGGTTAAATGCCCAATCTGCGAAAAGATGTCTTCCTTTCTTTGATACATTGAAGGGGCCAGAAGAATGCGAAGACATTCCGATGGACTTCAAGTGTGAAGATGCTTTCAAAGTATAAAACGGCGTATCATCTTGGCTCCTTTATTAGTCGAGCTTTGTCCCGTGAGAGACTTTATATTTGTACCTTGCGGCGATTCCTTAGCGATTGGAGCGATTTTGATTCGGAGATCGATGGGAAGCGACATCCGGTCTATTACGTCGACCCGCGTCCTACGAGATCTTTGAAACCGGTATCTAACATTGAAAATTTGCCTTTGCTTTAATAATTGCCGATGAAAGCTTGGCGATATTTTCAAGGTCGACTCTGATCGTCTACTGCGGATCAACCGTTGAAGAAGGTGATGGGCAAGCCGGAGGTCTCGGGTAGATTAGCGGCATGGACTATGGAATTGTCGATTTTTTATCGAGTATCATCCCGAATCGCCATCAAAGGCCAAGCCTTGGTGACTTTATGGTAGAATGTTCGTTCACCGCGAATCTGAGATTCTTGGAAGCCGAATCTTGATCGATCGGCGATGGTCGTTATTCACGGTCGAAAAGCGTGGGCGTTGTATGCGAGATGGATCCTCTACGATGGTGTTAGTGGGCGAGAATTATTCTAATAAGTCCGGAGGGATTTAAGGTTCAATGAGCCATCGATTCGGGTTTAAAGCAACGAATAATGAAATTTGATGCTGAAGCGGTGTTAGCGGTGTCCGATTAGCGAAGAGTCTCGAAGTCAGCGATTAATTATCTATAGTGATTCTCGGTTGGTCGTTAAACGACTATCGGGAGATTATGAAGCTCGGGAACCCGAATGATCAAATATCTGGTGGAGTTAAAAACCAACTTCAATTTTTTGCTTAAATGCGAGTTTGGGGCTATAGATGACGATAATTCTCTGCGATGCTTTGTCGAAATTGGCCACTACGGATCTGAGATGTCTTTCATGGATCGGTGTATTTGGAAATTTTCTGCGCGGTAGAGTGTTCGACGTAAACGATGATGTGCATCGAGCGAACAAACTGTTGGATGACCCTACATCCAGTATTTGGCGGATGGCGTCCTTCGGCCCGGATCGAGATCTTTGTGAAAGAAGATCAATCTGAAAGTACTAATTTGATCTTATTGATGGGGATCTTTATCGATTAGCGTTTTCCTCACCATTATTGAAATGTTTGGTTCCGTCCAAAATAGAGTATGCTCTTGGGAAGTTCATGAAGGGATTTCTTGGTGATCGTATGGTTTGCCAAATCTTTGGCACACAAAATACTTCGACAAGGTTACTATTGGTAAACAATTTTCAAAGAAGAAGAGTCGATCGTCGAAAAATGTGAAAGATGCCATTTCGATAGTCGGTCCCATTATCACCCACCGGAAGAGTTATACTCGATTTTATCTCTATATACCCTTATTTATGCGGGGGTGGATATATTGGGACCAATTACCTAAAGCTAAAAAGGTCAAGTTAAGCTTAAATCATGAGTTTCTTATTGATTATATGACTAAGTGGGTAGAACGAAACCACTTGATCGATATGAGCAGTGCTTAAAATTTATAAAGGAGTGCATGGTGTTTGGCTTGGGATCCCTAAAGTATTGATATCGGACAATGGGCGCCAGATTAAATGGGTTCAAAATTTGAAGAATTTTTGAGCGATTTAGGGATTCAACCTGAAGAAGACTTACGTGGCTCATCCACGGTCGAATGGGCAAGTTGAGGTGACCAACGGAATGACTGCTTTGAATGGAATAAAGCGTAGATTGGATGAAGCTAAGGGAAGATGGCGGAAGAATTCTTTGGCGTCTTTGTGGGCATCTGAAAACTACAGCAGGGACTACTAGGAGGATTAAGCCCTTAGATTGGCCTATAGTCTGCGATGCCTTAGTCGATCGAGATCGGATCTCAAGTCTTGGTGTAAAGTCGATTCAAAGAAATCTATAATGATGAAGGGTGAAGGCTAACTTGGACTGCTGAAGCGAAGTCGAGAGAGAAGCTTTAATCAAATTGGTACGCTTATCAACGAAGGGTGGCCAAACATTATAATAAGGCGTCAAACTTCGTAGATTGAGTGGGAGACTTCGTTCTCGGAGAAGCGAAAGCTTCACACCTCAAAACACGGAAAGCTAATGCTGCCGAATTGGGAAGGGCCATATATGTGATCGAAGTACCAAAGCGGTACTTATCGATTAAAAGGCACTTGACGGTTCAAAGATCGAGAATACTTGGCATCTTTGGCGGGCTTGAAAGTATTTTCAATAAAGTTCAAGTCGGGTTTATCGAATGCATACCTGTTGTTTGATATCGATAAAGATCATTTTCTACAAATTATCAACTGGTCTTATTGGTCCGATGGTGTAAGGAGGTATGGTAGGACTCATTGGCCATTCGATGGTAGCCCCAAGTCCTTTTGGTCTATATTGATCTTATCGGGGTGGTAAGTCGATGGTCACTATTGGTCCGATGGTGTAAGGAGGTATGGTAGGACTCATTGGCCATTCGATGGTAGCCCCAAGTCCTTTTGGTCTATATTGATCTTATCGGGTGGTAAGTCGATGGTCATTATTAATCCGATGGTGTAAGGAGGTATGGTAGGACTCATTGGCCATTCGATGGTAGCCCTAAGTCCTTTTGGTCTATATTGATCTTATCGAGGGTGGTAAGTCGATGGTCACTATTGGTCCGATGGTGTAAGGAGGTATGGTAGGACTTCTTGGCCATTCGATGGTAGCCCCAAGTCCTTTTGGTCTATATTGATCTTATCGGGGTGGTAAGTCGATGGTCACTATTAGTCCAGATGGTGTAAGGAGGTATGGTAGGACTCGTGGCCATTCGATGGTAGCCCCAAGTCCTTTTGGTCCTATATTGATCTTATCGGGGTGGTAAGTCGATGGTCATTATTAATCCGATGGTGTAAGGAGGTATGGTAGGACTTCATTGGCCCATTCGATGGTAGCCCAGTCCTTTTGGTCTATATTGATCTTATCGAGGGTGGTAAGTCGATGGTCATTATTAATCCTTATGTCTTGGTTCTTATCATTTGTCGTCCAAATTTACTTCACATATAATTGATCTCACTCTTGATGCATGGTAGTATAAGTTATTTATTACATTTTAAGTGTTGAGTTCGATTCATTAATTGATTAACTTGAATCACATCCGTAAAATTCAATTCATTTCATTGCATGAGTTAAGCATTATATGCCATATCTAATTCAATAGTTCATTTTATTGATACTAAATTATTGACAAGCTGATCGGAATGAAAGTTATAATCAAAGCAGATTAAAGATTTATCAATAAGCATAAAATGTTCATTTCATTTAAGTCGATTAATTACATAAACATAAAAGTTAAATATTTACATAGAATCAAAAATATAATATATATTCGAGCCCGCCTTCATCATCGAATTGAAGTCTTGGGGTCGATTGAAGCGGTGATAAACTTCTCTTTCCTCGTTCAAGCAGGTCCTCATATCCTCTGAATAAACCTTCATGATCTACATTGAGTTCATCCGAGTCCTATCTCTGCTGAATCATTTTGAAGCTCTTGATCGAGCAGGGCCTCGTCCCCTCGAGTCTTTTATCTTATGGCGGAGCTTATGGCGCTTGGTCTTATGCCTTGAGCTTCATCCACGGATCTTCGTCTCGAACTTCACCAAGTTGAAGGACTAGGCTTCGGTTGGTGAAGAGAACTCCTCATTTTAAGCCTTGAGTAAGTTCTCTTGACCAAGCCGGCGTTCGAGTTGGTCGATTTTGTTGGCCCGGCGGATCGCGACCTGACTCATCTCTTGTGGCCCTCGGTTCGTCATCGGATGTCTTGAATCCATCTTGGCGATCGATTCTCTTTGAAGACCATTGATGGTATGAAAAAGCATCTTAGCGACCGGCTCTTTCTCGGTCCAAGGTCGATTTCGGCATGTTTATCTCTTGGCGCATGAAATCTTCCTCGGCCTCTCCATTTATGTGTCTCGGGCGCGATCGTCCAAAAAACGATTAACTACACATTTTCAAAAGTACTCAAGTTAAATTCTAAAATGCTCGAAGGAAAATAGAGATGTAAAGGAAGAAGTCGTTATTGTTTACCTTGGCGGATAACTCATTCCTTAAATCGAGAAGATTTCGTCCGTGTGATCAACTGAGCGGTGATCGTCGATGTGTCGAGCAAAGCCGAAGAGGTCGAAAGGAAAGTTGGCGTTGAACACAGGCCATAGGGTTGAGATCCCACGGCTTGGCATGATAACCTTGACTGAAGAAGGGCCGGTAGTTCGGGAGAGGTCTCGACCTTTCGAGGGAAAAAGTAGGTTGGTCGGGGGTGTAGGTTCGGCATGAGCGGTTTCGATTCTGGGAGATTTGTTTGAGTAGGTTCTTTGGGTGTTGAAGCGGATGCGGAACTTGGATGACTCTCGAGGTGCGTTTCCTCTTTACGGATAACGTAGGAATCCTTAAATCCCCGATCACCATCCTCTTGATTTGTATTTCTCTGAGGGGCACGAAGGGAGGAATGGCCAGAAAGGCGAGAACCACGAGTTCTTGGCGATTAATGGGGTTATTTTTGTTTTTAGTTTTTGGTCCTAAGTATACTCCTTGATCGGAGACGATCGAGTAAACCACTGATCGAGGAATGGTTTTGGGGGTTGGTTACATTTTACATTGTGGGTTGGAAGGATTTACTAGAGGAACTAACCTTGGTTTTCTGGTAGCCCTCCTCTTTTGTCGAGGTGAAGATTCTCTTACGGTATGAGAATATCTTGACCTCTGTTTCTTCTGAGTTGAAATTCATCCGTGTGAATTTACGGTATTGAATATGCTTGAGGGTAGCTTGGTGGGTGTAGCCTCAATTACTTAGAAGACTTCCCGGATAAAAATCTTGAGCTCCTTTATTTCTACTGAGAACTTCGGTGCGATCAAGAGATCTTGCCTGAAATCAAACAATTCCATGTTATAATTATATTTTATGGAATATTTTCAAAAATATATATATTTGAAATAAAATTTGATACTTACGTTTATGGTCATACAACCATACTTGCTTGAGAGAGTCAAGTATTTCCACTCCTCCTTGGGAAGTTGTCAAATAGCTCCATCATCTCCACTTCTCGTTCTTGAAACATCTCAAAAGTCGTGAGATATTTTTCATCATTTGCCCGATTCGGAAGAGAGGAAATTTGAGGGCCTTTGACAAAGAACCATTTTCATACCATCCCCTATTGCTCGAAGAATTGTTCACGTGACGTCTGTCAAATTTCTCTCGGACTTGGAGAATGTTTACTTAAGGGCTTTGAACCCCTTTTCACTGGTATGTACTATCTTGTAGGCGATAAAGAAAGAAAAGTCGATGAGGCTCGGCGCCTTGATTCATGATGAGAAGGCCACGAAGGCGAATATGGATGTAAGAGTTGGCACGATTGTGAAAATCCTACACCCAAAAACCCGATAGGGTTACTATGAATATATGAAGAGGAATCGAACCCCTTTCTCCAATAAAATCATTTGGGATGACCGTCCATCCTTGATAGTTGGTACATTTTCTCTCGAGCAGGGTACCACAGACGGCGTGGGTATCTGGAATATGGAGCAGAGTTCGAACCCTCTTGATTCGACTTGATTATGATAGAAGGAGTGTTAGCGTCGAGAATCGCTCTGTACTCTATAATAGTCGAGAGGGTTTTACGGGTTCTCTGTTTGGGATTACGTGCACAGTCCCTCATGAAGATTAGGGTTTGGGGAACCACGGTGATGGGTGTTACAAGTATGGGAGAACTACATTCGGGGTTTTGAGAAGCCATTTGTGACGATTTGCGAGAGAAAAGAGATCGAGAAATTTTAGAAAGGCGCTTCAATTTCAAATGAAACGAATAAAAAGCTGTCAAAATTGGTAAAGTTATCCTTTTATCTTGTGATTTTACGGTGTTGAAGAGCAGTAGCATTGAATGCCGATAATAATTTGGAATTTGAATGGGAAGCGTCCGGTTTGGGTCTGATACATAATGGATAGAAATCGTTCTGAATTGGGCCCTTAACTTCCTTTCAATTCATTTCATGAACAATAAATGGATGCGTTTTTAATTACATCTTGTCATTTATTGATTCTCGGAAAAATATCATGGATTGTTTATAGTTTTCTATTAAACATTACATTGAAACAAAAACTAGAAGTGATGTTGGGTGTGATATTTTATCTATTTGGTAAAGTGTATTGGGCTTATTCTTTTTATTCTATTGGGTCTCTATTATTGAATTATTAAAATCATTAAGCCCGATCATCGTATCATTTTCATTTCAAACTTATAAAATAAGATTGGTCGATGGATCAATCATTTAGACATTTTAAATATCTGATCTTTGACTGTAATGATGAAAAAGCATGTCGGTTGACTAAAGAACACGCCAATGCATTAATGTGGATGGGATTGTAATCGGTTGGCGGTAAAGCGGTGATCAGCGATGAACAAACTACATGCGTACGGCGGAACCCATCGGAGTAAAGGGAATGTGTCGGTAGTAGTGGGTGGCTTACGCGGTAATTGGTGCCAGGGAGGGTATAACTTAGCAAAGAAGTCTCCACCAAGTGCGTTCTCATCTTCTTCTTCATTTAGAATCGATATTCACGAATTATTATCTCTCTTGATATCAATACACTTAGGTGATATAGCCTACATTTACTATAAACCTTGTGAATTCACATCTTGATTCTTACGCTTTGAAATTATCCCGTGAACCGTAGTCGAGCTTGTGGTGTTTATTGTGTTTACGTTGCGGGGATCGGGGCGTTTTAGGTGATTGGGACGTGACGAAAGATCTTGGCGTTAACATATATATATATATATATATATATGTATATATATATATATATATATATATATATATAGAGAAGAAGAAGATCCACAGTCATAGTTAGTTGTGAACAAATTTTTATACTAATTATCCGCCAAATAATTTAGCTATCAAATCAATAATACGTAGTATTGTTTACAAACTGTTTGAACTGTTGATTACAATGTGGATCATGATCATCTTTATAATATATATATATATATATATATATATATATATATATATGCAATTATATTAAAAATAGAAATTAAGAACCCTATTATCCTGCGAGATGTATATAGAAGAGACTGGTCAAAAAGAAGGGAACACATGCGAATAAACAAACAAAATATATGCTGCTGTTGCTACTGCTTTTGATGATTGTTCAGTCGTTTTCTTAAAGCATATTGTGCGTCTGTGGTACGACCACATACATTTTTGTAATACTCCAAATATATATGATGCAGGTGTGTTATTAGGGTTCATGGCATTCTTTACATCCACCTTCATTACTTTCCCATTAAACTGGCCTGGTAAACCATGAGAAATGGTGTCATAAAAAATAAACTAGGGTTAGGTTAACTGTACATGCATTAAGGATCCTAAATGATAAATATAATTGATCAATTATTCTATATATGCATGGGAACAGATATTTCTCATGTTATCAATGAAGCCAGTCTCATGTGTTAAAATTGTTGGAATATATATCAATTAACAAGACAAATAATACAGTAAATTAGAACAACTTAAATTTGAAAAGAGGCGTGTGGCGTAGCTCTTGTCTAAAAAGTGATTTCTTTTTCAATCGATAATAATCATGGTACAAATAATGTCATTTTGGCCATCACTCTCCAAGATTCAATCTACGAAATCTCCGATCGTGTACTTTCACGGAAGGAGAACTTTGGACTTGTCTACATGTGGATTGTCCAATTAACAAAGTATAAAAGATGACTATATGGCTAAGAACAGGATACACAGAGCGGAAAAATAAAACTGTCATTGTGTGTATCTTTTTTTCTTCATGAACATAAACTAAGAAGATGAAGAAACTGATTATTATGTATATGTTTTCTCCTATCCCTTATAAGGAACAAGGAAAGTTGGAGAATTTAATGGTTTTAATGAAACGTTTGGGAGTTACAATTGGAAAAAATAATGCCAATAAAAGCTCATAACTGCTAGGGTATTAAAAGAAATAATAATAATTTTTAAGCATAACCAACAATCCCCTACATGATTCAAAATTATCAAAGATAGAAAAATTAAAAGGAAGTGAGAAGGGCAATGGATTTTAGATACATAACGTCGATACCTTGTGGGTTTGAATCGACACTTAGTGGAACAAACTCATGATTGTAGATTATAGGTGAATTAATTTTTGAACCCATTATCTATGATACAATCAATTTGAATTGCACACATATCTAAAAATTCTGAATCCACACAAGTCTGTGGTTGGGCGCATTCTAGGTCATGCGCCATATCCCAGATTTTTATAAAAGCTCTACAGAGTATGCCAAAGACTCTCATAGGAAGCGGCCTACACTTCCACCTTTATATAGGTGAACCCATCAAGTGTATACTGACATACACCACCCTTTAGGGCTATGAGTTTCATTAAGAATCTAAATGATTCAACCTTTCATAATTTGTCAGTAAGCAGCACATGCACACAAGAAGGGATATAAATAATTGTAGTGCTATAATTAAGTAATTACGTGACTTGTTGTTACCCATTGAACCCAATTCATGGGATCTACAATCACATGGGTTGGGTTTCCATCGCGTATTACTTACTCAAGATGTTGGCAATAGTCTCATCCTTCTGGATGCTTCTTGGACACTCTTTTTAATTAATCCCTTTGTAAGCCTTTTCAGACCTCACAAATTCCATGGAAATAACACTGTTTACTGATCAGTCCTCATAATATCTCAAGCGAATACGTCTCTGTTTCCCATTATACACATGGTTCATTGCTCGTCCAATAGCAGCTTGAGAATCACAATGCAGAGATATATAAGGAATTTTTATGTCTGCTAATAAATTCCTCAGGAACTCTCCATCTGTACCTGTTAATTCTAATGCAATAAATTCAGATTTCATAGTAGATTTAACATTACAAGTTTGTTTAGCAGATCTCCAAGAGACAACTCATCCACTTAAAGTAAACACATATCTACTAGTGGAGCTTGTTTCATCATTAGCAGATACCCAATTAGCATTACAATATCCTTCAAAAACATTAGAATTATCATAAAAATGTACACTTACATTAACTGTTCCTCTTAAATAGCTCATTAGATGTGACAATGCATTCCAATGAACTTGTGAAGGATTATGCGTATATCTGCTAAGTCTACTAATGAAATATTCAACATCAGGTCGAGTACAATTCATTAAGTACATTACACTATCAATGATTCTGACATCTACAATTTGTGCAATACCAATCCCCTTTATTTTTCTTTAAATGCACACACTAGAGTCACAAGGTGTTCCTAATGGCTCTTTATTAAAGAAATTAAATTTCTTAAGAATTCCACATAATAAGTCTAAGATAAAAACAAACCATGTGCAATTTTATTAATTCTCATGCCAAGAATCAAGTTTATTTTTCATGTCAAATTTAGAGAATAAAATTGTTTAATAGTTTTCACAACTTTCTCATATTGTACATTTATACATGTTTGACATCTGATACATGCTTCATAATGCTCATACTTCGCATTTCTCAAATTATATAGTTCACATAGAACAATTAGCTTAAATTATCAACATACTATTAACAGTTATTATCACATTGTTGCACGAAGTACACATTAAAACAATTCACAAGAATTTCACATAACGCTAAACATTAGCACATAACCACAAGTACAGAAAAACTTTAAAATTATCAATGGACCGTTCAGCTTTTAACTTCTTTTTAAACACCCAATAGATTTACATCTTTTAGGCAAAATAATTAGCTCTCATGTATGATTACTCATAATGGATTCTAGTTCACTATTAATGACATCTTTTCAAAACATTGCATCAAATGATTTCATTGCTACTTCATAAGTTTTAGGATCATCTTCAGTTATAAAAAGTCTAAATGCAACACTTTTTGAAACATATCCAATTTTATTCCTTTTTAAATTCTGGTATAGCTACTTTAGCTAGACACCCCCACATTTTAAGATACCCAAAGTTAGGAATAAGAGTACATGTGTTATTACAACATGGTAATTTAATTCCAAGCACAAACAATTAATATTTCAAAAATATTAACAAAGGAATTAAATAACATACAATATTACTCAATTAATATTCCAAGTATGTTATAAACACATTAAAATACTTCCATAAAATTTACAACAGTATCTTATCATCACCAAATGTTACTGTAATTTTCTGGAATTTTTCTGAAGATCATGCAAATTATAACAATAACTATTTATTAATTGATTTCCATGATTAAACAATTAATAAAACATTTCCTGGAATTAAATAAAAATATGTCAGGCGGGTTAGCAGCCATGCATAAAACTCTTGAGACACTGACACCACTTCCTATGGAATCACAATCCAACATTGTTCGATTGATGCACAAGTAATGAATACATCAATATGTAAACATTTAGACGGCAAGTAGATCTTTTAGAGTTTTTGGTCCAGGAAATACAAACACATTCATTCTTTCTAATTGCTAAAGAACAATGTTATTTGGGGATAGATGCCGATCGCAAATATTGCAATCGAAGTCCAGAAAAAACAATTGCCAGGAGGTGTTATATGGTGAGTTTCAATCAGAGCGGAAAGAACATGCTGATTACGAACATGCACACTTTCAATATCTCATATAAAAAGATCAAGTATTCTAAAAAGACCCAACCTTGTCACTATAACAACTTCAGTTTGGACTTCGGAGAATGAAGTTAAAAATTTAACCAAATCAAGCGTCTTCTATACCATTTTATTTATAGTAGCACCATGAAAAAATGCCGCAACATGCACTTGTCATGTGTCAAATATGGATAATTTAGCCCGAGAGAAACAAGTCCTGAACTGATTAAAGCCACATAACTCCAAACCAACTGAACCTACTAAAAGCAGACCTATTTGACCAAACCGCAATTCACAGAAATAGATCTTGACATTTTATGACATGGTATTTTAGCATCTTTCAAACCTAAGGCTGCATATTCAATTGTCCTCAAATCACACTTTTTCTCAACATTTGATAAAGATTGATAGCATAATGCCCATCAACTTTCTTAGTGATCATTTCCCAGTTTACAAATGCTGGGTACTTGGAGTGTTAAAAAGTCAAAACATTTCATCTCACGTCTATTTAAAACAGCACAAATATTGTATAAAAATTACAGTTACACTGTATAAGCCAATGAATATATAATTTAATGTCTATTCATCCTAATTGGTTTTCTCTTTCCAATCAATAGCCCATGGAACTCAAAGATTACTGTGATCTTACCTCTAATACGACCTAAACTTTTCGGGTTCAATAACTATAAAATAGCAGAACAGAGTTTTACAAAAATGCAATACTTGATCCACAAAATTTATCAAGCTAGAAACACAAGTGGGTTCGGGATCGTCACCAAAGTCAAGAATTGTAATGTTCGTCCAAAGGTACCTCCATCTTTTAGATATAGAGTACTTGTTCTAACAGCATATTCAGTTGGGAGGAGGGAGAGAATGTAAGAACAAATAGCATATCAGGCAATATACTTATCCTATCAATTTTCTCATTTCCAATGTACTTCACTTTCTTAGATATTGAACTTGAACCCATTAAATACTAGTCAAGCATAAGCATAGATCATTTGCTACTCTACCAGCCCTCCAAGTGCCATCCAAGTCATGAAAGGTAATTGAATTTTTCTATTTTAGAGGTGAGTAAAGGATAAAGAAGTCTTTAGTAACTACATTACAACAAAGCAGCCTTCTGATATCTGGAAGCATGCCACGTGACTGAAGTGTGTGATTAAAGTACTGATCAAAGCATATCAGCTTCATTTACATCTTGTGCTTCAATTACATAAAAACTACTTGTTTCTTCGAGTGGGAAATCAATGTGGAAATTAACAAGACAATCCAGAAAGTCACTCAGAATGAAGTGAAAGTCTCACTTCAACATTTCCAATTACCCATATGTTTAGCAGAGGGAGGTATCCCTTGCTTGCAAATGTTAGTCACAGGCCCCACCAACGTGAATATTTAAGGCAGTTGAAATGCTAGAGAAAAAAAAGGCCGACCATAGGAAAAAAGAATAGGATTCCTTAATGACAAGACACCACAAAACCCTAACGCTACAACATGTATTTTTGTTAATAGATTAAAATCACTTTTTTAGATTGTTGGAATATATATCAATTAACAAGACAAATAATACAGTAAATTGGAACAACTTAAATTTGGAAAACCGAGTACAGAAATAATCTATTGTCTGTCTAAAAAAGTTATTTCAATCGATAATAATCATCATGTATAAATGGGTCACGGCCATTACTCTCCGTGATTCAATCTATGAAGTCTCCGATCGTGTGTACTCACGGAATGAGTCTTTGGACTTGTCTATGTGGATTGCCCAATTAACAAAGTGTGACGCCCCCAAAATTAGGTATACATCACCCATCTTGGGTCGCCACTTACATGGTATGTAATTTAAATACAACTTACTAACATAATCGCGTAGGTATAATATCGACATAAACCGTGAGTTTAAATACAAATATCGCCTACTAGATATTATACAAACTCAAAAAAGGAGTCCTCATTACAATTATTATCACACTATTTCACGAATAGTGAGGACTACTAATGCTATCTTGGGACCATCACTGTTTCCAGACTCGTCCCAAATATATTCTCATTTCACGAAGAGAATGTGAAAGAAAGAAAGGGTGCTCAACTAGCCCAAGAAGAAATATTATGACTAAGATAATGCGTAATAAATTATCAATAGTCTTCAACAATGTTAAACCGATAAAATACAATAGACAAACCAGCTTTAAGCTGCGGTGAATATCTGATCCATTAAAAAGAGTCAAGTAGAAAATAAAGTCTACTATCTTTTAGGTTTTAAAAGGTTTTTCATCACTATTATAAATTGAGACTCACTTTTTAATAAATATTCCACATCATCGAATCACCCTCGCACTACTGGCCAAGGATATTCTTTAGTATCACGACCACAATTATTCAATGCACTACGGGCCAAGAATATTTGTGTATTCATTAATGGTCATGATCATGCCAACAATCGTCCATCAATGCACTACTGACCAATCGAGGATTTTTATCACATCATTTGTAACATTACGGTTACATGATTACACCGAATAGTCTCTCATCATAATCATACCAAGTCCATCTACGCACTACATGTGCCATGATTTACTTTCAAAAAATATAAACATGAGGATGATGACAATGATATAAGAATTCAATAAAACAAGTTCAAGAATTATTTTATCCGGGAATTATTAACGCCCAAATTGTCAACATGATCTTTGTTTTGTAGAGTAAAATTCAAGAATGATCGGAAGAAT
Organism: Panax quinquefolius; assembly: GCA_020205615.1. Classification (NCBI taxonomy): domain Eukaryota; kingdom Viridiplantae; phylum Streptophyta; class Magnoliopsida; order Apiales; family Araliaceae; genus Panax; species Panax quinquefolius. Next base: position 110,284,288 of record CM035170.1, on the reverse strand, counting down.
ATTTCCATGAAAAGATCTTTGGATGAAACGAAATATCGAGGATATTCTACTAATTTCATGGAGTATAGAAGTCAAAGTTTTAACCAACCGGGTATAATAAAGAATGGAATAACAAAAGAAATCACCATGCATGCGATAGATCGCATGCATGTGAAGTTATTCCAATGTAATAATAAATAACGAAACCGAAGTCGTGAAATTCACACAAGCGGGATGTTCCAACAGAGAATAATAAAGATGGAACCGCATCCGGTGTAAAACACACGATAGGATATTCCAATGAATAATAAAGAGCGGACCCGGTCCTGTAAAACACACGATGTGGATGTTCCAATGTAATAATAAAGACGGAACCAGTCCTGTAAAAACACACACGACATGGATGTTCCAACGAGAATAATAAAGAGCGGAACCAGTCCGGTAAAAACACACGACATGGATGTTCCAATGAATAATAGAAGAATGTCACCAAGTATAGGGTAAACCACATATACGAGTTATTCCAATGTATAATAAGTAATGGAATAACAACATTCTTCTTCATGAATAAGAAAAAATAACACCCTTACATTTGGTAGAAGATTGAATCTCTCGCAACGAAGCAGTAGAATAAAATACTCTTCTTCTTTCTCTCTATTCTCTATATTTTCTCTCTATATAAATTGAATGAATTAAGTGAGAAATAATGAAGCCTCAGGCCTCTATTTATAGAAGATTTCTAGCTTAGCCCTGCCGTGTGAAAAGCGAGTGGCTCGACGACCTGGTTTGACGCTTTGTAATGTGAAACGACAAGTGGTTCGGCCGCTTTATAATGTGAAACGACAAGTGGTTCGACGTCTGTAAAGGTAATTACTATTAACGGAGGTAAATACTATCGACGAAGGTAAATACTATTCACAAGGGTAATTACTTATCGACGAAGGTAATTACTATTAACGAAGGTAAATACTATTCACAAGGGTAATTACTATTTACTAGGAATTCATAATGCCGTCATCGAGTTCCTCAAGCCGTCTTTGGAATGTCGGTTCTTCTAATCTTCAATTGGTGATATCCTAAGCGAAGATCAATCTTTGAAAAGAATTTGGCTCCTTTGCAATGATCAAACAAAGTCATCAATACGTGGCAATGGATACCTATTTTTGATGGTGACATGATTCAACTCCCGATAATCAATACAAAGTCGCATACTCCCATCTTTCTTCTTCACGAATAGAACAGGAGCACCCCAAGGAGAAGTACTAGGACGAATAAAGCCAATGTCTAACAATTCCTGCAGTTGGGTCTTTAACTCCTGAAGTTCAATAGGAGCCATTCGATATGGGGCTTTGGAAATAGGTTTTGTACTGGGTTCAAGGTCGATACAAAATTCAATTTCACGCTCTGGGGGTAGGCCAGGAAGTTCTTCGGGGAATACGTCAGGAAATTTATTAACAATAGGAATATCGTTTAAAATCGTATTTTTATTTAAATCATGATACGAGCTAAGAAAGCTTGACATCCGCTTTTTCAATAAACGAATAGCTTTATGGCTTGAGATGACCGTGTGATTGATTTTAATGGTTTGGTCGTTTGAATTCGCATAATAGGTTGATTAGGAATATGAAAGCTAACAACCTTACGAAAACAATCAATTTTTGCATGATAAGTAGTTAACCAATCAATCCCTAGAATCACGTCAAATGCAAGTATTTTTAATGAAATAAGATCGACAGGTAATGTGAGGGTACTGGATTTGAACCAAACAAGACTTATAAATGATGGATGTAATGAAGGTTTCTCCCAACGGAGTTTCCACGAGATAAGTCAAAGTCTAATTTCTCCTGAGTCAAATTTAATCGATGAGCGCAAGTAGGAGAAATAAAAGAATGGGTAGAACCGTTATCAAATAAAGTATAGACTTCATTAGAGTTTATGATAAGCTTACCCGTGATGACCTCATTCGGATTCTTTCTCTTTGGGAGGTCACAACAAACGCTCTCCCTTGCACTACTGGGTTTTGAATTTTTCAGGATAGCCTTTGGTGCCTCCATCCTAGTGAATTTGTCTTGATGGCAACAAAATTGAGCTAAGTGACCTTCTCTTCCACAATTATAACATGCTTTGACTGGCATGACGCAGCTTTGATCGATGTGTCCCTCTCCTCCGCATTTGAAGCATATGATAGTGGTCTTTCTCCTTCCTTAACAATGGGTCTTTGGTCTTTGACGTCTTTCCACCATTGTTGAATCTCCGCTTCTTGAAATGTCCATTCTTATTGTTTTGGCCTCGATTACCATTTGAAGTGGTTACCATATCTCGCCCGTTGATTCCTCCACGCTTGTTGTCACCGCCGATGACTACTCTCACCGGTATTATAATTTTTGCATACCGCTTCTTTTTAGTTGTGTTGACTCATTATCGCGTTCCACTAATCGAGCCCTATTTACAACATCCGAATACAAACACGGTTTATGAGAAATAAGATGTTGGCGTATCTCCCGCTTCAAACCTCTTAAAAACATTCGCGCCATTCTTTCTTCATTATCCACCAAGTGGGACGAAAACGTGATAACTCCGCAAATTTTGCCTCGTATTATTACACGGCCATATTGTTTTGTTCCAACTTGATAAATTCCACCTCCTTCATGTATGGCGAATACTTTCGGAAAGTATTTGTCGTTGAACGACTCTCTGGAACTTCTCCCAAGATATCTTGATCTGGCGTGAGTTGAGTACGCTTCTACCGATTCCCACGAGAATCCGCCTCTCCGCGCAACATAAAGCGCTGAAGGGAACCTTTTGCTCCTCGAGCATTCCAAGACATCAAATATCTTGGTAATCTGCTTTATCCATGCTTCCGCCGGAAGTGGTTTTGGCTTCTCCTTAAAAACTCCGGTGGTCCCAAATTGAATTGTTTAGCGGTGACGCCAGAGAGTTTTCCGTGTTTCCACCTACGTTTTGGATAGGAGTCGCTCTCGCTTTCTTTGTTGCATAAATTGCATAAAAGCCTCCGAACATTTGATCATTCATCATTTGGTCGGTGTTGTTATTTGCATGAGGATTATCGCCTTCGATGCACATTATCCCGATTATTGATATGTGGTGAATCAACGATCGCATGCGCTCCATTCTTATTCTCAACATTCTCGGATGTCATTTTCGAATCATCGCCACAAAACAAAAGGTTAATTGACATGTAACAAATTATCCCTATCTTCCGACCAACCAATAAAATAAAGACATAAACTTAGGGTGGGTCATACTAGCGAAGGTATTCCCCGCCTCTCCCTCCTAGTACTATTCTCACATCTTAGCAGTGGATCATATCCTCAAGCTCGATACTGCAACCGTGACGCCCCAAAATTAGGTATACATCACCCATCTCTGGGTCGCCACTTACATGGTACAATTTAAATACAACTTACTTAACATAATCGTAGGTATACAATACGACATAAATCGTGAGTTTAAATACAAATATCGCTCTACTAGATATTATACAAACTCAAAAAGGAGTCCTCATTACAATTATTATCACACTTATTTCACGAATAGTGAGGACTACTAATGCTATCTTGGGACCATCACTGCTTTCCCACTCGTCCCAAATTTATATTCTCATTTCTGAAGAGAACGGTGAAAGAAAGGGTGAGCTCAACTAGCCCAAGAAGAAATATTATGACTAAGATAATGCGAATAAATTATCAATAGTCTTCAACAATGTTAAACGATAAAATACAATAGACAACCAGGTTTAATCTGCGGTGAATATCAATCCATTAAAAAGAGTCAAGTAGAAAATAAAGTCTACTATCTTTTAGGTTTTAAAAGGTTTTTCATCATCATTTATATAGTGAGACTCGACTTTAATAAATATTCCACATCATCGAATCACCCCGCACTACTACCAAGGATATTCTTTAGTATCACGACCACAATTATTCATGCACTACGGGCGAGAATATTTGTGTATTCATTAATGGTCATGATCATGCCAACAATCGTCCATCAATGCACTTCACTACTACCATCGAGGATTTTTATCACATCATTTGTAACATTACTAGTCATGATTACAATCAATAGTCTCTCGGTCATAATCATACCAAGTCCATCTACGCACTACGCCGCCATGATGACTTTCAAAAAATATATAAACATGAGGATGATGACAATGATATAAGAATTCAATAAAACAAGTTCAAGAATTATTTTATCCGGGAATTATTAACGTCCAAATTGTCAACACGATCTTTGTTTTGTAGAGTAAAATTCAAGAATGATCGGAAGAATATTTCCATGAAAAGATCTTTGGATGAAACGCAAATATCAAGGATATTCTACTAATTTCATGGAGTATAGAAGTCAAAGTTTTAACTTAACCGGGTATAATAAAGAATGGAATAACAAAAGAAATCACCATGCATGCGATGACCGCGCATGCATGGGTTATTCCAATGTAATAATAAATAACGAAACCGTGTCGTGAAATTCACAATCGAGCGGGATGTTCCAACGAGAATAATAAAGATGGAACTGCATCCGGTGTAAAACACACACGAGATAGGATATTCCAATGAATAATAAAGATTTTACCCGGTCCTTGTAAAACACACGAGCAGGATGTTCCAACGAGAATAATAAAGATAAACCATTCCAGTGTAAAACACATGAGCAGGATGTTCCAATGAGAATAATAAAAGATTTTAACCAGTCCGGTTGTAAAACACACGATGTGATGTTCCAATGTAATAATAGAAGAATGTCACCAAGTATAGGGTAAACCGCATATGAGTTATTCCAATGAATAATAAGTAATGGAATAACAACAGTTTCTTCATGAATAAGAAAAAATAACACCCACTTACATTTGGTAGAAGATTGAATCTTTAAAGCGGTGTAGTAACAAAATACTCTTCTTCTTTCTCTCTTATTCTCTATATTTTTCTCTATAAGCTTGAATGAATTAAGTGAGAAATAATGAAGCCCTCAGCCTCTATTTATAGAAGATTTCTAGCTTAGCACCCGCCTGTAGTGTGAAAAGTGCAAGTGGCTTGATTTAATGGTTTGGCCTTTGTAATGTGAAGCGACAAGTGGTTCGACGTCCGTAAAGGTAATTACTATTAACGAAGGTAAATACTATCGACGAAGGTAAATACTATTCACAAGGGTAATTACTATTATTGATTTAAGGTAATTACTATTGATGAAGGTAAATACTATTCCACAAGGGTAATTACTATTGACGAAGAGACTCTTAGATGATGACATATGAGCCCCCCCGTAAAATAATCAAACTTACCACATATTTAATCTTTCAACAATTATTAATCATTTATAACTTATCGTCTCAATTATTGATTTAATACTATAACATATTATACGGATGATCTTGTGACAATAATTGAATCAATAATATAAGAGATATGATCGTGAATTCTCAGTAGCAATAATTGAAAGCATAAATGAGTGACTTCTCACGTAAGCATCAATAATCAATCTGGTGTCTTTCTACGCAACCACGCCAGACATCGTATTTTTTACCAAGGGTAGCTCAACAGTTTTAACGGTATACCTCCATTATTTTTATAAAATATTTTTGTCGTTTTCTCAATCCGATAATAATGTTGTGGGGTCCACCAATGATTGAGCCATTGTATTTAATATTCCTAACAAAAGAATATTCCCAGACCAAACGAATATTTTATAACAACTTGCATACTTTGCAAAATTTATAAATATTACCCACAACTATAACATTATATCAAATATATTCCATAATATTCAAAAATAATATTTATAGAAAAATTCATCTTTATTTATAAAAGCTGGGGTCTTACACAAAGTATAAGAGATGACTATATGGCTAAGAACAGGATACACAGAGCGGAAAAATAAAACTGTCATTGTGTGTATCTTTTTTTCTTCATGAACATAAACTAAGAAGATGAAGAAACTGATTATTATGTATATGTTTTCTCCTATCCCTTATAAGGAACAAGGAAAGTTGGAGAATTTAATAGTTTTAATGAAACGCTTGGGAGTTACAATTGGGGAAAATAATGCCAATAAAAGCTCATAACTGCTAGGATATTAAAAAAAATAATAATAATTTTTAAGCATAACCAACAAAAATTATATATACTCCCTAGTCCCTCCCTCGTCCCTCGACCCTAATTCCTATTTGTTTTGTTAAAAAAAAAATAGAAGCTTTTGTCCTATATGGGTATCATCCAATCGATAATTTATAGATAAAATAGTTTGATTTCGACTAATTTTAAGCTCCACTTTTGTTGCTTGAGATATAAAATCTCAATGTTTTATTAATATGTTGGATCGACCATATATATAGAATACTGTTACATTGTTGCTCCCAAGTCTATAATTTCCTAAAACGCGTGCAAAACAAATTTAGCAATAAAAGCTGAATGAAATTGAATGACTTTAGTTGAAGTTAATACATATACAAATTTATATATAGTTGTATTGTCATATATGTGCATGTGAGACAGGAACTACATGTATGCATCTAAAGAAAACTAATTAGAATTAGATATTTACATATGTTTAAATTAGGGTGATTTACATATTCTATTACATTTTTAAAAATAATTACAACAAAAGTGCCTCATAAATTTTTTACACAACTAATACACTTCCATATTTATTTATAATTCTAGTGTATTTAGAATTCCTTAATTTAAGGAATTAGTATTCAATTAGGATTCATTAATTTATAGATTAGTTATACCCACTGACTTCTTCTCTCTCTTCTCATCTATAACAATCAGCTTATATATATATATATATATATATATATATATATATATATATATATATATATATATATAACCAAACCATAGCCACCGGTCCACTTTCACGTCTGCCCAATTAGAGCTTCTGGCCACCTAAAATCCGCCGCCATCTCCTTCCTTCCGATCCGCTTCCCTTCCGCCGCCACCTTCACCTCCTCCCACGCCTCCCATTTTGGTCGCCTCCTCATCCGCCTCCACCACCTCCATTATGACCACCTCCACCTCTATTATTGTGCGCCTTTCACCGCCATCTCCACCTCCTCCTTTCGCCTCCATTATGTGCTTCCACCACCTCGCCTCCATTAACCGAGGTAACCTATTCAGGTTTATTAGGTTGCCAATTTATTTTGAATGTGATGCGGTTGGTAGCCAAATTTTTCATACTAAGGTAACTTATTCATTTTATTAGGTTACCAATTTTATTTGAATGCAATGCGGTTGGTAGTCAAACCTCCATGCGAGCTTAGTTGCCAAACCTTCAGACAAAGGTAATCAATTCAGTTTTATTAGGTTACCAATTTATTTTGCATGTAACACAGTTGGTAGCCAAACCTTCATGCAGTTGGTTGCCAAACTTTCAGACCAAGGTAACTAATTCATACTGCAGGTCAATAAAGAATAATAAAGGATATTGCTACAGTCAATAAAAATAGATTTTTTTTTATTAAAAAAAACAATTTTTATAAGACAAATATAGTTATAAATTTTTTTTCAGAACATTAATAATTACATTTATTTATTTTTAAACTTTTTAGTAGGTAGAATCTTCTTCTTATTCTCATTTAGCGTTTTGGACAACGGAGATTCATGCAGTGTGGCGGCGGAGTATGTGAGGTGTAGCGGCGGACTATTATTTCAAAGTGTATGTGAGGGAGATGAAGATTTGAATTTGAATATTTAAATTTGAATTATTATTTTGAATTTGAATTTGTTTTTGTTGTTAGATCCAAATATTTGAATTTGAATGATTAATTATGGAAGTTATTTATCCTTGATTTTAGGTTTCCTTATTAATGTGAATTGTATTATTTTTGTAATATGTACAATCTTTTTGTAATTATTTGGTTGATGTACTTTTTTTGTAATTACTTTCTATTTATTGTATACTTATGTAAAGAACCCTTTAAATTATATAATTAATTGTAATTTTCTGATATGTATGGGACACAACTACACACTTAAAGAATTAATTAGATGTATATATATGTTAATGTAATTTGGTTGATTTCTCATCATTAAAAATATTAAAAAGAAATAAAATCGACATAACTAAAATCATTCATCAATTCTGCTACCCAATCTCAATTTCTTAGCTAGTATTTAGAGAGAATACGAATACCTCAGGTAGCTATGGGCTGGGACAAAACATTTATTACTAGCGGCCTGTGGTAAAGACAAAAAGGCTTAAAGGCAATTGCCCATTTCAGATTGTAAATTAAAGAACGGGATTACCTTTCTAGCCGGCCTGGCCTTATCTTGAATTATTTTGAACATCTTTTTGAGGCAAAGAAATTATTTTTTCCTTTTCCTTTTTATCCAAAAAAGAACATGTTCATATTTAACAATATTAATTTAAAACAAGAAAAGAGGTTAATAATACGGGATAATTTATACGGTTCTAGATCAAAGTCAAAAAGACCAGAAGTACATACAGTACGAGGATTGTGGTCGGAGGTTAGAGATGGTAAAGAAGCCGAAATAAAAAGGGCCTAAAGTTGTAAGGGGTGAAAACGACCTAGACAGCCCTGAGGTCCAGCCCAGCAATAGCCCACAATAATTTATACGGTTCTAGCTTGCAGGAGCTTGCTGCTAGCTATGTTGATTGCTTTAGACCCTAAAACTTATCCACATTTTTTGGTAAAACTAATGAAATGCTCACTGTAGTTGTTGATTACACCATTAAATTTTTAATTTTTTCAATTATTTTAATAAATTAATTATTATTTTGAAATTGAATCATTTTATTAAAAAAAAATAAACGAACGCGTAGTTTTATGTAAAAGAGAATAAATAATAAAAAAAAGTTAATAATATATGCTTTTAATTTGTTGACAATGATAATTAATCCGTAACTATCGCTTAGCCTTAGAAAAAAATCGCGTGGTTAGGAAGTTTGGACAGTGAAAATGTCCATTTTTTTCCCACTAAAATCCATCCACCTATTACTACTACTGTATAAGTACTACTTAACTCAGCATTATATGGAAATGGGGAATGTTAAATATTTTAATTTATTTTTTCTCCTCAAAATGTTATACTTACTTCGATAAAGACTACTGTATTTTATTATATGACATAATCAAAATTCTAAAAGGCTTAACTAATAAGTGAGACAAAAAAGAAATTAAAAATTATGACGGAAACAAATATCAAAAACAACAAACTCGCCGTCCTTCTTTAAAATTGAGTTTCAATAATTTATTTGCATCAGATATTATTATTTTTATTTTGTATGATATGTAGGTAGGTCGTTTACCAGATCAGTCACGCTTTATTAGCATCAAATTTATGGCAACAGCTTAATTTAAAATTTAAAATTTAAAATTTAAAATTTAAAAATTAAAAATTAAAGTAACTACTACTGCTATCTACCCGCTCAATTAATTTAACTTTTCTAAAAAAGGTAACCCGTGTCACTAGCTCCAGGTCACCTCTCTCTCTCTCTCTATATATATATATATATATCACCTCTTCCCCCACAATTCCCAAGACAAATGTATCCGTTAGTACTACAAATTCAACCGACAACTCGGTACAGCATGTCACAAAACACCCCCCAACCCCCACGCCTCTCATACCCTTCCATGCACCTCGTTCCGGTAACCAGTTTCCTTCATACAGCTGAGACATGAGCGGTCCAAGCAAGCTCGGAAAAGCTCTCACTCTTGTTTTCGTTGTCTCACTGGTGTTCCTTTTGGCCGAGCTCCTCTTCGTCCTCTGGCGCCGACGCCTTCTCCGCCGGCGGGATCCACCGGAAATCGATCGACCCGGATTAACTTCGAACAACTCCTCCTCCAAGGAGTTTCTCTACTTCTTCTGCTTGAAATCTCAATCCCGGGTTGAGCCTGCCGGAGCTGGCGAGGTTGGTGGTTCAGATGGGTCACCGGTGGATGATCCGATGGAGGTGATCGATGTGTTTAAGCTCAGAGACATGTACGGGCCGTCGAGGGTTTTGTTTACGATAAAGGAGGAGGAAACAGAAGATTTAGAGTCGGAAAAGTCTCTCTCCAATTCTGCTTCGAACAAAACTAGAACTAGGAATTTGAGCCAGTGTTTTGAAGACACGGCAAGGTCGACGGAGTTGGTGGTGGCGATTGTTGATGATGAGGAGAAGGATATTGAAGCGACGCCATTTTCAACGCCTTGTGCTTCGCCCTTGTATGTCACCCCGTCGGCTTCTCCTCTTCATCAGTAGATGGGACGTGGAGCTTGTGCTGATGAAACGATGTTGTAGTGTAGTTGGATGGAGTGGAATACATATTATGGAGTAATTAATTAGGCCATCGAGAATATTCGCCGCCGGAAAGGCAGCGACTCTGCCGCCGATAAATATATATTGTGTCATGATAAAATTTTTATTACTATTAGTGACACGTTAAATATTCACTTTTCTTTAATAAGCAATTTTTTATATATTTTTTTTTATTATGTTCGTAGTATTAAATATTTTATATTTTTTTATTCTAATTTTTTTTCTATATTTAAATAGTATAGAGAGAGAACCTACATTAAAAATAATTATTAATATATTATTATAAATAATTTTATTATTTTATTTCTTTTCATAATATGCTTAAAAAATTTATCAAAACTTTTATCTCGTTACGAAAGGAGTATATGATTGTAGCTGTATCTACTTTGTACAGTGGAGTAAGTAATGTAGTAGGAGTATTAATTACTTGTAGTTTTTGCATGTGATAATGTGATTTGAGGTTTCACCTTCTTTCAATGGAGGAGGCATTGAAGTGCACCTGCGCAATCCTGCAACTTTGAAGAAAACTTTGTACGTTGAGGTGGATACTGTATTCGTCAATCGATTAAAATTAATTTTATATAATTATATTTAAATTTATTCATTGTTTAAATAACAATTCATCTAACTTCGATATATGCTTTTTCACAAAAACGGGACCTAATATTTTTCACTTCTGGCACAAAACTAAAGTACACGGTTTATTCATTGTAATTTAAAATTGTTTTTTCAATCCATCCTTGGCATAAATGAATTCATTCTATTTTATAATCGCATAAATGAATTTATAATAAATTTAGCCGATAGAAATATATTATACTATACTGCTCCCTCCATCCCATTATATCAAACGTTTTAGAGTATTTTTTTTTTCTCAAAATATTTGACGTTCTACAATACTAATAATATTTTACCTATTTATTTTTCTTCTCTACCCTTCCTTCTCCACCACCATTAATGACTATTTTCTCTGTGACATCAAATTCGATTCTCTCTCACAATCACACACACACTTCAAACAGTAATGACGGAACTCTCATGCCCTAACAATGGCAGAGAACCTCTCGAAGCTCACCGTCTCAGCGAAGATATGGACAGCACATGTTCCACTCAACCGGTCAGATACCGTGTTTTTACTAACTTCCACGTGTTTTTACTAACTTCGCTGAGACAAATCTCGTGTTTTACTTTGGTCAGATCCGGCCATTGTTTTACTACGATCAGATCTCGGTCAGATCCGGCCGATGAAGAAGAAGACGACAGAGCGCAGGACTGAAGAGATGAAGAAGAAGACGACGGAGATACTTGTTTGAATCACGATCCCAAGGCGATGAAGAGATAAAGAAGAAGACGACGAATATAATAGACCGACAAAGATGGCCCAGCCCGCTGGTGAATGAGCTTTTGCATTTTTAGCCCATTAAAATCCTGGCCTTTTTACGCCTTACTGCTTTCTACCCCTACCGTGGCACTTGACTTATTTATTTATTTATTTTAACAAAATGTTGCTACTTGTGGGTTATGAGGCTTGAACACAAGACTTGTAAGTAAATAAATATGAGTTCAAACCAACCAACCGAAATTCTACAAATAACAATTTATTTTTAATGCAATCTTGATATAAAAATATATTTTATACAAAAATATCATATGCTAATACCATACAAAAGTTAACAAGCTTCATATAAAATATATTTTTATTCATTTTTAGCCTTGTTTATTTTTAGGCTGTAGAAAGCAGAATTAATGATGAACACATTTTAAATATTATTAAAATAAATATAAAAATATCGTTAGGTGTATATTTATTTTAATAACATAATTATTATTTTGAAATAATTAATTTTTAAACGTTTGTATACAAGTAATTGTTGTAGCACTTGTGTTGGTATGTCGTATAATCAATTAATCATGACCACAAATAGAACCTTTTACAAAATACTCCTAAATAATCATGAACTTTTATGTTATAATAAAACTTAGGAATTGTTAAATCCATAACAAAAATTTTTATTTTCACAACAAAAGTGTTGCTATAGATCCTATAGCGACGGTTTTCACCGTCGATATACATCTATAGCGACACTTTTGTTGTGAAAATAACAAAAAGTGTTGTGAATTTAACAATTACCTAAAACTTTTATGTTATATTCATGCAGGTTGTTTCAAGCATGCAGGTTGTACAATAAGTTTTAATAGTCCGTTTTCCCTCCAGTTAAGATATATAGAGGATGCATACTTAGTTTTATTTAAAAGTTAAATAAATTATATTAATTTTAAAGAATAATTTTAAAAAATCAAATTTGATTACATACTTTGAAAGTAATTTATAATACTATTAAAATTTTAATTAATTGAGATATGAAGTTAATGTAGGTAATTAGAATTATTGTTTATTATAAATTATTTTATTATTTTTAATATTTATTAATATTACTATTTTTGGCGTACCAAGATTTTGTAAAAAAAATAGAGAAGAAGCCCATGCGGTAAGTTGCCGGGCCAACCAGACCACAGCCTCACATTATTACCAAATGCCATCGCCTTACTACGCCACCATTTCGTAAACTGACCCTCTGTCTACCGCTTACCACCTCTAGAGCGCAGTCTGAAGAGATGAAGAAGAAGACAAGATGGGATGGAGGGAGTATTAAAGTCGGAAGAGATGAAGAAGAAGACAAAGTATTAATTAAGGGTAAAATAGTAAAATTGCATCTATTCTTAATCTATGTGAAAATCTGTAGAACGTTATATAATGGGATAGAGGGAGTACTACTCCCTCCCGTTTCCCAAAAACTATTACTCCCTCCATCCCATTATAATTGGCGCATCCCATTATAATTGACGCGACTCCTAATAATGTTTAAATTCATGATTGTAATAGATACATACAGCGGATATGAAACGGAAAATTTACATTTTTTAGTTACCTCTTGAACGTATGTCCATTAACGAAAGGCTAGAATCACGAGTTCTACAAACAATGATCTTAGAGATAATTTAGACTACGTTATTATGAGTACCAAATATATACTCATATACATAATATATACTATTATACATAAATAAATATATTAACCCATATGTTCATTGTGACGCCTCCAAAATTAGGTATACATCACCCATCTTGGGTCGCCAGATACATGGTACAGAATTTAAATACAACTTACTAATATAACTGTCGTGTACAATACGACAAAACATAAACTGTGAGTTTGAATACAAATATTGTCTACTAGAGATTATACAAACTCAAAAGGAGTCCTCATTACAAATATTATCACACTATTTCACTGAATAGTGAGGACTACCAATGCTATCCTCTAGACCATCACTCCGTTCCCCGACTCGTCCCAGCTATATTCTCATTTCCTGAAAAGAACAGTGAAAGGAATGGTGAGCTCAACTAGCCCAGTAAGAAATATTATGACTAAGATAATGCAGAATAAATTATCATTAGTCTCCAACAATGTTAAACCGATAAAATATAATAGACATCAAGTTTAATCTGCAATGGAACAAGCAATCCATTAAAAGAGTCAAGTAGAGAATAGAATCTACTATCTTTTATGTTTTAAAAAGTTTTTCATCACTTTTATCGCTGAGACTCAGCTTAATAAATAATCCACATCATCCATGCACTACGGCCAATGATACTCATTAGGGTCACGACCACAAATTCCATGCACTACGGGCCAAGGATATTTGTGTATTCATCAATGGTCATGATCATGCCAACAACTGTCCATCAATGCACTACGGACCAATGAGGACTTTTTACACATCATTTGTAACATTACGGTCATGATTACACCGAATAATCCCTGGTCATAATCATACCAAGTCCATCCATGCTTTACAGCCCATAGATGACTTTCAAAAAAAATATAAACATGAGGATGATGACAATGATATAAGAATTCAATAAAATAAGTTCAAGAATTAAGTTATTCAGGAACTAATAACGTCCAAATTATCAACATGATACTGCTTTGTAGGGTAAAATTCAAGATTTCTCAGAAGAATATTTTCATGAAAAATACTGGATGAAGCGCAAATATCAAGGATATTGTAAGACCCCAGCTTTTATAAATAAAGATGAATTTTTCTATAAATATTATTTTTGAATATTATGGAATAAATTTGATATAATGTTATAGTTGTGGGTAATATTTATAAATTTTGCAAAGTATGCAAGTTGTTATAAAATATTTGTTTGGTCGGGGAATATTCTTTTTGTTAGGGAATATTCGTACAATGGCTCAATCATTGGTGGACCCTAATAATGTAATTATTGCCGGATTGAAAAAACGACAAAAATATTTTATAAAAATAACTACGGAGGTGTTATCGTTAAAAGCTGTTGAACTACCCTGGTAAAAATACGATGTCTACGCGTGGTTGCTTTAAGAAGCACACTCGGATTGATTATTGATGCTTACGTGAGAAGTCACTCACCTATGCTCAATTATTACTACAATAATTCTTTGCGATCATATCTCTTATATTATTGATTCAATTATTGTCACGGTATCATCATATATAATATGTTATAGTATTAAATCAATAATTGAGACGACAAGTTATAAATGATTAATAATTGTTGAAAGATTAAATATGTGTTGATGAAAAAAAAATGATTTGTGGTAAGTTTGATTATTTTATGGGGGGGCTCATATGTCATCATCTAAGAGTCTCTTCAATCAATAGTATTTACCTTCATCAATAGTAATTACCTTCGTCAATAGTAATTACCCTTGTGAATAGTATTTACCTTCGTCGATAAGTAATTACCTTCAATCGATAAGTAATTACCCTTGTGAATAGTATTTACCTTCGCCAATAGTATTTACCTTCGTTAATAGTAAATACCTTTACCGGACGTCGAACCACTTGTCGTTTCACATTACAAAGTCGAACCACTTGTCGTTTCACATTACAAGCGTCGAAACCACTTTTCTTTTCACATCATTAGTCGTCAAGCCACTTTGCCTTTTTTTACACTAAGGTCTTAAGCTAAAATCTTCTATAAATAGAGGCCTAGGGCTTCATTATTTTTCACGAATTCATTCAAGCTATAGAGAGAGAAGTATAGAGAATAATAAGAGAAGAAAGAAGAGTATTTTGTTACTACACCGTCAGCAGATTCAATCTCCTACCAAATGTAAGGGTGTTATTCTTTCTTATTCACGAAGAGAACTGTTGTTATTCCATTGCTTATTATTACGCTGGAATAACTTTGTATACGCTGTTTACCCTATACTTGGTGACATTCTTCTATTATTCATTTGGAACATCCCATGCCATGTGTTTTTTTACACCCGACTGGTTCCGCCTTTTTATTATTCTTCGCTGGAACATCCTGTACATGTGTTTTACACCGACTGGTTCCGCCTTTTATTATTATTCTTTGGAACATCCTCGTCATGTGTTTTACGCCGACTGGTTCCATTCTTTATTATTCTATCGAACATCCATGTCCATGCGTTTTACGCCCTGATTCCGTTATTTATTATTATTCTGTTGAATAACTCGCCTGCGAGGCCTATCGCATGCATGGTGATTTCTTTTGTTATTCTATTCTTTATTATACCCAAATGGTTAAAACTTTGACTTCTATACTCCATGAAATTAGTGGAATATCCTTGATATTTGCGTTTCATCCAAAGATCTTTTCATGGAAATATTCTTCCGATCATTCTTGAATTTTACTCTACAAAACAAAAGATCATGTTGATAATTTGGGCGTTAATAATTCTGAATAAAATAATTCTTGAACTTGTTTTATTTAATTCTTATATCATTGTCATCATCCTCATGTTTATATTTTTTAAAGTCATCTGTGGCCCAGTGTATAGATGGACTTGGTATGATTATGACAGAGACTATTCTTATAATCATCATGTAGTAATGTTACAAATGATGTGGTAAAAATTCTCGAATGGTAGTAGTGTATTGATGGACGATTGTTGGCATCATCATGACCATTAATGAATACACAAATATTCTTGGCCCGTAGAAAGCATGAATAATTGTGGTCGTGATACTAAAAGAATATCCTCGGCCGTAGTGCGGGGTGATTCGATGGTGTGGAATATTTATTAAAGTTTGAGTCTCAAATTATAACAAAGATGAAAAACCTTTTAAAACCTAAAAGATAGTAGACTTTATTTTCTACTTGACTTTTTAATGGATTACGTATATTCCGTCACCTAGATTAAACCGTCATCTATTGTATTTTATCGGTTTAACATTGTTGAAGACTATTGATAATTTATTCTCGCATTATCTTAGTCATAATATTTCTTCTTGGGCTAGTTGAGCTCACCCTTTCTTTCACCGTTTCTCTTGAAATGAGAATATAGCTAGGACGAGTCGTGAAACGAGTGATGGTCCCGAAGATAAGATTAGTAGTCCTCACTATTCGTGAAATAGTGTGATAATAATTGTAATGAGGACTCTTTTTGAGTTTGTATAATATCTAGTAGACGATATTTGTATTTAAACTCACAGCTTTATGTCGATTGTACACACCATGCTTATGTTAGTAAGTTGTATTTAAATTACATATATGTAAAGTAACGACCCAAGATGGGTGATGTATACCTAATTTTGGGGGCGTCACAGATATTCCACTAATTTCATGGAGTATAGAAGTTAAAATTTTAACCAACCGAGAATAATAAGGAATGGAATAACAACGAAATCACCATGCATGCGATATTGATAAAAGGCGAGTTATTCCAATGAATAATAATAATGGAACCAGTCGTGAAAATCACACCATGAGGATGTTCCAACAGAATAATAAAGAATGGAATAACAAAGATTTTAACCAAGTCCGGCGTGTAAGCACGCATGTGAGGATGTTCCAACGGAAAATAAAGATGTAATAATAAAAAGCGAAACCAGTCCAAATAGATAAAGATGCATGTGGATGTTCCAATGTAATAATAAAGATGTAATAATAGAAGAATGTCACCACGATAGGTATTCCGCGTGACACAGTTATTCCAATAAATAATAAAGAAATGGAATAATGTAAGTTCTCTTCTCAAATACAAAAAAGAATAATATCCCTTACCGTAAAAGAAACTGAATATAAAAGTAGTTAAGTAGCGGAATACTTTTCTTCTATCTCTATAATCTCTCTCTATAGTTTCTCTAGAGTTCAAAGGTGAATTCGTAAGAAAATAATGAAGGAATGAGCTTCATTTATAGGAAAATGGAATGCATAGTAACTAATCCATGAACGGTCCAGATTGATTTACTTTAATCTGACGGTCCATAATTAAAACAAAATTTTTTAAATAAAATATAATATTTATAATAATAATAACAAACACAGTACTCCCCCGTGAAATCCATAATTCATTTCTTCTGACAATTTTTCAAAGCAGTATATATATATATATATATATATATATATATATCAGTTCACATGCAGTATGGACACATTATATATATATAATATATAACACATGCTATATTTAAAAAAAATCCAACAACCTGTAAATCATTTTTTTCAAAGTGTTGGCCAATGTAAAAAACTAGCACATGCAAATCTTGGACTTTAATCAATTAGAAAGCATACTAAGTCACACGTTATTAATATAATGGATGATTTGGCAATTAAGTCCTAATCTTGAAAAAAAACTTTGCATCCTGCCAATTTATTTCATCTTCCAAGACCACTAACACTCACCCACCCACTTGTTATACATATATAAATAATATGTATATATATATATACTTTAATACATCCTTCCGATAATTTTAAAAAATGGGTAAATAGGAATCCAAATAATAAGTAAAAGCGAAAGTGACTTCAGCGTAAATGTCAATAATCAATATTTGTAATGCTACTACGCAACTAATGCCAGACATCGCATTTTTTACTACCGAGTAGTTCAACAAGATCAACCAGTAAAGCTTCCGCCGTTATTTTTAATAAAATATTTTTGTTGTTTTCTCGATCAAACAATAATTACATTATTGGGTCCACTTAACGATGATTATTGTCGTCGTACGAATATTTTCATTTTTCAAACGAATATTCCCCACCAATCGAATATTATATGACAACTTGCATACTTTGCAAAATTTATAAATATTACCCACAACTATAACATTATATTAAATTCATTCCATAATATTCAAAAATGATAATTATAAAAAATTCATTTTTATTCAAAAAGTTAGGGTCTTACATTCATTGTATCTAGATAACGAACCATGTGGATATTCACCTCTTAGGCTCTTATACTTATACTAGATGTGTCCCGTGCCTCCGGTACTGTATGGACGGTGAGATTTATTCCAAATTTTGGACGGTCCAGATGATTTATTGAGTGAGCGAAAAATTCAAAATCATTTGTATTTTATTAGATAGATAAATAAATATATTAACTCACATGTTCATTGTATCTAGACAATGAACCATGTGGATATCCACTTTTTATACATAAATAAATATATTAACCCACATATTCATTGTATCTATACATATCTTATATCCACCGAGTCGACTGCTCTATGTAAGGTGAAGAGTAAGGGTAAAAGTAAGTATGTTATTTAATGGTGACCATTAATATATATATATATATATATATATATATATATATATATATATATATATAGGGTTCCATTCACAACAATCGGTTGCTGTGGAACAATCCTTTTTTTGGCCAATAAAATTTCGACTGGAGCAAAAAAAAAAAAATTCACAACTCAAAAAAGGAGTTGCTGTGATGAAACCCCTATATATATATATATATATATATATATATATATTGAGAAGAGATAGAGTAGTAGATAAACCATTGGGGGAAAATGTGGCATGCTGAAATACGTTTAGTTTTGAAGTTGCATTTTAGTCTCTATCCAGCCTCAGTTGACGAAAAGTAATTATCGGAGAGAGATGGTGGTACCACTATCTGTATGTCCTCTCCGTCTAAATTCAATTTCTTGTCTGTTTTTCCTCGGGGCTAATAATTTTCTATTTTAACTTGATTTATAAAATATCCGAGTTATTTTAATAACTTTTTTATAACAATCTCTGGAAAATTTCTATCTGCCAAGGATATATCATATTATTTGTGGCAAAATGATGGTCCATTGTTTCTTAAATTGATTGATGTGGCCGAGAGTTTTTTTGGGTGGACATACATATTTCATAGCAGCCAAGGATAAGTTCAATTATACTCCATATGAATATGCTTAAAAATAACAATGACCACCATGTTTTTTAACCAACATGCACAAAAAGAGCATCCAGATCCTTTACAAAGTCGACCCGGACAACACACTGAAGTCTGGAACTAATACAAACAAATACTACGAATTTAACAAAACTCAAACGCCCCCCTATATATATTTTGCAACAAAAAATATTACTTCTTCACACATACATTCAAATAGAAAAGGTAAGATTTCAAAAAAAATAGTACTAATAATAAATTAAAAAGTTAATACTATTATAAGCAAATTTAAAATAATAAAAAAATATTATAAATTTTAAAATATATATTAATTCATTTAAACTTTGAAAAAAAGCTCTTTAATTGACTGGACAAGTCAAAACATATATCACTACTGTTAATTTATTTACGACCGAACGAATAGGGATTAGGGATACAACCCACATATATAATCAACGATCCATATAACAATACTCAAAATACCAAGTAATAAGAAATAAAAAATATTGTAAGGGGAAGAAAATACAGATTATCTCAAATTAGTAAATTATCAATCAGCCCCTCCAATCGAAATCACACCTTTTAGTCTCAAAATTACCCGAAGCTCTGCCTCTAGAATCCAATGGAAGCTTCAAATCACACTCAATTATGGGTTTAAACTTGGGAGTCTTAAATAAAAACAACTTGAATCTAACCTTAAGATAAACCTTAATAACAACGGTGTAATTCCCAGAACTCTTCTCCGAATTAAACTTGGAGAGATCCTTTTCGCCGAGCACCACCAAGTTCTGCCCTTTGAACACGGGATTCAAAACATCAGTCTTCTTGTGACCCTGGTAAAATCTTGTCAAATTAGTTGAAGCGAATCTTTGTCCTTGATAAGAAGCCCTAGCTTCGATCCGATCGTAGTAAATGCCGATCCGTTTGTTAGGGTTTCTGACGGTCATGTTGAGGGCGAGATTGTAATAGAGGGTGTTGTTGGTGGAGGAGAGATCGAATTGGGTGAGAGAAGCGTCGGTGACGTAGAATTTGACTGGATTTGGGCGGAAAATGAGCCAGAAGACGAACACCACGAAACCCACAATGACTGCGATGGTGAAAACGATTTGCAATACGAGATTGAAAATGCAGCTGCAAAGGCAGCCGCAGCAGCAGCTGAAAAAGCCGCAGTCTCCGCCGCCGCCACGGCGGCCGGGGCGGTGGTAGGACTTGACTGGGGCCGGGATTGATGGGCCGTAGAAGGCTCCATTCAAGTGGGGTTGTGATGCTTCTCCCATATGAAGACAGAGGATTGCGAATCAATTGAATACGAGCGAGATGAGTGATATGTTGGAGAGAGAATGGGAATTTCGTAGGGAGCGGGGATCTATATATATATAATGGCGGAGGCCAAACGGAGAAGGAATTGGAATTGAGGGGGACTCGTCAATCGTGATTAGTTGTTAGGGTTTTGATTGATATAGTATTAATTAATTGCTTAATTTGGTTTGGATTGGTTAGTAAAGAAAGATAGAATTAATGTTGCCTGCTAACGTACAAACTTACTCCACCCTTTGTTTAGTTGTTTTCTGTACGTGCTCTCTCACTCGCTTAAACGTTGGACTAACTATGATTAAGCCTTATTTTTATATTTTTGATATTTTTATATAATTTTTTGACTAACTTTCTTCTTATATAAAAAAAAGTATGTAAAAATATTAAAAACATATATAAAAAATATCAATTTCCTATTCTTATTCTTATTATTAATTATTAATACATGTTTAGAATTCGGTTATCTTTCTTATATATTTTTTTCAGCCTAAATCGGATTACTACTTTGAACTTTTAATTTTTTTACTTTGGAGATTATCTTATCAATTTTTTTAATAAGGGGATTAAACATTTTATTTTATTTTTACCTTGGGATTGTCTTCTAAATTTTTTAATTAGGGGATTAAACTTTTTAAAAAAAATCAATTTAGGGATTGTCATCTCAATTTTTTTTATTAGGGGATTAAATTTTTAATTTTTATGATTACGTCTAATTGATAGTGTCACGTCAGAAAATTGATAACATGACAGCGACACGTGACTAAAAAAATACTTATGTGTAATATTGAGTCTCATTTTAACATTTATTTAATTAATTCATTTTACCAAAAAGGGTAAATATAGGACCATTATTAATTTCAAAGTAAATAATTATTATAATTTTAATATAAAACTATTATTAATTTTTTAAAGTAAATTTAATGACAATTTTTTAAAGTAAAATTAATAATGGTCTTAGTTTATTGTTTTTGGTACAAAAAATTAATTGAATAAATGTTAAAATAAGATTAAATATTGCACATAAGTATTTTTTTTAGTCGCGTGTCACTGTCATTTCATCACTTTTCTGATGTGGCGCTTTTAATTTACACATAATCAGAAAAAATTAAAAGTTTAATCATCTAATGAAAAAATTGCGAAGACAATCCTCAAATTAGAAAAAAAATAAATATTTAATCTCCTAATTGAAAAAATAGAAAAGATAATCTCCAAAGTGGAAAAAATTAAAAGTTTAATCCCTAATTAAAAAAACTGAGAAGCCAATCCCCAAAGTGAAAAAATATAAAAAGTTTAGGGTATTAACCTATATTTATGCCTATTTTTTATTTATCAAAATAATTCAATTATAAATTATTCTTTTAGATTATATAATTTATATATATATAGAGAGTCTGGATCTTAAGCTCACCCATTATCCAACTCACTGAAGTTACTCTCCTTTAATGACGATGACGACGGTTTTGGTTTATGGCAATCCGTCGTCTATACTTTTAGAGAGACGGACATCATATAACGTCATTTAAAAGTATAGATTTACAGAGATAATCGAACCGGCACCGTCGTCAATCCATCAAAAGTGAGAGAAAGCCTTAAGATCCTGGATCGTATATATATATATATATATATTGGTTTCTTATCCATAATAATCGGTTCATTGTAAGACCCTAATTTTATGAAACAAAATATTTAATTTTTTTATAATTACTATTCATGAAGTTCTTATTCACGAGTTCTTATTCATGAGTTACTTATTCACGATTACTTATTCACGGGTTACTATTCATGAGTTACTATTCACGAGTACTATTCACGAAGCATGATATTTTTTTTTTGTAAGAAGGCACTTACTCGATAATTGTTACAATAATTATTGTTCAAAGATTTTATTTTATTGATTCAATAATTGCTGCGTTCATATTTTATATTCTTGTTGTTTCAATAATTGTTATTACACGGTATTTTCTATTATCTGAGCAATAATTCATATTATCTGAATAATATTATTAGATAACATTATTGGCAATGTCTAGAAAGTTACTGCTACAGGAGAGGTTTGATCACCTAATTGCGGCCAGAAGAAGGAGAAATTCTTATTGGAAAGCCCCTTTCTCTAAAGAATGCACCTCATTTGTCAATAATATTGTGATTCTCGTAATATTATTTGTGAATAATTAATTATTGATTTATATGATGAGGAAAATATTCATTTTATGTAGATATAGATGGAGAAAATTTTAAAGTAACAATTGTTGAAAATTGATATTTTATCTCTTCTGATAAAACAATTCATTTAAATAAATTATTATATTTTAATAATATAATAATGGTGATATTTTTACAATAAATGTGTGATATATGAGTAAATGAGGAGGAATAGTATTTTTGTTACAAAAAATATTTAACACATGTTTTGTGTGTCGGTGGACCCCATTTCTTGACTGAAATTTGATTATAAACAGTAAAATCGTCTCAGTATGTGGATTTCTTGCCAAATTTCATTTGGAATTTAAAAAACCTTAAACTTACAAAGTTGTAGAGAATGGAATTTCCTATAAAAAAGATATGTGATTCAAATTTTTCTGATAAAAGAGCTATTTATTATGAATTATTGAAGTTTTGAAGTTCTAGAATAATTGATTTTTGGAAGTTTTAATTGTTTTATTTAAGAAAAACGTTTTTGATGAGTTGGTGGTTGATTATTTTGACCAAAGAAGGCTACTAAGGAAATTAAGAAAAGTATATTAATATTTTATTAAATTTTCTGCTTTGGTGTTTTAAGCAATTTTCTATAAATAGGGTGCTTATGTTAGAATTAAAAATCACACCAGAAACTAAAGTTTTCTCTCTATTTCTCTCTCTATATTATCGAGTGTATTCTTGTGAGTATTTTGATATCTTGAGTGTTGCTATACGGTGCAAGTTAGATTCGGTAATATATCCAACATTCCAAGATCTTCTTTCTTTTGAGATAAGGGATAGTAAAGGATTTTAAGGGTTGTTATGTTTTTCATGTTTCGTAACTTTTTAGACCATCAAAAATTCTGAAAAAATTTGAAATGATAGTTTGATGAGTTTTATTGATTGTGTCCGAAAATGTTGATTTTTGGATATATAGATTAAGAGTTATGAATTTTATGAGAAAAGACTATTTTAAAAGTAACCGCTTATAACTCCTTGTTGTTAACTCCAAAATTGATGAAATTTTTATTGGGAGTACATGTATATAACAGAAGTATACCGTGTAAATTTCAGAATTTTTGGACAAAAGTACAATTTATGATAAATGTCTAAATATTCGGCAGTTTTGGCCGTATAAAAAATAGTAATTTAACTTTAAAAATTCTGAGAAAATTATATGTTCAACATGGGACTATATTATGCTAAATTTCAGAAAAGAAATATTTTTGGAACTGATTTGGTATTTTTCATGAAAATAGTCTAGTTATGAGTAAATGAATTAAATATGTTATGTGAAGTAAGAAATTTGGAAAATAGGATTTTATGGCTTAAGAATCCTATATAAGGTATATGCAGATTTTTTATGAGGGTTTTGGTTATTGGTGATGAAATCTTATGAGTTTGGCATTTTAGAATGATTAAATGCATTAATTAGTAAAGTATAAACAATTAAAATAAATTGTTTATAAGTTTAAGAAATGATTAAGATATTGTGGTAATATTAATAATATTAGATTATAAGATTATTAAGTGATTTATAACATTTGGATTAAGGTGTTATGAAATCATTGTTTTATGAATCTTGCTCTTGAAATTAAATGTAGTTGTTGATCTTATTATTTTTATTATCATATATAACATTTTTATAACCCTGATGATGGAATTTTTCTTTGACTTGAGTGTAAAGATGGGTAAAGTATTGGTATGATCGTGACTATGGGTTCTCTTTGGCCAGTAGTGCAAAATTGAATTGTTGACTAGTATGATCATGACCATTGAATTTATAATGGAATATTTTTAGCTTAAGTGCAAGATGAATTGATCAACATGGTTATAATTATGGTTTATATAAATTCTGAAATGATTATGTATTTCTTTGAGATATGAATGTCTTTGGCCTGTTGTAAGACCCCAACTTTTATAAATAAAGATGAATTTTTCTATAAATATTATTTTTGAATATTATGGAATAAATTTGATATAATGTTATAGTTGTGGGTAATATTTATAAATTTTGCAAAGTATGCAAGTTGTTATAAAATATTCGTTTGGTGGGGAATATTCTTTTGTTAGGGAATATTCGCATAATGGCTCAATCATTGGTGGACCCCACAACATTATTGTCGGATTGAGAAAACGACAAAAATATTTTTATAAAAATAACTACGGAGGTGTTACTGTTAAAAGCTGCTGAACTACCCGGTGGTAAAAGCGATGAATACGCGTGGTTGCATAAGAAGACACTAAGTATTGATTATTGATGCTTTACGTGAGAAGTCACTCACCGGTATGCTCAATTATTACTACAAGAAATTCTTGCGATCATATCTCTTATATTATTGATTCAATTATTGTCACAAAGATCATCCTCAGATAATATGTTATAGTATTAAATCAATAATTGAGACGACAAGTTATAAATGATTAATAATTATTGAAAGATTAAATATGTGTTATGATTTGTGGTAAGTTTGATTATTTTATGGGGGCTCGTATGTCATCATCTAAGAGTCTCTTCATCAATAGTATTTACCTTCGTCGATAGTAATTATCCTTGTGAATAGTATTTACCTTCGTCAATAAAGAATTATCCTTGTGAATAGTATTTACTTTCGTCGATAGTATTTACCTTCGTTAATAGTAATTACCTTTACCAGACGTCGAACCACTTGTCGTTTCACATTATTGGTGAGGCCGAACCACTTGTCGTTTCACATTACAAAGCGTCGAACCACCGTCGCCCACTTGCCTTTTCACACTAAAAAGTCTTTCTAGAAATCTTCTATAAATAGAGGCCTAGGGCTTCATTATTTTCACTTAATTCATTCAAGCTATAGAGAGAAAGTATAGAGAGAATAAGAGAAAGAAGAAGAGTATTTTGTTACTACACCGCCGCAGATTCAATCTCCTACCAAATGTAAGGGGTGTTATTCTTTCTTATTCATGAAGAGAACTGTTGTTATTCCATTGCTTATTATTCTCATTGGAATAACTTTGTATAAGTGGTTTACCCTATACTTGGTGACATTCTTCTATTATTCTCGCTTGGAACATCCTCGTCTGCAGTGTTTTACACGGACTGGTTCTGTCTCTTTATCATTCTGTTGGAACATCCTGCATCGTATGTTTTTACACCCACTGGTTCCGCTTTTTATCATTCTGTTGGAACATCCATGCATGTGTTTTACACCTTGACTGGTTCCGCTCTTTATTATTCTGTTGGAACATCCTCGCTCATGTGTTTTACACCTGACCGGTTCCGCTTTTTATTATTCTCGGCTGGAATATCCTATCATGTGTTTTACACCGGATCCGGTTCCATCTTTATTATTCTCGTTGAACATCCCATTTGCTTGTGTAATTTCACGACGACCCGTTCCGTTATTTATTATTCTCATTGAATAACCCGTTCTGCATGCGATCTATCGCATGCACGGTGATTTCTTTTGTTATTCCATTCTTTATTATACCCAAATTGGTTAAAACTTTGACTTATACTCCATGAAATTAGTAGAATATCCTCGATATTTGCGCGTTTCATCTAAGATTTTTCATGGAAATATTCTTCCGATCATTCTTGAATTTTACTCTACAAAACAAGATCATGTTGACAATTTGGGCGTTAATAATTCTGGATAAAATAATTCTTGAACTTGTTTTATCAATTCTTATATCATTGTCATCATCCTCATGTTTATATTTTTTTGAAAGTCATCCGTATTCAGAAGTGCATAGATGGACTTGGTATGATTATGACCGAGACTATTCGGTGTAATCATGGCCGTAATGTTACAAATGATGTGATAAAAATCCTCGTGGTAGTAGTGCATTGATGGATGATTGTTGGCATGATCATGACCATTAATGAATACACAAATATTCTCGGCCGTAGTGCATGAATAATTGTGGTCGTGATACTAAAGAATATCCTCGGCAGTAGTGCGGGGTGATTCGATGATGTGGAATATTTATTAAAGTCGAGTCTCAAATTATAACAATGATGAAAAACCTTTTAAAACCTAAAAGATAGTAGACTTTATTTTCTACTTGACTCTTTTAATGGATTGCATATTCCATTGCAGCTTAAACCGGTTGTCTATTGTATTTTATCGGTTTAACATTATTGAAGACTATTGATAATTTATTCTCGCATTATCTTAGTCATAATATTTCTTCTTGGGCTAGTTGAGCTCACCCTTTCTTTCACTTTATTCTCTTCGTGAAATGATAATATAGCTTGGGATTTAGCCTGGGAAACGCAGTGATGGTCCTGAAGATAGCATTAGTAGTCCTCACTATTCGTAGCCAAATAGTGTGATAATAATCTGAATGAGGACTTTTTGTTTGAGTTTGTATAATATCTAGTAGATTTATATTTGTATTTAAACTCACGCTTATGTCGTATTGTATACCGGCAGTTATGTTAATAAGTTGTATTTAAATTACATACCATGTAAGTGGCGACTCAAGATGGGTGATGTATACCTAATTTTGGGGCGCCACAATTTGGTATCGAGCTTAGGATGTGATCCTGGCTAAGATGTGAGAATAGTACTAGGAGGGAGAGACGGGGAATACCTTCGCTAGTATGACCTACCTAAGTTTATGTCTTTATTTTATTGGTTGGTCGGAAGATAAGGATAATTTGTTACACGTCAATTAACCTTTTGTTTTGTGGCGATTCTGAAAATGACATCCGAGAATGTTGAGAATAGAATGGAGCGCAGACGATCGTTGATTCACCACATATCAATAATCAAGATAATGTGCATCGTGAAGGCGACAATCCTCATGCAAACAACAACACCGACCAAATGACAAATGATCAAATGTTCGTGAGGCTTTATGCAATTTATGCAACAAAGAAAGCAGAGCGACTCTGCCCAAAACGTAGGTGGAAACACGGAAAACTCTCGGTGGTCACCGCTAAACAATTTAAGGAGCCGGGACCACCGGAGTTTAAGGAGAGCCAAAACCACTTCCGCGGAAGCATGGATAAAGCAGATTACCAAGATATTTGATGTCTTGGGATGCTCCGAGGAGCAAAGGTTCCTTTGCCGCTTTTATGTTGCGCGGAGGCGGATTCTTGGTGGGAATCGGTGAAACGTACTCAACCAAATTGTCTTCAAGATATCTTGGGAGAAGTTCCAGAGTCGTTCAACGACAAATACTTTCCCGAAAGTATTCGCCATATGAAGGAGGTGGAGTTTATCAAGTTGGAACAAAACAATATGACCGTGTCGCAATACGAGGCAAAATTTGCGGAGTTATCACGGGTTTCGTCCCCACTTGTGGATAATGAAGAGAGAATGGCGCGAATTTTTTAAGAGGTTTGAAGTCGGAGATACGTCAACATCTTATTTCTCATAAACCGTGTTTGTATTCGATGTTGTAAATAGGGCTCGATTAGTGGAGCGCGATAATGAGTCAACGCAACTAAAAGAAGCGGTAATTTAAAATTATAATACCGGCCGAGAATAGTCATCGAAAGCGGTGACAACAAGCGTGAGGAATCAACGCCGGATATGGTAACCACTTTGGTGTAATCAAGGCCAAAACAATAAGAATGGACATTTCAAGAAAAGGAGATTCAACAATGATGGAAAGACGTCAAAGACCAAAGACCCATTGTTAAGGAAGGAGAAAGACCACCTATCATATGCTTCAAATGCGGAGGAGAGGGACACATCGATCAAATCTGCGTCATGTCGTCAAAGCATGTTATAATTGTGGAAGAGAAGGTCACTTAGCTCGATTTTGTCGTTTCATCAAGACAAATTCAGCTAGGATGGAGGCACCAAAGGCCATCCCGTAAAATTCAAAACCCAGTAGTCTGGGGAGAGCATTTGTTGTGACCTCCCAAAGAGCAAGGAATCTGAATGAGGTCATCACGGGGTAGCTTATCATAAACTCTAATGAAGTCTATACTTTATTTGATATCGGTTCTACCCATTCTTTTATTTCTCCACTTGCGCTCATCGATTAAATTTGACTCTGGAGAAATTAGACTTTGACTTATCTGTGGAAACTCCGCTGGGAGAAACCTTCATTACATCCATCGTTTATAAGTCTTGTTTGGTTCAAATCGGTACCCTCACATTACACTGTCGATCTTATTTCATTAAAAATACTTGCATTTGACGTGATTCTAGGGATTGATTGGTTAACTACTTATCATGCAAAAATTGATTATTTTCGTAAGGTTGTTAGCTTTCATATTCCTAATCAACCTATTATGCTAATTCAAACGACCAAACCATTAAAATCAATCACGGTCATCTCAAGCCATAAAGCTATTCGCTTATTGAAAACGGATGTCAAGCTTTCTTAGCTCATGTCACGATTTAAATAAAATACGCCGCTTTTAAACGATATTCCTATTGTTAATAAATTTCCGACGTATTCCCAAGAACTTCTGGCCTACCCCGAGGCGTGAAATTGAATTTTGTATCGACCTTGAACCCGTTACAAAACCTATTTCCAAAGCCCCATATCGAATGGCTCTATTGAACTTCGTGAGTTAAAGACCCAACTGCAGGAATTGTTAGACATCGGCTTTATTCGGTCCCAGTACTTCTCCTTCGGGGTGCTCTGTTCTATTCGTGAAGAAGAAAGATGGGAGTATGCGACTTTGTATTGATTATCGGGAGTTGAATCACGTCACCATCAAAATAGGTATCCATTGCCACGTATTGATGACTGTTTGACCCGATTGCAAGGAGCCAAATTCTTTTCAAAGATTGATCTTCGTTAGGATATCACCAATTGAAGATTAGAACCGTGACATTCCAAAGACGGCTTTGAGTAACTCCTAAGACGGGCATTATGAATTCTAGTCATGTCCTTTGGATTGACTAATGCTCCTTTGCCTTCATGGATATGATGAACCGAGTATTCAAGGAATATTTAGATCACTTTGTGGTCGTCTTTATTGATGACATCCTTATTTATTCCAAAAGCCGTGAAGATCATGAGCAACACTTGAGGTGACACTCCAAAAGCTTCGTGAATATAAGCTTTATGCCAAGTTGAAGAAATGTGAGTTCGGGCTTGAAGAAGTAGCATTCCTTTGTACGTGGTATCAAGTCATGGAATATCTGGCTTGACCCAAAGAAAGATTGAAGCTATTCAAAGTTTGGGAACAACTTAAATCGATGGCCGAAATCGTAGCTTTCTCGGTTTAGTGGTTATTATCGGAGATTCGTGGAAGGATTTTCTCGAATCGCTATTCCATCGACTCAAATTGACTCGGAAAGATACAAAGTTCGGTTGGAGGCGAAGAATGTGAGAAGAGTTTTCAAGAACTCAAGAGAGACTTATTTCAAAGACCGCTCGACAATACCATCCGGCTCGGAGGATTTGTCATCTACGGTGATGCTTCGGGCAAAGGGTTGGGATGTGTTCTTATGCAACATGGAAAAGTTATAGCTATGCCTCGCGACAACTCAAAGAATATGAGAGGAATTATCCTACTCATGATCTAGAGTTAGCAAATTTGTTGTCTTCAGCACTTAGAATGTGGAGGCATTACTTGTATGGGGAGAAAGTGGAGATCTTTACGGATCATAAAAGCCTCAAATATTTCTTCACTCAAAAGAAACTCGACATGCGACAACGGACGTTGGCTTGAACTGCTGAAAGATTATGATCATACCATCCAATACCATCCTGGAAAAGCAAGCGTGGTAGGCGACGATTGAGTAGGAAATCATATGCAAGTACAAGTCGCGATATTGTCAACGCAGAGCCCATTTTGTGTGACTTGCAAAGGATGGAGATAGAATTAAAGACTCTGGGACGCGCGTGTGATGACAAATGAGTATACGAGTAGAACCGACTTTAATTGATAAAGTTAAAGTCGCCAAGCTACACGCACTGGCGTGATGCGTATGAGGAAGAAAGTGCAAGAAGGTCTTGTCCAAAGCAAGAATCGATGAAGAAGGAATACTTGAGTCAACTCCGGACTTTCAGTGTTCCTAACGACCTCGATTTAAAGTATAATATCATGATGGAGGCGCACACACACACCATTTGCAATCCATCTCGGGAGTACCAAAATGTATCATGATATTCGTCATACATTTTGGTGGAAGCAATATGAAGAGAGAGATATTGCTTTTATCTCAAGGTGTCTAACTTGTCAACGAAGTTAAAGCGGAGCATCAAGTACCAAAAGGTCCATTGCAACCACTTGAAATTCCGAGAATGGAAGTGGGGAGCACATTACCATGGATTTCGTTCACGGTCTTCCTAAGGTTTCTCAAGGCATTGATGCGATTTGGGTCATTGTTGATAGATTGACCAAGTCTGCTTTCATTTCTTACCGACACGAGAAACTTATACACTTGAACGTCTTGCTTTCATTATGTACATAAACGAGATTGTAAGATCGCATGGTATGCCAAGATCCATAGTTTCGATCGAGACCCAAGATTCACTTCACGATTTTGGGTTAGTTTGCAAAAAAGCTATGGGCACGGACTTTCACGATTTAGCTTCGGCATATCATCCTCGATTTGACGGACAATGGAGAGGACTATTCAAACTCTTGAAGATCTATTAAGACTCGTGTCCTTGATTTCAAGGGAGTTGGGACAAGTTCTTACCATTGGTGGAGTTTTCCTACAACAACAACAGCTTATCAAGCAAGTATTGGCATGGCTCCATTCAAGCATTGTATGGAAGAAAGTGTCATTCTCCAAGATCTTTGGGATGAGGTGGGTGAAGCAACGTTGTTGGGGCCGGAGTTGATACGTATGACTACTTTAAAAGATTCAAATGATCCGACAACGTATAAAAACCTCACAAAATCGATAAAAAGAGTTATCTTGATCTTCATCGAAAGGGCGTGGAATTCGATATAGGAGATCGTGTGTTGTTAAGAGTCGCTCCATGGAAAGGAGTTACAAGATTTGGAAGGAGAGGAAAACTTAATCCTCGATTCATCGGTCCATTTTAATCCTCGATCGAGTAGGAACTCGTGGCTATATAGACTCGCTTTTACTGCCAAATATGTCTCGTGTTCATAACGTTTTTCACATATCTATGTTACGTAAATATGTGAAAGACCCAACCATATTATTGAGTTAGAAACCGATTTACGAAATAGCGTAAGATTTGGCGTATGAAGAGGTTCCTGCTCAAATTTTGGATAAGAAAGAACATATTCTACGCTCCAAGGTTATACCTCAAGTCAAAGTTTTATGGAGGAACCACGATATTGAGGAAATGACTTGGGAGTTAGAATCTCAAATGAAATCAAGGTATCCTTACCTCTTCGACATACCAGTATCGCACTCTAATTTCGAGGGCTTAAATTTCATAAGAAGGGAGGTTGTAAGACCCCGACTTTTATAAATAAAGATGAATTTTTCTATAAATATTATTTTTGAATATTATGGAATAAATTTGATATAATGTTATAGTTGTGGGTAATATTTATAAATTTTGCAAAGTATGCAAGTTGTTATAAAATATTCGTTTAGTGGGGGATATTCTTTTTTGTTAGGGAATATTCGTACAATGGCTCAATCATTGGTGGACCCCACAACATTATTGTTTGATTGAGAAAACGACAAAATATATTTTTATAAAAATAACTACGCGGAGGTGTTACCGTTAAAGCTGTTGAACTACCCGGTGGTAAAAGAACAAGAATATGTCTGGCGTCGTTGCAAGAAGACACACAGATTGATTATTGATCTTTACGTGAGAAGTCACTCAATTATGCTCAATTATTACTACAATAATTCTTTGCATCATATCTCTTATATTATTGATTCAATTATTGTCACAAGATTATCATCAGATAATATGTTATAGTATTAAATCAATAATTGAGACGACAAGTTATAAATGATTAATAATTATTGAAAGATTAAATATGTGTTATGATTTGTGGTAAGTTTGATTATTTTATGGGGGCTCGTATGTCATCATCTAAGAGTCTCTTCATCAATAGTATTTACCTTCGTCAATAGTAATTATCCTTGTGAATAGTATTTACCTTCAATCGATAGTAATTACCCTTGTGAATAGTATTTACCTTCGTCAATAGTATTTACCTTCGTTAATAGTAATTACCTTTACCGAGACGTCGAACCACTTGTCGTTTCACATTACAAAGGCGTCGAACCACTTGTCGTTTCACATTACAAAGGCCAAACCGATTAAGTCGAAGCCACTTGCCTTTTTTCACACGGCGAGTCTTAAGCTAGAAATCTTCTATAAATAGAGGCTGAGGGCTTCATTATTTTCACTTAATTCATTCAAGCTATAGAGAGAAAAGTATAGAGAGAATAAGAGAAAGAAGAAGAGTATTTTGTTACTACAATCGCTGCAGATTCAATCTCCTACCAAATGTAAGGGGTGTTATTCTTTTCTTATTCATGAAGAGAAGCTGTTGTTATTCCATTGCTTATTATTCTTGGAATAACTTTTGTATAAGTGGTTTACCCTATACTTGGTGACATTCTTCTATTATTCATTTGGAACATCCATGCATGTGTTTTACACCGGACCGGTTTCCGCCTTTTATCATTCTGTTGGAACATCCTGTCTGCGTGTGTTTTACACCCACCGGTTCCGTCTTTATCATTCTCGTTGGAACATCCTCACATCATGTGTTTTACACCGACTGGTTTCCGCTCTTTATTATTCATTGGAACATCCGTCTGCATGTGTTTTACAATTTGACTCGGTTCCGCTTTATTATTATTCTGGAATATCCTCGTCGTGTGTTTTACACCGGATCCAGTTCCGTCTTTATTATTCTCGTTGGAACATCCTGCCGCTTGTGAAATTTCACCGACACGGTTCCGTTATTTATTATTCTCGTTGGAATAACTTTTGCTGTCATGCGGTCTATCGCATGCATGGTGATTTCTTTTGTTATTCCATTCTTTATTATACCCAAATAGTTAAAACTTTGACTTCTATACTCCATGAAATTAGTAGAATATCCTTGATATTTGCGTTTCATCTAAAGATCTTTTCATGGAAATATTCTTGATCATTCTTGAATTTTACTCTACAAAACAAAGATGTCGTGTTGACAATTTGGGCGTTAATAATTCCCGGATAAAATAATTCTTGAACTTGTTTTATTGAATTCTTATATCATTGTCATCATCCTCATGTTTATATTTTTTGAAAGTCATCATGGCACTGTAGTGCATAGATGGACTTGGTATGATTATGACCGAGAGACTATTCGGTGTAATCATGGACCGTAATGTTACAAATGATGTGATAAAAATCCTCGATGGCCGTAGTAGTGCATTGATGGATGATTGTTGGCATGATCATGACCATTAATGAATACACAAATATTCTTGGCCAGAAGTCATGAATAATTGTGGTCGTGATACTAAAGAATATCCTCGGTAGTAGTAGTGGGGTGATTCGATGATGTGGAATATTTATTAAAGTGAGTCTCAAATATAACAAAGATGATGAAAACCTTTTAAAACCTAAAAGATAGTAGACTTTATTTTCTACTTGACTCTTTTAATGGATTGCGTATTCATGCGAGCTTAAACCGGTTGTCTATTGTATTTTATCGCTTTAACATTATTGAAGACTATTGATAATTTATTACGCATTATCTTAGTCATAATATTTCTTCTTGGGCTAGTTGAGCTCACCCTTTCTTTCACTTTTTTCTCTTCGTGAAATGATAATATAAATTTGACTTAGCGAGTCGGGAAACGCAGTGATGGTCCTGAAGATAGCATTAGTAGTCCTCACTATTCGTAAAATAGTGTGATAATAATCTATATGAGGACTTTTTGTTTGAGTTTGTATAATATCTAGTAGATTTATATTTGTATTTAAACTCACGCTTTATGTCGTATTGTATACCGGCAGTTATGTTAATAAGTTGTATTTAAATTCTGTACCATGTAAGTGGCGACTCAAGATGGGTGATGTATACCTAATTTTGGGGGCGTCACACCTGTAGTGCAAAGATGACCTGTTATTGAATATCTTTGGCCTGTAGTGTAAATATGAACTGTTGATGAATATCTTTGGCCCGTAGTGCAAAGATGAATTTATTAGTATGATTATGAACAGGAACTGTGAGTTGGTATAACCATGATCTTTGATGTTTCAGGTAAAGACATGTGATGAAACTTATCTTCGTCCTGAATGCGAAAAAGAATTTAGAACTACACTTATGATTATGAGTTATTCACATGATTGTGGATAGGAACTGTTGATTGATGTTACAAGGTTAAAACATTGTTAGTGGACTTTTAACATGGAGAAGATAATAGACTTTATAGTCTATTTGACTCTTCTAATGGATTGCTCGTTCCGCTGCAACTATGGTTGAAAATTTTTATCATCTACCATATGTTCTAAATCTTTGATTTATTATTGATGAAGGATATTGAGAATTTAATTA
The DNA here is from genome assembly GCA_020205615.1 of Panax quinquefolius. NCBI lineage: Eukaryota > Viridiplantae > Streptophyta > Magnoliopsida > Apiales > Araliaceae > Panax > Panax quinquefolius. The sequence goes on along the minus strand of CM035170.1, from coordinate 110,248,918 downwards.
TATTTAGTCATAATATTCTTTACTTGCGGTTGTGCTCACCCTTTTTTGCTTCACAATTCCTTTCGAATAATAAGAGTGTAAATTTGGGGTCGAAAGGGGTAACAGGGAATAGAATCTGGTCTCTAGTGTGGAGGTTCTCCTAAACAAGATATAAAAGTGTGTGTTGTATTCTACACATCATTTAGTAGTTATATTTGGTGAATCAAATAGGGTGAGCGCGAACCCAACGTTCATACAAGATGTCTAATGACATACTGACCTCGTGTTATCATAAGATATGGTTGTGCACATCCACTTCATCGAGTATATCTACAAGCACTATCTATATGATCTTGGAGTTTGGTTGAAGTATAATTCTCAATTACAGACGGTGGAGATAATGATATGTCAAGAGAAGACTCACCATTGGAAAGAATATGATAGTAATCTTCTCGTTTTTCTTTGGGGTTTATTGGATTGACCAAAGATAATTACGTGGGCATATGATATCTATCATAACCTATCGCACGTGGCCTCCCATGTATACGAAGGTTTCTCGAGCACTTCTCAAAGATTTTAATTTCTAAAATAGTTATTAACTGTACCTTTATGTAAGGTGCCATTGTGACGTACTATCCAAGGTTGGGATATGAGTCACAGTTGGTATATATTTGTATCAAAACTCACAAGATATGTGTTATTGTATTTTGCACGACAATTGTAGTAATAAAGTTGTAGTTGTTTTCTGTACTATGTTTTTGACGACTCAAAATAGGTTGGTTGGATTGGACCTATTTTGAGGGCGTCACAGTTGCTATAGACATTATTCCAGCAACCAACTTGTCAGCCGTAGATCAATTAAATAGAAGGCTGAGTTGGGAAAAATATATTGTCAGCCGCTACAACGTGTAGCGGTCCAAACAACATACTCTAGCGACTTCTATTTTAATAGAAGTAAAATTAACTTGTTAATGTGGGCCCACATTGTCAGATAGAAAGATATAAAATGAATTTATTTTTTAAATATACCAACTGCTACAGCTTGTAGCGGCTTGGTCTTAATTTTTTTTTTATAACGTGGGCCCATTTTTGAGAAATAGAATGATGAAAAGGGAATTTATTTTTTATATATACCAACCGCTACAGCTTGTAGCGGTTTGGTCATAAATTTTTTTTCCTTTTTTTGCCATCCGTTGTCCCACTTTATTGATAATAGTGTTATTACTTGTCTTTTTGTTACTAATACAAATATTAACTAAATGAGAATTAAAAAGACAAAAAAAGGCAATTAATATAACAATATTATCTTTCTATCTCTCAATTTTCTTACAACGAAATGCATTATAAAAAAAATCAAGCCGCTATATCTTGAAGTAATAGTGTTATTACTTGCCTTTTTATTACTAATATTACTAATATTAATTGATTCTTTATTACTAATACTAATATTAATTGTCTTTTTAGCAATATTAATAATAATATTAGTAATTGTCTTTTTAGTAATAATATTTGTAATTGACTTTTTATTACTATTACTAATATTAATTGCATTTTTTGTACTAATACTAATATTAATTGTCTTTTTAGTAATATTAATGTGACGCCCCCAAAATTAGGTATACGTCACCCATCTTGGGTCGCCACTTACATGGTACATAAATTCAAATACAACTTACTAATATAACTGCGTAGGTAATAATCTGACATAAACCATGAGTTTGAATACAAATATTGTCTACTAGATATTATACAAACTCAAAAGGAGTCCTCATTACTACTATTATCACACTATTTCACGTAATAGTGAGGGACTACTAATGCTATCCTCTGGACCATTCTACATTCCCCACTCGTCCCAAATATGTTCTCATTTCACGAAGAGAACAATGAAAGAAAGAAAAGAGCTCAACTAGCCCAAGAAGAAATATTATGACTAAGATAATGCGAGAATAAATTATCATTAGCCTTCAACAATGTTAAACTGATAAAATACAATAGACAACAAGTTTAACCTGCAGCGGAATAAGCAATCCATTAAAAGAGTCAAGTAGAGAATAAAGTCTACTATCTTTTAGGTTTTAAAGGTTTTTCATCACCTTTTATAGCTGAGACTCACTTTAATAAATAATCCACATCATCGAATCACCCCTGCACTACGGCCAAGGATATTCTTCAATTTATCAATGGTCATGACTATACCGAATTACCCCTGGTCATAATCATACCAAAAACTATCCATCAACGCATTACAGAATACACCGAGGACTTTTATCACATCATTTATAACAAGCCATGATTATACCGAATGATCCTCGGTCATAATCATACTAAGTTCATCTATACACGTAGTTCAAGATAACATAATATAACATGAGGATGATGACAATGACATAATAATTCAATAAAACAAGTTCAAGAATTATTTTATCCAGAATTATTAACGTCCAAATTGTCAAAATGATCTTGCTTTTGTAGAGTAAAATTCAAAAATGATCGGAAGAATATTTCTATGAAAGATATCTTTGGATGAAGCCTTGAATACCAAGGATATTCCACTAATTTCATGGAGTATAGAAGTCCAAGATTTAACCAATTTGGGTATAATAAAGAATGGAATAACAAAAGAAATCACCACGCATGCGATATTGGCATGAAGCGGGTTATTCAACAATGTAATAATAATAACGGAACCGGTGTCGTGTGAAATTCACAATCAAGCGGATGATCCAAATGTAATAATAAATGCTTGAATAATTAAAAATGAAACCAGTCCTGTAAAACACACAGACATGATATTCCAACAGAATAATAAATGCGGAATAATAAACAATGGAACCAGGTCCGGTGTAAAACACACAGACAGGATATTCCAACAGAATAATAAAGAATGGAATAACAGAAGAAGATCACCAAGTATAGGGGATTCCGCGTATACAGGTTATTCCAATAGAATAAATAAGAATGGAATAACATAAGGATTTCACCAAGTATAGGGTATGCCGCATATACAGGTTATGTATAGGGTATACCACTTTTACAAGTTATTCCAACAGAATAATAATGAATGGAATAATAGAAGTTCTCTTCATGAATAAGAAAGAATAACACCCACTACGAATACAACAAATAATACCCTTCTACTAGTAAAAGACACTTTGGATATCAAAGTAGTGAAGTACCGAATACTCTTCTTCTTTCTCTCTATAGATTTTCTCTCTATAAAAACTTCTCTCTATAATTTCTCTCTAGAGTTTCAAAGAATTAAGTAAGAAATAATGAAGCACTAGGCCTCTATTTATAGAAGATTTCTAGCTTAAGACCGCCATGTGAAAAAATGAAGTGGCTTGACGACCGATGATGTGAAAAGAAAAGTGGTTCGGCCTTTGAATGTGAAACGACAAGTGGTTCGATCGCTTTGTGAATGTGAAACGACAAGTGGTTCGATGTCCGGTAAAGGTAATTACTATTGACGAAGGTAATTACTATTCACAAGGGTAATTACTTATTGTGAAGGTAATTACTATCGACGAAGGTAAATACTTATCGACGAAGGTAATTATTATTCACAAAGGTAATTACTATCGGCGAAGATAATTACTATTCACAAAGGTAATTACTATCGATTTAAAAGACTCTTAGATAATGACATATGGGCCCCCATAAAATAATCAAACTTACCACAAACGTCTCATATGCAGACTTTTATATACATTAAGGATTGAATAAATATTACCACAAATCATTTTATTTTTAATCAACACATTTTTTAATCTTTCAACAATTATTAATCATTTATAACTTGTCGTCTCAATTAATAATATAACATATTATACGTATGATAATCTGTGACAATAATTGAATCAATAATATAAGAGATATGATCGTGAATTATCGTAGCAATAATTGAGCATAAATTGGTGACTTCTCACGTAAAGATCAATAATCAATACCGTGTGTGCTACTTATGCAACCACGCCAGACATTCTTTGTACTTTTACCACCGGGTAGTTCAACAGGTTTTAACGGTAATTACCTCCGTAGTTATTTTTATAAAATATTTTTTGTCGTTTTCTCAATCCGATGATATAATTACATTGTAGGGTCCACCAATGATTGAGTAGTTGCATACGAATATTCCCTAACAAAAGAATATTCCCACCAAACGAATATTTTATAACAACTTGCATACTTTTGCAAAATTTATAAATACTACCCACAACTATAATATTATCTCAAATTCACACCATAATATTAAAAATTATTTCGACAAAATTTAAATCTTTATTGATAAAATATGGGGTCTCACAATTAATAATTGTCTTTTTTCAGTATTAATATTAGTAATTGCCTTTTTAGCATTAATATTAATTGCATTTTATTACTATTACTAATATTAATTGTCTTTTTATTACTATTACTAATATTAATTGCCTTCAGTATTAGTAATACTAATATTAATTGCATTTTATTACTAATACTAATATTAATTGCCTTTTTAATTCTCATTTAATTAATATTAGTATTAGTAATAAAAAAAGCAAGTAATAACACTATTACCAACCGCTACAAGATGTAGCGATTTGGTTTGTTTTTTTTTATTCCTTTTGTTGTAAGAAAATTGGGAGATAAAATGATAATATTATAATATTAATTACCTTTTTCGTCTTTTAATTATCATTTAATTAATATTAGTATTAGTAATAAAAAAGCAAGTAATAACACTATTACCAACAAAGTGGGACAACGAATGATAAAAAAAAATTTATGACCAAGCCGCTACAAGTTGTAGCGATTGGTATATAAAAAAATAAATTCATTTTATATCTTTTTATCTGATAATATGGACCCACATTAGCAAGTTAATTTGATTTTTATTAAAATAGAAATCGCTAGAGTATGTTATTTGGGCCGCTACATGTGGCAGCGGCTGTCAATATATTTTTTCCCATCTCAGCCTTCCATTTAATTGATCTACGACTGATAAGTTGGTTGCTGAAATAGTGTCTATAACAACCGGCGGCTATGGATGAGAACCATATATATATATATATATATGGGAAAAATGGGTATCACAATTTGTCTGATATTTTTTACGATGATAAGCCAAAACGACGTCGTTTTGGCCGACTTGTTTTAAAAAAGAATAAAATTGCACGGCTTCTCTCCCAAATCAAAAATCGCACGAGGGCTTCTTTTCTCCCAGATCTGCTTCTGTCACTTCTACTCCTTCAGCTTCATGATGAGAGCATATTCGGATTGCTGGCCTTCAACCAGGTGTCGTTGCTGCCATCCCTTCTATGAAGTTCACCCGCGAGCCTTTGAGCTCTCTGATTTGATAGATTTTTGTTTCAGGTATGATTTTTGCTTATAATCTCAAACTACCATTTAGATTTTTGTTTTTCATATGAATCTAATGTTTATAGCATGTTTACAGTTCTTATTTCGCTTAAAGGGTTTTACATTTTCTGTTATTGAAATTTAGGCGATTAGGGCTCAGTGTTTAAGGGATTTAGCCTTGAATCTGAGAATTTGGTAGCCTTTTGCTTTCTCTGATAATTTTTTTTTATAACATTTGGGATTGTTTCATTTTAGCTATATTATTCATGGGTTTAAAATTTACGGCTGTGTTTTCTGGATTTATAACGGACCATGTAATTTAATTTACTTATTCTGTCTCAAAAATCATATCCTGGAGCTTTTCAAGGTTATGTTTTTATCGAATGATGTTTCAATTAGTTTTAGAGTTTGGGATTTTATATATAAATTTGGAATGTCGAGTAAGTTTTTGTGTTGAAAAAAGTTTATTTGGAACTGAATCATTGAGGCTATGATGTAATTTACTATTGGAACATATTGATTGAGGCTATGATGTAATTTACTATTGGAACAGATTGATTATTGATCGGTACAGTTTTTTATTTTTCTATGAACAATTTGGAATCTAGCATTGAAGCCATTCGTGTTATGAGAGATACTGGTACAGGTAACTATCTTCCTCATTCTATCTGACTGACCAGATGTTTTTCTATATTTTTGTTTTCATCAAAGGCTAATGTGGATGTTGGAATTTACTGAATATCTGGTTCTGGTATTATTGGTATTGAGTTTTTTTAATGGAAAGGCAGTAAAGTTAATCTGCTCTAGTAAAGTTATCAATTTTTCTATTAATGTTATTTACTATCCCTTTTTATCTACATTTTTATAGGTTGGAATAGCTCTTGGTGAGTTGCGCTCCATGGGTGATCTTTTTGAAGTCCGCTCAATAGCCACCTTGTTTCTTATAGCTAGGAAATTAGGAATTGTATCAGTTACCCCAACATTATTGAGCAGCAAATCATAGCATTCTATTGGCTTAATGAATATGTTGGTTAGTCATGCCTCCAACTTCAATCAACCCCCTAGATGTAGCTTTTGTACAGTTATCATCAAATAAATAGAGCAAGGTTACTCTGATCCAGCTTTACAGATCTATCATTTGATGTTGCCGACTGTTGAAGAGGGTATAAAAGGCGGCGTTGAGCCTTTTGTGGAGTCTCTGCTTCTGTAGCTTGTGTAGTATGGGTTGGGAAAGTTATTTTTTCAATGCAAATTTCAGTTAGAAACTATATAAATTGTAAGCCAATTTATCATTGTTTAGTTTAGAAACTTGGCATGTAACAAACTTCGAATTCGAGGTTTATCATGCTTTAGTGCTACAATGTAAAAATCATTTAGACTTAAACATCGTTTTTTTACGTAAAAGGTGTTTAAGATTTATTTTCCAAGTAGACAACATATTAAAATGGTATGCACCAAGCAGCTTGTTTCCTTTTGGATTGTGGCCTATGAATTTGGGTTCCTTCAAAATAAAAGTAGCAAGCAAAGGCACAAAAATAAAGTGGTGAAAATAAAATTTCATAAGCCTAGAAAGTTATTCTTAATTAGCCTGTCATTTAAGGCTAAAAAAAACAGAGCCATAAATTAGATATTTCATAATATTTGGACAGAATCTGAAATTCAAAAATGTGAAAGCTTATCCAAAACAAAAATAGCTAGTAAAAAAAATTACTCCTCTGAAGGGAAATAATTCAATGAAGCAGAAATGGATTCAAAATCACCAAGCTGAGTAAAAACAATTACCTTCCATATATCCTAGTAGGAACTCTTTCGGGTTACAATAAAAATTCAACACTGAAAAGGAAGTACTCGACTATAAAAATAGAATCTATTCATGTCACATACTGCTATTATTCGTACAGAGTACATAACAGATTTATGTTTTTCTTGGAAATAACAGTTGACAATTGAAAGTTTTTCTATCATCATACATAAGATCTCGGCTATGTTATGTTCTTATTGTAGCTCTTACTTCAGCATAGGTCCTACCGGAATTTCCTAGCTTTCTTGTTTCGGTGGGAGCTATTTGGTGTCTGGCCCTCCATTTTACAATTTTTTCCAGCTTGTTTCGAACTACTACCAACACAACCCTTCAATTTATTTGCCTTTCTAGTGGCAACTGATGGCCTCTTTTCAGTTTGTTCACTGATTCAGAATTCTCTAGACTTAAATTTCACTAGTTCAGACTTTTTTGTATGAACCTTCTTTTGTACGTTTGATTTGCTTGCCCGCATGTCCTGATAAGACATCGTTTTCACCTTATTATCTGAAGTTATGGAACCTTCTACAAACTTCTTTGCAAGAGAACTTTTTTGCTCAGCAAGTGTTAAGTTTTTCCTCTTAGATGGTGTGGAGTTTGATTTTGAACAATAGAGCCTCAAGTCCCGATCTCAGATCTTCAAGTTACACTTCTTAACTACTAGGTTTGCAGCATCCTGCATTTCAGCTATCATAAAGTTAAGACGATGTTTTGGTCTAAATCACGAGATAAAAGATAAATGCAACAAGCAGTTGAAAATCAAATACAGAGTATAAAGCTTATAACAAAATAGTTAATTATTTCTACCTTGAGCATTTTCAGACGACCTTCTTTTTTAGATTAAATTCAGGCGGCCTTCTTCAATCAATATAACTCTAGCTCTACAAATTTCATTACCATTGACCCAAATATGTTAGAAACAAAAACACACAAAGCTATTCTTTTTATTCAACAGTAAATTACATCATAGCCTCAATGATTCAGTTCCAAATAAACCTTTTTCAACACAAAAACTTACTCTACATTCCAAATTTATATATAAAATCCCAAACTCTAAAACTAATTGAAACATCATTCGATAAAAACATAGCCTTGAAAAGCTCTTGGATATGGTTTTTGAGAGAAAACAAGTAAATTAAATTACATGGTCCGTTATAAATCCAGAAAATACAGCCTTAAATTTTAAACCCATGAATAATATAGCTAAAATGAAACAATCCCAAATGTTATTAAAAAAAATTATCAGAGAAAGCAAAAAGCTACCAAATTCTCAGATTCAAGGCTAAATCCCTTATACACTGAGCCCTAATAGCCTAAATTTCAATAACAGAAAATGTAAAACCCTTTAAGCAAAATAAAAACTGTAAACATGCTATAAACATTAGATTCATATGAAAAACAAAAATCTAAACGGTAGTTTGAGATTATAAGCAAAAATCATACCTGAAACAAAAATCTATCAAATCAGAGAGCTCAAAGCCTCATGGTGAACTTCATGTAGGGATGGCGACAACGACACTGGTTGAAGGACAATGAATCAGATGATGCTCTCATCATGAAGTGAAGGAGTAGAAGTGATGTGAGCGGATCTGGGAGAAACGAAGCCCTCATGCGATTTTTGATTTGGGAGAGAAAGCGGGTGCAATTTTTCTTTTTTTAAAATAAGTTCGACCAAAACGACGCGTCGTTTTGGCTTCTTTCGTAAAAAAAAAATTACAGCACAAATTGCATATACCATTTTTCTCCTATATATATATATATATATATATATATATATATAATTATATAATTTGTATTTAAAAATTATAAATTTGTATCCAATTTAATTGATTTAAATAAGATCATCTATTGATTTGTTATATACTTATATTCATTGATTATCATCATCATCAGCGTAATTGTTAGTTTGTTACTACTATATTATACAAAGTAGTGTTTTAAAACTGGATCAAGTGAGTCCTGCACTCAATGGGAGGGGTGGGTCAATTCATCCAATTGAAAAACAAAATCATAATAGATGACAAAATTAAAAATTTTTGGTGTAATATATCAATTAATTACACTAAATTTTATAAATTCTCTAATACATAAGATCAAATTAAAATTTTATAATGTTCTCAATCTAATTTCAATCACACGTCACTCCAACCCCTCCCCCCACTATATATATATATACTAGCTGTGTTCCGTGACTCCAACACTGTATAGACGATGTGATTTATTCTAAACTTTGGACAGCCCAAATTATTTATTGAGTGAGCAAAAAATTCAAAATTATTTATATTTTATTATATATATATATATATATATATATTACATTATTTTTTAAAATTTAAAACAATTAAAATCGAGCCTTCCATTATTTTTTGTCACTCCACTTGCACAAAATCGAGCTTCCAAAATATCCAACCAATCGTGTTTGTACAATAGTAAGGGCCATCAATTTATCTCTCTAATAAATTAAATTGGTCAAAAGTGTTTTTGAGTCCATACTAAACTTTCAATCGATTCTTGTTGTTAATTAGTTCAGTAGTCTAAATAAAATTATCCACGCAATAAACTTTTTTAGGAGTTAACAGTCACTTATACATTTATTACCTAATTAAAATTATACGTTATTTGTAAAGTAAGTAAAGATAAATATATGTATTACCCTTTGTTGTTCTTGATAATAATTTATGAATTCAAGGACCCCTTTTTAAGAAGGACGGTAACAAAGGGTCAATTCACCATTTTTTAAATCGATTTTTTTATTCAATTTAGAAATAAGAAAATTTCTATATATAAAAAAAAACAGGGGGAAAAAAGAACTCTATTCTTTTTTTTAGTAACCGATTCTTTCGTTTATTTGGGTCACTAGCCGTCCGTCCATCGGGAGTTTCGGGTTTCATATCGATATTTTAGCAATAAATCTAATAAATGTAAGTATAATGCTTGGGGTGTTCATCTTTTTGAAAAGAAAATATGTGCGAGTTATTTATTTCAAGAATAAGTTGAATACAATCAGCTATACTTTTTCCGTTATAACTATAAAAAAAATAACTTCTGTATAAATTATATATAAGAACCATAGCATTTTGTGATTCGTTTATAAATCTACTTTGATTCTCTATCAACCAATAATGTGGAATCGAATTTTTCTAGTTCTTGATAATATATAAACTTTTCAATCTATAAGGAGTAATATTTAAAAGGTATGTTTATGGTCTAGGCTTGAGTTATGGATTGAACTGAAGTAAGCCCAAATACGACTTATAAACCTCACGTGTCTAAAATTAAGTGTAGAAATATATTGACTCATAAAAAGTTAATCAAACCCGTCCATTTGATCATCTGGGTATGTTGGGCTGTAAACTGACCCACCCAACCCAGATTGACAGCCCTATACCTAAATATCAAAATCAAATCCCTTTAAAAACAGTAGTGTTTTTAGGCTTAAGTTTTGGATTGGACTGAAGTAAGCCCAAATATAACTTATAAACTTCATGTAGGTGTAGATATATATCAAACCCGTCCATTTGATGATCTGGGCTTGTTGGGCTGTAAATTAAACCCACCCAACCCAGATTGACAGCCATATAGGAAAGATATTTTAAAGGATAATCTCACAATCACAATCAAATCCCTTTAATAAAAATAGTGTTTTTCTGATCACTAATAAAGAATGGGTACTTAAATTTGTGTAAATGATATTTTAAATCTGACAATCAAAACCCTTTAATAAAAATAGTATTTTTTTATCACTAATAAAGAAAATGGGTTAATTAAATTTGTTTAAAGATATTATTTCTAAAATATTAACTATAATTATATTCAATCTTAGTGGTAATTATTATATTAGTCGTTTTAGGAGAGGAATACATTATTATGAATAAAACAGTACTAATTTACACTAAATAACATGGTGTTCATCTATTATCCAAAAAAAAAAAAAACTCAAATTTAAAGTCCTTTTCTATTAATCAATTACTAGCCGGTAGAGATGGTGGAAATTTGAAAATGGCCACCAATTATTCTCATATACGACATACGTGTGTGTGTGAGAGAGAGAGAGAAAACCACTCTCTCGAAGGCCAAATCATCACACTCAAAACTCCCAATAATTTAAACTTTTTGTTGCATTTTCATGAAGAATAATATGTCACATTCATGATTATGTATATTTTTCCTTTTTATTAGGTCATGTACTCTATTTTTACTAGTCTTTGTTTATTTTTACATAAATTAGAATTCAATTTGTCCTCTAGCTATTACCGACCCATTAAATAATTGTCAGCCAAAAATAAAAAAAAAAAGTATTTACAGCTCATTGCATTTGAGTCTGTTAATCAAGATTGTAGAGTTTGCTTCTTAGTTAGCTCAAATATATCCTTCTTTATTAATTACTAACTAAATACACGGGTAAGGTTTTTAAATAAAATATTTAACTTATTTTTACATATAATTATTTTAAATTTCTTGATTATTCTCTCTCACTATATATATATATATATATATTTTAAAATTTTATAAATTAATTTGCTATCGATATATATCAGTTATAATTTATATGTTTTTGTCAAAATTTAAAAAATATGATTTGAAAAATTATAAACCAACCTTTAATACGAAGATGAATATGAAAATGACGTTGTTTGATTAACCTTTCTTCCACCTCCCAGTTGGACAGCCCTGTTTTTATTTTGGCATGTTAAATAATTTTAGAAGCATAAAAAGAGCTTTGATTTTAGTTGAATTCTAATATTTTGGAGGAAGAAGTTTTAATTTTAATTAAATTCTAGGACTAAAGAGGATTGTGTTATTATAGTATTAACCAAGTGTCCCGTGAGTTTATTTTTAATTCTTTATTTATTCTATATATAATGAGCACTTAATCCTTATTAAAGTGCCAGTGCCGTTTAATTTGGACGATTGAAATTTATTATAAAAATAGTCTTATCTTTAATGTGTACCGACTCAACGGAGTACTTTTTATTGTATATATGTACTCGTATCTCTGAATCTTCACTTTGGACCTCTGTATATTCAGACCAAAAAGATATGAGGCGAATACTCCCTCCCTCCCTCTCCTCCTGTATAAAATAACAATAAATTCAATCATAGTTTTGGTATCATGTCACCACTATCATATTAATGACTTATTATTTTTAGAAATTAATATGGAAGAAAAATATATGTTTAATATAATTTGTAAATAAAGTATTTGGACTAGGATATATCCCCTTTCCTTCCTAATGAATTCCTTGTTTTCTTTCATCAACACGTACACTAGCACTAGCACTAGCACTAGCTAAGCTAGGTCATCAAGTCATTTCAAAAATCAATTCTCTATTTATTGTCAAACTACTAAAGTCAATTATTGTCATATCAATCCATAAGTAAAGAACCCTGAACCTTTCGTTGTTGACTTCCTTGTGTGGAATGCACCAAAGCCAGACTTTCTCAGTAAATGACATCGTGAATGAAGATGACAAATTTATAGGTATCGTGGTGAGGTCTTATCTGGGTTAAGGGATAGAAATCATATTGATATCAATGTGACGTCTTATCCAAGTTTTGGATGAGATCGCGATTTTGAATGATATTTCTATTATTAATAAATTTCTTGACGTATTCTTGAAGACTTTCTAGCTTACTTGCCAGAGCATGAAATCGAATTTTATATTGACCCAAGACAAAATCCATTTCTTAAACCATCAAATATTTTTTCAACTAAAATGAGCAGGTTACGTGGTTTATGATGAAAGTCATAATAAAAGCATTGGACTAATGAAATCATAGGTATACGTGGTATTAGTAAGTGTTATGATGAGTTATGTTGGTTTGTATGTGAAAACAATGAAAGTTTCTTAAAAATCATGAGGAGTTAAAACCGATTTTGGTGAAAAACGTAACATGAAATTCAATCGACCAAATCTCCTATTATATTTTGAATTTTTGAGTGTGGTCAAGTCCTAGAGTTAGATCTATGAGTTACCTAACTAATCCAAGTGGAATTACTTTGGAAAGGTGTTGTAGATTTTTGTGTGGGCTGATTTTAGCAAAGGAATGCAAAAGCATGCAAAAATCGAAAAAGTTGCTTGCCATGATTTTAGAGGGCTGTTTCGGCCACTTAAATTATGAGAAAAATTCTGGCCTTTTGGGACATGAAAGTATATGGTATAAAAGTACCTCCTGTCCAAAAATGAGCTCATTCTCGACTTAAAATGAGCAAGTTATGACTATTTCAATATTTAGGTTTTTTCGATGAAAAAACTATAACCGGAGTTCTATAACTCAGATGACCATGAAATTTAAACTAGAAGCTCACGTTAACATGTGTAAGGTCCTGCCAAGATTTGGGAATTTTTGAGTTAAACTTGAGGTAGCTAATTTCTTAAGGAATTAATTAGAAATTGATTTTTGAAAAATAGTAAATGAATTTTAAAAATTCCGAGAAAAATATATTTTCATTATGGGACTATATTATGCTAAATCCCAGAAAAGAAATATTTTTGGGACTAATTTGGTATTTTCATGAAAATAGTTTAATTCTGAAACATATGAGTTAAATATGTTATGTGAAGTATGAAAGTTGAAAATAGGATTTTATGGTAGAGAATCCTATATAGAGTATATGCATATTTTTTGAGAGATTTGATAATTGGTGATGATATCTTATGAGTATGGCATTTTGAATGATTAAATGCATTATATGGTAAAAAGCGTAACAAATTGAGATAAATTGTTTATAAATTTAAGTGATTAAAATATTGTTATAATATTAATGATATTAGATTATGAGATTATTAAGTGATTGATAACATGGGGATATTCTTGAATCTCGGATAAATTATATTATAAATGTTTAATATTTATCCTTTATTTCATTTGATTGATTCTTTATATCATTATCCTCATGTTTATATTATGTTGAAAGTCATCCGCCTTTAGTAATAAGATAGATGGACTTGGTATGATTATAACACTGAGGATTGTTAGGTATAATCATAACCGTAATTGAAAACACGATTATCTTTGGTAGTAGTGCATGAATAATTTGTGGTCGTGATACTTAATGAATACACGATTATCTTTGGTAGTAGTGCATGGATAATTCGTGGTCGTGATACTTAATGAATATCCTTGGCACAGTAGTGCGGGGATGATTCGATGATATGGATTAATTATTGAAATTTGAGTCTCAAAGAATGAAATATTAATTCATAGATGTGGTAAAAGTCATCTTCTTTAGTAGTAGTGTATTGATAGACTTTGGTATGATTATGACCAAGATTATTCAGATAATCATGATCAGAATTGAAAACACGAATATCCTCGCCAAGATTGGTGCGTGGATAATTCGTGGTCGTGATACTTATTAAAAATTTGAGTCTCGGCGATTATTGGTTTTACATTTGTATATCTTTGGCCCGTAGTGCAAAGATGAATTGTTAATGAATATCTTTGGTACGGATTGCAAAAATGAATTTAATGTTTTCAACGATAAAGGTATTCAAGGTATCCTCATCTCTTTATCATATCGGTGACGTAATTCTAATTTCGAGGCGAAATTTCATAAGGAGGGAGATTGTGAGAGACCCTCAGATTTTATCAATAAAGATTTAAATTTTGTCGAAATAATTTTTAATATTATGGTGTGAATTTGAGATAATATTATAGTTGTGGGTAGTATTTATAAATTTTGCAAAAGTATGCAAGTGGTTATATTATATTCGATTGGTCGGGAATATTCGGTTTAGCGAAGGAATATTAAATCTGACAACTACTCAATCATTGGTGGACCCCATAATGTAATTCATTATTATCGGATTGAAAAACGACAAAAATATTTTATTGAAATAACGGCGGAAGTTTTACTGGATTGATCTTGTTGAACTACTCTCTAGAGTAGTAAAAGACAAGAATATGTCGTGTGGGTTGCATAAGAAGACACCAAGGTATTGATTATCGATCTTATGAGAAGTCACTCAGGTTTGATTCCATTATCACGATTAATAATATGAATTATTATAATGCGATAATGACGTTTTGTTTTATTCAGTATTAAAACGTAAACATCTTTTATATAAAATGTAAGAATCTTTATTAAAGTTATTCTATAAATAGAATATATTATATTTTATTACGATAAGTGTTGCGTAGTGTTTTAATAGTGTTTGCATAGTAAAATATTTTTATATAAATAGAATATATGATATTTTATTTAAAAGATTTTGCTTTAATATATTGGTTAGATTAAAGTAAATCAATCTGGACCAGATTAATGGATTAATTACTATGCATTCTATTTTTCTATAAATAAAGCTCATTCCTTCATTATTTTCTTTACTTAATTCACCAAACTCTAGAGAGAGAAATTATAGAGAGAAGCTATAGAGAAAAATCTATAGAGAGAAAAGAAGAAGAGTATTGCATTTCACTACTTTGATATCCAAATTATCTTTTACTAGTAGAAGTGTTATTTATTTGTGCTGTAAGTAAGTGTGTTATTCTTTCTTATTCATGAAGAGAGAACTTCATTATTCCATTCATTATTATTCTGCTGGAATAACTCCCTAGTAAAAGTGGTATACCCTATACATAACTCAGATATGCAGATACCCTATACTTGGTGAAATTCTTATGTTATTCCATTCTTATTTATACGCGGAATCCCCTATACTTGGTGATCTTCTTCTGTTATTCCATTCTTTATTATTCTGTTGGAATATCCTGTCTGTGTGTTTTACACCGGACCTGGTTCCATTGTTTATTATTCCGCATTTATTATTCTATTGGAATATCCTGTCTGTGTGTTTTACACCGGACCTGGTTCCATTGTTTATTATTCAGCATTTATTATTCTCATTGAATCATCCATTGTGTAATTTCACCCGACCGGTTCCGTTATTATTATTCTGTTGGAATAACTCGCTCTACATCTGCAATCTGCATGCATGGTGATTTCTTTTGTTATTCCATTCTTTATTATACCCAAATTAGTTAAAACTTTGACTTCTATACTCCATGAAATTAGTAGAATATCCTCGATATTTGCGTTTTCATCCAAAGATCTTTTCATGGAAATATTCTTCCGATCATTCTTGAATTTTACTCTCTACAAAACAAAGATCTCTTGTTGACAATTTGGACGTTAATAAATCTTAGAGAAATTAATTCTTGAACTTGTTTTATTGAATTCTTATATCATTGTCATCATCCCATCATGTTTATATTATGTTGAAAGTTATCTTTTGGCTTACGTGCGTAGATGAACTTAGTATGATTATAATGAGGTTCATTCGGTATAATCATGGCTTGATATAAATGATGTGACAAAATTCCTCGATGGTGGCACGTAATGCGGTGATGGATAGTTTTGGTATGATTATGACCGGGGGTGATTCGGTATAGTCATGACCATTGATAATTTGATGAAAATCCTTGATCATGGTATAGGGATGATTAGATATTGTGGTTTATTCATTAAACTGAGTCTTAGTGATAAAAATTGATGAAAACCTTTTAAATCATAAAAGATAATAGACTTTATTTTCTACTTGACTCTTTTAATGGATTTGATATTCCGCTGCAGGTTAAACTGGTTGTCTATTGTATTTTATCAGTTTAACATTGTTGAAGGCTAATGATAATTTATTCTCGCATTATCTTAGTCATAATATTTCTTCTTGGGCTAGTTGAGCTCACCCTTTCTTTTTCACCGTTTTCTTCGAGAAATGAGAATATAAATTTGGACGTAGAGTCGAACGGAGTAATGGTCCGAGGATAACATTAGTAGTCCCTCACTATTCTCGTGAAATAGTGTGATAATAGTTGTAATGAGGACTCTTTTGAGTTTGTATAATATCTAGTAGACAATATTTGTATTCAAACTCACGCTTTATATCCGTATTATACCTACGCTTTATATTAAGTAAGTTTGTATTTGAATTTATGTACCATGTAAGTGGCGACCAAGATGGGTGGCGACGATACCTAATTTTAGGGGCGTCCATAATATCGTAGAAAGCTAGGGATATGATCCCCGGTGAGATGTGAGATAAGAACTAGGAGGGAGAGCGGGAATTATTCGCTAGTATGACCTACCTAAATTTATTTGGTATTTAATTGGTGGTCGTAGATATAGGGATAATATGTTGCGTGTCAATTAACCCTTATTTTGTGGCGGTGTTTGAAAATGGCATCCGAGAATGTTGAGAATAAAGAATGGAGCACAGGAGACTGCTGATTCTCCATGATCAATAATCGAAACAATGTGCAACAGACGACAATAATCCTCCCGTAAAACAACAACACCGATCAATCGATTGACAACAACGAGTGCGCTTAAGAGGTTTTAGAATTCATGCAACATCAAAGTAAAGCGACTCTCGCCCAAAACATAGGTGGAAACACGGAAAACTCTCGGGCGGTCACCGCTAAACAATTCAAGGAGCCGGAACCACCGGAGTTTAAGGGAGAGCCAAAAACCACTTCGGCGGAAGCATGGATAAAGTAGATTACCAAGATATTTGATGTCTTGGGATGCTCCGAGGAGCAAAAGGTTCCTTTTACGCTTTTATGTTCATGCGAGAGCGATTTACGGGAATTCCATCGGTAAAGACTCAACCTCAACAGATCAAGATATCTTGGGAGAAGTTCCAGAGTCGTTCAACGACAAATACTTTCCCGAAAGTATTCGCCATAACGGGGAGAGGTGGAGTTTATCAAGTTGAACAAAACAATATGACCGTGTCGCAATACGAGGCGAATTTGCGAGTTATCACGGTTTCGTCCCCACTTGTGGATAATGAAGAGAGAATGGCGCGAATATTTTTAGAGGTTTGAAGCCGAGATACGTCAACATCTTATTTCTCATAAACCGTGTTTTTATTCGGATGTTGTAAATAGGGCTCATTTAGTGGAGCGCGATAACGAGTCAACGCAACTAAAAGAGAGTGGCCGTGCAAAATTATAATACCAAATGAGTAGTCATCGAAGCGGTGACAACAAGCGTGGAGGAATCAATGGGCGGATATGGTAACCACTTGGTGGTAATCGGTACAAAAACAATAAGAATGGACATTTCAAGAAAAGGAGATTCAACAATGATAGAAAGACGTCAAAGACCAAAGACCTTTGTTAAGGAAGGAGAAAGACCACCTATCATATGCTTCAAATGCGAGGAGAGGGACACATCGATCGCGCTACGCCATGCGTCAAAACGTGTTATAATTGTGGAAGAGAAGGTCACTTAGCTCGATTTTTTCGTTTATCGAAGATAAATTCAACTAGGATGGAGGCACCAAAGGTCATCCCGGATAAACCAAAAGCCGTAGTTTAAGAGAGAGCGTTTTTTTCTCGTGACGAGGAACCCGAATAAAATTATCATGGGTAAGTTAATCGTAAAGCTCTTGCGAAGTCTATACTGAGTGTTGAATCTGGCCTCTACCACTCTTTTATTTCACCTAATGCGTGTTCAACGTTTAAATTTGACTCGGAGAAGTTAGACTTTGACTTGTTGGTTGAAACCTCGTTAGTAGGAGAGCCTTCGTTACCTCCAATCGCTTTTTAAATCTTGTTTGATTCAAATAAACACTTTCACGCTACTCGTCGATCTTATCTTTTTGAAAATACTTGCCTTGATGTGATTTTAGGAATCAATTGGTTAACTACTCATCATGCTTTTAGTAAGGTTGTTAGCTTTTATATTCATAACCAACCTGTTGCATAATTCAAGAACTAAACTACTAAAAGCTCAATTATCATCATATCGTAATAAGTAAAGAGCCCCGAACCTTTCGTTGTTGACTTCCTTGTGTGGAATGAAAAGCCTGGACTTTCAGAAAGCGACATCGTGAATGAAGATGGCAAGTTTATAGGTATCGTGGTGAGTCTTATCTAGGTTAAGGGATAGAAGTCACAGTTGATATCAATGTGACGTCTTATCCAAGTTTTGGATGAGAGTCACGCTTTTGAATGATATTTCTATTATTAATAAATTTCTTAACGATTCTCAAGACTTTCTAGCTCTACCCTAGAAAATGATGAAATCGAATTTTGTATTGATGCAAGATAAAATCCATTTCTTAAACCATCAAATATTTCTTCAACTAAAATGAATAGCTTTACGTGGTTTATGATGAAAGTCATAATAAAAGCGTTGGACTAATGAAAATCATAGGTATCGTGGTATTAGTAAGTGTTATGATGAGTTATGTTGGTTAAGATGTGAAAGCGAAAAGTTTTAAAATCATGAGGAGTTAAAAACCAGATTTTGTTGAAAACGTAATACGAAATTCAATTGACCAAATCTCCTATTATATTTTGAATTTTTGAGTGTGGTCAAGTCTGTAGTTAGATCTATGAGTTACCTAACTAATCCAAGTGGAATTACTTGGAAAAGGTGTTGTAGATTTTGTGTACCTGATTTTAGCAAAGAAGTCTGAAAAGTTGTAAAAAAACCGAAAAAATTACCGCCATGATTTTAGAGGGGCTGTTTTACCCACTTAAATTATGAGAAAAAAAATTCTAAATTTTTGGGACGTGAAAGTATATGGTATAAAGACTTCCATTCAAAAAATGAAATTCATTCTCGACTTAAAATGAAGTTTAGATTAATTATTTCGATATTTAGGTTTTTCCGATTTAAAAACGCTTATAACCGAGCTCTATAACTCCAATGGTAATGTCGAAATTTAAACTGAAAATTTCACGTTAACGTGTGTAAAGATCCCTTAGCCAAGATTTGGGAATTTTTTGAGTTAAACTTGAGGTATTTAATTTCTTAAGGAATTAATTAGAAATTGATTTTTGAAAAATAAGAAAATGAATTTTAAAAATTTAGAAAATATATTTTCATTATGACTATATTATCTTAAATCCTTAAAAGAAATATTTTGGGGTAATTTGGTATTTTTTCAAATGAAAATAGTTTAATTCTGAGCAATATGAGCTTAAATATGTTATGTGAAAAGAATGAAAGTTGAAAATAGGATTTTATGGTAGAGAAATCCTATATAGAGTATATCGTATTTTTCGAGGATTTGATAATTGGTGATGATATCTTTATGAAATGTGGCGTTTTGAACGATTAAACGTTATATGGTAAAGCGTAAACAATTGAGATAAATTGTTTATAAATTTAAGAAGTGATTAAAATATCATTATAATATTAATGATATTAGATTATGAGATTATTAAGTGATTGATAACACGGGATATTCTCAATCCCTGGATAAATTATATTATAAATGTTTAATATTTATCCTTTATTTCATTTGATTGATTCTTTATATCATTATCCCCACGTTTATATTATGTTGAAAGTCATCCGTGGCGAAATAAGATGCGTAGATGAACTTTGGTATGATTATAATGAGGGAGTTATTGTTTCTATAATAATCATAACCGTAATTAAAACACGATTATCTTTGGTAGTAGTCATGGATAATTTAAGCATCGCGATAATCTTAATGAATACTGCGATTATCTTTACCAGTAGTCATTGATAATTCAAATGGTCGCGATATTAATGAATATCCCTGGCGCGTAGTGCGGGATGATTCACGATATGGATTAATTATCGAAATTTGAATTTCAAAGAACGAAATATTAATTCATTGGATGAAAGTTTCATCTTTACTGGTAAATAGTGTATTGATAGACTTGGTATGATTATGGTACAAAGGATTATTCAGATAATCACGATCAGATTGAAAACACTTAATATCCTTGGCCAAATGTGGTGCATGGATAATTCGCTATCGCGATACTTATTAAAATTCTAGCCTCAAAGATTATTGGTTTTATGACAGATATCTTTACCAGAAATCACAGCATGAATTGTTAATGAATATCTTTGGTAGGATCAAGAAAAACGAATTTAATGTTTCAACGATAAAATGATTCACGATCCATCATCTCTTTATCATATCGTGACGTAATTCTAATTTCGGCGCGAATTTCATAAGGAGGGAGATCATGAGAATCTCAGATTTTATCAATAAAGATTTAAATTTTGTCGAAATAATTTTTAATATTATGGTGTGAATTTGAGATAATATTATAGTTGTGGGTAGTATTTATAAATTTTCAGAAAGTATCACAGTGGTTATATATATATTCGATTGGTTTAATATTCGGTTTAGCGAGGAATATTCGTGCATAACTACCAATCGTTGGTGGACCACATAATGAATGTTATTATCATCGAATTGAAAAACGACAAAAATATTTTATCAAATAACGGCGGAAGCTTTCTGGCTGATCTTGTTGAACTACTTCGGTAGTAAAAGATAAGAATACGCGCGTAACAGTTAAGTAAGACACTTGCAGATTGATTATTGATCTTTATGTGAAAATCACTCGGTTTGATTCCATTATCATCGATTAATAATATGAATTATTATAATGATAATGACGTTTTGTTTTATTCAGTATTAAAAACAAAACATCTTTTATATAAAATGAATCTTTTATTAAAGTTTATTCTATAAATAGAATATATTATATTTTATTATGATAGTGTTGCGTAAATAAGCCAGATAGTGTTTCAGTAGAAAATATTTTTATATAAATAGAATATATGATATTTTATTTAAAAGATTTTCCTTTAAATATGAATAGTTAGATTAAAAGTAAATCAATCCTGACTGCTTCAATGGATTAATTACTATCGATTCTATTTTACATAAATGAAAGTTCATTCCTTCATTATTTTCTTTACGAATTCAATTGAAACTCTGTAGAAATTATAGAGAGGTGTTTATAGATATAAAAATCTATAGAGAGAAAGAAGAAGAGTGATTCTAAAGATTTCACTACTTGATATCCAGGTGTCTTTTTAAGGTAAGTGATTATTTGTTGTCTGCGTAAGTGTGTTATTCTTTCTTATTCACGAAGAAACAACTTCATTATTCCATTCATTATTATTACATTAGAATAACTCGTAAAAAGTGGTATACCTTATACATAACCTCGTATACGCAGATCACCTATACTTGATGAAATTCTTATGTTATTCCATTCTTATTTATTCTGTTGGAATAACTCAGATATCTGTGAATCACTATCTTGGTGATCTTCTTCTTCATTATTCCATTCTTTATTATTCATTTGGAATATTCTGTTCTACATGTGTTTCTGGCGGACGCAGTTCCAGGTGTTTATTATTCCGCGTTTATTATTCCGTTTAATATCCTCGCTTCGTGTGTTTCTACAATCCTACGCTGCCCATTGTTTATTATTCAAAGATTTATTATTCATTGGATCATCCATCGATGTGAATTTCACCGACCCTTGCCTTAGATTATTATTATTCTGTTGGAATAACCTGCATCATGCAAGACTGCATTTACGCGTGGTGATTTCTTTTGTTATTCCATTCTTTATTATACCCAATGGTTAAAAAACTTTTAAAACTTATCTTTCATTAAATTAGTAGAATATCCTCGATATTTGCGTTTTCATCCAAAGATCTTTCACTAAAATATTCTTCCGATCATTCTTGAATTTTACTTTCTACAAAACAAAGATCTTTGTTGACAATTTGGACGTTAATAAATTTGTTTTATTGAATTTTATATCATCATTATCATCCTCACGCATTATTTATATTATGTTGAAAGTTATCTTTTGAACTTACGATGCGTAGATGAACTTAGTATGATTATACCGCGGTTAATTCGGTATAATAATCAGCCATTGATATAAATGATGTGACAAAAAGTCGCCGATGGCATCAGAATGCACGATGATGGATAGTTTTGGTATGATTATACTGAGGGGTGATTCGGTATAATCGTAATTATCGATAATTTGATGAAAATCGTGATCGCAGATAGGGATGATTAGATATTGTGGTTTATTCATTAAACCCAGTCTTAGTGATAAAATTGATGAAAACCTTTAAATCATAAAGATAATAGACTTTATTTTCATACGTACTTCTTTTAATGGATTCAGATATTCATCATAGCTTAAACCTGGTTGTCGATTGTATTTTATCGGTTTAACGTTGTTGAAAAGTAATGATAATTTATTCTGCGTTATCTTACCATAATATTTCTTCTTTGGTTTAGTTAAATTTTCCTTTCTTTCATTTGATTCTCTTGAAATGAGAATATAAATTTGAGACGAGTCGGGGAATCGGAGTAATGAATTAGGAAGGATAACATTAAGTAGTCACTCATTTATTCGTGAAATAGTGTGATAATAGTTGAATGGCGACTTTTTTTGAGTTTGATAATATCTAAGAGACAATATTTGTATTCAAACTCACGGTTTATATCAGATTGATACTGCACGCTTATATTAAGAAAGTTTGTATTTTAATTTATATGTCTACGAAGTTTAAGTGACCCAAGATGGGTGACGACGATCACCTAATTTTAGAAAAAGCGTCATGAAACGATTTCAGTGAAGATTAAAATTTTAAATCAAACGACCGAACAACACTGACCGCCCCTTCTTCGATTCACTTTGACTGAAGCCTCTCCTCATCGGGACGAATCGACGATCGAAAGATCACGGCCGTCCCCTCACCGCCTACTAGCCCTCTGTTTACTTTAGATCACGGCCTCCCTACCAAGGTCAATCGCCTCGCCTTTAGTTCCGCCCTGCACACCCATGCATATTTAGTTAGTTACATGGCATACATCTTTTTTTTTTTATATATATATATCTTGATCGGATCTTAAAATTCACCCATTATCCAACTCACCCGAAATTACCCCTTTAATGACGCTTATACGTTGTTCATTATTAAAAAGATAAACAACGGTTGTATAATCCTAACCAAATCATAGAAGACATCGCTAAAGGAGAGTGAAATTTCGGGTGGAGATTGGATAAGGAGTGAACTTAAGATCCGCATTATATATATATATATATATATATAGAGAGAGAGAGAGTCCTGGATCGGTCAAGTGGCTGCCATGACGATCTTTAAATCGCGGATTTTTTTTTTGCTTTTTTTTTAAAAAAAACAACTAAAAAAATGTTTAATAGTTTATGGGCCAAATTTTTTCATAATCTGATGTTTTGATCGTGATTTTGATACGTATATACCGCGCATACGATTATAAATCACAATGCAAAAAACCAATTATTATATGAAAAAATTCGATTCATAAAATATTAAAAAAAAAAATTAGTTGTTTTTAAAAAAAAAACAAAAAATAAAAATAAAAAAATTCCGCACTTTAAGAAAATCCGGGAGTCCGGATAGGATCCTCTGTGTATATATATACACGGAAAGGATCAATAGATAAGTCATTGATCTTACATATTTTGCGTATCATTTTAACGATGAATCGGACAACGATTTGGTACGCCAATAAACAAGTACGTAATCAAATTTAACATACATAAGAGAATATGACACCACAAGCTAGCTCCACCACATGGCCTCTTGACTTTTCTCCTATCTATTCAAAAACCAATTATTGCATTATTAATTTTTAATAGTAACAATAATCTACAGCTTAATTAAGTTTTAACAATATTGTAATTTTGCTATATATATATATATATATATATATATATATATATATATATATATGTCTCGTCTGTATAATTATTCTTCAGCAAAATTAATGTACGATCGAGTTCATAAGACAAACAGAGGGAATTAAAAGAGACTTAACGGTGTTGACCGGATCATACACTGACTTTGCACCTCGTAGATAACTGGTACTTAATGGCGCTGCCGACAGCAATACCTTTGTCACGATTACCAAACGGAATATATGCCGGACAAGTAACATGAAGATGATAACGCCCAGTAATGACGGACCCAACTTTCCATCTCACCCGTCCGTTAATCTTGATCAACACCCAAATGGCCCCAACCTCCTGGTCCTGGCTCAGCGCCACGCCGTTGTACGGCGCCACCGGCACGTTGGTCCCGGTAACGAAGGGCGACCAAACGTTGACGTCCTTGTGGCCTTGGTACGTCGGCGGTATGGCGGTGTAGTAGGTGATTTGCTGGCTCCGGTAGGAGGCGTAGGTGTCGAGTTTGTCGTAGTAGATTCCGATTCTTCTGTTGGGGTTTCGGGAGGAGATGGTGACTTGAAAGTTGGAGGTGATGAGATTGGGAAAGGAGGTGAGGTTGAAGGCGTAAAGGGTGGCGTCTTGGAGGGTAAAACGAGGTTTTTTGGGCTGGAGAATGGCCCATACGATGAGGATTGTGAGGAGGATGATGAGGAGGACGATGAGGATACAGGCGGAGAGGTTGCGGCTGAGCTTTTTGCGCTTATCTTTGTGGTGGGGGCACTCTTTAGTTGTCATGATGCTTTTTTGGGTAAAGATGAGAGTCGACAAGTGAAAGGGAGGTGTGGGAAGAAGTGTGTGGAACTGGAATAACGTGAGGCGTAGCTATATACCGGTAGTAGTAGTAGTAGTATTAAGGAAGGGGCTTAATTTGTTTGTTTATTTTTTTTTTTTGTAATATCGTGTATATGGTACAATAATAGGCGGATGTGAATGTGATGGATGCATGTAACACATTTTATATTTTGACTGACTACTGCTACTGCTACTGCTTTACTATTCAATTCGTATTAAAATAAAATTATTATCACATAAAAAAAACATAATACTCACATACACACACATGTATACTGCAGACGATAACCCACAATATACGTGTATGTGTGTATATAATATTATATAATTTTTTTTATGTGACAGTAATATTATTGTTCGTATTATATTATAGTCGTACTTATACTGTACGTTTGACTGCTCATAAAAAAAGATTTACTTAAAAGTATAAGAAAGATTATACTATAACACATGCCTTTATGATACCTAATTAAAATACTACTTTGTCATCAAAACAAAATACGTACTTGCTCAAAAAAACGTAATTCATAAATTATAAAAAATATTTCGTATCCTAATCAAGGGAACGAGTAAAAAGTACTGTCGTCCGCCAAAAAAAAATAAAGATTTCATCATTTTATACTTCTATTTCTTTGCAACGTATCAATTAAAAAGGTGGAAATTAATATTAAAACTATGAATATACAAGGGGTACGTACCCACACAACTGAATTTGGTGAGCCAATTGGCATCTCAAATTCTTGACACATTATCCTACCACTAATTTTTTTTGTGTTATTTAGGATTTTTTATTTATTTTTTTGCGCTAAAATAACTAAAGATGTACTTGATTATCGAAATTATATTTTACTCTCTCACATTTAAAAAAAAGGTCCTATATAACTAAAAAACTTTGTATTATATTGCTCCATAGAATTAATTAAGTTGTGACTAGTAATATAATAAAAAGTGATTACGCACGCACAATCATCGTAACCAACATGCTTCTTGATCAATAAATTAGACTAACCAACCTACAAATATTATTTTCACACAAAAATACAGAAATTTAATGTTGTGTCTAATGTGTTTCAATACCAGTAATTTTAGCCAAAATTAAAATATAGGAATAGAAAAGGAAACTAGAATATATTGTGAGAAACAACTAATGCATGCCAATAATATTGCTAATCAAAAACGACGTAGTGGTCTTTAAAACCAAAATTTTATTCTTCTCGTATTATTAACTCCTTATCAAAATTTACATGCATTTTCAATGATCAACGTATAAAATCCAAAACTAAAAATTATATAATACCCCTTATAAAATTTATATGATGAGAGAGATGAGACTTAACGGAGTTAAGTAACGAGAGATATATTCACACACTGACTTTGCAATTCTCTGCTAGCTGATACTTAACCGCCGTTCCAACAATAATATTTGTGGTTTTATAACCAAAAGGAATATACGCCGGACAAGTAACATGAAGATGATAACGTCCGGAGACAAAGGTGCCAACTTTCCATCTGACCCGTCCATTAATCTTGATCATCAGCTGGATGGCACCGTTAGCCTGGTCCTGGGTGAGGGTGTCGCCGTTAAACGGAGCTATGGGGACGTTAGTCCCCGTTACGAAGGGGGACCAAGTGTTGAAGGTCTTGTGGCCTTGGTAGACAGGAGGAATAGCGGTGAAGTAAGTGATTTGTTGGCTCCGGTAGGAGGCGTAAACGTAGAGTTTGTCGTAGTAAATACCAATTTTGTCATTAGGGTTTCGGGAGGAGATCGTAACTTGGAAGTTGGAGGTGAAGAGGTTTGGAGTGGAGGTGACGTTGAAGGAGTAGAGGGTGGCGTCTTGGATTATGAAGCGGGGTTTTTTGGGCTGGAGGATGGCCCATGTTAGCAGGAATACCAGCAGGACGATTAAGAAGATGACTACAAGGAAGGCGAATGGGCCGCGGAAGAGGCGCTTTGCGCCTTTGCCTTTGTGATCGCTGCACTCTTTTGTCGACATGGTTGGGTGAGTACCGATGGAGGAGTGTGGAGTGATTTATTTATATATAATTATGATTAGAATTAGGGTTGTTAATGGTCGGAGCTACTTGCTTTCCTTCTTGTCCAAAATAAAAGGGATGGGTTTGGACATGGTGGGTGCATATATGGTCTTGTCCATTTTAGGTATCTTGAATCCGACCCGACTTCAATATACATGTATGTGTGCTTTAGATCGATATTAATAAACAATAAATAATAATAGTCTATATATATATATATATATATATGGAGCGTACACCTTTTTATTTAACTAGTATTAAATATGTAAAGAGATATTTTAATACTCCTTCATTAAAAAAAATTAAGAATAACATTCATAATTGAATTCAAAATACAAAACGGAATTCATTTATTAATGAAATATTCAATTTCATTCTCAAATATCTTTGGCGTATGAGATACGATTCATTGACATTAATTAAACCCTAACAGAAATAGCAGCCAGCTTGTTTCGTTTTAGTTTTAGTTTTAGTTTTAGTTTCACGTAAAGAAAGATTTGTATGATTAGCCTAATTACCTTTTGTAAGTTGAATATTCTTACAGAAAGATTTGTACGAGTTAAGTTTAATGGAATGAACAGAAAAGGTGTGTGACTTTCTGTAATAGTGGCATTAATTCGTGACCGCCAGATCAGATGGAAGTATAAGGCTCAAGTTCAAGTCCAGCCAACCAACTGAGTTTTGTGGGGTCTCGGATATCCCATCATCCCTCTCCCTTAACACCCTAAACACAAAAATACAAAACAGGAGTGAAAATAATTTTAAAATACCTCATTTTTAAAAATAAATTTATCAAAAAAATATAGGGGCTCCTCGATAAATAAATAAAAAGAGATTGAAAGTATGCGTCAAAACAAAATGTTGATGACCACTCACCCACCCACCAGGCAAACCCACAAAAGAAAAGAGGTGATTGTTATGGAATATATGGATGCAATTAAAAGAGAGATTGACATCCGCAAAAGCTAAAAAGTCTAAAATTCATTAATGAGAAGAATACAACCAAATATTAGCAAAAGCGTAAAAGAGGTGGGGGGACAGAGTGATTCATATGTATTTGGCCTTTTCTAAGTCCCTTCAATTCGTTGCAAGTATGATTAATTAGGCGATGAATGATGCCCTACTCCTACCTTATATATATATATATATATATATATATATATATATATAAAAAAATGATATGTGTATTACATGAAGAGTTATGATGACGACGGTTTTGAAATTTATAAATGATTTAAATTCCGTCCGTCATATCTATCCCATTCTATGCTGACAGTTCTGCAGTAAATGTCATGGTAAGTAAAAAAAAAATCCGTCGTTATAACCCTCTTGTGTAATCCATAACTGTTTATATACATATATATATATATATATATATATATATATATATATATACCCTTCAACTCTTTGTGATCCACAAGACTAAGAGATTAACACCATCGATCCAATCCAATCAGCATCAATTAATATGTTTCACGATCCAATTTCGGAATGAAAAATACTTTCCTTCAGCCTTAATCTCAATTCTGATAAGTCTATTATTCACATGATTTGATGCTTAATAGAACTAGTAACAATAGTAATAAATATTGCTATGGCATTAGAAATACAGAGTATTGATACACAAACACCTTACAATAATAATTACACATCTATATGTATATATAAATATATATATATATATATATAAAATACGCTGCCATGATTGTATTTATGAAAATATCACGTCCCTCCAAAAACGACGTAGTTTTAATAAAAGAATCTTTATTTAAGGAGGAATCTTTATTTAAGGAGAATCTTCTTGATCACGTAGTATATATATATATATATATATATATATATATATATATATGAAAAAAATGTATGTACCTTAAATGTATGACGGTGATTTTTTTGGCTATAGTTCACCTGTCATTATAGGTATTACATTATATACGACGAGATGAACCGTCATTATAAATAAAAAAACCGTCATCGTAAACTGCTGATCGCAGTCTTCTGAAAGTTGTGTATATACATATAGCTCTATATATATATATTTGTGGAATTATACTGTACAATCTTAGAATGTATTTTATGGTCTGCATATAAGCATCTATTATACATTGCCAAGCAACACCTAGCTAGAAGTGTGATGGACGTCGTACTAGTGGAATTGGGAAATTGCAAGGAAAGGCAAGCAAGGATATCCTCCTCCTGATGCATATGGTGGGGCTATCTGTGCTGTATATTTTTCTGGTTAAATTATCCTAATAGATTGGACAAAAGGTTATCTTTCCTCGAAATCAGCACATTCTTTCTCATCTCTACCCAACCTTATTTGTAGACCCTCCATCCCTGTAACTTTGCACCTACCACAACATCATCTTTGAAATTTGAGCCTCCACAATTAACATGCACATAAATATCAGAAGGATTCGGTTATCATGAAATTAACTTCGTGATTACTCTTTGCGTGTCGATATTGTATTAATCAATTGACCAAAATTAACCACTCCCTAAATAATCACGTTGAATAATATAAATGGTATTTTATAACTAAATGATATTTTATAACTCAATCAAAATATCGGTGAAAGAGACAAAAACTCAAAAGAGAAACGAATAAAGTAAAGTATGAGAGAGAGATATGGGGGTAGAGAAAGGGGCTCATGGTTGATGGAATGGAGAACTATAAATTCATGTAAATTGAAGCAAAAAGATGGACATTCAGAACCTACTACAAATAAAGTTCTTCAAAAGACCAAATAACCAACTATAAGTTTTCACACATGGTTTTCTATTTTCACATTGAAAGCCTATTTCAACCCAAAATTCCTGGGACCTTAAAAACATAGAAAAAAGTCTTATTCTACATTTAAAACCTAAGACAAGTAAATGGCGCCAGTACTCCGGTCCCAACTCCCAACTCTTAAGGACAAATATATTAACCCTCCACTAAATATTTCTCCATCCCAACTCCAGAGTGATTTTGAGATTAAAAAATAATTTTGAAGAGCATCTCATGCTAATAGGTTAATATCTAACTGAAAAATTAAGGTAACTATACATGAAAATACCATAGCAAGACTCTTCTCACATATATAGTGAATGGGCCTCAAATTTATGGGAGATACGCTTGAAAAAATATCAATTCCCAAAATTAAACTTGCACCAAATCAAATTAAAACAATTCTCTTACTTTCACAAGAAAATAGTACATGCAATGTGTTCTTTTTCCTATTCTTGAACATAAACTCGAGTTTTTTTTTTAATGTCCAAAATGCTAGATTTACTCCATGTCCACCTAACAATAAAAAGGACACCCGTACACTCCTCTTGTATCAGTAAATCTTTCCCATTTTCAAGTAGTGTAGTGCTAATCAAATTGTGTATGATTAAGCAAACACAATCAAGGAGGGATCATTTATTTCTTAAAGAGTAACTTCAGAGAGAACTTACCCTGTAGAATTGCTTAGAGTGATACTTATCCCTCCACTCCAATCTTTACAAGGACCTGGTTGTCAATGGAGCACCTTCGCAGGTCAGGTGTTGAGAACAGGTTTCCACCTCCCTTATCAAGGGTAGCAGCACCTAAACAAAAATCTGCATTCATCACCAAAGAACCAAAGTACAAAAAGTACAAAGAACTTGCATAACCAAGGAATTTGATAAAAGATTTTGCGATATAAAAAAAAATTCACTCACGCACAATCCATAACAATCTAAATTTAGAAGCATATTCAGATACTAATCCATTTAGACAAAGAAAAATGGAGCAAGAATCATTGAGCCAAGGAATCAGATACTCTGACCTGAAATTAAAACACATTGAACTATCTTCAACATAGCCCTAGTCTAATCTATTTCATGACAGTAGTATGGATCTTTTTCTAATTTGTTAGCTCTATCCAGGACCAGAGTCATTCTCATTTCTCACCATTTACTCCTTACAGTCATCTTACACAATGCCTTGGGTAACTCAATATCCACACACACACACACGTATATGTGTGTGTCTGTCTGTTTTTTATATATATATATATATATATATATATATATATATATATATATATATATATATATATATATATATATATATATATATATTTGTATCCATTAATATAATTATTTACACAGGGAAAAAGAGAGATTAATATGGAAGGGAGAGGGACAGATATCAAAGAAGTAAAAAAGCTTTATAAAGAATGGCACTACTTAAAGGGGATACTAGAGGTAAAGGAACTGAAGAGGATGAAGAAGTATGCATCTTACAGTATCAAGAGGAGTGGATTATATAATAATTCCAATACAGTAGCCTAAAATAGAAGCATCATTAATGATCTACACCAGCCAACCAGATCCATTCCTACATCCTCCCCAAGCCTTACCCCGGTAATATCCAAGATCTTGAAGAAGAAGGGGAGGTCAATCATTCAACAGAAAATGATAAGAAATTCAACATATGAATGGATACTAGCCCTCCCAGCAATGAAAGTTTCTAAACACCAGATGGATGGAGCTGAAAAGGAGGAAATATAAGCAGGGAAAATGTCTACTGAAGAGTGAAGACTAATTTTTACTACAACCAATGAAGATGAAAGACATGCAAAGTTTATGCAACAGGTGATTTAGAAATCAGAAGACCACTTTCTATGATAAAATATTATCCATTCATTTCCTCTTCCAAGCTAAGAATACTCCTCTAGTGTCCCTTATATTGATTATGAACACTTAGTTTTGGGCCCTTCTTAATGGTGAAGAGCTCATATCTTCAGGTACAACACATAGTGGATGAAGAGATGTCTTATAAAAATTATGATGGGCAAAAAATCTTCTCAGACATTCCCAATATATATTTGTGGTAATTACAACCTTTCAATATCCATTAGCATCTTCTTCAAAACCTTTTCATTACTTGAACAGGCTAAAGGAATTTGTCATATCTCTAGTATAATGAACAGGCTCTCACCATGAACGTGAAGGGAAACGGACGAAAAACAAATAAAATCTAGGATGGGAATCATATATCACCGATAATCATCAGATCAGAACAAATATGCCTAGAGAATAAATTTCACATCACCATAATCATATCGGTCATGTTATCCAACTATATAAGAATGCAATTCCATCATCATGCTTGATAGGAGTTACATCATAAAGGTCGTTTAGTTCAGATATTAATCATATTCAGCTGGCTATCAGTAGAAAATACTTAAAACCGATTACTGTGGATATTTCAAAATTGTGGAATGTTGATCTTCATACGGTCTCATAAAGTTGACTTTAACATATATGTGCTACAGAGGATTCAAAGAAATCCTAGAAATACAAAAGAAAATTCTTCAGTGAAATAATGATAAGATAGATTAGGTTAAAATAAAGAATAACTATAGCACACTTAATACTATCCAAATGAATTGCAACTCTCTACTTCACTTGTCTAGAGCTGAAGTACGTAATGACTGAACGACAAACATCAACTATATCATTACTTATTTTGGAGCATGAATGATAGCATGTGATTCGCAATTTTTTTTATTGTCCTTCATATCTTATTAGCATGTATAACAACTATTTAATAAAAGGTTATAAAATAATGTGCTTCTTGCAGGAATAAGAAAGAACAATATCTTAGTTCAATGATAACACAGAATACAAACTAAACCTTAGATAATTAATAGAACTAATAAAAGGGAAAGGGACAAAATGAACGAAAAAGTTTAAATGAAAATGAAGATGCAGAAATTTAGAAGCCATGTCTTAACCAAATGTGAAGTATTTGACACATTAGACATAGACACACACAAACACGTATTTATGTATAACGTATCACCACATTTAAGAAGCAGTTGATCACACAAACACACACATATATGTATACCATATCAACACATTTAAGAAGCAGCAGAAGTTATTACTGAACAGAGAAGATTGCACCAGAGACCAGAGAAAGTAAACCAATAGCACTTATGTCTCCTTTTTAGCCAATACTAAAATCAATGACCATCTGGCAGCTATTGAAGTAATTACTGAGCAGGGACGATCTTGTCACAGACCAGTGAAAGCAAATTAAATTAATATGCCTTATACATCTCATTATTGGCCAAGACTTTAAACAACGATAGTATAGAACTATAACTTTGTCTTACCAACATTTTATTCATCTGTTCATGACTAGACAGGCAACAAGACACTCCAATCACATGATCATCTCGCACATAGTATAAATTCAGTTAGAAGTGCATGTTTCCTCACATTAAGAAAAATAGGCAAATTATTTCAATATCATAGATAATGAGCCCGCCTAAAAAAAATTCAGCAAGAGGATTCAAACGAAAGAAATCTATGAAAGGTAACAAGAAATCTCAAAAATGAATTGCAGAGACAATGAACAGTTTCACTCCCAACATCAACACCTGTTTCACACTAATACTGATACACGCATGAATGAAAGAATAATAGAGACCAAATTAAATCTCTCAAAATGGTACAACGATCATCGATAGGGATTTTGTGGAACTTAACGGCTAACACGTAACCACGTCATTAAATTCTTTTGCACTTTTCTCACTTTATATTCATTAATATTGGCAACGAAATCGTGACATTCCATGTTCAGATAGGAGATAACTATAGCAAATAGTATCTTTTTATAAATAGAAGACACTTTGTACACGTGCACAAAGTACATAATCATAGGCATAATGTATCATACAGAGCAAATAATAAAAGGCTAGTAACAGATAAAAAACCAAAAAAGCTCCTTCCAAACTACCAAACAATCGAGTAAACATTGATAAAAAGCAATTTATATTCATCGACCACAAGAACTTAATATTGATTGTTGCATATTTATATTCATTGTCTAGTAAACAATGATAAAAAGCAATTTATATACATTGACCACAAGAAATTAATATTGATTGTTGGATGTGATATGTGAGAACTTGATTCAGATTGTTCCATCAAAAGTTACAAACTGAAATGGTAGGTAAAATATCAACATCAAAAGTTGAACTGCAGCCATCTAGCAACATATTCATAGGAATTAAAATCCTTATTCTGATTGAGGCACTTTCTTTAAAATTCGGTAAATTATGAGATTTCCAAACCTAATTTCAATAATAAAAAAAAAGACACAACTATCCAATTCAAGGGACAAGTTTATGTGTTATCTTATCTTCAGGTAGCTACTTTTGGAGTGTCAGAATGAGAATTAGATTAGATAAGAGAGCTACCCTTGTCCTTCAATAAGCAATTTTGCCACCTTGAAAACCTGCTAATATCCTTCAATTACCACGGCAAGACAGGAATTACCACATTGATTCAAAGACAACACCACCAACCTGACAATTAGAGAAGGAGAAAGATAACAAACATAAGTCATTCAATTAGAGTAGTTGACTGTGAACCTGCCAATCTTTAGTTCTATTCTTCTATGCTTGAGTTCTAAACAATTTGGGGGAATCAGTTTTATTTGTATATTTATTTATTGGCACTGAACCAATAACAATAACTTGCTAGCACATAATATAATAAATGACACATTCCATATATAATACCTTGAGTAAAAAATGTATCATCATAAACTCAATTACTCAAGTTACCGGCACTATACCATCGCTAACAGTGTCAACCGTATTACTAAAATAAAAGATATAGCAGCAAATCCAGTCAACACTGCACTAACAATTCCAATTCACCACAAATATTTATTTATTTTCTTGTTTATTTCTTTCACATTGTCTTACAAAGTTAGAATCATTGCTATATGTCTCTCATCAAAGAGATACCTCGCATTCTTTGCTAGGTCTGAACAAAGTCCCCATTCCAGTACTGTTTGAAAGCCTGACATCGATGTGATTGCAGTAAGCCTTCACCAGATGAGCCCTCGTCTGCCATTCCCTATTCCTAAGCCGATGATGAAGAGGGCCAAGGGGCAGGCGGCGACGAAACGACATAGGAATGAGGGTGTCTGGTTAAGGCAGTGGTTGGGGTATAGAGCGGCGGAGGATTGTGGTTGTGGCTGTTGACGTAAGTAGCTGGTGGCCATACGGACGGACATAGGGGCAAGGTGGTCAATGACCTCCATTTATTTTGTAACCATTGGTGATGGCTCATGGCCCGTGGGACGGACAGCAGTTGTGTGTTAGGAATATTTAACTCTCTTTTTCTTGAAACCACTTGTTAAACATTAATTTAAGGAAATTAATATTTTTATAATTTTTTTACATAAAAAGTGTCGTTATAGATGTATAGCGATAGTAAAAATTATCGCTATAATAATTAAAATTTATATCAATATTTTTCATGTAAAAATATCATTTTCTGTTGTGAATTTATCAGTTTATTAATTTATTAGTCTTAAATGTAAAGGTGTAAATGAACCGAGTCGAATCGAAGATTGAGTTGCTCAGATCTGGTTCACAAAATTTATCAAGTATAAAATAAAGTTTGATTAAGGCTCATTTAATTACTGAGTCGAGTACGATCTGAAATCGTGTCCGAACAGTTTGAATTTTTCGAACGAATATAATCTGAGTATCAATAGAAAATTACAATTTGAAAAAGTTTGACTAATTTATCAAACTTTAAAATTTATTTATATTTGAATCATTTATATTTTAAATTAAATTCGAATCAAACTTTTAATCGAACGAGTACGAACTGTTTACTCATTTTACCATCTCACTTAAATGAGATATTTAAATGTAAGAAACACTGATAACTTATCATAAAAAGTCATTACATATTTTCTTTTCTTTTTAACTTAAAATTTTTGGTATAACTTTGATCTCTTACAAAAATAAATTTTTATCGTCATATGTTTTGTTTGAAGTCTTATTAAAGGACTAAAATTACAAAGATAAATAAATGCTTGATTGACTATTATGAAAGATTATATTTGAAATAGGAATATTAATCTCAAGTATTTTGTTTGTTTTAATTTTAAATTTGTGATTATAAATTATAAAATAATTTAATAATTTTAAAATTATAATTATAATACTTATAAACAAATATAATCATAAAAATTAAATACATGATTATAACTATTTAATTTTAAAATTACAATTTATAAGAATATAATATAAAATTTATAATTCTTAAAAACAAATATGGTATAAAGTATTCAATAAGCTAAATAAGCTAGTATATAACTGCACACAGATGTATGTGGTTGTGCACGTGTAATATAATCATGTTCTCCTTACTCAACTCAATTTAGTGCCCCAACTGTCTCGATTGATGGTTGTTTGCTAATTATGATATTTAATTCATCTAAATCTCTATATTTTGGAATTTTAAAAAATTATCAAAGAAAAAGCCTTTTTTTTATTCTTTTTCTATTCAATTAAAAACTCAAAAAGTTTAGAGTCTTTATGGTAATACTGAAAAAAAAAAGTCTTTTTCTTTGGTAATTTTTAAAATTTATTAGATGATAAATTTTACATATACAATGTATACCCTTATATAAAGGATACTATATAATTGTTTGTATGAGTAAAGACTTCAAATTTATTTATAATTGAACGTATATTAAGAAAGATGATAAAATGATAAAATTAATCATATTTAAATTTTTATTTAATTATTTAAAATTTTGCACATGATTACTAATGATCTATAAATATGTATAGAGAATAAAAATATAATACTAATAGTAATTAATATTAAGGGTATTATAGACTAATCATAATATTTATATATATATATATATATAGTAAATACATAGGCATTTAATTGGGAATAGCCACTCACCGAAATCTCTCAATAACCACCAACAAGTCATCAAAATCAAAACCTAAGCACCCAAAAGATCCGGTTAGCATAAAGTTATTTTTTTTGTAAATTGGTTAATTGGCCAATAGAATACTGACACACATATACCCTCGCTTGCGTGTCAATATTTTATTGATCAATTGACCAACTTACCCCAAAATAAACTTCATATAACCACTTCCACCCCAAACATTTCCAATCACCGACCACCCATCCATAATCAAAGCCACAACATCCTTGAGAAGGAGTAGTAATCTTTCGTTAATTCAAATGATAACAAACAGAGATTTCTAGATTATGAGGAGATAATTGAAGAAAGTAGAAAGACAGAGAAATACCCCAAATGAATATTTAGATTTCGGCAATTTCCAATGGTGAAGAGGCAAAATGATGGTGATTATTTTTTTATTTTTTATTTTTTTGTTATTTCTTTTGCTTTTAAATGTCCATATAAGCTATTTTTAATTTTCTTTTTCTGAAAAAATGGACCCCACATGTCAACTCCATCGTGTATGCGTATAAAAGTTAGCCATGCAAGACGTCTGTTAAAATAATTTGGACGGAATTCATCAGTCACTGGATTGAAAAGAAAATTATGCTTCTGTAACTTAGATTGCAAACTTTTTCAGTTCAGCTACTAATTTGTAAATTTACCCCAACTACACGAACCAAAATATCAATTATACCCCATGTGCTCGTTTTAGCATGTTTCACGGGGAGCAAACTCAGCGAAGACATAAACTAACAATGGCTATGTTTCTTTATAAAAATTATATTTCGATAGCATTATTAATTTTAAATGTCTTATTTATTTTTAAATTTAAATTTAAAATTATTAATTAATTTATGAATTATAAACTGACTTAATAGTCTTAATTATTCCAAAATTATAATCCTAAAATTAATAGTCTTGAGATTATAATCTCATATATTATAATTTCGGATTATAATCCTTGCAAACAAACATATCCAAATAAATAAATTTGAAAAATAAACAAAAAATAACTCGACTCAATGGTGAGTTCAAGGAATTAAGGCTATGTTTGTTTGTAAGGATTATACTTGGTATAGAACTATTAATCTCAAATATTTTGTTTGTTTTCAAATTTAGACTTAGGACTAGTCTAGGGATTATAAAATGATTTAATAGTCTTTCGATTATAATTATAATCCCGGTATTATAATCCTAGACTACTATTAATTTCAATTATCTTGTTTGTTTTTAAATTTAGACTCAAGACTATTAGTCTAGGCTATGTTTGTTTGTAAAAATTATATTTTGGATATAACTATTAATCTCAAGTGTCTTGTCTATTTTTAAATTTAGACTTAGGGTGTGTTTGATTAGCTCTTAACGCCTCTTAATTGGAGTGTCTCTGATTCGGTCAGAGGCAAAACATGTTTGGTAAA
Organism: Panax quinquefolius; assembly: GCA_020205615.1. NCBI lineage: Eukaryota > Viridiplantae > Streptophyta > Magnoliopsida > Apiales > Araliaceae > Panax > Panax quinquefolius. The sequence goes on along the minus strand of CM035170.1, from coordinate 110,210,262 downwards.
AAAAAAATTCCTCTTAATGCCTCTTAATCGGTTAGACACAAAATTAAAGCTTAACCATTTAGAGGCACATCTGAATGAGTTTATATTCTAAAATTATAATATTGTCCTCCCTGACTTATGTGAGGAAATATGAGGGTACACTTCTAAAATCAATTACCAATCTCATTGCATTTAAAAAGCTTCCGATCTTGGATTTTGTTAAAATTTTGAATTTAGAAGAGGATTTTCATTTTTGGATGTGTGTGTGTGGGTGGGGTGGGGTGGGGTGGGGTGGTATATTTGATTGTCATGCTTTTTAGGGTGCCATTGGTTTTCTGATGCCTATAACAATCTGTTCGCTGCCTTGGCATGATTCCTAATACCATATGAATTGAAACTTTCAAAATTTAGAAGCATTTCATGATTATGTAATATATAATTATTTTTTTCTTGTGACCATGAATTGATCTCGGCATTGGGTTACTCAGGTGAAAGATTAGGTCGTGTTTAATTATAGTTTTTTAATAAAGAAATTGGAATGCATTTTGAGCTGTTTATGAATAACCTTTGTGTTTAGAAATTTTGTAGTTTATATATATTTTTCTTTTGTTCATAGGGGTTAAAATGGTAAACTATTGTTATTAAGACATTTTTGAATTTTTTTTATCAAACAATATTTTTTCATTCAGATACAATTCTATTCAGATGCTCTATATTATTCAGACATCTAAACTGTTCAAGTCTTAACACTCAATTTTATCAAACACCACCTTAGACTATTAGTCTAGGGATTATAAAATGACTTAATAATAGTCTTGGGATTATAATCCATATAGTCTTGGGATTATAATCCTTGCAAACAAGAACAATATATTTAGTGATTATATATACACCTCCCAAAAAAAATACTCCCTCCGTCCCAGAATAAAAATTCTCATGAATTTTTTACGCATATTAAGAAAAGGAATGAAATGACAAAACTACCCATAATAATATGTCATTAATCATTTACAATATAGGTGATAGAGTGACTTTCTAGTTTTTTAATTCAAAATATTTTTAACATATAACTAACTATACTTATTGAATATGGAGAGAGAATTAAAATAAGAAAAATATGAGATATTTAATGCTTAGGGTATAATAGGAAAAAAAATGTGTAAAAATTTGATTATTAAAAGAAAGTGGACATTTAACATGGGACTACTCAAAATAGTAATAAGGACTTTTATTCTGGGACGAAGGGAGTAATATTTAGTGATTATATATACACCTCACCCTGCCCAGCCCCAGCCTCCCCACCCCCCCAAAATAATAATAATATTTAGTCTTTGTACTAATAAGTTTTAAGTTGTCAATAATAATAACAAAAATTATAGGATATTATGATCATTTAAAAAAAATTGAGGTTAATTTTATGTAACAATTTTTAATCACAAATGGTAGGAATTATAATACCAAATAAAACATGTTATTAAATAATCTCACATTTTAAGTTATTTTATAATCACATTACTAATAGTCTCAAACTCAAATTTAAAAACAAACAAGATAATTAAGATTAATAGTCATATCTCAAATTAAATTCTTACAAACAAACATAGCCTAAGTATGATATAGAAACGTAAACGTATAAGTAAATTCATAATAAATGGAGTATCATTAAGTACTCCCTCCGTCCCAGGATAAAAATTCTGGTAGACTTTTCACGCATATTAAGAAGAGGAATAAAATGACAAAATTGCTCATAATAATGTCATTAAATATGGAGAGAGAATTAGAATAAGAAAAGTATGAAATGTTTAATGCTACGGGCTTTGGGCATAATAGAAAAAATATGTAAAAATTTGGTTATTAAAAGAAAGTGGACATTTAACATGAGACAACCCAAAATAATAATAAGGACTTTTATCTTAGAACGGAGAAAATATTAAATATTGTTAGAATAATTATAAAAAAATTATTATTTAAATATAAGTTTATTTATGCTCAAAAAATATCAACCGCTCAGTAGCAAAGCAGAAAATAAACACCTTAAAAACAAACTTGAAGGCTTCAATAGAGTGGAAAGCAAGAAATAAATATTCCCTGTCTTTTGATATAAGTTTTTGTATAAATATTAAAAAAATAATTGTTAAGATAGTAATTTATACTATCTCCGTTTCACAATAAGTATTTTTTTAGGCTTAATATTTTTTCTCAAAATAAGTGATGTGTTAGAACTCCAATACAATTTTTGCAATATTTTCTCATATATGCCCTTATACATTTAATGGTATTTATTGCATCTCACCATCACTACAATTAAATGACACTCATTAACTCTTCAACTTCAAATAAAATATATTAATGATATTTTTATTATTTTAACTTGTATATTGGTATGTATAATTTAAACTAAAAAAACACTTATTATGAGACAGAGATAGTATTTAAGATCCAAACACAAAAACATTACCGCCCAACATTCACCAATCCATTGCTCTACAAAGGGCATAACTGTCATAATATCATCATCCTACATATACACTATATCTACCAATGGCATAAGTTCCTTACCATACACCACAGCGCATCAGATCAACCTCCAGCCGCTTTTTCCCTTTTCTACACAAAATAAAACACCAGGTCATAAAACAAGAGATAGGCCGTTCAATATCAACAGCAATTACCGAGATGGCCGGGCAATTGGCCCGACCGACGACCGGAACGAAACCGTAACAACGTCGTTTACGCAGCAGTGGAACGTAACAGCTTTCCCTTCCGTCTTTTCGTTCCTGCACCCCTCGCATAATTTTAAGGCCGGACTTACAGATACTGCATAGCCATCTTCAATTCTTGAAAAATAATCCAAATACGAATCAGAAAATGTTGCCATGAAATTCTCTCTTTCAATCTGCAAATTCTGTAAGCGATCACTTACGCTCCCAAACTCCAGCGAATCAGCTATCTGATTGTAATGGAGTGAAACAAAGCCGGAAAGTTGTGGATTCTTAAGCTCCGGCTGGTTTCGCAGGAGAAGTAAATTTTCAGTTGCTGGTGGAAAGTTATTTTCCATCAAATTATCACCGGACTCAACATTACCCTTTTTCAATTTTCGCCTTCGTTCTCTTCTTGATCGCTTCAAGACCGCCAAAATGAAACAGTCCTTTTCGCTAGCGATGAGAGCGAAGCTTACCCTACCGGTGATAAGTATCTTACGGCGATCTTCGTGAGGTAATTTAGGTTTTTTCCTGTCGACGAGATAAATCGACATCTGATTCGGAGAAATTCCAATCTTTTGGCTCAGAATTGACTGAAACGTCTTGAGATCAAGGGACGGATAGATTCTCACATGGCCGATGTTCATTTCACGCTCACCATCGTAGAATACCACCCGAAACAACTTAGCGCCAGCGTCCTCCACCATCGTACCGTTCAAAATGCAGACGTATGGAAGCCAATTCGTCAGATTTTTTTATCAAAGGGATTCATGATGATGAGAGAGAATGTGTTGGTAAGGGGAGGGGTTTTATAAAATGGGATCGAGGCGTGGGGTTTTAGGGTTGGTAAGGTAATTCTTTTTAGGCGGTCGGGGACAATTATGGTAAGATGAGTAGCTTCCAGATCCTTGTATCGGAAGCTGTTGGAGTCAATTGCTTGGGCGTAAAGAAATTTCCCAATTTCCTACTTATTTTATAAAAGATACCCTTTGAAAACAAAAAAAAAATCTCATTTTAATTTTGTAAGTTAATTTGTGAAATTTTTGGTTATATGTTTTTATTAGTCCTGGTCTTTTAAAAACCAGATTAGATTCTAGGGGCATATAATTGGGATTTATCGAATGCGGTCATTATAAAATTTATTTCATAATAAGTTCACTTTATAATCAATACAATACTAATATACAGACACATAAATTTCACTCCATCTTAATCACTTCCCAATATATCTATCTTTCTCAGTTTGTTGTGTTAAATAGCGACTTGTTCCAGATGGTGGTGCATTTAACACTCTCTTTAATTCTTACATATATACGGATCATATTAATGATTTATATTTTTAATCCTATCAACAAGGTGGCGATGGCGTGCGGGTGGACGACAACGCTGATTTTCATACATCAGAACAGCAGTGTCGTCCACCCTCGCCTGATAATCTTCCTCCTACTAGTTTATAGTTCATTTATATAAATTTATTCATTAAATTGTAGATCATTTGTACATATTGTAAAAAATTGCACTTCAATTGAGTCTTGTACGATTTTTGTAAATCATATTGTATAATTTATGGAATATTAGCATATATTTGTTATTGTTGATGAGTTACTTTATATTGACCTTTATTGTAAGACCCCAAATTATTAATAAATGAAATTTATTTTCCTCTATTTATTATTTTGAAATAGTAAGGGTTGATTTGATTAATGTGGATAGTTATGGGTAAAATCGCAAATATTTCAAAATAAGCAAGTGGTTATAAAATATTCATTTGTTGTAATATTCGTTTGGTCGTAGAATATTCTTGCTTTGTGGAATATTATTGCATTGACGGCGTATAATATTTTATGGGCCCCATAACGTAAAGACGATTGGATGAAGAAAAACAGCGATATATAAGTGGTTTAAAAATAATCTGGCGTAGTTATTCACAGATTAATCTTGTTAAAATACTAAATTGGTTAAAACACGAGCTTACCAGTATTGCACCAATTATTGATTCTTACGTACGTGAAAGCACTTCTTAATAATGGTTACGATAATTCTTTATTCGAAGATTTTATTGATTTAATAATTCTTTGCGTTGATATTTTATATTCATTGTTGTTTCATAATTGTCATTACACAAGTATTTTTCATTATCGATCACAATAATTCATATTATCTGAATAATATTATTAGATAACATTATTGGCAATGTCTAGAAAATTACATACAGAGAGGTTTGGTCACCTAATTGCTTGGCAAGAGGAGAGATTCTTATTGAAAGCCCCTCTTTCCTGGAATCTACACGATTGTCGATATTGTGATTACGTAATATTATTTGTGAATAATTAATTATTGATTCATATGATGAGGAAAATATTAATTTTATGTGGATATATATGGAGAAAAATTTTTATGTAACAATTGTTGAAAATTGAAATTTTATCTTTTTACGATAAGATAATTCATTTAAATGTGTTATTATATTTTAATAATATAATAATAGTGATATTTTTACAACGAATGTGGGATATATGAGTATCTGAGGAGAAAGAGATATTTTGTTTACAATAAATGTTTAAAACATGTTAAACATGTCGATGGACCCCATTTATTGGATGAAATTTGATTATAAACATAAAATCGCTTGGTTGTGAATTTCGGTCAATTTTTGTTTGGAATTTGGAAAAACTTTATTACGTAAAGTTGTAGAAATTGAATTTCCTATAAAAAATTTGCAAGATTCAATTTTCCGATAAAAGAGCTATTTATTATGAATTATTGAAGTTACGAAGCTCAAAATAATTAATTTTTGGAAGTTTAAAATATTTTTAATTACAAAAACGTTTTTTAAAAGTTTTGTGAGGTGGGCTACTTGTGTTGAATCTTGAATTCAGTTGATAAAAAGTAAAAGGTAAGAATTTAATAAATATATATTAATATTTTATTAAATTTTACCTTTTGTTTTCTAAGCAATTTCCTATAAATAGGGTCTTTAGGTTAAATTGAAAATCACACCGTAAATCAAGTTTTCTCTCTCTATATTATCGAGCGTATTCTTGTGAGTATTTTGAATATACTTTGAGTATTGCTATACTGCAAAGTTCAAGTCATAACCTATATCCTGTGTTTCAACTAAGAAATCTTGTCTTTTCGAGGTAAGGGATATTATTTTTTTTTTAATGATATTATTTCTTCAATATCATTATGTTGAAATATTGATCTGAAGTTTTTATCAAATTTGGAACTTTTGGTGTCGAGATTCTTATTCACGTTATACGGCCTTTATTCACGTATCGACACTATTCACGAATCACGACACTATTCATCGAAAAATGAAAAATTTTCTTTTAAGTCCAAAATATCTATTCGGATACTAGCTTTGATTGTATCCATGTTTTGATCATTCTTGAATTTTACACCACTGTGATTATTTTTGAGGTATTTTTGGACGTGGATAAAACAAAGTACGAATCCTTAATCCTTAATCCTTGTCATTTTGTTTTAGTGGACTCGTTTCTTTAAAAATATTTTTCATCATCTTCATCTTAAATGATGATATTATGGAATATCTTTGGCTGTGTAGCAAAGATGAATGATTTCTGAAGAATATCTTTGGCCCGTAGTGCAAAGATGAGCAGTGTTTAGATGAACATGACCCAATGATGAATATCTTTGGCCTATAGTGCAAAGATAAATATTTGATTCGGATATATATTGATTGATGTTACTGAGGATAAAAGATGAGCGATGAACTTTTAAATTCATACATAGAAGATAGTAGTTTGCATTCTCTACTTAACTCTTCTAATGAATTATTATTTCGATCTGAAAATTGATTTAAAATTTTTTACTATTGTATTCTATTAGATTTTTCCTGTTGAAGACTAACGATAATTTGTTGTATATTATCTTAGTCATAATATTCTTTATTGGGCTAGTTGAGCTCACCCTTTTCCTTTTGTTCCATTTTTCTTTTCGAGAGGCGAGAATATAACGAAGTACGAGTCGGGGTATGGAATGAAAGTTCTAGAGAGAGTTGTTTAGTAGTCCTCACCATTTTTGTAAAATAATGTATCAATAAATGTGATGAGGATTTATTTGAGTATAGATATTATCTGAAGATAATATTTGTATTCAAACTCACGCTTTCTTGTTGTAATAATAAAGTTGTAGTTGTTTACATACCATGTATTGATGACTCGGAATGGGTGATGTATACCTATTTTGGGGGCGTCATGGTTGGTATCGAGCTTAGGGATATGATCTCTGGCGGAGATCGGGAATAGAATTAGGAGGGAGAGACGAGTAAATCCTTCGCTAGTGTGTCCTACCTAAGCTTATTTGTTAGTTGTCAAAGATATAGGGATATTATATGATATATTGATTTCCTTAATTAACCCTTGTTTTATGACGGTATTTGAGAATGTAGGTCGAGAGTATTAACAATGGAAATGAGACCGAGGAGACGCTCAGTACTCACCAACGAGGAGAACGTGTAACAGTGGCAATGTTCCTCCTGAACAACACCAATGAAAGCGAGATGATGAGCGAGGGGATGTTTAGAAGCTTTTTGCGATTCATGCAAAATCGATTTAGGGAGACTTGTATTCAAAATACAGGGAAATGATAGCATTATTCACGGGTTGTCAAATGCAAGCGATTCAAAGAGTTGGAACCACCGAATTTAAGGAAAGCGGATCCGATCATGGCGAAAACATGGGTCAAGCAAATTACAGAAGATATTCAATGTCTTGGGATGCACGGAGAACAGAAGGTTCCATTCGCCACTATTATGTTCCGTGGCGAAGCGGATCATCAGGTGGGAGTGCGTGAAGCGTACCCATCCAAATTAGCACTCGGCGTCTTGGGAGACGTTTGAAACTATTTAATGACAAATACTTTCCCGGAAAGTGTTCGTCGTATGAAGGAGGTGGAGTTCATCGATTAGAACAAAACAACATGACGGTATCTCAATGACGAGGCAAAGTTTGCGAGTTATCCGAGTTTAGACCTCATTTGGTGGAGAATGAGGAACGTATGACGCGGATGTTTACGAGAGGTTTGAAACCCCAAGATACGACAATATCTCATTTCTCATAAATTTTCTCTCTATTCGGATGTTGTTAATTGAGGGCTCAATTGTTAGAGCGAGATAACGAGTATGTTCAACCGAGAGACCATAACCGAGGATCGTACCGAGATAGCGATCAATGTAATAATGATAACCAATGGAGAAAAAATGACGGACAAAAATGGTAACCACTCTACGGTGGTAATCATAGCCATGAAAATAGAAGAAGCGAGTCGGGAGAGATTTTAAAAAGAGGAAATTTAACAACGACCATGTGAAGACGACAGTCTTTCAAGAAGAATCGGTTCTAAGGGAGGAGAACGACCACCCCATTATATCTACAAATGCGGAAAAGAGGGACATATCGATCAAACCGCCCACAACAGCTTCAAGGTATGCTATAATTGTGGAAAAGAAGGACATATCGCTCGGATTATGCATTGATGCGAAGCTTTAGTTCAATGGGGACGGTGATTCAAAAGATTGTCCCGGAAAAATCAAAGTCAACGGTTCTGGAAGAGCGTTTGTTGTGATCGGTCAAAATCGAGGAACCCAAACGAGGTGATCACGGGTAAGCTAATCATAAATTCTTGCGAAGTTTATACCTTACTTAATACCGGTGCTACCCATTCATTTATCTCTCCTGCATGTGATCAACGTTTAAACTTGACTCTAGGAGAAATTAGACTTTGACCTATCTGTGGAAACTCCGTTAGAGAAACTTTCATCACATCCACCGCTTATAAATCTTGTTTGATTCAAGTTGGCACCATCACCTTACACCGTTGACCTTATCTCTTTAAAGATACTTGTTTTTGATGTGATTTTAGGGATTGATTGGTTAACTACTCATCATGCCAAAATTGATTGTTTTCGTAAGGTTGTTAGTTTTCATATTCCTAACCAACTGTTGTTATGCAATTCAAGCAACTAAACCATTAAAATCAATCAACATCATATCTAATCATAAAGCTATTCGTTTATTGAAAAAGCGGATGTCAAGCTTTCTTAGCCCATGTTATGGATTTGAATAAAGACACGTCAAATTTGAATAATATTCCTGTTGTTATTGACTTTCCTGACGTATTTCACGAAGAACTTCCGGTCTACCCCGAGAACGTGAAGTTGAATTCTTTATTGATCTTGAACTCAGTACAAAGCCCATTTCTAAAACCCCATATCGAATGGCTCTATTGAACTTCGGGAGTTAAAGGTCCAACTACGAGAATTATTGGACATCGGTTTCATTCGTCCTAAAGACATCTCCTTGGGGTGCTCCTGTTTTATTCGTAAAAGAAGAAAGCGGGAGTATGCGACTTTGTATTGACTATCGGGAATTGAACCATGTCACCATTAAGAATAGGTATCCTCTACCTCGTATTGATGACTTGTTTGACCCGATTCTGAGGGGCATAATTCTTTTCAAAAATCGATCTTAGCTTACGGATATCATCAATTTGAAGATTAGAATCGAGGATATTTCAAAGACCGCCTTTAGAACTCCCCAGACGGGCTTTATGAATTCTTAGTCATGTCTTTCTTGATTGACTAATGCTCCTGCGGCTTTCATGGATATGATGAACCGAGTATTCAAGGAATATTTGGATCAGTTCGTTGTTGTCTTTATTGATGACATCCTCATATATTCCAAAAGTCATGAAGATCATGAGCACCATTTGAAGTTGGTACTCCAAAGGCTTCGTGAAAACAAACAATATGCCAAATTGAAGAAATGCGAGTTCTGGCTTGAGGAAGTAGCATTTCTTGGGCACGTGGTGTCAAAACATGGAGTATCCGTGGACCCGCGAAGATTGAAGCAATACTGAAGTTGGGAGCAACCAAGTCGGGAGACCAAAGTACGTAGTTTTACGGGTCTAAATTTGGTTATTATCGGAGATTCGTGGAAGGGTTTTCTCGAATCGCTACTCCATTAACCCAAATAACTCTCGGAAGGATACAAAATTCGTTTGGAGCGAAGAATGCGAGAAGAGTTTCCAAGAGCTTAAGAGAGACTTATTTGAAGACTGTTTCTAACAATACCATCTGGTTCGGATGGATTTGTTATCTCTGACGATGCTTCGAGCAAAGGGTTAGAATGTGTTCTCATGCAACGTGGGAAAGTCATAGCATATGCCTCGATAACTTAAAGAGTATGAGAGGAATTATCCTACTCATGATCTAGAGAGTGGCGCGCGATCGTTTTCCGCTTAAAGATATGGAGGCACTATCTATATGGGGAGAAAGTGGAGATATATTAGGACCATAAAAGCCTTAAATATTTCTTCACTCAAAAGAACTCAACATGTGGCGGCGACGTTGGCTCGAGCTATTGAAAGACTACGACCACACTATTCAATACCATCCCGGAAAAGCGAACGTGGTAGTAGACGCATTGAGTAGAAGATCATATCTGGGGAATGAGTGCTATGATGTCAAGTATACGCGTAGAGCCAACTTTAATAGAAAAAGTTAAGGTTGCTCGAGCCACCGGGCCTTGAAATGATGCGTATGAAGAAAAAAGTACAAGAAGGAGCTATTTCGGAAACGAGAATTGATGAAGAAGGAATACATCGAGTCCACTCCAGACTTTGTGTCCCTAACGACTCTGATTTGAAGTACAAGATTATGATGGAGGCACACAATACACCATTTGCAATCCATCCTGGAAGTACTAAAATGTATCGTGATCTTCGACATACATTTTGGTGGAACAATATGAAGAGAGAGATTGCAAAATTTATCTCAATGTGTTTAACTTGTCAACGTGTAAAGGCGGAGCATCTAGTACCTAAGGTTCCGTTGCAACCACTTGAGATTTCGAAATGGAAGTGGGAACACATTACCATGGATTTCGTTACGGGTCTTCCTACGATTTCTCAAGGCATCAATGCTATTTGGGTTATTGTTGATAGATTAACCAAGTCTGCTCATTTCTTGCCGATACGGGAGACTTATTCCTTGAACGCTCTTGCTAGTATGTATGCGTGAATGAGATTGTGAGGTTGCATGGCATGCTGTATCCATAGTTTGAGATCATGACCCAAGATTCACTTCAAGATTTTGGGTTAGCTTGCAAAAAGCTATGGGCATGGATTTACGATTGATTCGGCATACCATCCTCAAACCGGACGGACAATCGAGAGAGACTATTCAAACTCTTGAAGATCTATTAAGACTCGTGTGTCCTGAGACTTCAAGGGCGGTTGGGATAAGTATTTACCATTGGTGGAATTCTCCTACAACAACAGCTTATCGAGCAAGTATAGGTGTGGCTCCATTCAAGCATTATATGGACGAAAATATCGCTCTCCATATGTTGGGATGAGGTGGGTGAAGCAACATTGTTGGGACCCGAAGTTAAGACGTATGACTACGGAAAAGATCCAAATGATTCGACAACGCGTATAAAAGCGGCACAAGATCGACAAAAGAGTTATGCGCAGATCTTCATCGAAAGGACGTGGAATTTAGTATAGGGGATCATGTATTGTCATGAAGTTGCTCCAGTGGAAGGGAGTTACAAGATTTGGGAAGAGAGAAAAGCTCAATCCACGAATTATTGGTCCATTTCAAATTCTTGACCGAGTAGAAATGTAGCCTATAGACTCGTGTTACCTCAAAGTATGTCTCGTGTTCATAATGTGTTTCACATATCTGCTTCGTAAATATGTGAAAGACCCAACCACGTTATAGAGTTAGAACCGGACGAGATAGCAAAGACTTAACATATGAGGAGGTACCTGTCAAGATCTTGGATAGGAAGGAGCATGTCCTACGCCAAGAAAGGTCATACCACAAGTTAAAGTTTTGTGGAAGAATCATGCTATAGAGAAATGACACAGGGAATTGGAAACAAAAATGAAAGCGAGGTATCCTCACCTTTTCGAAACACCAGGTACGTACGTCAATTTCGAGGACGAAATTTCATAAGGAGGGGAGGTTGTAAGACCCCAAATTATTAATAAATGAAATTTATTTTTCTCTATTTATTATTTTGAAATAGTAAGGGTTGATTTGATTAATGTGGATAGTTAAGGGTAAAATACGCAAATATTTCAAAATAAGCAAGTGGTTATAAAATATTCATTGTTGTCGGGGAATATTCGTTTGGTCGTGGAATATTCTTCTTTGCTTGGGAATATTAAATGACGGTAGCGATATTTTGTGGGCCCATAATGAAAAAGCGATTGGATGAAGAAAACGACAAATATAAGTGGTTTAAAAATAACGGCGTAGTTATTCTGAATTATCTTTATTAAAATACTCTGTGGTTAAAACACACGAAGCACTGGTATTGCACCAATTATTGATTCTTACGTGAAGAAGCACTACTTAATAATGGTTACAGATAATTACTCGCTCAATATTTTATTGATTTAATAATTGTTGCGTTGATATTTTATATTCTTTGTTGTTTTTGATAATTGTCATTACACAAGATTTTTCATTATCGATGCAATAATTCATATTATCCGAATAATATTATTAGATAACATTATTGGCAATGTATAGAAAGTTACGCATCAAGGAGAGGTTTGGTCACCTAATTGCATGGCGCCAAAGAAGGAGAAATTCTTATTGAAAGCCCCTCTTTCCTGGAATCTTTGATTGTCGATATTGTGATTACAGAATATTATTTGTGAATAATTAATTATTGATTCATATGATGAGGAAAATATTGATTTTATGTGGATATAGATGGAGAAAAATTTTAATGTGACAATTGTTGAAAATTGAAATTTTATCTTTTTCTCGATAAGATAATTCATTTAAATGTGTTATTATATTTTAATAATATAATAATGGTGATATTTTTACAACGAATGTGGGATATATGAGTATATCGAGAAGGAAGAGTATTTTTTGTTGCAATAAATGTTTAAAACATGTTAAACATGTCGGTGGACCCCATTTATTGACCGAAATTTGATTATAAATTTAAATCGTCGTCTGTTTGTGGATTTCGTCAATTTTTGTTTGGAATTTGGAAAAACTTTCTTACGCAAAGTTGTAGAAATTGAATTTCCTATAAAAATTTGCGAGATTCGAATTTTCCGATAAAAGGGCTATTTATTATGAATTATTGAAGTTACAAGCTCAAAAATAATTAATTTTGGAAGTTTAAAATATTTTAATTACAAAAACGTTTTTTAAAAGTTTTGTGAGGTAGGCTACTTGTGTTGAATGCTGAATTCAGTTGATAAAAAAGTGTGCGTAAAATTTAATAAATATATATTAATATTTTATTAAATTTTACCTTTAATTGGTTCTAAGCAATTTCCTATAAATAGGGTCTTGGGTTAGAATTGAAAATCACACCGAAAATCAAGTTTTCTCTCTCTATATTATCGAGCATATTCTTGTGAGTATTTTGAATATACTTTGAGTATTGCTATACTCGATGCAAGTTCAAGTCATAACTTATATCCTGTTTCAACTTAAAGATCTTGTCTTTCGAGGTAAGGGATATTATTTTTTCAGTAATGATATTATTTCTTCAATATCATTATGTTGAAATATTGATCTGAAGTTTTTATCAAATTTGGAACTTTTGGTGTCGAGTTACTTATTCACGTATCACGGTCTTATTCACGTATACGACCTTTATTCACGAATCTGGCCTTATTCATCGAAAAATGAAAAATTTTCTTTTCGTCCAAAATATCTATTCGGAATATCTTTGGCCCATAGTGCAAAGATGAATGATTTCTCAAGAATATCTTTGGCCCGTAGTCTGAAAGATGAATGAAGTGTTTTAGATGAACATGACCAATGATGAATATCTTTGGCTGTAGTGCAAAGATGAATATTTGATTCGGATATATATTGATTGATGTTAGGGGATAAAAGATAGATGATGAACTTTTAAATTCATACATAGAAGATAGTAGTTTGCATTCTCTACTTAACTCTTCTAATGAATTATTATTTCATGTGAATATTGATTTAAAATTTGTTGTCTATTGTATTCTTTTAGATTTTTCCTGTTGAAGACTAACGATAATTTGTTATATATTATCTTAGTCATAATATTCTTCTTTGGGCTAGTTGAGCTCACCCTTTTCCTTTTGTTCCATTTTTCTTCTCGGGAGGCGAGAATATAAGCGAGTGCAGTCGGGATATGGAATGAAAGTTCTAGAGAGAGTTGTTTAGTAGTCCTCACCATTTTTATAAAATAATGTATCAATAAATGTGATGAGGATTTATTTGAGTATAGATATTATCTAGAAGATAATATTTGTATTCAAACTCACAGTTTCTTGTTGTAATAATAAAGTTGTAGTTGTTTTACATCTACGTATATTGTGAACTCAGAATGGGTGATGTATATCTATTTTGGAGGCGTCACACTTATTAGTTTACATTTGTTGATATAAAGCAAGTTTTTATAGTTATGTTGTAGTGAAATATAAGACCCCAACTTTTATAAATAAAAATGAATTTTCTATAAATATTATTTTTGAATATTATGGAGTAAATTTGATATAATGTTATAGTTGTGAGTAATATTTATAAATTTTGTAAAGTAAGCAAGTTGTTATAAAATATTCGTTTGATCGGGGAATATTCTTTTTGTCGGGGAATATTCGTACGACGGCACAATCATTGGTGGACCCCACAACGGAATTATTGTCGGATTGAGAAAACAACAAAATACTTTATAAAAATAACGGCGAGGTGTTACCGTTAAAACCGTTGAATTACCGGTAGTAAAAAAGTACGATGTACGGCGTGGTTGCATAGTAGCACACACGATATTGATTATTGATGTTTTCGTGAAAGTCACTCATTATACTCGATTATTGCTACAATAATTCTTTGCGATCATATCTCTTATATTATTGATTCAATTATTGCCACAAAGATTATCATCATATAATATGTTATATTATTAAATCAATAATTGAGGCGACAAGTTATAAATGATTAATAATTCTTGAAAGATTAAATATGTGTTGATTAAAAATAAAATGATTTGTGGTAATATTTATTCAATCCTTGATGTATATAAAGAGTCTATTATGAGACGTTTGTGGTAAGTTTGGTTATATTATGGGGGGCCCATATGTCATCATCTAAGAGTCTCTTACGTCGATAGTAATTACCTTCAATCGATAATAATTACCTTTACAGACGTCAAACCACTTGTCGTTTCATATTACAGTGTCGAACCAATTGTTGTTTCACATTCTGTTGTCGAACCAATTGTTGTTTCACATTACAGCGCGTCGAAACCACTTTTCTTTTCACATCACCAAATTGTCGAGCCACTTGCCTTTTCACATTTCAAGTGCTAAGCTAGAAATCTTCTATAAATAGAGGCTAGTGCTTCATTATTTTTTCACGAATTCATTCAAGTTATAGAGAGAAAAATATAGAGAGAATAAGAGAGAAGAAGAAGAGTATTACATTCTTACTGTACTTGTTGTATTCAATCTACTACTAATGTAAGAGGTGTTATTCTTTCTTATTCATGAAGAGAATCTGTTGTCATTCCATTACTTATTATTCTGCTGGAATAACTTTTGTATCTGCTGTTTACTCTATACTTGGTGACATTCTTCTATTATTACATTGGAACATCCATGCATGTGTTTTTACATCTGGACTGGTTCCGCCTCTTTATTATTATTCTGTTGAAACATCTTGTGCATGTGTTTTTACACCTGGACTGGTTAAAATCTTTATTATTATTCTGGAACATCCTGCATGCATGTGTTTCTGTGCGGGACTGGTTCCATTCTTTATTATTCTGTTGAAATATCCTATCTGTATGCGTTTCTTGGGACTGATTCCGTTATTTATTATTACATTGGAATAACCTACATTATGCGATCTATCGCATGCATGATGATTTCTTTTGTTATTCCATTATTTATTATACTCGATTGGTTAAAACTTTGACTTATATACTCCATGAAATTAGTGGAATATATTTGAAATTTAAGGCTTCATCTAGTATCTTTTCATAGAAATATTCTTCCGAGCATTATTGAATTTTACTCTACAAAGCGATGATCGTGTTGACAATTTGGGCGTTATTAGTTCCTAGATAAATTAATTCTTGAACTTGTTTTATTGAATTCTTATATCATTGTCATCATCCTCATGTTTATATTATGTTGAAAGTCATCATGGCTTTTGTAGTGCATAGATGGACTTGGTATGATTATGACTAGGGATTATTCAAAGGTAATCATGGTAGTAATGTTACAAATGATGTGGTAAAAATTGTCATTGGCCGTAGTGCATTGATGGACGAGTTGTTGGCATGATCATGACCATTAATGAATACACGAATGTCCTCGGTCAGTGTAGTGCGTGAATAATTTGTGGTCGTGATACTTAAGAAATATCATTGGTAGTAGTGCGGGGTGATTCGATGATGTGGATTATTTATTAAGTCGAGTCTCGTGATAAAAGTCATGAAAAACCTTTTAAATCATAAAAGATCGTAGATTTTATTCTCTACTTGACTCTTTTAATGGATTGCTTGTTCATTGCAGCTTAAACTTGATGTTGTTATATTTTATCGGTTTAACAACTTTTTGAAGGCTAACGTTAATTTATTCTCGCATTATCTTAGTCATAATATTTCTTCTTTGAAATTTAGTTGAGCTCACCCTTTTCTTTTCACCGTTCTCTTCAAGAAATGAGAACATAGCAGGGACTAGTCGGGGAACGGAGTGACGGTCCAGAGAATATCATAAGTAGTCCTCACTATTTTGTGAAATAGTGTGTTAATAATTATAATGAGGACTCCTTTTGAGTTTGTATAATCTCTAATAGACAATAATTGTATTCAAACTTCCATGATTATGTTTTGTCGTATTATACACGACATAAATGTATTAGTAAGTTGTATTTAAATTTTGTACCATGTATCTGACGACCCAAGATGGGTGATGTATACCTAATTTTGGGGGCGTCACATGAAATATATTATTGTATGTGTTATTGGGATAAATTGTGTTACAGGTACAAAAATGAGATTTAAAAACTTAAAAAATGTAATTTTTAAAAAAAGGTAATCTCAACATAATAATTTATTTATACCGTCGAGATTATAGTTTATTAGTTTTTAAAAAACATATTTAAGACGAAAAATGGATATTTTCGAGGGAAACTTCTGTTGGAATTAACGCGCGACAAAACACTAGTTGAACATATACTATTTCCGACGGAAAATTAGTTAGAAATATTCTGTTGATTTTCGACCGAATTTTTGACGGACTTAATCTTGACGCCTTTATATTCAACTGAATTATCCACGAAATATTCAGTCAAAATTAAGTATTTTTTTCTTATAGTGACTAACTAAGAAATGTTTACTGAAACCCTCACAAGTTTATTGGACAATATGAGTTTTGTAAAAAAATTGACCTTGTAATTTAAATGTGTTTAATTGCGTACACATGAAATCCTCCAACCAGAAAAGAAACGAACGCGAGAAAGATAAAAAAGAAAAGAAAAAAGGCGGACCCATTCGCGTTCCTTTAATTTCCTGTCACATTGTTTGTCAATTATATTATCATCCACGAGAAGCTTGAGCTAGGGCCGCCGGGTTCTCATCCAAACGGTTATGGAAGAAACTTCCGGAGTATTTCTCGTTCCTTTTAGAAGGATTAATTCCCTTCTCTCCTTACATACTTATGTGATGCTTTCTTCCTTAACAAATCATGAAATTCAATTATGATTTTCTAGGTCTAAAATTTAATAGTCAAAAGAATGTTGATAATCTTTTATACAAATCTATTAATTTATAAATTTTAGGACTTTCCATTCAATATATCATTTTTTTTTATGTTAACATCGATTAGAACTACGGAAAGGATCAAGAGCTCCCCCTTGATCTTACATACCTTCCACACCCCATTTAACGATGGGTGGACCTGACGGTTTTATGCATCATTTATAAATTCAATTTGTCATTTATATATTGTCAAATCATTACTAAAAATTAATCTGACGGTTATCTAATATAAATGTGAATTAATCGAACCGTCACTAAAAGGGGTAAGAATAATATGTAAAATAAAAGGGTGAATCATTGAAATGGACTGATAATTTCTAAACGTTAAAATATGAGTATAAAAAATGGTTATATTTATTAAAATTGTAAAATAATATTATCTAATTACTTTTATTTTTGAGAAATTATACAACTCGACCTTTTAAATCGAGTAGGTGTTGATTTCAACTACTTGTTTGAAATGTACGTAATAATTAACGTATGAAACATAATTGGAGGAAAAACATATTGGGAGTTGAGCCAAATCCTGCTAGTACATAACACACACATAGGATAATAAAAACAATTATTTTTAGATACTTTTAAGGGAATTAATATTTTCACATAAAAAATTTATATTTTTGTAGTAAGTTTTACTTTCATGTTCTCCTGTGTGAAAATATTATTTTAACATGCGAAAATATCAATTTTCTATGTTAAATGCACGTATTAAAATTCATAAAAATAAAAGATAATAAATTTGACGATGTGAAAAAAGTTCATTAATTTAGTGAAGAGTATAAATTTATACGGTTCAGGTTAACTCTTTAATTTTTATTTCTTAAATTTATTATTTTCACCTTTTTGAATCATATGAAAATTGATTTTTATTTTATTTTATGATTCAATCTTTTAATTGAAAAGTTAGTTAGAAATATATTTTTTGAAATTAATATATATTTCAAAAGTGGTTTTGTTGTTTGAGTACCAAATTTGTAACCGCACATGTATCTTCCATTTTTACAATTTATAATTAATATCAAGAATTTCTATACGATATTATCTTGAAATCATATATCCTATGGATATGAATACAAAATTTACAAATTCAGGAAATTGTTAATAATTCAACTATTATTCAATATTTGCGAAGGAAGGGAACATTATCCATCGACAAAGAATCGGTTGTTAGGAAGAATCGATTTTAGTAAATACTTCTGAACCTCAGTAGCGACTTATAAAAAATAAATAAATTTATAATAAATTCTACATGTTATAATTCTACTTGGTAAAAAATTTGATTCGCTTCCACAACAACCGATTGTTATAGATTAAATCTCATATATATATATATATATATATATATATATATATATATATATATATATATATATTTTGTTTTGGCCATACGTAAAATGAGGAATTGAATGAGGGGATTAAATTATTAGTACAGATTACATGAGAAAAAAGTGAATGGATCGAATAAAGTGCTGTGTGTTGTTCAACTTCAACAAAACAGCCAGTTGACGGAATTGGTGGAGATTCAATCGACTGCCTGCCCCCATATATATCAAAAGAGTTTTTTAGGTGGATATAGAAATTGAACACAAAGATATTTAAATTTTATTTAATTATATTTTGACCTTTAATAGTGGGTAAAAATATAAATAAATAAAATTTAAATATGTCTGATTTTCATATCCATCTAGAAGAGCAGTTTAGAATTGCTTCACACATGCAATGCACATCCAATAAATTAAACTTGGCCAATATTGCGTCCATGAGTGTATATTCAACTCCAAGGTTTACCCCAAAAAGAAGATCTTACGTCTCTCTCATATATTTCTCAAAAACAAATTTTGTGCCTAATCTTTTATTTAATTTTAGATTTAATTGGTGTTAAATAAGAGATTATGTGTCAAAATTTAAGTTGAGAACACAAGAGAAACATGAAAAATGGGGACATAGGATCTGCTCTCTTACCCCAACTCACAAGTCTAAATAAAATAAAATGATACTCCCCCAAGTATTAAATATAACTTTGATTCTCTCACTATTTTTTGTCTAATAAATAACACTTTCTTTTTCAATACAAAGACAATATAGGGTATAGACAATTGATGTAAGACCCCAGCTTTTATAAATAAAGATGAATTTTTTATAAATATTATTTTTGAATATTATAGAATAAATTTGATATAATGTTATAGTTGTGGGTAATATTTATAAATTTTGCAAAGTAAGCAAGTTGTTATAAAATATTCGTTTGGTGGGGAATATTCTTTTTGTCGGGGAATATTAAGTGATCGACGACTACAATCGTTAATGGACCTCTATTAACCAAGTATTGTCGTAGTTAAAAAGCGACAAAATTATTTTTCTATAAAAATAACTACGGAGGTGTTATTCAAATCAAACCTGTTGAACTACCCGGTGGTAAAAATACGATGTCTGGCGTGTTGCGTAGTAGCGCACTAGTATTGATTATTGATCTTATGTGAGAAGTCACTTACCTTTATACTCAATTATTCTTCTGATAATTCTTTGCGTCATATCTCTTATATTATTGATTCAATTATTGTCACGGATTATCATCAGATAATATGTTATATTATTAATTGAGACGACAAGTTATAAATGATTAATAATTCTTTGAAAGATTAAAAATGTGTTGATTAAAAATAAAATGATTTGTGGTAATATTTATTCAATCCTTGATGTATATAAAGAGTCCATTATGAGGCGTTTGTGGTAAGTTTGATTATTTTATGGGGGCCCATATGTCATCATCTAAGAGTCTCTTCGTCAATAGTAATTACCTTTGTGAATAGTAATTACCTTCGTCAATAAATATTTACCTTCGTCGATAGTAATTACCTTCTTCATATAGTAATTACCTTCGTCGATAGTATTTACCTTCAATCGATAGTAATTATCTTTGTGAATAGTAATTACCTTTTTCAATAAGAATTACCTTCGTCAATAGTAATTACCTTTGTGAATAGTAATTACCTTCTTCATAGTAATTACCTTCACGATAGTAATTACCTTCAATCGATAGTAATTACCCCTTCGCAAATAGTAGTTGTCCCTTGATATTACCAAGAGTTAATCGCTTCTTCTTGATTGTTCCAAGGGTTAATTACCCCTTCATGAATAGTAGTTGTCTCTTCAATATTACCAAGAGTCATTTTGACCTCCCGTTAAGACCAAGAGCCACCCTCGGTTTTTTCTATAAATATAAAGTTCATTCCTTCATTATTTCTTACGAATTCATTTAAACTCTGTAGAGAAAACTATAGAGAAAGAAGAAAAGTATTCTCGCTACTTCACTTTTCCAATATTCATTCTTCTAAGGTAAGGGATATTATTTGTTGTTGTACCGTAAAGTGTGTTATTCTTTCTTATTCATGAAGAGAATTTACATTATTCCATTCTTTATTATTCATTGGAATAACTTTTGTATCTGTGACGTACCCTATACTTGGTGAAATCCTCTGTTATTCCATTTTTATTATTCTGTTGGAATAACTCAGATACGCCAGATACCCTATACATAATCTGATATCGTGGTTTACCCTATACTTGGTGACATTCTTCTATTATTCATTGGAACATCCATGCGTGTATTTTACACCCGGGACTGGTTCCGTCTTTATTATTATTCTGTTGGAACATCCTATCATGTGTTTTTACCTTCGACCGGTTCCGCTCTTTATCATTCTGCTGGAATATCCTATCTCGTGTGTTTTACACCGGATCCGGTTCCATCTTTATTATTCTGTTGGAACATCCAGCCGATGTGAATTTCACGACACAGTTACATTATTATTATTACATTGGAATTACATACATCACGCCAAGACTGCATGCACGGTGATTTCATTTGTTATTCCATTCTTTATTATACCCAGTTGGTTAAAACTTTGACTTTTATACTCCATGAAATTAGTACAATATTCTTGATATTTGCGTTGTTAGGTTTGTAATATTCAAGAACGCAATCAAATTTCATAAAAAGTGCGGAAACGTGTAAAATCAGAGTTTAAAAAAATTTACAAACCATATACCCGGATCACCTTTTATGCACAATTATTAATTAAACGAAAAGATATGAATAAGAATCATACCCTTGAAGATCCGAGCTTCCTCAGGTACAAATTTACCTCCAAATCCTTTTCGCGTTCAACTTGAATCCACCGGGTTTGGTTCCTTCCTTTGATCAACGTTAGCCACCCAAGTGTTTGGCCTCTAGAGGTGATCCACCAAGGAAGAAGAATTTTCAAGAAGAAGGGGTGGTTGGCTAAACCCTAGTTTTCTATCTCTATAGAAAAAGGACGTACTCTCCAACAAATTGGAATTATGTCGTATTGTAAAAGTCAACAACCCCCACCACCCATAATAAGACTCCTCTTATTTATAGATGTGGGCAACCCACCTTAACAATTAAGGAATTGGGATTTATTTAATTAATTAAATTCTTTTAATTAATTAAGCTCCCTAATCTTATTAGGGATAATTAATTAAACTCTTTTAACTAATTTTCCTTCCTAATTCAATTAGGAATAAATGAGAGTACTTATATTAAATTAATTCCTAAACTCTTTTAGAAATTAAAATAATAATAATTGTAATAATATTAATAAGACTCCTCTTATTAATTTATATTTAATATTTCTAAAATATTAAATAATAAATATTAAGCTATTTAATTTATTCTATCACCATAGATTAAATTAAATATACATAACATATTATTACGATTATGCCATTAACTTCTTAAATAATTATTCTTCCTTTTATGGTGTGACCCTTTAGGTTCTCCATATTAAACCTGGTTGTGAATAAATCAATTAGAACAATTCTAATCTTATTTAAATAAATAAATTAAATAATTAATTTATTTAAATAAATAATATTTATTCTACAATAGGATAAGCCTCCTAATGATCAACGACTTTCCGGATAATATAGATTTCAACATTAATCATAAAAGAACCTTTGAGTAAATAGTTACTGTAAAATTCAATCCTTCCACCATACAATGTCCCAATTAAATATAAGACATGGAATTACTGTCAAGTCTTATTTTATTTAATTATATGTATTTCGATCCTTAAATGCACAACTCCAAATAATGCAAATTAGAAACTCCTTTCTAATTTCATTCTGCCTTGGCCAAGGACTACTGAGTTTTCATTTATCGAATCACATAGGACATTTCTCTTCTTTTATTAGAAGTGGTAGATTCTTTATTGATCATACATTATCTCCATGTACAACTTATTATACCCAAGCATACCCTTTGATATACCCTAAGGGTCTTAAAGAATAAGTCAAAGTATAACTCATCATACACAAGATACTATGATGATCTCAAGTCCAAGGATTACTTGTCTTACTATCACTACAGAATTTCTATCGACAAGCAAGTAAAACTCCATTAGGTATTCCTTAGCGAGCCACGTTCAATTGAACTTATTCTCTAATAAGCACTTACATACTTGCTTTAGTGTCTCCACACAAATGATCATGAGATCAATCATCCTCATCCAACGAAGCAAACAACGACGTATGCAAATCTATCCGGATTCACTAATCCCGGTTTAGTAATCCAATGATTGGGAACTATTTTAGTTTTAAGCTTTCTAAGAATTTAGATCTCATTAGAATGATCATCATCATTATTCTAAAAGCATTGCTTAAAACTATGGGTTTATTACATATTATAAAAGCAACATCATGTAGATAATTAAAAGCCTTTAATAAATTAATACTTTTTATTAATAAATGAATAAGATCGTTATAAAGTATATGCTTTATCATCAAACATGATTGGCTTGTGTGCATACTACTTTCAATCTCCCACTTGCACTAAAGCCAATCGTCATCAGTATCTTATACTCTTCTTCTCTAAGTAACGATTATCCTGGCATGTTGGATAAGCTTTAGTTAATGGATATGTAATGTTGTTCATGAGAGTCCATTATCTACATAGTGATTTCCCATCTTTCAATGATTCTAATAATCAAATGAAAGTGCCACAACACATGTTTAGATCCAAGATGAGACTTAGGAACTATTCCTAGTTACGTAATGAACTTTAATCCAAACAATCAACTTGCGACTTCATTTATAGCTATATACTTTGTCTTTATCACTAAACCAAAGAACTCTTTCTTTGTTTGGAACCTTTCCATTCAACGCACCACTTGCTCAAGATAAAGCTTTACCTTAAAGTGGATTTTCGATTAAATCTTGAGTGCATAGAAAACTAGAGTCCATTAAGCCCTCTAGTTTTAATTTAGACCCACCATGAATATGATCACATCCTTAGTCTTGGGTTAAGCACTTTAAGATGTTTTCAACGACTCATAGTGAACTTCTCCATAATATGACTGATCAACATCAGGTCTCGTACATTTCATCGCATACATGATTGTCACTCATGCGACCTCTCTTTTCATGGGTTTGTGGGGACTATTAAGAGAGATACACTCCATAGCTCATCGACATGAGACATCTCTTGGTGTTTGCCATGCTAAACGACTTTAGCATCAAATGAATATACGTTCCTTGGGTTAAGTCGAGCCTCCTCTTGAATCTATCTATATAGATTTTATCCTCAATTAAGATACTCTTCCCAAATCATTCGTGGAGGAATGTTTAGACAACTTTATCTTTACTGATTCTAGCATTGGCATGTCATTCCTTATCCGTAGTATATCAACATATAGTACTAGGAATGTCACGATGCTCCCACTGACCTTTTTGTACACACAATGTTCATTCTTATTTTTGATAAAATCAAACTCTTTTGATTGCCTCATCAAAATGAATGTTCCATATTTGAGAAACTTGCTTCAATCCATTTCTCTGAGTGTCTACGACACTTACCTCATCGTATGTAACTGGATCATCATCTTCTATGATGTGTACCTCATCATCATCATCTATGATGAATCCATACCTCCTGGTATCTTCTATCTTATTCGATTTACGATTCTATTGTGGTATAATAGGTCTATCTACGGTGTTCCTCTTATTTGACTTATAGTGTTTTTGTGGTTCTTGAACTCTTCAAGATCTATTATCCTCCCACTAGCCCTTCAATGATAAACACCTTTATCTTAGAAGGCGCGTGTTCATAACAAACACCTTTTGCTAAGTAGGATTATAGAACATATACCCTAAACTTACTTTAGGATGTCCCACAAGTCAGAATTGTCAAATTTTGTCCCAAGCTTATCCTTTGAAACCTTTTCACATAAGTTGGACAACCCTTATCTTAACATACTTAAGATTAGGAATCCTCCCCATCCATAACTTTTATGGAGTCTTGGGGTGGATTTTGAGGTTACCTTTTTCGTAGATATCGCAGCCATTTCTAGGACATGATCCTTGAAAAGATAATTGGAATGTCGGTAAAATCATTATGGACCGTACCATGTCCAACAAGGTACAATTTTTCCTTTAGATACATCAATCAATTATTGTGTATCAAGAGGCGTCCATTAGTGAGAAAACCATTTGAGATGATCTAAAACTTATTGCACAAGTATTTATTCATTGATCTAATCAAAGAATCTTAATACTTTGCCAATTTGTTTCACTTCAATTCTTTGAACCTTTCAAATAATTCACACTTGTATTTTAGCAAATACACACATTCAACTCTTTGAATGATCATCTCCTTTTCTTATACTAATTTGTTCAATATGCAAAATTATTTTCATGTAAGTCAAGTATACAAAATCCATTAAGTAATATTTCAGTTCTTTACAAAACATTATTATTATAAATAGAACAACAATTGTTCTTAATTATAATATCAAATTTCATTGTCCAACAACAAAATGAAAATAATGTTTCCAACGAGAACTGGAATACAATAACAACTTATTGACTTAATAGATTTACCCGTAGGCAATGCTAAACTATAAGTTTTTATGGCTAATGCAGCAACCTTTGCTTCATTTTCCATACATAGGATTACTTATATTTGTTTAGCTTTTTACTTCTGCTTGGTCCCTTCATAAATCTATATTTATGATAACCAAAGTCGGTATCCAATACCCAAGTGGAACCTTGACTTAAAGAAAAATTTATTTCAATCATGAACAAAAACTGTATTGTAACCGAAACTTCACTAAGCTTCTTTGGTTAGACTCTGCAAGATGCTTCTCGCAGCTTTCTTTTCAAAGGTCCGGGCTTATTGCGGTGGAAGCAAACTCCTTTCTTATCCATGTCGATTTTGTTCTTACTATCCTTTGTTTATGCCTTTTCTATATACCTTCTTTGAATCGTTCTTCTTTTCGTAAGATCCTTTTGGCCCTACCAAGAAGAGACATGGTCTTTCTTGGTTGGAAAGTGACTCTCATCATTTTTCAACATGTTAAGCAAATCAACGAAGTCGATATCTAGCTTGTTTATATGAAAAATTCACAACAATTGTGAAAGGAGTCCGGAGTGAGTGCAAGATCAAATCTTGGCTCAACTCTTCATCCATGACAATACCAGTTGTCTAATTGATCAATCAAATTGATTATGTTAAGAACTTTTTATGCATCTATATAGTGCCATTGGCCATTCTAGATCGGAAGAGCTCCTTAGATATCTCGATATCTATCGGTCCCCACTTTCCTCACCATTAACTACTTGATGTGCGGGAATATAGTAGGAACATCCATAGTTTATCTTGTGTTTGAAGCTCGTTACTCGTGGATGCGAGCATGATGCATTAATTAGCTAATCGTGCATCATCTTGACACTTTCTAAAAGTAGCAATCTCTTCCTCAGAGGCATTGTCTGCAACTATTGCAAGGATAGGCGTATTAAGGACATAAGATAGCTTTTCAGCTATGAGAACTATTCTCAAATTCCTTAACCAATCCGCTTAATTGATGCCCGGTTAATTTAGCATCTAATATGTTCGCAGTGATAGTAATTTTAGACATTATAAAATTTTGTAAGTGAATTTGTAATTAACAACATTTTAACATACATTCTTTTATTAATTACCAAAATATATTAGGTCTTGTTTTAAATTGGTATCTCCCACTATTTTCTTCAAACTATATTACCTCACTTATATAGTTCGGCAAAATCTAATTAAAGATTTCTTAGTGAGAATAAGGATCCCATTTCAAATATATATAGCCTTGTGGTGACACAACAAACTATATATAAATAAATAGGTAGACAACTTTTGTCAATTACATCAACTATGCAACTCCTTTTCTTTTGCCTCTTAGATTATTTTGATCAAGTGGTGGCACATCCGAATCAAAATTATCCAAGTTAAGTCCACCTAACACTCCATATATTCAAAAAGAAAAATATCATCCTTGTGGTGACACAACAAAACAATATTGTTCAATTTTCTTTGTAAGCATCAAATGTGATAAATTAACATCTTAAATACTTAATACTTGCCTTGTGGTGACACAACAAACTCATATTAAATATTTAATACTCTATTAATTTTATCATGCTTAGAAAGCTGACGCTCGATATTCCAAATATCTTTGAACGCTTAGGACTTAATATAAAAAAATTGAGGGTTTGTTATTAATTTGTCTCATCTTGTTTAAGCGGCATACATGCACATATATATATAAAATACGCGTCGTATTAATAAACATGCGAATCATGTTTGCATAATATATAATATATATATATATATAGTATAAGCATGCACATATAGAATACTTATATTTTACCCTTGATTGATTATGGACTTTTATTCTAGTTTGGTTCACTAGAGCCACCAAGTGAACCAAAAGGTCAAACCCTAGGGGTGCAAGAAATAATATTTAAATATAACTATTACATTTAAACCCTGACTCCATTACAAACGGGACTTCAAGCGCCTCCTTGCTCCTTAAATCTCCAATTCTTCAAAATTAATTCTAACTATTCCTATTACAAAACTATTTAAAATAAATAGAAACCTTGATCGTGATCGAGGGAAGTACATAGGAGGGAGATAGAATTTATATTAAGAAAAATTAGAGAAGGCGAGTACGCAGAATTCATTTAATAAAATCCATACATTCACGCATCCAACTAAAATAAAATCCAATCATATTGGTCATAGTCCATAATCAATCCCATTTATTATCATACACATCTTCATATGCATCAATAAATAACATTCATCTTATGAATAATAAACATTTAATATATATATTGATATTATTTAATGGGCAAATTTAGTTAACATAAAATCTATTTTTGAATCAAAATAAACTCCTTTATTTTAATCCAAATTTAAATCAAAATAAAACTATTTTATTTTAATTTATCCAATTTTGAATAAAATAAACTATTTTATTTTAATCAAAATTTTAATCAAAATAAACTCCTTTATTTTAATTAATTATGGAATCCAATTCCAAGTCAAAATAAACTCCTTTATTTTGGGTAATATGAAATCTTATTTCATATCTAAATAAACTCTTTTATTTAATGAAACACATATTCTCTTTCCTATTCACAAATAAACTCTTTTATTTTGAATAATATGAAATCTTATTCCATATCTAAATAAACTCCTTTATTTAAGGAAATTAGGATTCCCTTTCCTATTCACAAATAAACTCTTTTATTTTAAGGAAACATGGATTTATTTTCCTATTCACAAATAAACTCCTTTATTTTAAGGAAACATATAATCCAATTTCAACTCCAATTAGTTATTATGGAATCTAATTCCAACTCTAATTAGTTAAGATAAAATTTTAATTTTAAAATTAAAATAAACTTTTTTTAATATTAAAATAAACTTTTTATTTTAAAATTAAAATAAATATTTTAGTTTAATTATAAAATAATTAAGAATAATATATATATATATAACTATTATATATATATAATATAATAACCAATATATATATATATATATATATATATATATATATATATAAAACCGTGCATCCTTTGAATTATCACGTGGTGCACTCCCTGTTATCATTATCAAGCTACAGGATGTATTACGGTTGTGTGCATGAAAGCCACTGAACTTTTTAAAAAAAAATTAAGAATCATGATTATCGAATCATGAATGATTATAATAAAAAATCCTGTAGCCTTTATTCCGTGCCTTCCTAGATTTCCGTGCAAGTTCTTATTTGTTACTTGTAATAAAGGGCGCAATGGAATCACTGTGTGCCAATAACCCACTTAAACAAAGAAGCTTTCAAAAAAAATTGTGAGAAAAAAAAAAAAAAAGCATGCGGTTTTTTTTTATATAATAAATTTTATACAATAAAACTATGCCCAATTAAATTGTTCTAAACACATATCAATATACATATCAAATTAAAACAATTAATAATTCGCATAAAAGTTTGGCTCGATACCAATTATTAGGTTTGTAATATTCAAGAACGCAATCAAATTGCATAAAAAGTGCGAACGCGTGTAAAATCGAGTTTAAAAAATTTACAAACCATATACCCGGATCACCCTTTACGCACAATTATTAATTAAACGAAAAGATATGAATAAGAATCATACCCTTGAAGATCCGAAGCTTCCTCGTGTACAAGTTCACCTCCAAATCCTTTTCGCTCAACTTGAATCCACCGGGTTTGGTTCCTTCCTTTGATCAACGTTAACCACCAAAGTGTTTGGCCTCAGAGGTGATCCACCAAGGAAGAAGAATTTTCAAGAAGAAGGGGTGGTTGGCTAAACCCTAGTTTTCTATCTCTATAGAAAAAGACGTCTTCTCAACAAATTAGAATTATGTCAGATTGTAAAAGTCAACAACCCCACCACCCATAATAAGACTCCTCCTATTTATAGATGTAAAGCAACCCACCTTAACAATTAAGGAATTGGGATTTATTTAATTAATTAAATTCTTTTAATTAATTAAGCTCCCTAATCTTATTAGGGATAATTAATTAAACTCTTTTAACTAATTTTCCTTCCTAATCCAATTAGGAATAAATGAGAGTATTTATATTAAATTAATTTCTAAACTCTTTTAGAAATTAAAATAATAATAATTGTAATAATATTAATAAGACTCTCTTATTAATTTATATTTAATATTTCTAAAATATTAAATAATAAATATTAAGCTATTTAATTTATTCTATCACCATAGATTAAATTAAATATACATAACATATTATTACGATTATGCCATTAACTTCTTAAATAATTATTCTTCCTTTTATGGTGTGACCCTTTAGGTTCTCCATATTAAACCTATTGTGAATAAATCAATTAGAATAATTTAATCTTATTTAAATAAATAAATTAAATAATTAATTTATTTAAATAAATAATATTTATTCTACAATAGGGATAAGCCTCCCTAATGATCAACGCGTCTTTCCAAATAATATAGATTTCAACATTAATCATTAAAGAACCTTTGAGTAAATAGTTACCATAAAATTCAATCCTTCCACCATACAATGTCCCAATTAAATATAAGACATGGAATTACCGCTCAAGTCTTATTTTATTTAATTATATGTATTTCGATCCTTAAATGCACAACTCAAATAATGCAAATTAGAAACTCCTTTCTAATTTCATTCTCCTAACCAAGGACTACTGGGTTGTCATTTATCGAATCACATAGACATTTCTTTTTTATTAGAAGTGGTAGATTCTTTATTGATCATACATTATCTCCATGTATAACTTATTATACCCAAGCATACCCTTTGATATACCCTAAGGGTCTTAAAGAATAAGTCAAAGTATAACTCATCATACACAAGATACTATGATGATCTCAAGTCCAAGGATCACTAGACTTACTATCACTACTGAGAATTTCTATTGACAGCAAGTAAAACTCCATTAGGTATTCCTTAGCGAGCCAATGCTTAGTGAACTTATTCTCTAATAAGCACCTACATACTTGCTTTAGTGTCTCCACACAAATGATCATGAGATCAATCATCCTCATCCAATGAAGCAAACAACGTATGTACCAATCTATCCTAATTCACTAATCCCCAATTTAGTAATCCAATGATTGGGAACTATTTTAGTTTTAAGCTTTCACAAGAATTTAGATCTCATTAGAATGATCATCATCATTATTCTAAAAGCATTGCTTAAAACTATGGGTTTATCACATATTATAAAACAAAGATCATGTAGATAATTAAAAGCCTTTAATAAATTAATACTTTTTATTAATAAATGAATAAGATTGTTACAAAGTATATGCTTTATCATCAAACATGATTGGCTTGTGTGCATGCATACTACTTTCATGCGTTTCATCCAAATCTTTCATGGAAATATTCTTCCGATCATTCTTGAATTTTACTCTACTAAAAGCAAAGATCATGTCGACAATTTGGGCGTTATTAGTTCCCTGAATAAATTAATTCATGAACTTGTTTTATTGAATTATTATGTCATTGTCATCATCCTCATGTTATATTATGTTATCTTTGGGTTTGAAATGCATAGATGAATTTAGTATGATTATGACCGAGGATCATTCTAAGATAATCATGGCTTGTTATAAATGATGTGATAAAAGTCCTCAAAGTGGCTCGTAATGCGTTGATGGATAGCTTTTGGTATGATTATGACCAGGGTGATTCGGTATAGTCATGACCATTGATAATTTGATGAAAATCCTTGGCCGTAGTACGAGGGATGATTAGATATTGTGGTTTATTCATTAAACCTAGTCTTAGTGATAAAATTTATGAAAACCTTTTAAAACCTAAAAGATAGTAGACTTTATTTTCTACTTGACTCTTCTAATGGATTGCATATTCCGCTGCAGTTAAACTGGTTGTCTATTGTATTTTATCAGTTTAACATTGTTGAAGACTATTGATAATTTATTTTGCATTATCTTAGTTATAATATTTCTTACTGGGCTAGTTGAGCTCACCCTTTCTTTCACTGTTCTCTTCAGGAAATGAGAATATAGTTTGGGACGCCTCGGGGAACGAGTAATGGTCCGAGAGGATAACATTAGTAGTCCTCACTATTCTGTTAAATAGTGTGACAATTAATGTAATGAGGACTCCTTGAGTATGGATATTGTCTAAATGACAATATTCCTATTAGAACTCTCGGTTTATGTATTGTCGTATGTTACACTTACGGATGTATAATTAAGTTTGTATTTGAATTTATGTACCATGTAAGTGGCGACCCAAGATGGGTGACGATACCTAATTTTGGGGGCGCCACAACTGGTATCGAGCTTAGGATATGATCCTCAGCTAAGATGTGAGACTAGAACTAGGGAGGGAGAGATAGGAATTCTTCGCTAGTATGACCTACCTAAGTTTATTTGGTACTTGATTGGTTGGCTCGACGTATATAGTGATAATATGTTGCATGTCAATTAACCCTTATTTTGTGGCGGTGTTTTGAAAATGGCATCCGAGAATGTTGAGAATAAAGAATGGAGCACGGTGAGACCGTTGATTCTCCACGATCAATAATCGACAATGTGCAACAGGATGGCGATAATCCTCCCGTAAACAACAACACCGATCAATTGATTTAACGACGATGACGTTTAAGAGGTTTTAGAATTCATGTAACATCAAAGCTAAAAGCGACTTATCCAAAACGTGGGTGGAAACACGGAAAACTCTCGGTCGGTCACCGCTAAACAATTCAAAGAGCCGACCACCGAGTTTAAGGAGAGCCAAAACCACTTCGGCGAAGCGTGGATAAAGCAGATTACCAAGATATTTGATGTCTTGGGATGCTCCGAGGAGCAAAAGGTTCCTTTCACGCCTTTATGTCATGGAGAGAGAGGCGACATCGGTGGAATCGGAAACGTACTCAACTGTTGTCAGATCAAGATATCTTGGGAGAAGTTCCAGAGTCGTTCAACGACAAATACTTTCCTGAAAGTATTCGCCACATGAAGGTGGTGGAGTTTATCAAGTTGGAACAAAATAATATGACCGTGTCGCAATACGAGGCAAAATTTGCGGAGTTATCACGATTCAAGTCCCCACTTGGTGGATAATGAAGAGAGAATGGCGCGAATGTTTTTTTAAGAGGTTTGAAGTTTCGGAGATACGCCAACATATTATTTCTCATAAACTGTGTTTGTATTCAGATGTTGTAAATAGGGCTCATTTAGTGGAGCGCGATAACGAGTCAACGCAACTAAAAGAGAGCAGCTGACAAAATTATAATACCAGCGAGAGTAGTCATCGAAGCGGTGAC
This sequence comes from Panax quinquefolius, assembly GCA_020205615.1. Classification (NCBI taxonomy): domain Eukaryota; kingdom Viridiplantae; phylum Streptophyta; class Magnoliopsida; order Apiales; family Araliaceae; genus Panax; species Panax quinquefolius. Next base: position 110,177,603 of record CM035170.1, on the reverse strand, counting down.
AACAAGCGTGGAGGGAATCAACAGGCCGGTATGGTAACCACTTTCCGGTGGTAATCAGGGTCAAAGCAATAAGAATGGACATTTCAAGAAAAGGAGATTCAACAATGATGGAAAGACGCCAAGACCAAAGACCGTTGTTAAGGAAGGAGAAAGACCACCTATCATATGCTTCAAATGCGAGAGAGGACACATCATCCGAATCGCTGCCATGCCATTCAAAAGCATGTTATAATTGTGGAAGAGAAGGTCACTTAGCTCGATTTTGTCGCCATCAAGACAAATTCAACTAGGATGGAGGCACCAAAGGTCATCCCCAAACAAACCAAAGCCGGTAGTTTAAGAGAGAGCGTTTTTTTCAGCGATGAGGAACCCTGAATAAAATTATCACGGGTAAGTTAATCATAAGCTCTTGCGAAGTCTATACCGTGTTGATAACAGATTCTACCCACTTTTTATTTCACCTAGTTGTGTTCAACGTTTAAATTTGACTCAAGAAGTTAAACTTTGACTTATTGGTGGAAACTTCGTTAGTAGGAGCCTTCGTTATCGCTTACTATTTTTAAATCTTGTTTGATTCAAATAAACATTTTCACGCTACTTCGTCGATCTTATCTTTTTGAAAATATTTGCCTTTGATGTGATTTTAGGAATCAATTGGTTAACTACTCATCATGCTTTTCGTAAGGTTGTTAGTTTTTATATTCATAACCAACTTGTTGTGTGAATTCAAGTAACCAAACTACTAAAGTTAATTATTGTCATATCAAGCCATAAGTAAAGAGCCCCGAACCTTTCGTTGTTGACTTCCTTGTGTGGAATGCACCAAAGCCAGACTTTCTGTAGGTGACATCGTGAATGAAGATGGCAAGTTTATAGGTATCATTGTGAGGTGCTATCTAGGTTAAGGGATAGAAGTCACAGTTGGTATCAATGTGACGTACTATCCAAGTCTTGGATGAGAGTCACAGCTTTGAATGATATTTCTATTATTAATAAATTTCCGGCGATTCTTGAAGACTTCTTAGCCTACTTAGAGCGTGAAATCGAATTTCAGATTGACCCCAGTATAAAACCAATTTCTTAAACCCTCAAATATTTCTTCAACTAAAATGAACAGTTTACATGGTTTATGATGAAAGTCATAATAAAAGCATTGCACTAATGAAAATCATGGGTATACGTGGTATTAGTAAGTGTTGTGATGAGTTATATTGGTTAGTATGTGAAAACATGAAAGTTTTTTAAAAATCACAAGGAGTTAAAAACCAGATTTTGGTGAAAAACGTAACATGAAATTCAATTGACCAAATCTCCTATTATATTTTGAATTTTTGAATGTGGTTAAGTCCTAGAGTTAGATCTATGAGTTACCTAACTAATCCAAGTGGAATCAATGAAAAAGGTGTTGTAGATTTTCGTGTGGACTGATTTTAGCAAAGGAGTTAAAACTTCATAATGTCCAAAAAGTTCACTGCCACGTTTTTTGTAAGGGCTGTTTCGGCCACTAAATTTATGTGAAAAATTCTGGCCTTTTGGGACAGGAAAATATATGTTATAAAGTACCTCCTGTCCAAAAATGAGCTCATTCTCGACTTAAAATGAACAAGTTATGACCATTTCAATATTTAGGTTTTTTTGACGAAAATGCTATAACCGGAGTTCTATAACTCAGATGACCATGAAATTTAAATCTGAGGCTCACATTAACATGTGTAAGGTCCTGCCAAGATTTGGAAATTTTGGAGTTAAACTTGAGGTAGCTAATTTCTTAAGGAATTAATTAGAAATTGATATTTGAAAATAGTAAATGAATTTTAAAAATTCCGAAAAATATATTTTCATTATGGGACTATATTATGCTAAATCCCAGAAAAGAAATATTTTTGGGACTGATTTGGTATTTTCATAAAAATAGTTTAATTACTAACATATGAGTTAAATATGTTATGTGAAGTAACAAAGTTGAAAATAGAATTTTATGGCTAGAGAATCCTATATAGAGTATATGCATATTTTTTTTGAGGATTTGATAATTGGTGATGATATCTTATGAGTATGGCATTTTGAATGATTAAATGCATTATATGGTAAAAGCGTAAACAATTGAGATAAATTGTTTATAAATTTAAGAAGTGATTAAAATATTGTTATAATATTAATGATATTAGATTATGAGATTATTAAGTGATTGATAACATGGGGATATTCTTGGATCCTGGATAAATTATATTATAAATGTTTAATATTTATCCTTTATCTCATTTGATTGATTCTTTATATTATTATCCCCATGCTTATATTATGTTGAAAATCATCTGTGGCCTGTAGTGCATAGATGGACTTGGTATGATTATGATCAGGGATTGTTCGGTATAATCATAACCGTAAATGAATATACGATTATCTTTGGCCATAGTGCATGGATAATTTGTGGTCGTGATACTAATGAATACACGATTATCTTTGGCCGTAATGCATGGATAATTTGTGGTCGTGATACTAATGAATACACGATTATCTTTGGGTACAGAGTGCATGGATAATTTGTGGTCGTGATACTAATGAATACACGATTATCTTTGGTAGTAGTGTATGGATAATTTGTGGTCGTGATACTAATAAATACACGATTATCTTTGGTAGTAGTGCATGGATAATTTGTGGTCGTGATACTTAATGAATACACGATTATCTTTGGTAGTAGTGCATGGATAATTAAATGGTCGTGATACTAATGAATATCCTTGGCACGTAGTGGGGATGATTCGATGATATGGATTAATTATTGAAATGAGTCTCAAATGAAATATTAATTCATGGATGTGGTAAAAGTCATCTTTGGTAGTAGTAGAAAGTAATATGCACACAAGCCAATCATGTTTGATGATAAAGCATATACTTTGTAACAATCTTATTCATTTATTAATAAAAAGTATTAATTTATTAAAGGCTTTTAATTATCTACATGATGTTTTTTTATAATATGTGATAAACCCATAGTTTTAAGCAATGCTTTTAGAATAATGATGATGATCATTCTAATGAGATCTAAATTCTTAAAAAGCTTAAAACTAAAATAGTTCCCAATCATTGATTACTAAATCGGGGATTAGTGAATCCGGATAGATTGGGTACATACGCTGCTTGCTCATTGGATGAGGATGATTGATCTCATGATCATTTGTGTGGAGACACTAAAGCAAGTATGTAGGTGCTTATTAGAGAATAAGTTCAATCGAACGTGGCTCGCTAAGGAATACCTAATGGAGTTTTATTTGTCTCGTCAATAGAATTCTCAGTAGTGATAGTAGTACAAGTAATCCTTGACTCGAGATCATCATAGTATCTTGTGTATGATGAGTTATACTTTGACTTATTCCTTAAGACCCTTAGGGTATATCAAAGGGTATGTTTGGGTATAATAAGTCAGTATATGGAGATAATGTATGATCAATAAAGAATCTACCACTTCTAATAAAAGAAGAGAAATGTCCTATGTGATTCGATAAATGACAACCCAGTAGTCCTCTCGTTAAGGCGTAATGAAATTAGAAAGGAGTTTCTAATTTGCATTATTTGAGTCAGGCATTTAAGGATCGAAATACATATAATTAAATAAAATAAGACTTGACAAAGAATTCCATGTCTTATATTTAATCGGGACATCAGATGGTGGAAGGATTGAATTGTACGTAACTATTTACTCAAAGGTTCTTTAATGATTAATGTTGAAATCTATATTATCCGGAAAGTCGCTGATCGCTAGGGGAGGCTTATCCCTATCAGAGAATAAATATTATTTAAAATAAATTAATTGTTTAATTTATTTATTTAAATAAGATTAGAATTGTTCTAATTGATTTATTCACAACCGGCTTAATACGGAGAACCTAAAGGGTCACACCATAAAAGGAAGAATAATTATTTAAGAAGTTAATGGCATAATCGTAATAATATAGTTATGTATATTTAATTTAATCTATGGTGATAGAATAAATTAAATAGCTTAATATTTATTATTTAATATTTTAGAAATATTAAATATAAATTAATAAGAGGAGTCTTATTAATATTATTACAATTATTATTATTTTAATTTCTAAAAGAGTTTAGGAATTAATTTAATATAAGTATTTCTCATTTATTCCTAATTGATTAGGAAGGAAAATTAGTTAAAGGAGTTTAATTAATTATCCCTAATAAGATTAGGGAGCTTAATTAATTAAAAGAATTTAATTAATTAAATAAAACCCAATTCCTTAATTGTTAAGATGGGTTGCCCACATCTATTAATAAGAGGAGTCTTATTATGGGTGAAGGGGTTTTTTTTGGTTGTTGACTTTTACAACATACGACATAATTCCAATTTGTTGGAGAGTACGCCTTTTTTATATAGAGATAGAAAAAACTAGGGTTGCCAATACCACCCTTCTTCTTCAATTTTCTTCTTCCTCGGTGGATCACCTCTGAGAGGCCAAACATATGGGTGGCTAACGCCGATCAAAGGAAGGAACAAAACCCGGTGGATTCAAGTCGAACGCGAAAAGGATTTGGAGGTGAACTTGTACCGAGGAAGCTCGATCTTCAAGGGTATATGATTTTTATTCTTTATCTTTTTTCGCTTAATTAATAATTGTGCATAAAGGGTGATCCGGGTATATGGTTTGTAAAAATTTTAAACTCGATTTTACACGCTTCCGCTTTATTTTTGCAATTTGATCATGCTCAAGAATATTACAAACCTAATAAAGGGTATCGTGAGCCAAACCTTTATGCTAATTATTAATTATTTTAATTTGATATTATATTGATATGTGTTTAGAATAATTTAATTGGGCATAATTTTATCAGATAAAATTTATAAATAAAAAAATAAAAAAAAAAAAAAAAATATTTTTTTTTTTTTACCAAATTCGGTTTTTTCACGTGAGGAATCAAGAAAAATCCGCAATCAAAGTTGTTAATTTGTGCACGGAAATCAATGAAATTAAACAATAATCAAAAAAAAAAAAAAAAAAAAAAAAACTTTACATTTCAATGGATTCTTATTTTTAACATATCGATTATATTATATATATATATATTATGTATATTCTAATCTAAGTCATAATAATATAGCATTGGCATGTTATAAAAATCGAATTGTATTTGGTCACGTATATATCACACACAAATAATGGATATATATATTTTTTTATATATATATATATATATATATATATATATATATATATATATATATATATATATATATATATATATATATATATATATATATATATATATATTCTTAATTATTTTTATAATTAAAATAAAATGTTTATTTTAATTTTAAAATAAAAGGTTTATTTTAATTTTAAAATAAAAAAATTTATTTATTTTAATTTTAAAATTAAATTTCATGCTAACTAATTAGAGTTGGAATTGGATTCCATGATAACTAATTGGAGTTGAAATTGATCTTTCCTTTAAATAAAGGAGTTTATTTAGATATGAAATAAGATTTCATATTATTCAAAATAAAAGAGTTTATTTGTGAATAGAAAAGAAAATCCATGTTTCCTTAAATAAAGGAGTTTATTTAGATATGAAATAAGATTTCATATTATTCAAAATAAAGGAGTTTATTTGTGAATAGGAAAGAGAATTTCCATTGTTTCCTTTAATAAAAGAATTTTTTTTTTTTACATGGAATTGATTCCATAATTAATTAAAATAAAAGATTTTATTTTGATTAAAATTTTTGATTAAAATAAAAGAGTTTATTTAAGATATGAAATAAGATTTCATATTACCCAAAATAAAGGAGTTTATTTTGACTTGGAATTGATTCCATAATTAATTAAAATAAAGGAGTTTATTTTGATTAAAGATTTTGATTAAAATAAAATAGTTTTATTTTATTCAAAATTAGATAAATTAAAATAAAATAGTTTTATTTTGATTTAAATTTGGATTAAAATAAAGGAGTTTATTTTGATTCAAAAATAGATTTTATACTAACTAAATTTGCCCATTAAATGATATCAATATATATATTAAATGTTTATTATTCATAAGATGAATGTTATTTATCGATGCATATGATGATGTGTATGATAATAAATGGGATTGATTATGGACTATCGACCAATGCGATTGGATTTTATTTTAGTTGGATGCATGAATGTATGGGTTTTATTAAATGGGGTCTCACAGACTGCCTTCTCTAATTTTTCTTAATGTAAATTCTATCTCCTCCTATGTACTTCCCTCGATCACGATCAAGGTTTCTATTTATTTTAAATAGTTTTGTAATAGGAATAGTTAGAATTAATTTTGAAGAATTAGAGATCAAGGAGCAAGGAGCGCTTGAAGACCCGCTTTGTAATGGAGCCCTAAGTTTAAATGTAATAGTTATATTTAAATATTATTTCTCGCACCCCTTGGGGAGTTCACCTTTTGGTTCACTTGGTGGCTCTAGTGAACCAAACTAGAATAAAAGTCCATAATCAATCCGTAGAATATAGTATTCTATATGTGCATGCTTATACTATATATATATATATATTATGCAAACATGCTTCGTGATGTTCATTAATATGACGCGTATTTTATATATATATATATAAATGCCGCTAAAAACAAGATGAGACAAATTAATAACAAACCCCTCAATTTTTATATTAAGTCCTAAGCGCTCAAAGATATTTGGAATATCGAACGTCAGCTTTCTAGCATGATAAAATTAATAGAGTATTAAATATTTAATATGAGTTTGTTGTGTCACCACAAGGCAAGTATTTAAGTATTTAAGATGTTAATTTATCACATTTGATGCTTATAAAGAAAATTGAACAATATTGTTTTGTCAGGTCACCACAAGGATGATATTTTTCTTTTTTTGAATATATGGAGTGCTAGGTCGGACTTAACTTGATAATTTTGATTCTTGATGTGCCACCACTGATCAAAATAATCTAAGAGGCAAAAGAAAAGGAGTTGCATAGTTGATGTAATTGACAAAAGTTGTCTACCTATTTATTTATATATAGTTTGTCAGTCACCACAAGGCTATATACATTTGAAATGGGATCCTTATTCTCACTAAAGAAATCTTTAATTAGATTTTGCCGAACTATATAAGTGAGGGTAATATAGTTTGAAGAAAAATAAAGGGAGATACCAATTTAAAACAAGACCTAATTTATTTTGGTAATTAATAAAAGAATGTATGTTAAAATGTTGTTAATTACAAATTCATTTACGTAATTTTACAATGTCTAAATTACTATCATCACAATGAAGCATATTAGATGCTAAATTAATCGCATCAATTAAACTGATTGGTTAAGGAATTTGAGAATAGTTCTCATAGTTGAAAAGCTATCTTATGTCCTTAATACGCCTATCCTCGCAATGGTTGCGCATAATGCCTCCGAGGAAGAGATTGCTACTTTTAGAAAGTGGCAAGATGATGCACAATTGGCTCAATGCATCATGCTCAGATCCACGAGTAACGAGCTTCAAATACAAGATGAAACTATGGATGCTTCTACTATATTCCCGCACATCAAGTAGTTGATGGTGAGGAAAGTAGGACCGATAGATATCGACATCTAAGGAGCTCTTCCGATCTAGAATGGCCGATGACACTACTATAAAGATGATAAAAGTCCTTAACATTATCAATTTGATTGATCAATTAGACAACGAAGTTTTGTCATGGATGGAGAGTTGAGCCAAGATTTGATCTTGCACTCACTCCCTAACTCCTTTCACAATTGTTGTGAATTTTTCATATGAACAAGCTAGATATCGCCTTCACGATTTGCTTAACATATTGAAAAATGTCGAGAGTCACTTTCCAACCAAGAAAGATCAAGTCTTACCGGTAGGGGCCAAAGGATCTTCCTAAAAGAAGAACGATTCAAAGAAGGTAAATAGAAAGGCAAAACAAAGGATAATAAGAACAAAAAACCGATACGGATAGCAAAGGAGTTTGCTTCCACCGCAATAAGCCCGACACCGGAAAGAAATCATGAGAAGCATCTTGCAGAGGCTAACCAAAGAAGCTTAGTGAAGTTTCTACATAATACGCTTTTGTTCATGATTGAAATAAATTTTTCTTTAAGTCAAGGTTCTACTTGGGTATTGATACCGACTTTGGTTATCATAAATATAGATTTATGAAGGACCAAGGTAAGTAGAAAGTTAAACAAAGATAAGTAATCCTATGTGAGGAAAATGAAGCAAAGGTTGTTATATTAGCCATAGAAACTTATAGTTTAGCAATGCCTACGCGCAAATCTATTAAGTCAATAAGTTGTTATTAGATTCCAGCTTCTTGTTAAAAATATTATTTCCATTTTATTGTTGGACAATGAAATCTTTGGTATTATAATTAAGAACAATTGTTGTTCTATTTATAATAATAATGTTTTGTATAGAACCGAATATTACTTAATGGATTTTGTATACTTGACTTACGTGAAAAATTATTTTGCAAATCGAACAAACTAGTATAAGAAAAGGAGATGATCATTCAAAGAGTTGAATGTGTGTATTTGCTAAATACAAGTGTGAATTATTCAAAGGTTCAAAGAATTCGTAAGTGAAACAAATTGGCAAAGTATTAAGATTCTTTGATTAGATCAAGGAATAAATACTTGTGCAATAAGTTTCTAGATCATCTCAAATGGTTTTCTCATAATGGACACCTCCTCGATACGCATAATTGATTGATGTATCCGAAAGGAAAAATCGCACCTTGTTGGACATGGTGCGGTCCATAAATGATTTTACCGACATTCCAAAGATCCTTCTGGGATCATGTCCTAGAAATGGTCGCATATCTACGAAAAAGGTAACCTCAAAATCCAACCCCAAGACTCCATAAAAGTTATGGATGTGGAGGATTCCTAATCTTAAGTATGTTAAGATAAGGGGTTGTCCAACTTATGTGAAAAGGTTTCAAAGGATAAGCTTGGGACAAGATTTGACAAGTGTCGATTTGTGGGACATCCTAAAGTAAGTTTAGGGTATATGTTCTATAATCCTACTTAGCAAAAGGTGTTTGTTATGAAACACGCCTTTCTAAGATAAAGGTGTTTATCATTAAAAGGGGCTAGTGGGAGGATAATAGATCTTGAAAAGTTCAAGAACCACAAAACACTATAAGTCAAATAAGAGGAACCAGAGATAAACCTATTATACCACAAATCAATCATAAATCGAATAGTACCAAAGATACCTAGAGGTATGGATTCATCATGGATGATGATGATGAGGTACGATCATAGAAGATGATGATCCAGCTTACATACGATGAGGTAAGTGTTGTAGACACTCGTGAGAAATGGATCAAGCAAGTTTCTCAAATATGAAACATTCGTTTTGATGAGGCAATCAAAAGAGTTTGATTTTATCAAAATAAGAATGAACCTAGTGTGTACAAAAGGGTCAAATGGGAGCATCGTGACATTCCTAGTATTATATGTTGATATACTACTTGATAAGGAATGACATACCAATGCTACAATCAAGAAAGATAAAGTTGTTCAAACATTCCTCCATGAATGATTTGGAAGAGTATCTTAATTGGGGATATAAATCTATATAGATAGATTTAAGAGGATGCTCGACTTAACCCAAGGAACGATATTCATTTGATGCTAAAGTCGCTTAGCATGGCAAACTCCAAGAGATGTCTCATGTCGATGAGCTATGGAGTGTATCTCTTTAATAGTCCCCACAGACTCTTGAAAAGAGAGGTCGCATGAAAGTGACAATCATGTATGCAATGAAATGTACGAGACCCGATGTCGATCACCATATTATGGAGAAGTTCACTATGAGTCGCTGAAAACATCTTAAAGTGCTTAACCCAAGACTAAGGATGTGATCATATTCATGGTGGGTCTAAATTAAAACTAGAGGGCTTAATGCACTCAAGTTTTTCGCATGCACTAAGATGACGTAAAAAATCCACTTTAAGGTAAAGCGTTATCTCGAAATAAGCAAAAGCAGTTGAATTGAAAGGTTCCAAACAAAAAAGAGTTGTCGGTTTAGTGATAAAGACAAAGTATATAGCTATAAATGAAGCCGCAAGTTGATTGTTTGATTAAAAGTTCATTACGTAACTAGAAATAGTTCCTAAGTCTCATCTTGGATCTAAACATGTGTCAGGCACTTTCATTTGATTATTAGAATCATCGAAAGATGGGAAATCACTATAGAGATAGTGGACTCTCAAGAACAACATTACATATCCATTAACTAAAGCTTATCCAACAAAGCAGGATAATCGCCACTTGAGAGAAGAAGAGTATAAGATACCACATGGCGATCGGGTTTTAGTGCAAGTGGGAGATTGAAAGTAATATGCACACAAGCCAATCATGTTTGATGATAAAGCATATACTTTGTAACAATCTTATTCATTTATTAATAAAAAGTATTAATTTATTAAAGGCTTTTAATTATCTACATGATGTCGCTTTTATAATATGTGATAAACCCATAGTTTTAAGCAATGCTTTAGAATAATGATGATGATCATTCTAATGAGATCTAAATTCTTAGAAAGCTTAAAACTAAAATAGTTCCCAATCATTGATTACTAAATTGGGGATTAGTGAATCCGATAGATTGGTACATACGCTTGCTTTGCTCATCGATGAGGATGATTGATCTCACGATCATTTGTGTGGAGACACTAAAGCAAGTATGTAGGTGCTTATTAGAGAATAAGTTCATCGAACGTGGCTCGCTAAGGAATACCTAATGGAGTTTTATTTGCCTCGTCAATAGGAATTCTCAGAGTGATAGTAGTACAAGTAATCCTTGACTTGAGATCATCATAGTATCTCGTGTATGATGAGTTATACTTTGACTTATTCCTTAAGACCCTTAGGGTATATCAAAGGGTATGCTTGGGTATAATAAGTCAGATACGGAGATAATGTATGATCAATAAAGAATCTACCACTTCTAATAAAAGAAGAGAATGTCCTATGTGATTCGATAAATGACAACCCAAAGAGTCCCTCGGTTAAGGCGTAATGAAATTAGAAAGGAGTTTCTAATTTGCATTATTTGAGTCAGCATTTAAGGATCGAAATACATATAATTAAATAAAATAAGACTTGACAAGAATTCCATGTCTTATATTTAATTGGGACATCAGATGGTGGAAGGATTGAATTGTACTTAGAATTCATTTACTCAAAGGTTCTTTAATGATTAATGTTGAAATCTATATTATCCGGAAAGTCGCTGATCGCTAGGAGGCTTATCCCTTATCAGAGAATAAATATTTTTTTAAATAAATTAATTGTTTAATTTATTTATTTAAATAAGATTAGAATTGTTCTAATTGATTTATTCACAACCTATTTAATATGGAGAACCTAAAGGGTCACACCATAAAAGGAAGAATAATTATTTAAGAAGTTAATGGCATAATCGTAATAATATAAGTTATGTATATTTAATTTAATCTATGGTGATAGAATAAATTAAATAGCTTAATATTTATTATTTAATATTTTAGAAATATTAAATATAAATTAATAAGAGGAGTCTTATTAATATTATTACAATTATTATTATTTTAATTTCTAAAAGAGTTTAGGAATTAATTTAATATAAGTATTTCATTTATTCCTAATTGATTTAGAAGGAAAATTAGTTAAAGGAGTTTAATTAATTATCCCTAATAAGATTAGGGAGCTTAATTAATTAAAAGAATTTAATTAATTAAATAAAACCCAATTCTTTAATTGTTAAGGTGGGTTGCCCACATCTATTAATAAGAGGAGTCTTATTATGGGTGAAGGGTTTTTTTTTGGTTGTTGACTTTTACAACGACATAATTCCAATTTGTTGGAGAGTACGCCTTTTTTCTATAGATAGAAAAAACCTAGGTTTGAGCCAATACCCCTCTTCTTGAATTTTCTTCTTCCTCGGTGGATCACCCTGAGAGGCCAAACATATGGGTGGCTAACGCTGATCAAAGGAAGGAACCAAACCCCATGGATTCAAGTTGAACGCGAAAAGGATTTGGAGGTGAACTTGTACCGAGGAAGCTCGATCTTCAAGGGTATGATTTTATTCTTTATCTTTTCGCTTAATTAATAATTGTGCATAAAGGGTGATCCGGTATATGGTTTGTAAAAATTTTAAACTCGATTTTACACGCTTCGCTTAATTTTGCAATTTGATTGCGTTTCAAGAATATTACAAACCTAAGTGCATGGATAATTCGTGGTCGTGATACTTATTAAGTCGCTGCCTCAAAGATTATTGGTTTTACATTTGTATCTTTGGCTTGTAGAAGGCAAAGATGAATTGTTAATGAATATCTTTGGCGGATTAGAAGATGAATTTAATATTTTAACGATAAAGGTATTCAAGGTATCCTCACCTCTTTATCATATCAGTATCGCATTCTAATTTCGAGGGCTAAATTTCATAAGAAGGGAGGTTGTAAGACCCTCATTTTATAAATAAAGATGAATTTTTTATAAATATTATTTTTGAATATTATGGAATAAATTTGATATAATGTTATAGTTGTGGGTAATATTTATAAATTTTGCAAAGTAAGCAAGTTGTTATAAAATATTCGTTTGGTGGGGAATATTCTTTTTTGTCGGGAATATTCAGATGCGACGGCTCAATCATTAGTGGACCCCACAACGGAAGTATTGTTGTAGTTAGAAACGACAAAATTATTTTTCTATAAAATAACGTAACAACCCCAAAATAGGTCCATTCCATCCAACCCATTCTCGAAGTCGCCAAATATATGGTAATGAAAAACAACTACAACTTTATTACAACAATTGTCGTGCAAAATACAACAACACATATGCCGTGTGAGTTTGGATACAAATATATACCAACAGAAGACGTCACAATGACACCTTACATAAAGGTATAGTCAAAAACTGCTTTTAGAAATTAGAATCTTTGGGAAGTGCTCAAGAGAAACCTTCGTATATGGGAGGCCATGCTTTTAGGTTATGGTAGATATCATATGGCCACGTAATTATCCTTGGTTGACCTAATAGACCCCAAAGAAAAAACGAGAAGATTACTATCGTATTCTTCCCAATGGCGAGTCTTCTCTTGACATATCATTATCTCCACTGCCTCTAATTGGGTATTATACTCCAAACAAACACCAAGATTATATAAGTAGTGCTTGTAAATATACTCAAAGCAAGTGGATGAGCACAACCATGTCTTATGATAACACGAAGTTTGTATGTCAATAGACATCTTGTATGATAGTGACAAAACACCCTTCCAAAGTTGGGTTCGCCTCACCCTATTTAATTCACCAAAATAACTATTAAATGATGTATAAAATACAACACACTAAAGCCCTCAATAAAATTATTTTCATACTCTTTAGGGAGAACCTCAACAACTATAGACCACCGCTCTATTCCCTTGTTATCCCCGGGCCAACCTAGCTACACTTTTATTACCCGAAAGGAATTGTGAAACAAAAGGGTGAGCACAACTAGCTCAAGAAAGAATATTATGACTAAAGATAAATAAATTATCAATAGTCTTCATCAAGAATGAATCGTAGATTTAGAACATATGGTAGATGATAAAACTTTTCAACCATAGTTGCAATGAACGAGCAATCCATTAAAAGAGTCAAATAGACTATAAAGTCTATTGTCTTCTCCACGTTAAAAGTCCACCAACAATATTTTATCCTCAGTAACATCAATCAACAGCCTTTCCACAATCATATGAATAACTCATAATCATAATTGAGATTCTAAATTCTCTTCTCATCCGGGACGAAGATAATTTTCATCACCGCCTTTACCCAAACATCAAATATCATGGTTATACCAAATCACAGCCTCCTGCTCATAATCATACTAATAAATTCATCTTTGTACCACGGGCCAAAGATATTCATCAACAGCTCATCTTTACACTACAAAAGCAAAGATATTCAACAACAGTCATCTTTGCATTACGAGCCAAAGATATTCATCAATAATTCATCTTTGCACTACAAAGCAAAGATATTCAACAACAGTCATCTTTGCATTACGAGCAAAAGATATTCATCAATAATTCATCTTTGCACTACAAAGCAAAGATATTCAACAATAGGTCATCTTTGCATTACGAGCAAAAGATATTCATCAATAATTCATCTTTGCACTACAGGCTAAGATATTCATCAACAAGTCATCTTTGCATTACGAGCCAAAGATATTCATCAATAATTCATCTTTGCACTACAGGCTAAAGATATTCAACAACAGGTCATCTTTGCATTACGAGCCAAAGATATTCATCAATAATTCATCTTTGCACTACAGGCTAAAGATATTCATATATCAAAGAAATACATAATCATTTCAGAAGTTATATAATCAAAACATGGTTTTAATTTCAAGAGTAAGATTCATAAATCAACGATAATTTGGTCGAGAAGAAACCAATTTGTTGTGAATAGTACTTCGATTCGCACATAGTCCCGTATAATAATCGCGCATAAGAACCTCGACACGAAAAGATAAAGTTTCATAATAAAATTCATATCCATATTTATAACACCTTAATCCAAATGTTATAAATCACTTAAAATCTCATAATCTAATATTATTAATATTATAATAATATTTTAATCATTTCTCAAACTTATAAACAATTTAATTAAATTGTTTACACTTTACTAATTAATGCATTTAATCATCATAAAATGCCAAACTCATAAAATTTCATCACCAATAACTAAAACCCTCATCAAAAATTTGCATATATACCTCATATATGATTCTCAAACCATAAAATCATATTTTCTAATTTTCTTACTTCACATAACATATTTAATTCATTTGCTCATAACTAGAACATTTTCATGAAAAATACCAAATCAGCTTCTAAAAATATTTCTTTTCGGGATTTAGCATAAAATAGTCCCATATTGAACATATATTTTTCTAAATTTTAAAAATTCATTTACTATTTTTCATATGGCCAAAACCAATTTAATATTTAAACATTTATCATAAATTGTACTTTTATCCAAAAATTCGAAATTCACAGAGTACACCGATATTATATAGATGTACTCTCAATAAAATTTCATCAATTTTGGAGTTAACCGCAAGGAGTTATAAATAGTTACTTTTAAAATAGTATTTTCTCATAAAATTCATAACTCCTAATCTATACATCCAAAATACCTCAAAATAATCATAGTGGTGTAAAATTCAAGAATGATCAAAACATGGATACAATCAAAGCTAGTATCCGTATTAGATATTTTAGACTTTAAAGAAAAAAATTTCATTTTTGGTGAATAGTCTTTATTCGTGAATAGTCTCAGATATCGTGAATAAAGGCCGTATCGTGAATAAGTAACTCTACACCAAAAGATAGAAATTCCACAAAAAAACATCTTCACGCTTCATGAATAGTACTTTCAGAATAGTAACTCGTGAATAAGAACTCATAAATAAGAACTCGTGAATAAGAACTCGTGAATAGTAACCCCGATACATGAAAAAGTTCCAATTTTGATAAAAACTTCAAATCAATATTTCAAAGATAATGATATCAAGAAATAATATCATTACTTAAAAAAAATAATATCCCTTACTATCCCTTACCTCAAAAGAAAGCAAAGACTTCCGATAGATATCTGATATGACGTCAAGGAAACTTGCAGACCGATGAATATCAACTCACCAAGTATCTAAATACTCACAAATTACACTCAATAATCTAGAGAGAAAGAGAGAAAGCTTATGTTACGGTGTGATTTTCAATTCTAACTTAAATTTCTATTTATAGGAAAATGTTAAAGACGTCAAGAAGACTTGACCGCCACCACGATGGCTTTACCTCGCTACTATTCCACCCACCAAAAATCAGCCATCTTCCCCAACAACCAAGAGTGGGGTCCACTCAATTCTAGAATTTTCCACCAAAACCTAATTTCCTAATCAGCCACTTCTTAAAATTCATAACAAATCATACGTTCTTTTTAACGGTTCAAAATTTGTGGACATATACTCAACTTATATATGTATAACATATCCAAAATTACAACGATCCAACGGTCGGATCAAAATTTATAACTCACGCAATATAGTCAAGAACACCGATTTTTTCGGACTATTAGTCCTTCTGACCAGCTTTCATTCAAAATTTCACCACGAAATATCTACAAAGAATTTTTGGGTGATTAAAATTTCTACAGCTTAGCTTACTTCTAGGGCTTTCTTTTGATATATGGCTCATCTCTTAACTCATTATACACAAAGAGTTATGGATTTTACAAAATCAAGTAATAAACTAATTTTTCCTAAAAATCCCATATTTTGTTCTCCATTTCGACAAATACCGATAAAACACCTCATCATTAATTCCTTCACTTATAAATACATAAATAAATCCATCATTTATATCCACATCAAATAAATATTTTCTTATCATATAAATCATTAACTAATTATTCACAAATAATATTACGTAATCACAATAATGACAACCAGCAGCTCCTCAGGAAAGAGGGGGCTTTCCAATAAGAATTTCTTCTTCATCAAGCGCATTTATTAGTGACCAAACCTCTCCTTAGATGTAACTTTCTAGACATTGCCAATAGTGCTATCTAATAATATTATTCAAATAATATGAATTATTGATCCGATAATGAGAAATATTGTCATGCGATAATTATCAAACAACAATAATATAAAATATCAACGCAGAGAATTATTGAATCAATAAAATAAAATATTGAATAAAGAATTACTTTAAAAATTATTGAGTAGTGCCTTCTTATGTAAGGATCAATAATTCAAAAATCGTGTAAAACAGGTGTCTTTCTTGCAAACACGCATATTATCGTATTTTAACCATCGGGTATTCCAACAAAGATGTTAATTAGAACGATTACGCCAATTATTTATAAAAACTTAATTTTGTCGCTTTTCTTCATCCGACGCTTATTACATTATGGGGGCCCATAAATGGTCATACTGTTTAGCATTTAATATTCCCCGTATGTAAAGAATATTCCACGACCAAACGAATATTCTCCTACAATAATGAATATTTTATAACCACTTTGCGTATTTTGAAAAAAAAAAAAAAAATCATATATCACCCTTAACTTTAACCTTTTATCAATTTAACCATTTACTAAATAGAAAAATTGAATACTTTTATTTCATAAAATTCGGGTCTTACATAACTCAGAAAAGTGTTATTACTGGTAAAATCGTTGAACTACCCGGTGGTAAAAATACGATACGCTGGCGTCGTTGTAAGAAGACACAAAGATTGATTATTGATGCTTATGTGAGAAGTCACTTAGCTATACTCAATTATTACTACGATAATTCTTTGCATCATATCTCTTATATTATTGATTCAATTATTGTCACAATATCATCTCAGATAATATGTTATATTATTAATTGAGACGAATGAGTTATAAATGATTAATAATTGTTGAAAGATTAAAAATGTGTTGATTAAAAAGAAAATGATTTGTGGTAATATTTATTCAATCCTTGATGTATATAAAGAGTCTTATTATGGAGCGTTTGTGGTAAGTTTGATTATTTTATGGGGGCCCATATGTCATCATCTAAGAGTCTCTTCACAATAGTAATTTCCTTTGTGAATAGTAATTACCTTCAATCAATTGTATTTACCTTCAAATCAATAGTAATAACCTTCTTCAATAGTAATTACCTTCGTCATAATATTTACCTTCGTCGATAGTAATTACCTTTGTGAATAGTAATTACCTTTTTAATAAGTAATTACCTTCGTCAATAGTAATTACCTTTGTGAATAGTAATTACCTTCTTCATAGTAATTACCTTCGTCGAATAATAATTACCTTCGTCGATAGTAATTACCCCTTCGCAAATAGTTGTTGTCCCTTCAATATTACCAAGAGTTAACTCGCCTCTTGATTGTTCCAGGGTTAATTACCCTTCATGAATAGTAGTTGTCTCTTCATATTACGAAGAGTCATTTTGACCCTTCGTTAAGACCAAGAGCCACCCCCGCTTTTTCTATAAATAAAAAGCTCATTCCTTCATTATTTTTTACTTAATTCATTGAAACTCTAGAGAGAAAACTATAGAGAGAAAGAAGAAAAGTATTTCGCTACTTCACTTTTTTCAATATTCATTTCTTCTAAGGTAAGGATATTATTTGTTGTACTGTAAGTAAAGTGTTATTCTTTCTTATTCATGAAGAGAATTTATGTTATTCCATTCTTTATTATTCATTGGAATAACTCAGATACATGCTGACATACCCTATACTTGGTGAAATCCTCTCATTATTCCATTTTTATTATTCTATTGGAATAATCAGATACGCTGCAGACATACCCTATACATAATCAGATCGTGGTTTACCCTATACTTGGTGACATCCTCATGCTGTGTATTTTACACCCCACTGGTTCCGCCTCTTTATTATTATTCTGTTGGAACATCCTATCATGTGTTTTACGGACTGGTTCCGCCTTTTATCATTCTGTTGG
Organism: Panax quinquefolius; assembly: GCA_020205615.1. Classification (NCBI taxonomy): domain Eukaryota; kingdom Viridiplantae; phylum Streptophyta; class Magnoliopsida; order Apiales; family Araliaceae; genus Panax; species Panax quinquefolius. Next base: position 110,159,062 of record CM035170.1, on the reverse strand, counting down.
AATATCCTATCGTGTGTTTTACACCGGATCCGTTCCATCTTTATTATTCTGTTGGAACATCCTGCGAAGTGTGAATTTCACCGACACGGTTCTCATTATTATTATTACATTGAATAACTTTATCTATCTTGAAGCCGTATGTACGGTGATTTCATTTGTTATTCCATTCTTTATTATACCCAAATTGGTTAAAACTTTGACTTCTATACTCCATGAAATTAGTAGAATATTCTTGATATTTGCGTTTCATCCAAAGATCTTTTCATGGAAATATTCTTCCGATCATTCTTGAATTTTACTCTACAAAGCGATGATCATTGTTGACAATTTGGGCGTTATTAGTTCTTTAATAAATTAATTCGTGAACTTGTTTTATTGAATTATTATGTCATTGTCATCATCCCCATATTATATTATGTTATCTTTGGGTCGATACGCGTAGATGAATTTAGTATGATTATGACCAGGGATCATTCGGTATAATCATGGCTTGTTATAAATGATGTGATAAAAGTCCTCAGTGGCTTGTAATGCAGTGATGGATAGTTTTTGGTATGATTATGACCAGGGGTGATTCTAAGATAGTCATGACCATTGATAATTTGATAAAATCCTTGACCATGGTATAGGGATGATTAGATATTGTGGTTTATTCATTAAACTGAGTCTTAGTGATAAAAATTTATGAAAACCTTTTAAAACCTAAAAGATAGTAGACTTTATTTTCTACTTGACTCTTCTAATGGATTGCATATTCACCTGCAGCTTAAACCGGTTGTCTATTGTATTTTATCGCTTTAACATTGTTGAAGACTATTGATAATTTATTCTCGCATTATCTTAGTTATAATATTTCTTCTTTGGCTAGTTTGAAATTCACCCTTTCTTTCACCGTTTCTTCTCTTGAAAATGAGAATATAAATTTGGGGCGTGTCGGGGAACCAGAGTAATGGTCCGGAGGATTGCATTAGTAGTCCTCACTATTCGCGTTAAATAATGTGACAATAAATGTAATGAGGACTCCTTGAGTATGGATATTGTCTAAATGACAATATTCCTATTAGAACTCTCAGTTTATGTATTGTCGTATGTTACACGACAGATGTATAATTAAGTTTGTATTCTTTAATATGTGTGCATTAACTTTAAACGACAATCTTTTAAGAATATAGAGAGTACTATACAATTATTTTCTTAATATTTATGCATGACTTATATTAAAGGACAAATGGATTAATTAAATTTACCATCAGAATTCTATTATAATGTCATTATTATTAAATTAAGCACTTAATAAAAAAAAAGTATATAAAAATAAAAGAAGTATATATCTAAATTTTGTAAGTAATTTTTTTATATATATAAAATGGAGGACAGGTGGAGTATGATTAAAGTTACAAGATTTGGTACAACAATTCTATTAAAATATTTCACTTAATTCTTTGTATTTATTTGAGTGGGTTTGGCAACTGAAATAAGTCCCCGCCCAAACCTTTCCAAATTCGAGAGAAAAGATAACCGAAAAATTGAAGTGGGCGGTAGAAGGTAGTGCTAGACGACGGTCCCACAGAAACCCATCTATACAGCAAAGGCGCGAATTTGGTACCGTCAAGGAACTAGATCCTCAAACTTTCATAGTTATCTCTCTTCCAGTTTCCAAACCTTCTTACCAGGTTTGATTTTATATATTTTGTTGAATCGCACAAACCCTAATCTGTTATTTTTTATCCTCCCCTTATGTTATGCGTATCTGATTTAATTTTATTGACGTCGCGAATTTTGGTTTTTCTTGTTGGATCCAAAATAATATGTATCAATTCCTTACTAATATTCAGATTTACAGGTACTCGAAGAACATGACATATGCCTTCTATTTCATTAGTTTCTAAGTCCCTGTGAGTTTTCTTTTGATTGATACTTTATCAATTTGATTTGCGCATTTTAGTGTTTCAATTTGTAGTTTACAAGGTTTAAGCTTAATGCCCCAATAATTGACAATTTCCTTATAAATACTCAAACTTGTATCGGTATCTTCAGCAACTGTGTTTGTGTTATCAGGTTTAAAAAACTGAGGAATTGTGAATCGTTTTGGTAATAGCAAAGAGCACTGTAGTTGTATTTAAACTGACAAATTGAAGCAATCAATTTCCCTTTTTTTTTTCCTTCCAAATTTATATTATTGTAGGAAAGAAGTCACCGCTTTAAACAATTATAGTTGTGTTTCATAATATTTTTCTCAGTAAATTATTGTGTAATTTTTAGTTTATCTGAGGAAAATAAAATTAGAAAAATGGAAAATATACATGTTCCCCTCCATCTGTAGTGAGTCCCACCTCAATTTCCATAATGTCTCAAATCAATTGCTTATTTTGCTTTACTTTCATGATATTTAAAAACTTTTAATCTTGGCTTCTGTTTATAAAATTCAGTATCTTCTACAATGGTTTGACTTTGTATTGAGGAGTACTTTTGAAATTCCATGTTTATACTGCAACATATAATTTTATTTGGAATTTGTCGGTGCGTATATATTAATGAAGTTTACTTTTTTTGATAACCAATCTTATTTCTTCTTCTGTTCCTCCAGTAACTTTGGCAGAATAGTAGCTCAGTTATCATTGAGGTTTCATTTGAATTCAAAATTCCCATTGAAGTGCTCTTTGAGGCAAATTCACATGGAAAATAAACAGAACTGCAGCTCGAGAGGTGCATTGATTGTTCTAGAAGGTTTGGATCGCAGCGGGAAGACTTCACAATCTACCAGACTACTCAAGTATTGATGGACTAGGGTATCCAGCTGAATCATTCCGGTTTCCTGATAGAAATACTGGTGTTGGGCAGATGATTTCGTCGTATCTGACCAATAAGTCACAGCTGGATGATCATGCAATCCATCTACTCTTTAGTGCAAACCGCTGGGAGAAGAGGTATGTTTTGTTATTGTATTGCATCATGATTTGTTCGAACTGCATACAGAGACCATAGTTCAGTGTAACATGCAATTTTTATTTTTATAGACCAGCAGTTGGTTAGTTTAGTTATATGTGTTCTAAATAATCTGTATTAAGATTCATGGGTGTTAAGATAACATGCGGTTCATACTTCTAGCCTGCTTATGAAACTATTGGAACTGAATGCAGGATAATTAGTGCTTTGTAAAGAGTGGCTTTTGTATCTCCCTCGTGGCCTCGTTTACATATTATTTTCTTGCAGAAGACGGCCAGTATTCTGAGATGACAGATCATTTGATTAATTGACTTTTACTGTAGTAAAATAACTTTATAATATCATTTGTATAGTCTCCATTTATAGCTTAGTTTTGCATTTGACTTCTACATCATTTCAGACTTCTGGCATTTTGGCTGCTAATTAGGTTGGCCTGAAAATAATGATATCTATCAGGTGCAGATAAATTCATTTTATTTGTTTAACCATATCTTTCACTAAGTGAGGTGCAATTGTAAAATGTGAAACCTAATATTTACTGCCATTTTCAATCTAAATCAAGTGTACAGAGGTCTCATAATTGATAATTACATTAGTTTGGACTAGTTATCTATATTGACTTGTGAACCTGCTTAAGTGGGGGATTCTCTGTGTCAAAGTGTCAATTACAAGTACCATTCATGTGCCCTGTCACTGAACTTGTGTTTTTTAAGTTCAAATATTCAGTCCTGCAACTGCACAGGTTCCTTGTCTATAATTATTATTATTATTTTTAATTAATTTCCACTTTTGTTGTTGTTGTTGTTGCCAAACAACTATTCATTTAGGTGAGGTTTGAGTCTCAAATCAGGTCCCTTTACATACTCTTTCCTCCCCCCTCCAGGGAGCTTAATATGTCAAAATTTTAGGCTGGATCTGTCTGCTATTTGTTAATTTTGTTTAATAATTTTGGTTTGATGTGTTTGATGCTTACCAAATCCTTTCAAAAGATTGGCAGCAAATTTTGTTCTGCTGGATAGTTCATTACAAAGTGCTAATGAACTGCTGAATGTCTAAAGATCGAAGAATGAAGGACCAAAACCAACATGAAATCACTAAAGGCCATATTTCTGGAGTGACTTTGGTTTATGTAGGCACCTGAGCCTAGCCCAATCTTGAGCACATTTAGCCTATAATCAAATTATGCTGTAGATGAATTTATTATTTGTACTTCTATCACTGCCATGAATTAGTTTCTTTTTGGGGATCAGTCGTTAATTAGTATTGAAGTTGAAGTGTATCAATTCACTTAAGCTCTAGGTTGTGGTGGTAAGATATTTACTTTATCCTGTACATTTGTTTGCAGATCATTTATGGAAACTAAGTTGCAGAGTGGAATAACTCTCATTGTTGATCGCTATTCTTTTTCTGGGGTGGCATTCTCATCAGCCAAAGGACTTGACATTGAATGGTGTAAGGTGAAGACCTTGTATTTTGTAAAATTGTGTTGCATTTCTCTTAGTTTTTAAATATTGATGTCTTTTTGTGCAGGCTCCAGACATGGGGTTGCTGGCTCCTGATTTGGTACTATACCTTGACATATCGCCTGAGGTAATCTTTTATTACTGTAAAATTGTTGTTTAACCTGGAAGAATGTTTCATGAAATTTGAGATATTCGGTAGTTTCTCTATTTCACCCAACAGGTAGTTCATTTTTATGTGGAAATTATGACTGCACTTAAATTGAACCTTTTTAGGGAACATTATATAATTTATTGTAAAATGGGTTTTGCTTAGTTATGCTCCTTCTTGGCATTGGGAAACATGAGACAGAATATTTTGGCCTGGGATTTGCAGGAGACTCTGCTGCAAGAGTAGACTAATTGTGGGGATTCTGATCTTTAAGTTGATTAATCAAATATTTTTCTTGGTTTGCTCATTGTCACCAATAGATTGAGCCTTTAACGAGTCTAATTATATAGGCTAAGTAACATGTCCTTGGCTTATGATGAGGCAGTTGGCAACACTAAATACGGCTCTTTAGTGTTGTTTGAACTTTGATGTACTATTATTTAGTTTGCTCTTTTGTTTGAGCTCTGGAAGGATTTTCAGACTGTTAGGCTAATTAAAAAATCCAAATGAAATCATCAGAAAGCCACTGAAAGAGGAGGTTATGGTGGTGAGAGATACGAGCAGCTTGAATTTCAAAAGAAAGTTGCCCAATCCTACCAGGTTCTTCGTGATGCCTCGTGGAAGGTAATATTAATCCTAACAGACTTTTCCTCAACTTTATTATTCTCAATGACCACTTTGTTGGTGTTTGCGTCTTTGATGGTAGCACTTGCCAAAATATTGGAAAAAAATTATGTCCAGTTCACTTTATTTAAAAAATAAATAAATTCATGTATTTTCAAAAGTAGAATTAAATTTCTATTCATAATTCCACTTTATTAGCCTAGGGCAATATAAGTTTCACTTTTGGTTTGGGTTTGATGATATCTGGCAATGCAACCTTTTCTTTTCATTAGGCACTGACCTCATTTTGGCCCTGTCAGATTATAGATGCTAGCCTTCCGGAAGAAGATGTTGAGCAGCAGCTGAGGGACATTGTATTGGATTGTGTAAAGAGCTGCCAAAAGGGAAAATATATCTCTCAGCTCTGGTTAAAATAAGCCTATATTTTGTGTTCTTGAAATAAATGGTAGATGTTTACTGAATACTTTGGTTTGCTATTTTATTTAGCCACCGAACTCTCAAGACATTTTCCTTCTGTGTAATTATGTAGCCACGGCATTGTAGACCAGTCTCTTTTTTCCTTTTCTTCTTTTGTTAGAAAAGCTGAGGAGTGAAATTCGTGACTCAACTCTTTAAAATGAAAAAACATAATGCCAAGTTATCTGCATCCTGAAATTTTGACAACCAGTTTGCTATCTGTTTGAAAAGATGTATTTTTAATGATAATTATAGTGATACAATGTTGGTACAATATCATTTTATTGCTACTATACTAAAAACTCAATAAATATAGGAAATTGATATTTTTATATTATTTTCACATGTTGCTATAGATTTATAGCGACTTTTAGCAACGATTTTAATGTGAAAATATTAAAAAATAAATCATGTGAAAATATAGATAGAAAAATTTCATCTTTAAATTTGTTAATTTTGCAAATGGAATCTTGTGTTTTAGAACTGTTGGATTATTTAATTATACAGGTATAGCCTTTCAACTAAAACGATTTTATATACGGATTAGTCAAATGCTTTAAGAAGTTCCGACATTGATAATTGCTAAAAATAAGAAAACACACAAATGAAGAGGAAGACGCCAGGCTCAGGCTGGATGGAGGATCGAGGATGGAGGGTGGAGGGGCAGAATCAATTACGTATTCGCCGTCAGCAGCAGGCAGGCAGGCAGGCATTCATTTGTTTTGTTGGGTTAAAATTAAATTATGGTAACAATGACCTCACCTCCTACTTTTACTGCTCCCAGTCAATGTTATGGTGCTATTTGCCTATTGGTTAATTCAAGATTCATTCGCAACTTGTTAGGCATGACCCTGGACCATGCAGCATATTCCCAATTTGGTGCAAAATTTGCTGGCCGCACTAACTACATAAATGTGGGCTAAAGCCTACCCCCCTGGCAAAAAAATGTGGTGTTGGTAAATTATTCTAGTAAATTTGATATTTGTGCCAATCAAATACGATGTTTTTTCTATTAAAATGCATATATGTAAACAAAAATTATCCATCAAGTTGGCCACAAATTCCAGAACAAGATGATTATAGTAGCTCTAGAACTTTTTCTTCAGATTATCATATATAACCTGAACTGAATGACATTGTAGTCTGGAAAATCTCCAAGTATAGACAACATTTTAATAATTATTGCTAACGCCAATATTCGTTCACGCGCCTCAATCACTAAAAACGTGTCCAATCCTGCACATAAACGAAATCACACGAAGAAGCTTGACAGTCTGAACCGTCGGGAGATAGCTCCGGTATGAGAATAAGTACAAACTGAACAAGGTTTAATAATAGAAGAATTTTAGCGTTGGAAAATAATAATGATTTGTGTATACTTGCGAATAAGAGTATAACTTTATATTTATAGTGATCACACCTCATCTACATGCCCTTTCCCCGTATGAAAATAAATTTCTCATTAGGTTAGAATCCTTAAGGGGATTGAACTGAATCTCGTCAAAGGAAGGAAGTCAGATTCTATGCTGACACTTTCATTGGGAATTAGAAATCAAATATAATTAAGAATCTTGGATTCTTTAAAATTCTCTAATTGCCTAAACAGGATCCAAAATCCTACGTGGGGAGACTTCCTCCACGTGCACTATGGCCTACCGAATCATCTGGCCCCAAATAATCATGCCCCAAACAATTATAATGGATGAAGGCATGCCAACACTTCAATTAAAAGCTATAGATATCAACAAAAGCTGTATACAAAAAGCTCTCTTTTTGTTAAAGTAGTTCTCAACTTTATGTCTTGAAATATCTACATCTTACAGCTGAAACTAAGATCCTAGATACAAGACATGGTAAACATTTTTGTCTAAAACAGATGCAAATAAAATGACACGCTATTTACATCTCCCAAACAAACTATCACCAAAACAAAAGAAAGAGAATACCTCTCTTTATCGACCATCAGCAGATGTAAAGGAGTCGGCAAATCCACCAGGCCTTGATGGTATACTACCCTTGCTGTCCACAAGATCCACATAACTGAAGTCTTTTCCTTCTGCTTCTTGCCACCCCTTCACCATTTGGGTAAGGGGAAGGCTGTAATCAATACCACGATAATCCTCAGCTTCATCATCGAGCGGTTTCCATTTCTCTACCAGAGGGCTCAGTACATTCACGGCATGACCCATATCGGGCCGTTGGCTGGGCTGCCTTGCCGTGCAGTGACCAGCCAGTTCAGCAATAGCACAAATGCTTTCAAATATTTCTTCTTTCATGTCAAGGGCTGGGTCAATTGCAGCCATCAGCTTCTCTTTGCTAGATTTGATGTTCCAGAACCATGCTGCCAAGTATTGGCTTTCCTCGGGTCTGTCCTCATCAAGTGCCATTAACCCAGTTAACAGCTCCATCAGCACAACACCAAAGCTGAAGACATCAACTTTTGTTGTAATTTTACCCGTAACTGAATCACCAAAGTCAAGAGTTACTATGATATCTCAACATCTTGGAGGAAATTAATGATAAATTAGAACTATGCATAATTAAAATCTGTGATTAGATTAATTACATTTAACACATCTTGCGAAGCAAAAAAAAACTCATCTTAGATAGACATCAAATTATCAAACTCTGTTAGAAAAAATCAACCGGTGTCTTCTAACCATAAAAGTTACTATATTTTGATAATAAGATATTATTCACCATGACACCAAAAGGGGTTGCCATCCTAGTACACAGATCATAAAAGAGCACATAAATATATTTAAGAACTTAATGATCCGGTTTCGCTTAACTAAAATCACTCTGTAACAAACATAAAATTTATATGTATGAACAAATGACGGAAATAATTAATAATAACTTTAATGTGCTTACCAGCATACTCAGGTGCTAGATATCCAAAAGTTCCTGCTAGCCTCGTAATCACAGATTTCTCCCCCTCAGGAGCAAGTTTTACCAATCCAAAGTCTGAAACTTTTGCCTTGAAATCATCGCCAAGCAAGATATTTGAAGACTTAAGATCTCTGTGTATGAAGCTCTGATGAGCCAGAGTATGAAGATACTCCAACCCTCTAGCAACATCCAAGGCAATGTTTAGTCTCTTCTTCCAGGACAAAGGTTCCAATTTCAAGCTCTTCCAATGGAATAGATGCCTGCTAAGAGCCCCTTGAGGCATATACTCGTAAACCAGTATTCTCTCGAAGCCTTCAGTAGAATAACCCAAAAGAGATACCAAATGTCTATGTCGAACCTTTGAAAGAACAGCGATTTCAGCCTGAAATTCATCCAAAGCTTTGCTGCTAATAACTCCAGCCTCCATTCTTTTCACTGCTATTTTTGTTCCATCATCCAATTCTCCCTTATAAACTACCCCAAAACCGCCACGGCCTAGCTCATTTTCTGGGGTGAAATTCTTGGTCACATTTCGTAGAATTTGAACAGATATGAGAATATTTCCAGCCTCGATAACATGGGAATGCATTCCACTACTGTCTCTGCTAGCAGAACCGCTTCCAGTCGCCGTAGAAGCACTTCCATTGTTGTTACTAGCAACTGCAACCTTGACCATATTATCAGGATGAGACGGCTCTCTTGGATGAATCACGATGGAAGCAGGGGCTTGGAAGGATTTTCTTCTCTTCTTACAGAAGTAAATAGATAATGGCACAACCAAAAATACTAGGGCAATAAAACTTGCAACTAGAGCCAAAATCACAACCAATTTAGGCCTTTTAGAACTTTTCTCTGAGGTTGATTCATGATGAGGATTTATAGGATTAGTTGGGGCAGTTGGGTTGTTGGGCAGGGACTGTGAACCCTCAGAGGATGGACTGTTGTCTGGCGAAGGGGTTGTTCCCGAATTAATAAAATTAAATGAAGGATTTCCACTTAGGACAAGTTTCACCGTTCTACTGAAATTTGGCAAAGGAGGGGAAAGGTTGTTGCCCCTCAAATCCAACATTGCCAAAGATTTCAAGCTAGCCCAGTTTGTTGGAACTGGACCTGTTAGATTGTTAGACCCAAGTATGATTTCAGTAACAGAAGTAAGGTTGGCAATTGAAGAACTCAAGGTACCTGAAAGATTAAACTTGGGAAGGTCTATCATGGAAACCTTTTGGTTGGAATTGCATCTCAAACCCAACCATCGCCCATCACATGGATTATTACCAGACCATGAAGAAACAAGCCTCGGTGGGTAAATTACCCCATCAAGAAATTCTAAGAGCGCCATAACCTCCATGGCACAAGGAACCCCCGGATCAGACAGGCAAAATGGATTTGCCTTGTAACTAGCATTAACAACTCTGAACTTGGGCATAGGACCAATGAAGTGATTATTGTTCAAATCTAAACTTCTAAAATTCAAAGTTGCTAGGCCATCTGGAATAATGCCTACAAGATTATTGCTATTGAGATTGAGTTCCTGCAATGAAGTTAGATTGCCAATGTTCTTTGGAATTTTACCTGAAAAATGGTTCCCATGAAGCCATAGGCTAGTCAGTGAAGCCATTGATGCAACTACATCAATCGGACCGGTCATTCCAGGGCCAAACTGTTCATTTAACCAAAGAATCCTCACAGCTGAGTCCTTAAATGTAGCAGGAATACCCCCAGAAATTCGATTGAAGGATAATTTCAAAACCCCTAGTGATGGAAGTTGCCCCAAAAATTCTGGCAAATGACCATCCAAACTACAGTTCATCAATGTAAGATTGGTCAATTGAATTGAATTTTGCAGCTCAATTGGCAATGACCAACCAGTGGTGGCATTAAGGGGAATGAAATCTAATGCCAATACTTCTAAACTATCAAGTCCTTGGAAGAAATCTGAGGGAATTGTATCAAAATTGTTGTAATCCAAATAAGCATACCGCAATTTTGATAACCCACTGAAGGATGGCAACTGACCACTGAATTGGTTTTGCTGAAGGCCTAAATTTGTAAGCTTAGACAATTGGTTCAGATTCTTGGGCAAAGGACCCTTCAAGTTCAAACCTCGAACTTGAATTTGAGAAACCCTATTACCATCACAGATTATGTGTGGCCAACTTGGAGGACCACATGGGTCATTACCATTGGCAGGCCACTTCAAGAGCTCTGCATTTTCCAACCCTTTACCAAACTGGGTCAGAATTGCAAGGTCATTTGGGTCCGTAGCACTAAAAACTAACGAAACAAGAGAGATAAAGAGTATTACAACAAGCCTTATCTGGTTAGATTCCATGGCAGATCTTTTGACATAACACAGCACAAGCATGGAGAGTCGAGAATTATCTAGCAGAGAAGCTCCATGTGAACTCTAATGTGTTTTTTTCTTCTTGAAAACCCATCTCAAATTCTTGGAAACTGAGTAAGAGAACATGAGTTTCTTGTCAGTAACCCAGAGAGATGATTTGAGTGAGAAAAACGGCAGAGTTCACTGCCATAGTATACTTAGTAGTTACAAAACTTACAGAGTTGAAAAATGAAAAAGAAATTGCAAAGAAGCTTGAGGATTAAGATATAAATAATAAAGGGCGTATCTTTGATGAAAAATATTCAACACCCAGATTAAAAGAACTCCTAGAAGTGTTGAACTTCACTTAAGAAAAGAAGAAAAGAAATTAGTTTTTGCCGTCCATTTATATGCAAAGGTTAATGGACAAAATATGGAATTTTAGGGCGAAGGGATGAGGAAGAAGAAAGTAAAGCAAAGCTCCCTGATGGCTGATGTTATAGATGGGTAAGAGGACGATGAATAGAATAGAATCTGAAGATAATGATTGGTTACTGTTGGCTTACCACATGTTTAAAGTTCAACTAGTTGTAACATCTTATGCGTCAAAATGGTCCTCTCTATTCTTATAGCAGTAAGCAGCACATTATACAAACCGGATTTGGACAAGACCACTAACCTTTTTTGTTTTGGTATACATGACAAATATTACAATGTACCTACTTATATATTTTTGTTAATTGATTGACAATTACTATTATTGTTATCATTTGGATCATTGGATAATATATATATATATATATATATATATATATATATATATATATATATATATATTTGGTCACTCATTTTGTTTAGGTCCGTGGCGGGTTTTGATTGGATTGGATTGGGCACAATAAAAAATATGTGGACAAGTAGTGGGGTGGGCAGGACGATTCGAGTGAAGTAGTAAGCATTTTGTTTGTAAATGATAAAGGGTAAGTTGAGTCCCAAAAGGCTATCACATTCTATTCATAATGCTCATTGCCTAAATACTACCATTACTATATTTTTGCTTTCGTCACAAGATACAAGATACGATTCGCTCGCTCCATAGACAAATTTCCTTTTAATTAATGGCTGATAACATATACTACTAATTAATATACACCACTTTTTATCCATAAAAGCCATCTGCTTAAACTAAGTGGTGTTGATGGCTATGATTATCTGCAGTTAAAATTTATGCAACTATGCTATCCTTAGAAAGGAAACACAATGTTTATCGAAACTTTTTAACCATTGTTTTAATTTTATATTAGATTTCTTAGAGAAGTAATTAGATACAAAGCTTCCTTCATATATAACACAAGTGTATATATACAGGTAACCATGCTTAGCGGAGAGTTCATTAGAACTAAATTCATTTGCAGACTTGTGCCTTAACATGGAAACAACCTGAAGTTAGTCTCAGCGCTAGCAAGGAGCTTCATCAATTGAAGTTTGTTGCAATCGACATGCATTTTTCTGATCAAAATAATGAAGGCCAGAGAACACGGGATTCACTGCTTTAATTCCTTTTCAACCTAGCTAATCTATGCTCTGTTTAAGTACTTTAGTAGTGTGTTGGATGGACACCCCACCCCACTCCACCCCCACGCCACCCCACCCCCCCCCCACGCACCCCACCCCCACCCCCACCCACACCCCCACCCACACCCAAACCCAAAAAAATAATATTATGTGATTATGTATACACCCTTACCATCACCCCAACCCAACCCAACCCAACCCAACCCAACCCAAAAAATAATATTATGTGATTATGTATACAACTCTTACCCCCCCCCCACCCCACCCCCCTCCACCCACACCCCACCCACACCCCACACCCACACTCACACCCACCCCCACCCCCCCACTCCCCCACCCCCACCCCACCCCTTATATGTAATTTTTAAAATAAATTGAATTTAAGTTAAATTTGAACATTTGGGGATTTAGATCACTTTTTATTATTTATTTCATTCTTAGATGTATTCGTAACATCAACTAAAATAATTGTATACTGGAATATTAAAAAATCATTCCATTCCCTTCCTTATTCTATTCTCTCATCTATTCCATTCCCTACTCTATTCCATTCATTCAATCCAAACGTAGCATTAATGTATTGCTTCTCTTCGAGCTAGCTGAGCTGCTTCCTTCTGTTTTGTACTCCGCGAGGTATAAACATCTGCTTTGTTTGTTGCTTGCTGCCACGCTTTAATTACAAGAACTTTGACGTACGCAAACCTCCCCACCCTCGGCATATATATATATATATATATATATATATATATATATATATATATCCAAAGTTTCATCGCCACTTTCACCTTCAAAGCCTCTTCCATGATGATCTTTCGTAGCTCCCTCGAACACATTCATTCATTGATATCATCATGTTGGTCAGCTTTCGTACGTGAATCCAAGCTATCCTGCATTTGTTACGTACTTTGATAAATTGGTGAAAACAATCATTAATGAAATCTCTTAAAATAATAGACCACACAAATTTAGGTGTATTTAAAACACATGCTCACTTTTCCAATTAAGTTTTAATCAACTAGGATGACAATTTATCCCACACCTAAACATAATTAACTTTTTATTGTCAACTACATTCTGGATAAATTTATCCATCCCGTTTTACCTGATATGTATAATTTTATAATTATATATATACACGCTAAATACTTGTGTGTTATATATGTTTTCTAAACTTATAATTTTATTGTTATTATTTGTATAACTATATATTATTACTCTCCCTTTCAATTTAGAAGATCATTATTGAATTTTTAAATTTTAATTTCAAATATTTTCAAACTCAAAATTGATATTTAATTTATTTAATTTATGTCGATACAATTATCAATATCTTAAGTTACCTAAAACGCATTTAATTAGTTATAAAATTTATTATTTTCAAAACTTAAATTAATAATCATAATCATATTAATTTTAAATTTTGAAATGTTTTAATTTAATTTTATAAAATTAGTAGTAATTTTATAATTTAGAATGGATGGAGTATTACTTACACGGAGTATATAGTATATAATAACAAGGATACATGGGATCCGAAACTTTTCAAGAGAGGGGGTTGCAAAACTTGTCAATACAATGAGTTTATCGTAAATTCCCCTCTGTGTCATGGTGTTATTGGACAGTTCACAAATAGATTGCTTTGCATAAAATATGGAACAGGGAAAAAATACAAAAAGAAGGTACTAAAAGATGTAGCAGTCTAGCAGATATAATTGTTCTCAAGAAGATACAACACCCAAAATACTGAAAATAGTAAACCAGAAGAAAGTCATGAAGCTACGTCCTCTAGCCTCTACCACCATTTAATTTTCCAACAATATTAAATAAAACTAAAATGAAAGCTCCATTGCAAAAACATTACAAACAAATAGGAATTAGTCTAGAAATGTGAACCACATCGTTTCCAATAAATTATTCATCGACCAAGAGAAGGGTACATTGATATATTAAGACGCCAATAAGACTAGCTAACTGGAGCGGGCAAAGCTGGGAGACTTGGCTCAACAACCTGAAGTGCACCTGTAGCTAGCCTCCTAGTCAGATCCTCAGCAGACACCTTCACTACATCCTTCCTCATCCCTATATCAGTAGCATAGCGGCTGACACAGTACACGCCAACAGCAGTTGCTGCCATTCCATAGATATTCGTAGTAACAAGACGCAATGGTGTAGATAGAACTGCTGCAAGGGGTCCACCAATTATTGATACTGCTTGTCCACTCTGACCCATTGTGCTCTGGTCCAGAACAAGCAGCCCTGTCTTACAGTATATAGCAAAGTCTTCGCAGTTGTTCTTAAATACATTGTAGCACCCAAAGCCATTGTCGAACAAGTAGTTTGCCCGATGGACCACAGCTTCACCGTCATCAGAGACTGCAAGAGTACAAGTTCCGCCACGTGCTTTTGCAAGGAAGAGAGCGGGGCTGACTGAATACTCAAAACGGTACAGGACACCACCGGCAAGAAAACAATTTAGACACGAGGAGACAACCCCATGACCTTCTTGTGCTGGGATGCACGTGTCACAGGGCACATAAGATCGGGATGGTCCTGAGCTCACTAAAAGGAGATCCAGCACAGTCCCTGTGCCTACTTCTTGGCCACGTCTAGTGAAATGAACGACTTTATCATTCCCAACATAGATGCCTGATTCATATGGAAAGTATTGGTTTGCTACCACAAGAATGTTTTATGGCACTGTTTTTAGAACACATAAGGGTAACAATGCAATTCTGGAGAAGAAATCAGATATAGAGAAAGGAAAGATTGAAAAAAAAATGCACAGAAAAGTTATAACAAGCACCAAACAATCTCTATGAAAGGTCTCACCACTGTCTAGGCAATAGTCCTTCAGAAGTAATCTCACTTACCCATTTCCCATAACAAAGTAACAACATACATTAGAAACCACATCCTTGATTCAGGAACAGATGCCATCCACTTAACAAGTGGAGCACCGAAGTTTGTAAGCTACACAAACTTTTGCTCGTACTAGCGTCTCTACTCATAACTTTAAAATTTTCTTTTGGTTCATATGACTCTATAAAAAGTAATTTTTACCCTTCTGTCTAGGCTCAATATCTGCATTAACACCCAAATATAGGATTACTTCATCTCCATTCTCCAGAATGACAAATTTTTCAGGGACAGCCGAATAAATACTAACATTAGTGGTCAACTTCACTGAGATCTAGAATTACCTGAGCACCTGTCACAAATTGTTATGCAATTCTAAATTTTCAATTCCCTAACAAAACTTGTATAATCTTGAGTAGTATATATAGCTTATAAACTAACAAGCACAAAACCAACAATACATTATAACGTAACAGCCTTCTCAAATTTAGCTCCAGTACAATCCAATTCCAGATAAAGACAATAAGTGAACAACGTGCCTCTGTTGATAATAACATTTGGCCCAACCTAAGAACATCTAGTGTAATATTCAATTTAAACTAAGAAAAAAGCCTACAAAATTGGAAATTTTGGGTTCTGAATATTCATATTAAATATACATCCAAACTAACAAAAACTAATCCCTGCTGATTAAATCACTCGTCAGAATATCAAATTGGGATTCTATCATTAGTGAACATCACATATTAAACTTTAGAATATACTTTAGACCAGTATTAATTACAAACCCCTCCGAGGTAATGAAAAATGCCTAAAATGTAACCATAAATCATACCATATTTAACACCCAAATATAATATATATATATATATAGAGAGAGAGAGTAATCTAACCGTGATGAGCATATATATAAGCGGAACGCCAGGAATAGATGTGATCGCCTGGTTTGAGGCTGTCTCTATTCACTCTGTTGAATTTCAAAATCCATAAAGTTATGGTTATGAGTAAACTAAATAATTGCAGGTAGGCTACCAGTTTGTAAGATCTAGCAATTAAATAAATGGACGTGTACCTGTTGGAGAGCAACCCCATTCTTCTTCTCTCTAAATCAAAGGTTTTTTCGTTGGCTGACAAGAGGAAGAGGAAGAGGAAGAGGAAGAGGAAGGTGAAGGTGACGATCAAGTTGGACACGGTTAACCCGACGATTTGATTTGCGTTTGTTTTACGGATTCCCAAACAAAATAAAATTACGAGGATGCCCCTCTTTGCCTCCCAAAATGAGGCGAAGTCTTCCTCGTTAAGGAAGAGAGGGTCGCGGGCCCACAACTCGTAACAGTGTTGACGTGTTTCTATTGCTAAGACACCACTTGCTGTTCCGTTCAGGTTTAGGCTATAAAAATATAAATAAGTAAAATTTAAATATATTTATATTCCGTTTTTGTTTCATGTTTTCCACAATTCTGCCGCTAGTTTTGGCGAGAGATAATATAATATTAGTCTTTTAAATTAAAAGTTTAATACTCCCTCCGTTCTTAAAAGATTTTCTTTTTAGAAGAAAAAAATTTGTTTCAAAAAATTTATTATTTATAACTTTCGAGAAGAATAAATTATTTATTTTTCTATATTATCCTTACCTTCTCTCATTGTCCCAAGAAATTCTCTACCTTGTATTAATAGTTTTCAACTTCCCATAAAGGATAGTGATGAAATTTCAAACAAATTTTACTTGATAAATGATACTCCCTCCGTTCCTAAAAGATTGTCGTTTTAGAAGAAAAAATTTGTTCCAAAAAATTTATCGTTTACAACTTTCGAGGAGAATAAATTATTTACTTTTCTATATTACTCCTACATTCTCTCATTGTCCCAATAAATTCTCTTTCTTGTATTAATAAATTTTAATTTCCCATAGAGGGGAAGTGATGAAATTTCAAACAAATTTTACTTGGTAAATGATACTTTCTTAATCCATGTGTCAAAACCTTAAACGACAATCTTTTAATAACGGAGATAGTACTTTCTTAGTTCATGTGACAAAACCTTAAACGATAATTTTTTAGGAACAAGGATAGTAATAGTAGTAAAAATAATCATTATTAAAAGGAGAGCACTATTCGCATATTTCCACACAATTTACATGAGAGTGAAATGAATCACACCTTCATCTGAAATAATCATATATAAAAATATTATTTTTAAATAAAAACTAAAATAAAAAATAAGATTTTCTGTTCACAATTAATTATATGAATTTCTTAATGCTTATCATGCGTATATTAATTTCAGGATGAGTGTTTACTTTTGTCCTTTTATTTTTGTCATGAAAATATTTTATTTGTCCTTTCATATCAACATACATATATTTTTGTAATAATATTTTCTCAAGTAAATTATAAAATATGAAAATTTATATATGTCTCAAAACTTTAAAATTTTCTATTCAGATCAAACAAATTTGGTCAATATACACACGAATATATAATTTCATAATTGTATACCTAAATAAAAATTTAATAATATCATACATATTTTCTTAGAATCCTAACTAAATAAATCTATATTATATATATTCAGTTGCTTATCTTAATATGATCATAAGAACTTATAATAATTAACCAATAATTTAACAATTTATTATCCAAATAAATATTTGATAATTTTATAGTTATAATGATGATCGGTACCTAATTTAAAAAGTCTAAGTGTTTCTGAACTTTTGTAGCTCAAAAATTTACAAATTTTAGCGGATTAAAGAGATATTTGTGTTATGATATATATAACCAAAATAAAAGAGTCCAGGTTAATTAGTTTTAAATTTAAAAAGCCCACAAAAATTTACCTAAATGAAATAGACTCAAATCTCAATGGCGACTTGTATTTTTTAGATTGATCTTTCTTTTGTTCAAGAAAAATTCTTAATTTTTTTTGTCTATCTTAATAGCAATTCATAAAAGACCTATTTTTTTGTTGTCGATTTAGGCCCTTAAAAACTCAGAACCGACCCTGATTATAAATATATTCTCACAACTCTAACTGAATATTATAAATCTACTCTACATTCAATTTAATTATTTAAATAATTAATCTAATAAACCTTCATATGGGATAAATGAGGCCCTCCACTTTTGTTGACCATGAGTTAACGTGCGGTCTCCATTCAATTGAGTTCGAGTAATTGATGATGATGAGTTGGACCCCAAAATTTAGATTACTTATTAGCATGCAGTAGTACCAATTTATAGGAATAGCTCCAATAATTTTAATTAGAGTCCTGATAAATTTATGTTAATTTATAATTATGAAATTTGTCAATATATAAAATTAATAAAAATTATAGAAAAATTTCACTTATTACACATTTTAAAAAAAAATTATAATTAATATTTATCTACATAATTAACAATTAAAAAATCGACATAAACATTCACAATATATATATTATTACCGTTAATCTATTTATTTGACTCTTACTAATTGCACGTTTGCCGTAGACTGTAGTGGTGCGATATTGTGTTGAAGTGAGATAATATTTTTTTAAAACAGAATTATTTTAACAGAAGTACGTTTAGAAAAAAAATAATAAATGTATAGTTATATAACAATAAATGTGCTTTAAAAAAAATTACCTACTTAGTTTATAAGTAAGTGCGACAACCCCAAAATAGGTCGATTCTATTCAATCCATTCTGAGTCGCCAAATACATGGTACAGAAACAACTACAACTTTATTAATACAATTGTCGTACAAAATACGACAACACTTAAACTGTGAGTTTAAATACAAATATATACCAACTGTGACTCATGTCCCAAATAGTGAGTGACAAGACCTCATAATGACACCTTACATAAAGATATAATTAAAACTATTTTAGAAATTAGAATCTTTGGGAAGTCTTCAAGAAAACCTTCAGATATGAGAGGCCAGTAAATACCTAAATTATGATAGATATCATATATACTACGTAATTATCATTTGGTTGACCCGATAGACCCCCAAAGAAAAAACGAGAAGATTACTATCATATTCTTCCCAATGGTGAGTCTTCTATTGACATATCATTATCTCCACATCTCTAATTGAGAATTAAACTCCAAACAAACACCAAGATTATATAGGTAGTGCTCAGTAAATATCTCAAGTAGTGGATGAGCACAACCCTCATCTTATGATGACACGAGGTGGTATGTCATTAGACATCTTGTATGATAGTGGCAAAACACCCTTCCAACGTTGGGTTCGCCTCACCCTAGTTGATTCACCAAATATAACTACTAAATGATGATCACCGTTTATTCCCTCATTATCCTCGCTCAATTCCCAAATTTACACTTTTATTACCTGAAAGAAATTGTTAAGCAAAAGAGTGAGCACAACTAGCTTAGTAAAGAATATCATGACTAAAGATAAATAAATTATCAATAGCCTTCAACAGTAATAAATCAGAAATTTAGAACATATGGTAGATGATAAAATTTTTCAACCATAGTTGCAGCGGAACGAGCAATCCATTAGAAGAGTCAAATAGACCATATGTGACGCTCCCAAAATAGGTATACAACACCCATTCTGAGTCGTCAAAATACATGGTACAGAAACAACTACAACTTTATTAATACAACATAAAAACTGTGAGTTTAAATACAAATATTGTCATCTAGATAATATCCACACTCAAATAAGTCCTCAGTACAATTATTGATACATTATTTTACAAAAATGGTGAGGACTACTAAAACGACTTCTAGAACCATCATTCCACACACCGACTAGTACTCGCTACATTCTCGCCTCCTGAGAAGAAAAATGGAACAACAAGGAAAAGAGTGAGCTCAACTAGTCCAGTAAAAAATATTATGACTAAGATAACATAGAACAAATTATCGTTAGTCTTCAACAGAGAAAAATCTAATAGAATACAATAGACAACCAGTTTTAAATCAATTTTCGCAGCGGAAATAATAATTCATTAGAAGAGTTAAGTAGAGAATGCAAACTACTATCTTCTATATATGAATTTAAAAGTTCATCGTCGATATTTTATCCCTGTAACATCAATCAATATATATCTGAATTAAATATTCATCTTTGCACTACAAAGCCAAAGATATTCACCAATTAATTCATGTTCATCTAAACACTGCTCATCTTTGCACTTCTTGCCAAAGATATTCATCGAAATCATTCATCTTTTTGCACTACAAAAGCCAAAAGATATTCGGTTATATCATCATTTAGGGTGAGGATGATGAAAATATTTTAAAGAAAGCGAATCCAATTAAACAAAAGAATAAATATTAAGGATTCAGTATTTCACCTATTCCATGTCCAAAAATTCCTCATAAATAATCACAATGGAGTAAAATTCAAGAATGATCAAAACATGGATACAATCAAAGCTAGTATCCGAATAGATATTTTGGACAAAAAGAAGAAAATTTCATTTTCGATTGAATAATGTCAAATGATTCGTGAATAGTCTTGAGTATCGTGAATAGTAACTCAGACACTAAAAGATAGAAATTTCACAAAAAAGATCATCATGCTTAAGTGAATAGTACTCGTGAATAAGAACTCGTGAATAGTAACTCATGAATAGTAACTCGTGAATAAGTAACTCATGAATAAGTAACTTTCAAGCGTGAAAAAGTTCTAAATTTGATAAAAGTTCCAACCAATATTTCAAAGATAATGATATTGAAGAAATAATATCATTTGAGAAGAAAATAACATCCCTTACCTAAAAAGGATAGTACTTACGACCGTATACTAGATATAGTCTTTGAAAAAACTTGCGGCGATATAGCAATACTCAAAGTACTAAAATACTCACAAGAATACGCTCAATATATCGAGAGAGAAAGAGAGAAATCAGTAGTTTCGGTGTGATTTTCAATTCTAACCTAAGCACCCTATTTATAGGAAAATGCTTAGAACACCAAAGCGTAAAATTTAATAAAATAATAATATTGTGGCGCCCCAAAATAGGTATACATCACCTATTCGAGTTGTCAATATATGATGCGAAACAACTACAACTTTATTATTACAACAAGAAAAGCGTGAGTTTGAATACAAATATTATCTTCTGCAGACAATATCTATACTCAAATAAATCCTCATCACATTTATTGATACATTATTTTACAAAATGGTGAGGACTACTAAACAATCCTTTCTAAAACCTTCATTCCATACCCCAGGCTAAATACTTCGCTATATTCTCGCCTCCGAGAGAAAAATGGAACAAAAGGAAAAGGGTGAGCTCAACTAGCTCGATAAAGAATATTATGACTAAGATAATATACAACAAATTATCGTTAGTCTTCAACAGGGGAAAAATCTAATAGAATCAATAGACAACAAATTTTAAATCAATATTCGCAGCTGAAATAATAATTCATTAGAAGAGTTAAGTAGAGAATGCAAACTACTATCTTCTATGTATGAATTTAAAAGTTCATCGCCTATCTTTTATCCCCCTAACATCAATCAATATACATCCGGAATCAAATATTCATCTTTTGCTTTCTGAAGCCAAAGATATTCATCGATTAATCATGTTCATTTAAACACTGCTCATCTTTGCACTACTGGGCCAAAGATATTCTTGAAAACCATTCATCTTTTGCACTACAGCCAAAGATATTCTTAAGAAATCATTCATCTTTGCACTACGAGCCAAAGATATTCCATAATATCATCATTTAAGGCGAGGATGATGAAAAATATTTTTTTTTTTTAAAGAAACGAATCCAAAGAAACAAAATGACAAGGATTAAGGATTAGTACTTGGTTTTATCCACGTCCCAAAAATACCTCAAAAATAATCATAGTGGTATAAAATTCAAGAATGATCAAAACATGGATACTGATCGAGTTAGTATCCGAATAGATGTTTTAGACGAAAAGAAGAAATTTTATTTTTCTAATTGAATAAGTACCAGATAGTATCGTGAATAGTGCAATATCGTGAATAGTAACTCAGACATCAAAAGATAAAATTCCACAAAAACATCTTCACGCTTTCATTTAATAGTACTCGTGAATAGTAACTCGTGAATAAGAACTCATGAATAAGTAACTCGTGAATAGTAACCCATGAAAAGTAACCCGACATGAAAAAGTTCCAAATTTGATAAAAACTTGGATCAACATTTCAAAGATAATGATATTGAAGAAATAATATCATTTGAGAAGAAAATAACATCCCTTACCTCGAAAGATCAAGATCTTACAAATTTGGAATCTAAGGTATAGTCTTTGAAGGGAACTTGGACCGTCTAGCAATACTCAAAGTATACTCAAAATACTCACAAGAATACGCTCGATAATATAGAGAGAAAACTTGATTTACTGGTGTAATTTTCAATTCTAACCTAAGCACCCTATTTATAGGAAAATCTTTAGAACACCAAAGCGAAAAATTTAATAAAATAATAATATTTCTTAAAAATATTCAAGCCCACCTTAGAAATCTGATTTCAGATCATTTATAACACATGTGAGCCACTCAATTACAACAAAAACGTTTTTCTTACAAAAATATTTTAAACTCCCAAAAATCAATTATTTGAACTTGAACTTCAATAATTCATAATAAATAGCCCTTTCATCAGAAAATTCGAATCTCATTGAGTTTTTATAGGAATTTCAATTCTCTACAACTTTACAGAAGAAAATTTTTCCAAATTCCAAATAAAATTGACCGAAATCCACAACCAAGCGATTTTACAAAGCTATAATCAAATTTCGATCGATAAATGGGGTCCAATGAGCATGTTTAACATGTTTTAAACATTTATTGCAACAAAAATACTCTTCCTCCTCGTATACTCATATATCCCACATTCGTTGTAAAAATATCACCAGATAATATATTATTAAAATAATATATTTAAATGAATTATTTTATCGAGAAAAAGATAAAATTTCAATTTTCAACAATTGTTAAATTAAAATTTTCTCCATCTATATCCACATAAAATCAATATTTTTCTCATCATATGAATCAATAATTAATTATTCACAAATAATATTACGAGAATCACAATATTGACAACTAAAGTGCCCCAAGAAGAGGGCTTTCCATAAGGATTTCTCCTTCTTTGCAAGCGCAATTAGGTGACCAAACCTCTCCTGCAGATGTAACTTTCTAGACATTACCAATAATGTTATCTAATAATATTATTCGAGATAATATGAATTATTGCTCGATAATGAAAAATCTTGTGTAATGACAATTATTGAAACAACAAAGAATATAAAATATCAACGCAAAGAATTATTAACTCGATAAAATATCTTTGAGCGATAATTCATGTAACCATTATTGAGTAGTGCCTTCTTCGTAAGAATCAATAATTGGTGTAATACTGCGTGTGTCTTCTTGTTCAACAACGCGTATTAGTGTGTTTTAACCAAGGGTATTCCAACAAGATAATTAGCAATAACAACTTCTGTAGTTATTTAAAAACAACTTATATTTGTCGTTTTCTTCATCCAATCGCTTTTTCCAGTTATGGGGCCCACACACGGTCATACAATCGTTAATATTCCGACAAAGATTTCGAATATTCCACGACCAAACGAATATTCCCCACAACAATGAATATTTTATAACCACTTGCTTATTTTTGAAATATTTGCGTATTTAACCCTTAACTATCCACATTAATCAAATCAACCTTACTTATTTCAAAATAATAAATAAAGGAAATTCCTTTTATTTAAAAATTTCTGGTCTTACAAATATTTCTTAAAATATTCAAGCCCACCTTAAAAATCTGATTTTAGATCAATTATAACACATGTGAGCCACTCAATTGCAACAAAAACGTTTTCTTACAAAAATATTTTAAACTCCAAAATCAATTATTAGAATTTCGAATTTCAATAATTCATAATAAATAGCCCTTTTATCAGAAAATTCAAATCTCGCGACTTTTTATAGGAAATTCAATTCTCTACAACTTTACAGAAGAAAGTTTTTCAAAATTCCAAACAAAAATTGATCAAAATTCATAATCGGGCGATTTTACAGGCTATAATCAAATTTCAGTCAAGAAATGGGTCCACCAATATGTTTAACATGTTTTTAGTATTTATTGCAACAAAAATACTTTTTCTCCTCATTTACTCATATATCTCACATTCATTGTAAAAAACATATCATCATTATTATATTATAATAATATAATAAATTATTATTTTATCAGAAAAGATAAAATATCGATTTTTTAAACAATTGTCACTTTAAAAATTTTCTCCATCTATATCCACATAAAATTAATATTTTCCTCATCATATAAATCAATAATTAATTATTCACAAATAATATTGCGAGAATCACAAGATCAGATGACGGTAGTTCCTCAGAAAGAGAGGGCTTTCCAATAAAATTTCTCCTTACCTTGGCAAGCGATTAGGTGACCAAACCTCTCCTTAGATGTAACTTTTTAGACATTGCCAATAATGTTTTCTAATAATATTATTCAGATAATATGAATTATTGCTTCGATAATGGAAAATCATCGTGTAGTGACAATTATTGAAACAACGATAATATAAAATATCAACGCAGACAATTATTGAATCAATAAAATAAAATCTTTGAGCGAAGAATTCATCGTAACAATTATTGAGTAGTGACTTCTTACGTAAGAATCAATAATTGGTGCAATACTGGTAATATTCTTGTCTGCAACAATGCGTATTCATCGTGTTTTAACCACTGGGTATTCCAACAAGATAATTGGTAATAACATCGTAGTTATTTATAAACAACTTATACTTGTCGTTTTCTTCATCCAATCGCTCAAGTTATGGAGCCCACAAAAGATCGCTGCCATTATGCGAATATTCCCTAAAAACAAGAATATTCCACGACCAAAACGAATATTCCCAAATGATAATGAATATTTTATAACCACCTGCTTATTTTTAAAATATTCGCGCATTTTACCCATAACTAACCACATTAATCAATTCAACCCTTACTATTTCAAAATAATAAATAGAGAAAATTAAATTTTATTTATAATAAGTTGGGATCTTACACCATAAAGTCTATTATCTTCTCTATGATAAAAATCCACCAACAATGTTTTATCCCTGTAACATCAATCATCAGTTCTGATCCACAATCATATAAATAACTCATAATCATAATTGTGATTCTAAATTTCTCTTCGCATCCAGGACGAAGATAATTTTTATCACCTGTCTTTACCTGAAATATCAAAGATCATGGTTATACCAAATCACAGTTCCTGTTCATAATCATACTAATAAATTCATATTTGCACTACGGGCCAAAGATATTCAACAACAGGTCATCTTTGCACTACGGGCCAAAGATATTCAACAACAGATCATCTTTGCACTACAGGCCAAAGATATTCAACAACAGGTCATCTTTGTACTACGGGCCAAAGATATTAATATCTCAAAGAAATGTATAATCATTTCAGAATTTATATAAACAATAATTATAACCATGTTGATCAATTCACCTTTCCACTTAAGCTAAAGATATTCAATTATAAATTCAATGGTCATGATCATACCTGTGACGCCCCCAAAATAGGTATACATCACCCATTCTGAGTTGTCAATACATGGTACAGAAACAACTACAACTTTATTATTACAACAAGAAAAAGCTGTGAGTTTGAATACAAATATTATCTTCTGACAATATCTATACTCAAATAAATCCTCATCACATTTATTGATACATTATTTTACAAAAATGATGAGGACTACTAAACAACTCTTTCTAGAACCTTCATTCCATACCCCCGACTAAGTACTCGCTTATATTCTCGCCTCTCGAGAAGAAAAATGGAACAAAAGGAAAAGGGTGAGCTCAACTAACCCGATAAAAGAATATTATGACTAAGATAATATACAACAAATTATCATTAGTCTTCAACGAGGAAAAATCTAATAGAATACTGATAGACAACAAGTTTTAAATCAATATTCGCAATGAAATAATAATTCATTAGAAGAGTTAAGTAGAGAATGCAACTACTATCTTCTATGTATGAATTTAAAAGTTCATCGCTCTATCTTTTATCCTCAGTAACATCAATCAATATACATCTCGAATCAAATATTCATCTTTTGCACTACTGAGGCGAAAGATATTCATCGATTAATCATGTTCATCTAAACACTGCTCATCTTTTTTGCACTACGGGCCAAAGATATTCATCGAAATCATTCATCTTTGCACTACTGGGCCAAAGATATTCCATAATATCATCATTTAAGGCCAAGATGATGAAAAATATTTTTAAAGAAAGCGAATCTAGTGAAACAAAATGACAAGGATTAAGGATTAAGGATTAGTACTTTGTTTTATCCACGTCCAAAAATACCTCAAAAATAATCACGGTGGTGTAAAATTCAAGAATGATCAAAACATGGATACAATCAAAGCTAGTATCCACAATAGATATTTTAGGCGAAAAGAAAAATTTTATTTTTCGATGAATAGTCTTAAAAGTATTAAATGAATAAGTATCAGATATCGTGAATAGTGCTAGATATACATGAATAGTAACCCCGACACTAAAAGTTCCAAATTTGATTAAAAAATTTAGATCAATACTTCGGCATAATGATATTGAAGAAATAATATCATTACGAAAAAAATAATATCCCTTACCTCGAAAGATCAGTACTTCTAGTTGAAATATCGGATATTGACTATAACTTGAACTTGCACCAGTATAGCAATACTCAAAGTATACTCAAAATAATCACAAGAATACGCTCAATAATATAGAGAGAAAACTTCAATTTACGGTGTGATTTTCAATTCTAACCCAAGCACCTTATTTATAGGAAAATGCTTTAACACACCAAAAGTAGAAAATTTAATATAATAATATTATTATTATTTCTACAACTTCCTCGCGTACCAAGAATCTGAATTCAGATATTAAAACACATGCAAGACCCACACTCAAATCATCAAAACGTTTTCATATTAAAAATATTTTAAACTTCCAAAATCAATTATTTGAGACTTCAAAACTTCAATAATTCATAATAAATAGTCTTTTTATCAGAAAATTCGAATCTCGCGAGTTTTTATAGGAAATTCAATTCTCTACAACTTTGCAGAAGAAAGTTTTTCCGAATTCCAAACAAAAATTGACCGAAATCCACAAACAAGCGATTTTACGTGCTATAATCAAATTTCAATCGATAAATGGGGTCCACTTAGGCATGTTTAACATGTTTTAAACATTTATTGCAACAAAAATACTCTTCCTCCTCGTATACTCATATATCCCACATTACGTTGTAAAAAATATCACCATTATTATATTATCAAAATATAATAATATATTTAAATGAATTATTTTATCAGAAAAAGATAAAATTTCAATTTTCAACAATTGTTAAATTAAAAATTTTCTCCATCTATATCCACATAAAATCAATATTTTTCTCATCATATGAATCAATAATTAATTATTCACAAATAATATTACAGAATCACAATATTGACAACTAGGCAGTTCCCAGGAAAGAGAGGGCTTTCCAATAAGGATTTCTCCTTACTGGCGCGCAATTAGGTGACCAAACCTCTCCTTAGACAGAACTTTCTAGACATTGCCAATAATGTTATCTAATAATATTATTCAGATAATATGAATTATTGCTTCGATAATGAAAAATACTGTGTAATGACAATTATTAAAACAACAAAGAATATAAAATATCAACGCAAAGAATTATTAAATCAATAAAATACTGAATAAAGTAATTACCGTAACCATTATTGAGTAGTGCCTTCTTACGTAAGAATCAATAATTGGTGCAATACTGGTAATCTTCTTGTGTTTTAACCATCGAGTATTTTAACAAGATTAATTGGTAACAACTTCTGTTATTTTTAAACAATTTATATTTGTCGTTTTCTTCATCCAATCGCTTTTTCGTTATGGGGCCCACACATGGTCGCTTGGCGTCGTAAATGCGAATATTCCCAACGATCACGAATATTCCACGACCAAACGAATATTCCCCGACAATAATGAATATTTTATAACCACTTTGCTTATTTTGAAATATTTGCGTATTTTACCCATAACTATCCACATTAATCAAATCAACCCTTACTATTTCAAAATAATAAATAGAAAATTAAATTTCATTAATAATAAGTTGGGGTCTTATAACCTCCCTCCTTATGAAATTTCGTCCTCGAAATTGGCGTCGTACTGGTGTTTTTGAAAAGGTGAGGATACCTCGCTTTCATTTCCGTTTCCAATTCCCGGTCATTTCCTCTATAAGCATGATTCCTCCACGGATCTTTAACTTGTGGTATGACCTTTCTTGCGCGTAGGACATGCTCCTTCCTATCCAAGATCTTGGCAGTACCTCCTCATACGTTAAGTCTTGACTATCTCGTCCGGGGTTCTAACTCTATAACGTGGTTGGGTCTTTCACATATTTACTGAAATCTGAGATATGTGAAACACATTATGAACACGAGACATACTCGGAGGTAACGCAAGTCTATAAGCTACATTTCTTACTCGGTCGAGAATTTAAAATGGACCAATAAATCGTGGATTGAGCTTTCCTCTCTTCCCAAATCTTGTAACTCCCTCTCATGGAGCAACTTCATGACAATACATGATCCCCATACTAAATTCCACGTCCTTTCGATGAAGATCTGCGTATAACTCTTTTGTCGATCTTGTGCCGGTTGTATCGTTGTCCGAATCATTTGGATCTTTTTAGGTAGTCATACGTCTTAACTTTCGGTCCCAACAATGTTGCTTCACCCACCTCATCCCAACATATTGGAGAGCGACACTTTCGTCCATATAATGCTTCAAATGGAGCCACACCTATATACTTTGCACGATAACTGTTGTTGTAGGAGAATTCCACCAATGGTAAATACTTATCCCAACCGCCTTTGAAGTCTGGGACCACGAGTCTTAATAGATCTTCAAGAGTTTGAATAGTCCTTTCGATTGTCCGTCTGTTTGAGGATGGTATGCGAAATGAATCGTAAATCCGTGCCCATAGCTTTTTTTGCAAGCTAACCCAAAATCTTGAAGTGAATCTTGGGTCACGATCCGAAACTATGGATACAGGCATGCCATGCAACCTCACAATCTCATTCACGTCACATACTAGCAAGGCGTTCAAGGAATAAGTCTCCGTGTCGGCAAGAAATGAAAGCGGACTTGGTTAATCTATCAACAATAACCCAAATAGCATTGATGCCTTGAGAAACCGTAGGAAGACCCGTGAATCTAAATCCATGGTAATGTGTTCCCACTTCCATTTCGGAATCTTAAGTGGTTCAACGACCCTTAGGTACTAGATGCTCGCCTTTACACGTTGACAAGTTAAACACATCGAGATAAACTTTGCAATCTCTCTCTTCATATTGTTCCACCAAAATGTATGTCAAGATCACGATACATTTTGGTACATCGAGATGGATTGCAAATGGTGTATTGTGTGCCTCCATCATAATCTTGTACTTCAAATCGAGTCGTTAGGAACACAAAGTCTAGAGTGGACTCAAGTATTCCTTCTTCATCAATTCTTGCTTAGAATAGCTCCTTCTTGTACTTTCTTCTTCATACGCATCATTTCCGATTCGGTGGCTCGAGCAACCTTAACTTTTTCTATTAAAGTTGGCTATGTCGTATACTTGACATCATCGCACTTTCGTTTACGCATATGATCTTCTACTCACTCGTGCGTCGGCCACCACGTTCGCTTTTAGGATGGTATTGAATAGTGTGGTCGTAGTCTTTCAATAGCTCGAGCCAGCGTCATTGCCACATGTTGAGTTCTTTTTGAGTGAAGAAATATTTAAGGCTTTTATGGTGCGAATATATCTCCACTTTCTCCCCATATAGATAGTGCCTCCATATCTTTAGCACGAAAAACATTGCTTTGCTAACTCTAGATCATGAGTAGGATAATTCCTCTCATACTCTTTAAGTTGTCGCGAGGCATAAAGCTATGACTTTCCCACGTTGCATGAGAACACATCCTAACCTTTTGCACGAAGCATCGTTTGTGAGATAACAAATCCATCCGAACCGGATGGTATTGTTAGAAACAGTCTTAGAAATAGAGTCTCTCTTGAGCTCTTGGAAACTCTTCTCGCATTCTTCGCTCCAAATGAATTTTGTATCCTTCCGAAGTTAAATTTGGGTTAATGGAGTAGCGATTTGAGAAAACCCTTCCACGAATCTCGATAATAACCATTAAGCCCAAAAACTACGTGACTTGGTCCACCGACTTTGGTTGCTCCCAACTTTGTATTGCTTGATCTTCTTGCGGGATCAACGGATACTCCATGTTTTTAACACCACGTTCCCAAGGAATGCTACTTCCTTAAGCGAACTTCGCATTTCTTCAATTTGGCATATAGTTTGTTTTCACGAAGCCTTTGGAGTACCAAACAAATGGTGCTCATGATCTTCACGACTTTTGGAATATATAAGGATGTCATCAATAAAGACAACAACAAACCGATCCAAATATTCCTTGAATACTCGGTTCATCATATCCATGAAAGCAGCAGGAGCATTAGTTAGTTCGAAAGACATGACTAAGAATTCATAATGCCCATCTGGAGTTACGAAGGCGATCTTTGGAATATCCTCGGTTCTAATCTTGGTGATGATATCCGAGCGAAGATCGATTTTGAAAAGAATTGTGCCCTTGCTGGTTGGTCAAACAAGTCATCAATACGAGGTGAGGATACCTATTCTTGATGGTGACATGGTTCAATTCAGATAGTTAATACAAAATCGCGTACTCCCGTTTTTTTCTTCTTTTCGAATAAAGCAGGAGCACCCGTGGAGATGTCTTTAGGGCGAATGAAACCGATGTCCAATAATTCACGTAGTTGGACCTTTAACTCCTTAAGTTCAATAGGAGCCATTCGATATGGGGTTTTAGAAATGGGCTTTGTGCGGTTCAAGATCAATAAAGAATTCAACTTCACGTTAAGGGGTAGGCCAGGGAAGTTCTTGAAAAATCGTCGGAAAGTCAATAACAACAGGAATATTATTCAAATTTGGCGTGTCTTTATTCAAATCCATAACATGGGCTAAGAAAGCTTGACATCCGTTTTTTCAATAAGCGAATAGCTTTATGATTAGATATGATGGTGATTGATTTTAATGGTTTAGTTGCTTGAATTAAATACAACAGGTTGGTTAGGAATATGAAAACTAACAACCTTACGAAAACAATCAATTTTGGCATGATGAGTAGTTAACCATCAATCGCTAAAATCACATCAAAAGCAAGTATTTTTAAAGAGATAAGGTCAACGGTAAGGTGATGGTGCCAACTTGAATCAAACAAGATTTATAACGATGTGGATGTGATGAAAGTTTCTCTAACGGAGTTTCCACGGATAGGTCAAAGTCTAATTTCTCCTGAGTCAAGTTTAAGCGTTGAGCACAAGCGGGAGAGATAAATGAATGGGTATGACCGTAGTATCAAGTAAGGTATAAACTTGCAAGAATTTATAAATAGCTTACCCGTGATCACCTCGTTTGGGTTCTCGAATTATGACCGATCCACAACAAACGCTCTTCCGGGACCGTTGACTTTGACTTTTACGGGGACGATCTTTTGAGTCACCGTCCCCATTGAACTAGGTTTTACTTCTGTACAATTTCGAGCGATATGTCCTTCCTTTCCACAATTATAGCATACCTTGAACTGTTGTGGACGGTTTGGTGATATGTCCCTCTTTCCGCGTTTATAGCATATGGCCGTGGTCGTTCTCCTCCCTTAGAACCCGATTCTTTGCCGTACCTTTATCGTCTTCACATAGTCGTTGTTAAATCTCCTCTTTTAAAATCTCCTCCCGACTCGCTTCTTCTATTTTCATGGCCATGATTACCACGAGTGGTTACCATTTTGTCCGTCTGTTTTCTTTTCTCCATTTGGTTATCATTATTCATTGACTACTATCTACGTACGATCTTGGTTATGGTCCTTGGTTGAACATACTCGTTATCTCGCTTTCTAACAATTGAGCCTCATTAACAACATCTGAATAGAGAGAAAATTTATGAGAAATGAGATATTATCATTATCTGGGGTTTCAAACCTCTCGAAACATCCGCCGTCATCGTTCCTCATTCTCCACCAAATGAGGTCTGAACACGGATAACTCTGCAAACTTTGCCTCGTCTTTGAGACACCGTCGTATTGTTTTGTTCTAATCGATGAACTCCACTTCCTTCATATAGCGAACACTTTCGGGAAAGTATTTGTCATTAAATAGTTTCTGAAAGCGTCTCCCAAGACATCTTTGAGTCTTGTTTGGATGGAGTGCAGCTTCCTGAGACTCCCACCGATGATACGCCTCGCCACGGAACATAAAGGTGGCGAATGGAACCTTCTGTTCCTCCGTGCATCCCAAGACATCGAATATCTTGGTAATTTGCTTGACCCATGTTTCCGCCGTGATCGGATCGGCTTTCCCTTAAATTCAGTGGTCCCAACTCTTTGAAGCGCTTGTTTGTGACAACCCGTGAATTGCTATCATTTCTCTCTATATATTTTGAACACGAGTCTCCTCGTCGATTTTGCATGAATGCTGCAAAAATCTTCTAAACATCCCTCGTTCATCATCTCGCTCGGTTGGTGTTGTTCACGGGAGGAACATTGCCCGACTGTTGCGTTCTCCTCGTTGGTGAGTACATACATCTCCACGGTCTCATTTTCATTGTTAATATTCTCGATCGACATTCTCAAATCTTGTCGTAAAAACAAGGGTTAATTAAGAAAATCAATATATCACATAATATCCTTATATCTTGACCAACTAACAAATAAGCTTAGGTAGGACACACTAGCGAAGGATTTACTCGTCTCTCCCCTCTAGTTCTATTCCCGATCTCATGGAGATCATATCCTAAGCTCTCGATACCAACTTGTGGCGCCCCAAAAATAGGTATACATCACCCATTACGAGTTGTCAATACATGGTGAGTGCGAAACAACTACAACTTTATTATTACAACGATAAAAGCGTGAGTTTGAATACAAATATTATCTTACAGACAATATCTATACTCAAATAAATCCTCATCACATTTATTGATACATTATTTTACAAAAATGGTGAGGACTACTAAACAACTCTTTCTAGAACCTTCATTACATACCCAGGCTTCGTACTCGCTATATTCTCGCCTCCACGAGAAGAAAAATGGAACAAAAAGGAAAAGGGTGAGCTCAACTAGCCCGATAAAGAATATTATGACTAAGATAATATACAACAAATTATCATTAGTCTTCAACGAGGAAAAATCTAATAGAATCTGATAGACAACAAGTTTTAAATCAATATTACGCAATGAAATAATAATTCATTAGAAGAGTTAAGTAGAGAATGCAACTACTATCTTCTATGTATGAATTTAAAAGTTCATCGTCTATCTTTTATCCTGTACCATCAATCAATATACATCTGGAATCAAATATTCATCTTTGCACTACTGGCGAAAGATATTCATCGATTAGTAAGTGTTCATCTAAACACGTGTTCATCTTTGCTTACACTTCTGGGCAAAAGATATTCATCAAAAATCATTCATCTTTGCTACTATGGCCAAAGATATTTCATAATATCATCATTTAAGGTAGAAGATGATGAAAAATATTTTAAAGAAAGCGAATCCGGTGAAACAAAATGACAAGGATTAAGGATTAAGGATTCGTACTTTGTTTTATCCACGTCTAAAAATACCTCAAAAATAATCACGGTGGTGTAAAATTCAAGAATGATCAAAACATGGATACAATCAAAGCTAGTATCCACAATAGATATTTTAGGCGAAAGAAAAATTTTTATTTTTAGATGAATAATCTTAAAATGATTAAATGAATAATCTGCAGTATCGTGAATAGTCTTATATCGTGAATAGTAACCCCGATACTAAAAGTTCCAAATTTGATTAAAAGTTCAGATCAATACTTGACATAATGATATTGAAGAAATAATATCATTCTGAAAAAAATAATATCCACTTACCTCGAAAGACCGGTACTTTTAGTTGAAAACAGGATATTATTATAACTTGAACTTGCTTGTAGTATAGCAATACTCAAAATATACTCAAAATACTCACAAGAATAAACTCGATAATATAGATCGAGAAAACTTCAATTTACGGTGTGATTTTCAATTCTAACCTAAGCACCTATTTATAGGAAAATCTTTAGAACACAAGCGAAAATTTAATATAATAATATTATTATTATTTCTACAACTTCCTACGTACCAAGAATCTAAATTCAGCTATTAAAACACATACAAGACCCACACTCAAATCACCAAAAACGTTTTCATATTAAAAATATTTTAAACTTCCAAAATTGATTATTTGAACTTGAAACTTGAATAATTCATAATAAATAGCCCTTTTATCAAAAAATTCGAATCTCGCGAGTTTTTATAGGAAATTCAATTCTCTACAACTTTGCAGAAGAAAGTTTTCCGAATTCCAAACAAAAATTGGCCAAGAAATCCACAAGCGGGCGATTTTACGATCTATAATCAAATTTAAATTCGATAAATGGGGTCCCCAGAGCATGTTTAACATGTTTTAAACATTTATTGCAATAAAAATACTCTTCCTCCTCGTATACTCATATATCCCATTTTGTTGTAAAATTATCACCATTATTATATTATTAAAATATAATAATATATTTAAATAAATTATTTTATCGAGAAAAAGATAAAATTTCAATTTTCAACAATTGTTACATTAAAATTTTCTCCATCTATATCCACATAAAATCAATATTTTCCTCATTATATGAATCAATAATTAATTATTCACAAATAATATTACTGAGAATCATGATATTGTGTTAGGCGGTTCGAAGGAAGGAGGGCTTTCGATAAAATTTCTCTTTCTTGGCCTTGATTAGGTGATCAAACCTCTCCTTAGACATAACTTTCTAGAAATTGCCAATAATGTTATCTAATAATATTATTGAGATAATATGAAATATTGCCCGATAATGAAAATCTTGTGTAATGATAATTATTGAAACAATGATATAAAATATCAGCGGACAATTATTAAATCGATAAAATCTTTGAGCGATAATTCTTTGTAACCATTATTGAGTAGTGCCTTCTTACGTAAGAATCAATAATTGATGCGATCTGGTGTCTTCTCTTGTTTAACCATAGAGTATTTTAACGATGATACTTGATATACTATTCTGTACTGATTATTTTTAAAGCAACTTATATTTATCGTTTTCTTCATCGATCACTTTTAGTTATCGGACCCATACATGCATTTGCGGCAAATCGTACGAATATTCACAAAAGCGATCTGAATATTCCACGACCAAGCGAATATTCCCAAGCAATAATGAATATTTTATAACCACTTGCTTATTTTGAAATATTTACGTATTTTACCCATGTATCCACGTTAATCAAATCAACCCTTACTTATTTCAAAATAATAAATAGAAAATTAAATTTCATTAATAATAAGTTGAGGTCTTACAATACATAAGACCCCAAATTATTAATAAATGAAATTTATTTTTCTTTAATATTTGAAATAGTATTTGAATAATTTGAGGTTGATTGAAAAATTGATGAATGATGAAAAAAATAAATATTGAGCATTAAATTGAAATATTGATTATGATTGAATTTTAAAATTTGAGTTTAATGAGAAAAAAAGTACAATGACAGTTAATTTTGAAAATGTATTAATGTGAATGTTTAGTTGTGAAATTTGAAAAGTTGAATTTGAAAAACTCTAATTGCTTTAACTGATAAAAAAATATGTTGGAAATTACGAAATTTGGAAGTTTAAAATATTTTAATTACAAAAACGTTTTTGAAAAGATTTGTGAGGTGGGCTACTTGTGTTGAATGCTGAATTCATTTGATAAAAAGTGTATGCGTAAGAATTTAATAAATATATATTAATATTTTATTAAATTTTCTATATTGAATGTTCTAATTTCTCATAAATAGGGTCTTGGGTTAAATTGAAAATCACAGGTTTTCTCTCTATATTATCGGCGTATTCTTGTGAGTATTTTGAGTATACTTTGAGTATTGCTATACTGATTCAGTTCAAGTCATAGTATATCAGGTGTTTTAACTAAATCTTGTCTTCGAGGTGTAATGTTATTTTATTCAAAATGATATTATTTCTTGAATATCATTATCTTAGAAATATTGGTTGGAAATTTTATCAAATTTGAAACTTTCATGTCGAGGTTACTTATTCACGATTTACTATTCATGAGTTCTTATTCACGAGTTCTTATTCGCGAAGTTCTTATTCACGAGTTCTTATTCATAAGTACTATTCACGAGCGTGAAGATATTTTTTATGAAATTTCTATCTTTTGGTGTCGGAGTTACTATTCATGTATATGGCCTTTATTCATTATCTGACCTTTATTCACGAATCTGCACTATATTCATAGAAAATGAAATTTCTTCTTTTTGTCCAAAATATCTACTATGGATCTAGCTTTGATTGTATCCATGTTTTGATTATTCTTGAATTTTACTCCACTCGATTACTTATGAAGTATTTGAAAGTAGTATGCACAATGAGCCAATCATGTTTGATGATAAAGCATATACTTTGTAACAATCTTATTCATTTATTAATAAAAAGTATTAATTTATTAAAGGCTTTTAATTATCTACGTGATCTTTGTTTTATAATATGTGATAAACCCATAGTTTTAAGCAATGCTTTTAGAATAATGATGATGATCATTCTAATGAGATCTAAATTCTTAAAAGCTTAAAACTAAAATAGTTCTGTAAGACCAAAAATTTTTAAATAAAAGGAATTTCCTTTATTTATTATTTTGAAATAGTAAGGGTTGATTTGATTAATGTGGATAGTTAAGGGTTAAATACATAAATATTTCAAAATAAGCAAGTGGTTATAAAATATTCATTATCGTCGGGGAATATTAGTTTGGTGCGTGGAATATTAAATGCTGTCGTAGGGAATATTAAATGCTGACGGCCTTGACCATGTGTGGGCCCCATGCTGGAAAGCGATTGGATGAAGAAAAGCGACAAATATAAGTTATTTTTAAATAACTTGGCGTAGTTATTCTGAGATTATCTTGTTGGAATACGGTGGTTAAAACACACTAATCTGCGTTGTTGAGCAGATGCACCGCGGTATTGCACCAATTATTGATTCTTACGTGAAGAAGGCACTACTCGATAATGGTTACGATAATTCTTTATTCGATATTTTATTGAGTTAATAATTCTTTGCGTTGATATTTTATATTCTTTGTTGTTTGATAATTGTCATTACGGTATTTTTCATTATCGAAGCAATAATTCATATTATCTGAATAATATTATTAGATAACATTATTGGCAATGTCTAGAAAGTTACGTACAGGAGAGGTTTGGTCACATAATTGCTTGCGCCAAGAAGAAGAAATTCTTATTGGAAAGCCCCTCTTTCTGAGGAACCGCACAGTTGTCGATATTGTGATTACATAATATTATTTGTGAATAATTAATTATTGATTTATATGATGAGGAAAATATTGATTTTATGTGGATATAGATGGAGAAAATTTTAAAATGACAATTGTTGAAAATTAATATTTTATCTTTTTACGATAAAATAATTCGTTTAAATATATTATTTTAATAATATATTAACGGTGATATTCTTACAGCGAATGTGGGATATATGAGTATACGAGGAGGAAGAGTATTTTTGTTGCAATAAATGTTTAAAACATGTTAAACATGTCGGTGGACCCCATTTATTGGTTGAAATTTGATTATAGCACAAAAATCGCTTGTTTTGTGGATTTCGGTCAATTTCTATTTGGAATTTGGAAAAACTTTCTTCTGCAAAGTTGTAGAAAATTGAAATTTCTATAAAAACTCATGAGATTCGAATTTTCTGATGAAAGGGCTATTTATTATGAATTATTGAAGTTAGAAACTCAAAATAATTGATTTTGGGAGTTTAAAATATTTTTGTAAGAAAAACGTTTTTGTTGTAATTGAGTGGCTCACATGTGTTATAAATGATCTGAAATCAGATTTCTAAGGTGGGCTTGAATATTTTTAAGAAATATTATTATTTTATTAAATTTTACTAACTTTGGTGTTCTAGCGTTTTCTATAAATAGGGTCTTGGGTTAGAATTGAAAATCACACCGAAATGAAGTTTTCTCTCTCTATATTATCGGCGTATTCTTGTGAGTATTTTGAGTATACTTTGAGTATTGCTTTAGCGGTCTGAAGTTCCTTGACCTTATACCCTACGGGTATTACTAGCTTGAAATCTTGATCTTTCGAGTAAGGATAATATTTTTTCGTAATGATATTATTTCTTGAATATCATTATCTTGAAATGTTGATCTGAAGTTTTATCAAATTTGGAACTTTTCATGTCGGGTTACTATTCATGAGTTCTTATTCACGAGTTCTTATTCAGCGAGTTCTTATTCACGATTCTTATTCACGAGTACTATTCAGCTGAATCGTGAA
Source organism: Panax quinquefolius (assembly GCA_020205615.1). NCBI lineage: Eukaryota > Viridiplantae > Streptophyta > Magnoliopsida > Apiales > Araliaceae > Panax > Panax quinquefolius. The sequence continues at coordinate 110,120,206 of CM035170.1, read as the reverse complement.
GATGTTTTTATGGAATTTCTATCTTTTGGTGTCGGGAGTTACTATTCACGTATATCACGGCACTATTCACGTATCTGACACTATTCACGTATCTGATCTTTATTCATAGAAAAATAAAATTTCTTCTTTTCGTCCAAAACATCTATTATGGATACTAACTCTGATTGTATCCATGTTTTGATCATTCTTGAATTTTACACCACTATGATTATTTTTGAGGTATTTTTGGGCGTGGATAAAACCAAGTACGAATCCTTAATCCTTAATCCTTGTCATTTTGTTTCATTGGATTCGTTTCTTAAAAAAATATTTTCATCATCCTCGATCTTAAATGATGATATTATGGAATATCTTTGGCTTTGTAGTGCAAAGATGAATGATTTCTTAAGAATATCTTTGGCACATAGTGCAAAGATGAATGATTTCTGAAGAATATCTTTGGCACATAGTGCAAAGATGAGCAGTGTTTAAATGAACATGACCCAATGATGAATATCTTTGGCCGTAGTGAAAAGATGAATATTTGATTCGGATGTATATTGATTGATGTTACTGAGGGGATAAAAGATAGAGCGATGAACTTTTAAATTCATACATAGAAGATAGTAGTTTTGCATTCTCTACTTAACTCTTCTAATGAATTATTATTTCATTGCGAATATTGATTTAAAATTTGTTGTCTATTGTATTCTATTATATTTTTCCTGTTGAAGACTAACGATAATTTGTTGTATATTATCTTAGTCATAATATTCTTTCTTGAGCTAGTTGAGCTCACCCTTTTCTTTTTGTTCCATTTTTCTCGGGGCGAGAATATAGTGAGTGCAGTCGGGGTATGGAATGAAGGTTTTAGAAAGGATTGTTTAGTAGTCCTCACCATTTTTGTAAAATACGTGTCAATAAATGTGATGAGGATTTATTTGAGTATAGATATTGTCTGAAAGATAATATTTGTATTCAAACTCACAGTTTCTTGTTGTAATAATAAAGTTGTAGTTGTTTACGTACCATGTATTGACAACTTCGAATAGGTGATGTATACCTATTTTGGGGCGTCGCAGTTCCCAATCATTGGATTACTAAATTGGGGATTAGTGAATCCGGATAGATTGAGTACATCGTTCTTGCTTCATTGGATGAGGATGATTGATCTCATGATCATTTGTGTGGAGACACTAAAGCAAGTATGTAGGTGCTTATTAGAGAATAAGTTCACTGAATGTGGCTCGCTAAGGAATACCTAATAGAGTTTTACTTGCTTGTCAATAGGAATTCCTGTAGTGATAGTAGTACTGTGATCCTTGGACTTGAGATCATCATAGTATCTTGTGTATGATGAGTTATACTTTGACTTATTCTTTAAGACCCTTAAGGTATATCAAAGGGTATGCTTGGGTATAATAAGTTGTACGTGGAGATAATGTATGATCAATATAGAATCTACCACTTCTATTAAAGAAGATAAATGTCTATGTGATTCGATAAATGACAACCCGATGAGTCCTTGGCTAAGGCGAATGAAATTAGAAAGGAGTTTCTAATTTGCATTATTTGAGTTGTGCATTTAAGGATCGAAATACATATAATTAAATAAAATAAGACTTGTGATAATTCCATGTCTTATATTTAATTGGGACATTGTATGGTGGAAGGATTGAATTATGCGGTAACTATTTACTCAAAGGTTTTTTATGATTAATGTTGAAATCTATATTATATCTGGAAAGTCGTTGATCGCTAGGGAGGCTTATCCCTATTGTAGAATAAATATTATTTATTTAAATAAATTAATTATTTAATTTATTTATTTAAATAAGATTAGAATTGTTCTAATTGATTTATTCACAACCTAGGTTTAATATGGAGAACCTAAATGGTCACACCATAAAAGGAAGAATAATTATTTAAGAAGTTAATGGCATAATCGTAATAATATATAATATGTATATTTAATTTAATCTATGGTGATAGAATAAATTAAATAGTTTAATATTATTATTTAATATTTTAGAAATATTAAATATAAATTAATAAGAGAGTCTTATTAATATTATTACAATTATTATTATTTTAATTTCTAAAAGAGTTTAGGAATTAATTTGATATAAGTACTCTCATTTATTCCTAATTGGATTAGGAAGGAAAATTAGTTAAAGGAGTTTAATTAATTATCCCTAATAAGATTAGGGAGTTTAATTAATTAAAAGAATTTAATTAATTAAATAAATCCCAATTCATAATTGTTAAGGTGGGTTGCCCACATCTATAAAAAGAGGAGTCTTATTATGGGTGTGAGTTAGTTGTTGACTTTTACAACATACGTAATTCCAATAGTTGGGAGAGTACGCTCCTTTTCTATAGAGATAGAAAAACTAGGGTTTAGCCAACCACCCATCTTCTTGGATCTTTCTTCTTCCTTGGTGGATCACCTCTAGAGGCCAAATATTTGGGTGGCTAACGTTGATCAAAGGAAGGAACCAAACCCGGTGGATTCATGTTGAACGCGAAAAGGATTGGAGGTGAACTTGTACCTGAGGAAGCTCGATCTTCAAGGGTATGATTTTATTCTTTATCTTTTCGTTTAATTAATAATTGTGTATAAAGGGTGATCCGGGTATATGGTTTGTAAAAAATTTTTAAACTCTGATTTTACACGTTTCCGCATACTTTGAGCAATTTGATTGCGTTCATGAATATTACAAACCTAACAGTGGCATCAGAGCCAAACCTTTATGCGAATCATTAATTATTTTAATTTGATATGTATATTGATATGTGTTTAAGAACAATTTAATTGGGCATAATTTTATTGTATAAAATTTATTTATAAAAAAAAATAAAAATAAAATAAAATAAAATATTTTCTGAAAGCTGGTTTGAATTTTTTTATCTTAGGGTTAAATGGGTCACGGTTTTTTTTTTCATGAAGCTCCTTATAAAATTTATATATGATGTAAACCTTAATGATTACAATAATCATTAGCTTGTAATGATTATAGTAATCATTAACATGTAATGATTAAAATAATTATGACCGTGTTATATATATAAAAAAAAAACCTTAATGATTACAATAATCATTAGCTTGTAATGATTATAGTAATCATTAGCATGTAATGATTAAAGTAATCATGACCATGTTATAAAAAAAAAAAAAAGTAGCGTATACGGATGAATTCGATATATATATATATATATAATAACGGTTTTATTATATATATATAATAACAGTTTTGTTTTATTATTATATATATATAATATTCTTAATAATTTTATTATTAAAATAAAAATTTTATTTTAATATTAAAATAAAAGGTTTATTTTATATTAAAATATAAAGTTTATTTTAATTTTAAAATTAAATTTCATGCTAACTAATTAGAGTTGGAATTTGATTCCATGATAACTAATTGGAGTTAAAATTGTATTCCATCTTTCCTTAAATAAAGGAGTTTATTTAGATATGAAATAAGATTTCATATTATTCTAAATAAAAGAGTTTATTTATGAATCTGAAAAGAGAATCCGTATTTCCTTAAATAAAGGAGTTTATTTAGATATAAAATAAGATTTTATATTATTCAAAATAAAAGAGTTTATTTGTGAATAGGAAAGAGAATCCGTGTTTCCTTTAATAAAGGAGTTTATTTTATTTATTTATTTTTACATGGAATTGGATTCCATAATTAATTAAAATAAAGGAGTTTATTTTGATTAAAATAAAATAGTTTATTTTATTCAAAATTAGATAAATTAAAATAAAATAGTTTTATTTTGATTTAAATTTGGATTAAAATAAAGGAGTTTATTTTGATTCAAAATTAGATTTTATACTTAACTAAATTTGCCCATTAAATGATATCAATATATATATTAAATGTTTATTAGTCATAAGATGAATGTTATTTATTGATGCATATGATGATGTGTATGATAATAAATGGGATTGATTATAGACTATTGACCAATGTGATTGGATTTTATTTTAGTTGGATGCATGAATGTATTAGTTTTATTAAATGGGGTCTGCGTACCTCGTCTTCTCTAATTTTTTCTTAATATAAATTCTATCTCCCTCCAATGTACTTCTCCTTGACTGCTGATCAAGGTTTCTATTTATTTTAAAATAGTTATGTAATAGGAATAGTTAGAATTAATTTTTGAAGAATTAGAGATCAAGGAAGAAGAGCGCTTGAAGACCCGTTTGTAATGGAGCCCGGTTTTAAATGTAATAGTTATATTTAAATATTATTTCTTGCACCTCTGAGGTTTGACCTTTTGGTTCACTTGGTGGCTCTAGTGAACCAAACTAGAATAAAAGTCCATAATCAATTCGGTGTAGAATATGGTATTCTATATGCATGCTTATATATATATATATATTATATATTATGCAAACATGCTTTGCATGTTCATTAATAATATATAGCGTATTTTATATATATATATGTATGCGCCGCTTAAACAAGATGAGACAAATTAATAACAAACCCCTCAATTTTTTATATTAAGTCCTAAGCGTTCAAAGATATTTGGAATATCGAGCGTCATACAACATGATAAAATTAATAGAGTATTAAATAATTAATATGAGTTTGTTGTGTCACCACAAGGCAAGTATTAAGTATTTAAGATGTTAATTTATCACATTTGATGCTTATAAAGAAAATTGAACAATATTGTTTTGTTGTGTCACCACAAGGATGATATTTTCTTTTTTGAATATATGGAGTGCTAGGTGGGACTTAACTTGGATAATTTTATTCGGTGTGCCACCACTTGATCAAAATAATCTAAGAGGCAAAAGAAAAGGAGTTGCGTAGTTGATGTAATTGATAAAAGTTGTCTACCTATTTATTTATATATAGTTTGTTGTGTCACCACAAGGCTATATACATTTGAAATGGGATCCTTATTCTCACTAAGAAATCTTTAATTAGATTTTCTTTGAACTATATAAGTGAGGTAATATAGTTTGAAGAAAATAGTGGGAGATACTAATTTAAAACAAGACCTAATTTATTTTGGTAATTAATTAAAGAATGTATACTAAAATGTTGTTAATTACAAATTCATTTACAAATTTTACAATGTCTAAAATTACTATCATTTGCGAAGCATATTAGATGCTAAATTAACCGAGAGTAATTAAGCAGATTGGTTAAGGAATTTGAGAATAGTTCTCATAGTTGAAAAAGCTATCTTATGTCCTTAATACGCCTATCCTCGCAATGGTTGCGATACAATGCCTCTGAGGAAGAGATTGCTACTTTTAGAAAGTGGCAAGATGATGCATGATTGGCTCGATGCATCATGCTCGCATCCATGAAATATGAACGAGCTTGTCGGCGATGAAACTATGGATGCTCCTACTATATTCCCGCACATCAAGTAGTTGATGGTGAAGAAAGTAGGGCTGATAGATATCGAGATATCTAAGGAGCTCTTTCGATCTAGAATGGCCATGACACACTATAAGATGCATACAAAAGTTCTTAACATAATCAATTTGATTGATCAATTAGGACAACTAGTTTTGTCATGGATGGGGAGTTGAGCCAAGATTTGATCTTGCACTCATTCCCGGACTCCTTTCACAATTGTTGTGAATTTTTCATATGAACAAGCTAGATATTAGCCTCGCTGATTTGCTTAACATATTGAAAAATGTTGAGAGTCACTTTCCAACCAAGAAAGATCAAGTCTTACTAGTAGGGGCCAAAGGATATTCTGAAAAGAAGAATGATTCTAAGAAGGTAAATAGAAAAGGCCAAAACAAAGGATAATAAGAACAAAAGCGATATGGATAGAAAAGGAGTTTGCTTCCTTTACTTGCAATAAGCACAGACACGGAAAGAAAGCGCAAGAAGCATCTTGCAGAGGCTAACCAAAAGAAGCTTAGTGAAGTTTTGGTTACAAATACAAATTTGTTCATGATTTAAAATAATTTTTTTTTAAGTCGAGGTTCTACTTGGGTATTGGATACTGACTTTGGTTATCATAAATATAGATTTATGAAGGGACCAAGCGAAGTAAAAGTTAAACAAAGATAAGTAATCCTATGTGTGTGGAAAATAAAGCAAAGGTTCTTTGCATTAGCTATAGAAACTTATAGTTTAGCATCGCTTACTGACGCAAATCTATTAAGTCGATAAGTTGTTATTGTATTCAATTCTTGTTAGAAACATTATTTCCATTTTATTGTTGGACAATAAAATTTTTGGTATTATAATTAAGAACAATTGTTGTTCTATTTATAATAATAATGTTTTGTATAAATGAAATATTACTTAATGGATTTTGTATACTTGATTTACGTGAAAATATATTTTGCAAATTGAACAAACTAGTATAAGAAAATGAGATGATCATTCAAAGAGTTGAATGTGTGTATTTTTTGAAATACAAGTATGAATTATTTGAAAGGTTCAAAGAATTCAGAAGTGAAATAAATTGATAAAGTATTAGAATTCTTTGATCGGATCAAGGAATAAATACTTGTGCAATAAGTTTCTAGATCATCTCAAATGGTTTTCTCATAATGGACACATCCTGATATGCAATAATTGATTGATGTATCTGAATGGAAAATTTGTACCTTGTTGGACATGGTGCGGTCCGTAATGATTTTAACGACATTCTAGTATCCTTACAGGTCATGTCCTAGAAATGGCCGCGTATATCTACGAAAATGGTAACCTCAAAATCCATTTGAAGACTCCATAAAAGTTATGGACGGGGAGGATTCCTAATCTTAAGTATGTTATGATAAGGGGTTGTCCAACTTATGTGAAAAGGTTTCAAAGGATAAGCTTGGGACAAAATTTGACATATATGATTTGTGGGACATCCTAAAGTAAGTTTAGGGCATATGTTACATAATTCTACTTAGCAAAAGGTGTTTGTTGTAAAACACGCGCTTACATGATAAAAAGATAAAGGTGTTTATCATTGAAGGGGCTAGTGGGAGGATAATAGATCTTGAAGAGTTCAAAAACCACAAAACACTATAAGTCAAATAAGAGGAACTCCGTAGATAGACTATTGTACCCACAACCGAATCGTAAATCGGAATAGTACCAAAGATACCTAGGAGGTATGGATTCATCATGGATGATGATGATGAGGTACATATCATAGAAGATGATGATCCGAGTTACATCGATGAGGTAAGAGTTCTAGTGTGTACAAAAGGTCGATTGGGAAGTGTCGTGATATTTCTAGTATTATATGTTGATATACTACGGATGAGGAATAACATACCAATGCTACAATCAAGAAAGATAAAGTTGTCTAAACATTCCTCCATGAATGATTTGGAAGAGTATCTTAATTGGGGATATAAATCTATATAGATAGATTTAAGAGGATGCTTCGACTTAACCCAAGAGCGATATATTCATTTGATGCTAAAGTCGTTTAGCATGACAAACTTCAAGAGATGTCTCATGTCGATGAGCTATGGAGTGTATCTCTCTTAATAGTCCCCCACGGACTCCACGAAAGAGAGGTCGCATGAAATGACAATCATGTATGCAATTAAATGTCACGAGACCGATATTGATCGGTCGTATTATGGAGAAGTTCACTTTATGAGTCGGTGAAAAACATCTTAATGTGCTTAACCCAAGCACTAAGGATGTGATCATATTCATGGTGGGTCTAAATTAAAACTAGAGGGCTTAACAGACTCAAGTTTTTCGAGACGGACCAAGATGACGAGAAAATCCACTTTAAGGTAAAGCGTTATCTTGAGCAGGTGGTGCGTTGAATTGGAAAGGTTCCAAACAAAGAAAGAGTCTTTGGTTTAGTGATAAAGACAAAGTATATAGCTATAAATGAAGGCGCAAGTTGATTGTTTGGATTAAAAGTTCATTCTGAACTAGGAATAGTTCCTAAGTCTCATCTTGGATCTAAACTTGTGTTGTGGGCACTTTCATTTGATTATTAGAATCATTGAAAGATGGGAAATCACTATAGAGATAGTGGACTCTCATGAACAACATTACATATCCATTAACTAAAGCTTATCCAACATCAGGATAATCGTCACTTAGAGAAGAAGAGTATGAGATACCATGACGATTGGCTTTAGTGCAAGTGGGAGATTGAAAGTAGTATGCACACAAGCCAATCATATTTGATGATAAAGCATATACTTTGTAACAATCTTATTCATTTATTAATAAAAATATTAATTTATTAAAGGCTTTTAATTATCTACATGATCTTTGTTTTATAATATGTGATAAACCCATAGTTTTAAGCAATGCTTTTAGAATAATGATGATGATCATTCTAATGAGATCTAAATTCTTAGAAAGCTTAAAACTAAAATAGTTCCCAATCATTGGATTACTAAATTGGGGATTAGTGAATCGGATAGATTGGTACATCGTTGTTCTTTGCTCATTGGATGAGGATGATTGATCTCATGATCATTTGTGTGGAGACACTAAAGCAAGTATGTAGGTGCTTATTAGAGAATAAGTTCACCGAAGCGTGGCTCGCTAAGGAATACCTAATGGAGTTTTATTTGCTCATCAATAGGAATTCTGTAGTGATAGTAGTACAAGTGATCCTTGGACTTGAGATCATCATAATATCTTGTGTATGATGAGTTATACTTTGACTTATTCCTTAAGACCTTTAGGGTTTATCAAAGGTATGCTTGGGTATAATAAGTTGTACATGGAGATAATGTATGATCAATAAAGAATCTACCACTTATTAAAAGAAGAGAAATGTCCTATGTGATTCGATAAATGACAACCCAGTAGTCTTTGGCCAAGGCAGAATGAAATTAGAAAGGAGTTTCTAAATTGCATTATTTGGAGTTGTGCATTTAAGGATCGAAATACATATAATTAAATAAAATAAGACTTGACAGGTAATTCCATGTCTTATATTTAATTGGGACATTGTATGGTGGAAGGATTGATTATACGATTAACTATTTACTCAAAGGTTCTTTTATGATTAATGTTGAAATCTATATTATCTCGGAAAGTCGTTGATCATTAGGAGAACTTATCCCTATTGTAGAATAAATATTATTTATTTAAATAAATAAATTATTTAATTTATTTATTTAAATAAGATTAGAATTGTTCTAATTGATTTATTCACAACCCAGGTTTAATATGGAGAACTTAAATGGTCACACCATAAAAAGGAAGAATAATTATTTAAGAACTTAATGGCATAATCGTAATAATATGTTATGTATATTTAATTTAATCTATGGTGATAGAATAAATTAAATAGCTAAATATTTATTATTTAATATTTTAGAAATATTAAATATAAATTAATAAGAGGAGTCTTATTAATATTATTACAATTATTATTATTTTAATTTCTAAAAGAGTTTAGGAATTAATTTAATATAAGTACTCTTATTTATTCCTAATTGGATTAGGAAGGAAAATTAGTTAAAGGAGTTTAATTAATTATCCTAATAAGATTAGGGAGTTTAATTAATTAAAAGAATTTAATTAATTAAATAAATCCCAATTCCTTAATTGTTAAGGTGGGTTGCCCACATCTATAAAAAAGAGGAGTCTTATTATGGGTGTGAGTTAGTTGTTGACTTTTTTCAACATACGTAATTCCAATAGTTGGGAGAATGCGCTCTTTTTTTACATAGAGATATAAAACTAGGGTTTAGCCAACCACCCATCTTCTTGGATCTTTCTTCTTCCTTGGTGGATCACCTCTGAGGCCAAACATTTGGGTGGCTAACGTTGATCGAAGGAAGGAACCAAACCCGGTGGATTCAAGTTGAGCGAAAATGATTGGAGGTGAACTTGTACACGAGGAAGCTTCGATCTTCAAGGTATGATTTTATTCTTTATCTTTTCGTTTAATTAATAATTGTGTATAAAGGGTGATCCGGGGTATATGATTTGTAAAAAATTTTAAACTCGATTTTACACGTTTAGTATACTTTGAAAGCAATTTAATTGCGTTCATGAATATTACTGAACCTAACGATGGCATCGAGCCAAACCTTTATCGCGAATCATTAATTATTTTAATTTGATATGTATATTGATATGTGTTTAAGAACAATTTAATTGGACATAATTTTATTGTATAAAATTTATTTATAAAAAAAAATAAAAAAAAATAAAAAAAAATAAAAAAATAAAATAAAATAAAATATTTTACTGAAAAGCGGTTTGAATTTTTTTTATCTGAGGGATTAAATGGTCACGGTTTTTTTTTTTGCAAAGCTCCTTATAAAAATTTATATATGATATAAACCTTAATGATTACAATAATCATTAAAACAGTAATGATTATAGTAATCATTAACATGTAATGATTAAAGTAATTATGACCATATTATATATATAAAAAAAAAAAACCTTAATGATTACAATAATCATTAGCTTGTAATGATTATAGTAATCATTAGCATGTAATGATTAAAGTAATCATGACCATGTTATAAAAAAAAAAAAAGGAGCGTATAGATATGGAATTATAATATATATATATATATATATATATATATATATATATATATATATATATAATAATTTTTTATATATATATATAACGATTTTGTTTTATTATTATATATATATATATATATATTATTCTTAATAATTTTATTATTAAAATAAAAATTTTATTTTAATATTAAAATAAAAGGTTTATTTTATATTAAAATATAAAGTTTATTTTAATTTTAAAATTAAATTTCATGCTAACTAATTAGAGTTGGAATTTGATTCCATGATAACTAATTGGAGTTAAAATTGTATTCCATCTTTCCTTAAATAAAGGAGTTTATTTAGATATGAAATAAGATTTCATATTATTCTAAATAAAAGTTTATTTATGAATCTGAAAGAGAATCCAAGTATTTCCTTAAATAAAGGAGTTTATTTAGATATAAAATAAGATTTTATATTATTCAAAATAAAAGAGTTTATTTGTGAATAGGAAAGAGAATCCGTGTTTCCTTTAGTAAAGGAGTTTATTTTATTTATTTTTTTTACATGGAATTGGATTCCATAATTAATTAAAATAAAGGAGTTTATTTTGATTAAAGATTTTGATTAAAATAAAATAGTTTATTTTATTCAAAATTAGATAAATTAAAATAAAATAGTTTTATTTTGATTTAAATTTGGATTAAAATAAAGGAGTTTATTTTGATTCAAAATTAGATTTTATACTAACTAAATTTGCCCATTAAATGATATCAATATATATATATATATTAAATGTTTATTAGTCGTAAGATGAATGTTATTTATTGATGCGTATGATGATGTGTATGATAATAAATGGGATTGATTATAGATTATTGACCAATGTGATTGGATTTTATTTTAGTTGGATGCGTGAATGTATGAGTTTTATTAAATGGGGTCTGCGTGCCTCGTCTTCTCTAATTTTTCTTAATATAAATTCTATCTCCTCCTATGTACTTCCCTCGATCACGATCAAGGTTTCTATTTATTTTAAAATAGTTATGTAATAGGAATAGTTAGAATTAATTTTTGAAGAATTAGAGATCAAGGAGCAAGGAGCGCTTGAAGACCCGTTTGTAATGGAGCAGGGTTTAAATGTAATAGTTATATTTAAATATTATTTCTTGCACCCTGGGGTTTGACCTTTTGGTTCACTTGGTGGCTCTAGTGAACCAAACTAGAATAAAAGTCCATAATCAATTCGTAAGTAGAATATAGTATTCTATATATGCATAAGCACTTTATACTATATATATATTATATATTATGCAAACATGCTTTGCATGTTTCATTAATATGACGCTTATTTTATATATATATAATAAATGCGCTAAACAAGATGAGACAAATTAATAACAAATCCCTCAATTTTTTTATTAAGTCCTATGCGTTCAAAGATATTTGGAATATCGAGCGTCATTTTCTTTCTAGCATGATAAAATTAATAGAGTATTAAATAATTAATATGAGTTTGTTGTGTCACCACAAGGCAAGTATTAAGTATTTAAGATGTTAATTTATCACATTTGATGCTTATAAAGAAAATTGAACAATATTGTTTTGTTGTGTCACCACAAGGATGATATTTTTCTTTTTTGAATATATGGAGTGCTAGGTCGGACTTAACTTGGATAATTTTTATTCGGGTGTGCCACCACTTGATCAAAATAATCTAAGAGGCAAAAGAAAAGGAGTTGCATAGTTGATGTAATTGATAAAAGTTGTCTACCTATTTATTTATATATAGTTTGTTGTGTCACCACAAGGCTATATACATTTGAAATGGGATCCTTATTCTCACTAGCAAATCTTTAATTAGATTTTGCCGAACTATATAAGTGAGGGTAATATAGTAGTTTGCATTCTCTACTTAACTCTTCTAATGAATTGTTGTTTCCGCTGCAGATTGATTTAAAACTGGTTGTCTATTGTATTCTATTAGATTTTTCCCTGTTGAAGACTAACGATAATTTGTTGTATATTATCTTAGTCATAATATTCTTCTTACTTGGGCTAGTTGAGCTCACCTTTTCCTTTTTGTTCCATTTTTCTTCTCGTGGAGGCGAGAATGTATGAGTACGAGTTGGGGTATGGAATGATGGTTATAGAGAGAGTTGTTTAGTAGTCCTCACCATTTTATAAAATAATGTATAAATAATTGTGATGAGAATTTATTTGGTATATGTATATTGTCTAGAAGACAATAATTGTATTTAAACTCACAAGATATATGTTGTCGTATTTTTTTGCGACAAATGTATTAATAAAGTTGTAGTTATTTCTGTACCATGTATTTGGCGACTCAAAATGAGTTGGATGGAATGGACCTATTTTGGGGGCGTCACAGTTGGTATTAGAGCTTAGGGATATGATCTTTGGCGGAGATCGGGGAATAGAACTAGGAGGGGAGAGACGAGTAAATCCTTCGCTTTGAGTGTGTCCTACCTAAGCTTATTTGTTAGTTAGTTAGTATATAGGGATATTATGTGATATATTGATTTCCTTAATTAACCCTTGTTTTATGACGGTATTTGAGAATGTCGTCGAGAATATTAATGATTGGAGTAAATGAGACCGTGGAGATGCTGTCTTTACCAACGAGGAGAACGCGTAACAGGTCGGCAATGTACCTCCTGTGAACAACACCACCGAAAGCGATGATGAGCGAGGGATGTTTAGAAGCTTTTGCAGTTCATGCAAAATCGAGATTTAGGAGACTTGTGTTCAAAATACGGGAGGAAATGATAGCAATTCACGGGTGGTCACAAATGGCGTTCAAAGAGTTGGGACCACGAGTGCAGGGAAGCCGGATCCGATCATGGCGGAAACATGGGTCAAGCAAATTACCAAGATATTCGATGTCTTGGGATGCACGGAGGAACAGAAGGTTCCATTCGCCACCTTTATGTTCCGTGGCAAGGCAGATTACTGGTGGGAATATGTGAAGTGTACCCTTCCAGCTACACAAAGATGTCGTGGGAGACATTTCAGAAAGCGTTTAATGACAAGTACTTCCACGAAAGTATTAATCGTATATGAAGGAAGTGGATTTTATTAGACCGGGCGAGAATAACATGGCGGTGTCCCAAAGACGAGGCGAAAGTTCATGGGAGTTATCGTGTTCAGACCTCATTTGGTGGAGAATGAGGAACGTATGACGCGGATGTTTACGAGAGGTTTGAAACCCGACATACGTTAGTATCTCATTTCTCATAAATTTTCTCTCTATTCGGATATTTTCAACAGGCTCGATTGTTAGAGCGAGATAACGAAAATACGTTCAACCGAGGACCATAACCGAGGATCATCTCAAGATAGCAGTCATCGTAATAACGATAAGCGTGAGGAGAAAGAAGAATACGGACAAAGCGGTAACCACTCGATGGTAATCGTGGCCATGAAAATAGAAGAAGCGAGTCGAGGAGGAGATTTTAAAAAGAGGAGATTTAACAACGACCATGTGAAGACGACAGCGGTCTTAAAGAATCGGTTCTAAGGGAGGAGAACGACCACCGGTCATATCTACAAATCTTGCGAAAAGAGGGACATATCGATCAAACGCCTACAATAGTTCAAGGTATGCTATAATTATGGAAAGGAAGGACATATCGCTCGGGATTTATGCAGACGGCGAATGGGCTTAGTTCGTGAGGGACGGTGATTCAATGATTGTCCCGAAAAAATCAAAGTCAATCGGTTCTGGAAGAGCGTTTGTTGTGGATGGTCAAAATGCGAGAACCCAAACGAGGTGATCACGGGTAAGCTAATCATAAATTCTTGCGAAGTTTATACCTTACTTGATAATCTGGGTGCTACCCATTCATTTATCTCTCCTGCATGTGCTCAACGTTTAAACTTGACTCGGGAGAAATTAGACTTTGACCTATCTCGTGGAGAATCCGTTAGAGAAAACTTTCATTACATCCGTTGTTTAGAAATCTTGCTTGATTCAGTTGGCACTATCACATTACACAGTTAACCTTATTTCTATAGAGATATTTGCTTTTGATGTGATTTTAAGGTTAACTACTCATCATGCCGAAATTGATTACTTTCGTAAGGTTGTTAGTTTTCATATTCTTAAGCAACCTGTTATTCGAATTCAAGCAATCAAACCATTGTAGTCAAACATTTTCATATCAAGCCATGAAGTCATTCGTTTATTACGGATGTCAAGTTTTCTTAGTCCATGTTATGGATTTGAATAAAGACACGTCAGATTTGAATAATATTCCTGTTGTTATTGATTTTTCCTTACGTATTTCCTGAAGAATTTCTTGGCTTACTCCAAAAGCCTGATATTAAATTTTGTATCGACTTTGAACCCGGTACAAAACTCATTTCTAAAATCTCATATCGAATGGCTCTATTGAACTTGAGGAGTTAAAAATTCAACTATAAATTTGGTACCGAGCCTTTATCTGGTGACTTCCTTTGTGGAATGCACCGCCGAATTCTCCGTAGGGGACACCATATTAGCGTGCGATAGTAAACGATAGGTGTCATTGTAACGTCTTATCCAAGGTTGGGATCTGAGTCACGATTGAGAACAACCTAAGTCGGTAATCAAAATACGTAGCTTTACAGGCTTAGTTGGTTATTATCGGAGATTCGTTGAATGATATTCTCGAATCGCTATTCCATTAACGCAGTTGACTCGTAGAGATACAAAATTCGAATGGAGCAAGGAATGTGAGAAGAGCTTCGAAGAACTCAAGAGAAGACTCATTTCAGCACATGTTCTGACCATGCCATCCTGGAAAATCGAACGTGGTAGCTGACGTGTTGAGTAGAAGATCGTATACAAGTACGAGTACGATATTGTCAAAGACTCATTTCGTATAATTTACAAATAATAGAGATGGAGATGAAAACTCTAGGTACCCACGTGATGATATCTGAGTATAATCGACTTTAATCGATAAAGTTAAAAGTCGCTTCAAGATATGTACGGAGTGATGAATTTGAAGAAGGAGGTACAAGAAGTTGTTATTTCAAAAGCGAGAATTGGTGAGGTGAGGAAAGCTCAAACCTTCGATTTATTAATCCATTTAAAATTCTCGATCGAATAGGAACGTAGCCTATAGACTCGCTTTTCTGTAAGCCAAGTATGACGCGTGTTCATAACGTTTTTCAAGTATCGATGTTACGTAAATATGTGGACGACCCGAACCACGTCATTGAGTTAGAACCGAACGAGATAGCCGAAGACTTAACATACGAGGAGGTACCTGTCAAGATCTTGTAGAGGAAAGAACATGTCCTATGTCTGAGGTTATACCACAAGTTAAAGTTTTGTGGAGAAACCATGCTATTGAGAAATGACACAGGAGTTGGAAATGGAAATGAAAGCGAGGTATTCTTATCTTTTGAAACACACGTAAGACGTCGTCAATTTCGAGGACGAAATTTCATAAGGAGGGGAGGTTGTAAGACCCCAAATTATTAATAAATGAAATTTATTTTCCTCTATTTATTATTTTAAAATAGTAAGGGTTGATTTGATTAATGTGGATAGTTATGGGTAAAATACGCAAATATTTCGAATAAGCAAGTGGTTATAAAATATTCATTATTGTTTGGGAATATTCGTTTGGTCGGTGGAATATTCGTCTTCGTCGAGGAATATTAAATGCACGGCCAGCGATTTTCATGGGCCCCATAACGGAAAGCGATTGGATGAGGAAAAGCGACAAATATAAGTTGTTTATAAATAACGATGTAGTTGTTACCGTTAATATTGTTAAAATACTCGGTGGTTAAAACACAAGAAGATACGGTATTGCACCAATTATTGATTCTTACGTCTGAAGGCACTACTTAATAATGGTTACGATAATTACTTGCTCAAAGATTTTATTGATTTAATAATTGCTCCGTTGATATTTTATATTCTTTGTTGTTTCAATAATTGTCATTACACGATTTTTTTCATTATCGATGCAATAATTCATATTATCTCGAATAATATTATTAGATAACATTATTGGCAATGTCTAAAAAGTTCGTTTAAGGAGAGGTTTGGTCACCTAATTGCGTGCCGATGAAGGAGAAATTCTTATTGGAAGCCCCCTTTCCTGGAACCTGCACGGTTGTCGATATTGTGATTACGTAATATTATTTGTGAATAATTAATTATTGATTCATATGATGAGGAAAATATTGATTTTATGTGGATATAGATGGAGAAAAATTTTAATGTGACAATTGTTGAAAATTAAAATTTTATCTTTTTCTGATAAGATAATTCATTTAAATGTGTTATTATATTTTAATAATATAATAATGGTGATATTTTTACAACGAATGTGGGATATATGAGTATCACGAGGAGGAAGAGTATTTTTGTTGCAATAAATGTTTAAAACATGTTAAACATGTCCGATTGGACCCCATTTATTGGTTTGAAATTTGATTATAAACATTAAAATCGCCTGCTTTTGGATTTCGGTCAATTTCTGTTTGGAATTTGGAAAAACTTTCTTCTGCAAAGTTGTAGATAATTAAATTTCCTATAAAAAATTGCTAGATTCGAATTTTCTGATAAAAGGGCTATTTATTATGAATTATTGAAGTTCTGAAGCTCCGAAATAATTAATTTTTGGAAGTTTAAAATATTTTTAATTACAAAAAACGTTTTTAAAAGTTTTGTGAGGTGGGCTACTTGTGTTGAATGCTTGAATTCAGTTGATAAAAGTGTGCGTAAGAATTTAATAAATATATATTAATATTTTATTAAATTTTCATTTTAGTGTTTTAAGCAATTTCCTATAAATAGGGTGCTTAGGTTAGAATTGAAAATCACACCGTAACCCAAGTTTTCTCTCTATATTATCGGCGTATTCTTGTGAGTATTTTGAGTATACTTTGAGTATTGCTATACTGGTCTAAGTTCAAGTCATAGCTTTATATCCTGTTTCAACTAAAATCTTGTCTTTCGAGGTAAGGATGTTATTTTATTCGAAAATGATATTATTTCTTCAATATCATTATCGCCGAAATATTGGTTGGAAATTTTATCAAATTTGGAACTTTTTCATGTCGGGGTTACTTATTCACGAGTTCTTATTCATGAGTTACTATTCACGAGTTACTATTCATGTATATTTACTATTCACGAGTTACTATTCATGAGTACTATTCACGAAGCGTGAAGATGTTTTTTGTGAAATTTCTATCTTTTGGTGTCTGAGTTACTATTCATGTATACGGCACTATTCACGATATCTGACCTTATTCACGAATACGACACTATTCAATTTAAAAATGAAATTTCTTCTTTTGTCCAAAATATCTACTATGGATACTAGCTTTGATTGTATCCATGTTTTGATCATTCTTGAATTTTACTCCACTCGATTACTTATGAAGTATTTTTTGAACTTGGATTGTTTAAAATACTGAATCCTTAATATTGTTCTTTTGTTTCATCGGATTCGTTTCCTTTAAAATATTTTTTCATCATCCCCACCTCCTAAATGATGATATTCTTGAATATCTTTGGCCCATAGTGCAAAGATGAATGATTTCTTGATGAATATCTTTGGCCCGTAGTGCAAAGATGAGCAGTGTTTAGATGAACATGACCAATCGATGAATATCTTTGGCTTTGTAGTGCAAAGATGAATATTTGATTCGAGATATATATATTGATTGATGTTACGAGGATAAAATATCGACGATGAACTTTTAAATTCATATATAGAAGATAGTAGTTTGATTCTCTACTTAACTCTTCTAATGAATTGTTGTTTCACTATGATTTGATTTAAAAGCCGGTTGTCTATCAGTATTCTATAGATTTTTCCTGTTGAAGACTAACGATAATTTGTTGTATATTATCTTAGTCATAATATTCTTTTTGGGCTAGTTGAGCTCACCCTTTTCCTTTTTGTTCCATTTTTCTTCTCGGGAGGCGAGAATGTAGCGAGACTGCAGTTCTGGGTATGGAATGATGGTTATAGAGAGAGTTGTTTAGTAGTCCTCACCATTTTATAAAATAATGTATAAATAATTGTGATGAGGATTTATTTGGTATGTATATTGTCTAGAAGACAATAATTGTATTTAAACTCACAAGATATATATGTTGTCGTATTTTGCACGACAAATGTATTAATAAAGTTGTAGTTATTTCTGTACCATGTATTTGGCGACTCAGAATGGGTTGGATGGAATGGACTTATTTTGGGGGCGTCACAATACCGGTCACAATTCAAATTTTCACTACTGGCCAAAGAGAACCCTAGTCATGATCATACCAATAATCTACCCATCTTTACACTCCAGTGAAAGAGAATTTCAACATCAGGGTTATAAAAATGTTATATATGATAATAAAATCAATATAATCAATACATAGTTTTAATCTCCAGAGTAATATTCATAAATCAACTATAATTTGGTTAGAAAAAGAAATCAATTTTGTAGTGAATAGTAAATCGTGAATAGTAACTCATGAATAGTAACCCGTCGTGAATAGTAACTCATGAATAGTAACCCTGACATGAAAAAGTTCCAAATTTGATAAAAAGTTCAAACCAATATTTCGGCATAATGATATTGAAGAAATAATATCATTTATGAAAAAAATAATCTCTCTTACAATCCTTTAAAATCTCTTAATATCCCTTACCTCAAAAGACAGTACTTCTGACTGGAATAACGCTGAACGAATTTGCATCGTATAGCAACACTCAAGATATCAAAATAATCACAAGAATACACTCGATAATATAGAGAGAGAAATAGAGAGAAAACTTTAGTTTCTGGTGTGATTTTCAATTCTAACCTAAGCACCCTATTTATAGGAAAATGTTTGGAACACTAAAGCAGAAAATTTAATAAATTAATAATATATATATTAAA
The DNA here is from genome assembly GCA_020205615.1 of Panax quinquefolius. Lineage (NCBI taxonomy): Eukaryota > Viridiplantae > Streptophyta > Magnoliopsida > Apiales > Araliaceae > Panax > Panax quinquefolius. The sequence continues at coordinate 110,100,848 of CM035170.1, read as the reverse complement.
TTTTCACGCCAACCTTTGAATCATCCAATTCAGCATGTTTGACAACCTACCAAAAATACAAAAAACGTTTTTTATATTTAAAATATTTTAAACTCCAAAAAATCAATATTATTTCAGAACTTCGGAACTTCAATAATTCATAATAAATAGCCCTTTTATCAGAAAATTCGAATCTCGCATTTTTTTATAGGAAATTCAATTCTCTACAACTTTACAGAAGAAATGTTTTCCAAATTCCAAACATAAATTGACCGAAATTCACATTCGAACGATTTTACAGGCTATAATCAAATTTCAGTCAAGAAATAGGCCCACAGACACACAAAACATGTGTTAATCATTTAATGCAACAAAAATACTCTTCCTCCTCATATACTCATATATCCCACATTCATTAAAATATCATCATTATTATATTATAATAATATAATAAAATATTATTTTATCTGAAAAGATAAAATATCAATTTTCAACAATTGTCACTTTAAAAATTTTCTCCATCTATATCCACATAAAATAAATATTTTCCTTATCATATAAATCAATAATTAATTATTCACAAAGAATATTACAGAATCACAATAATGACAACCAGGCAGTTCCTAAGAAAGAGGGGGCTTTCCAATAAGAATTTCTCTCATCACGCCAAGATTAGGTGACCAAACCTCTCATTGACAGAACTTTCTAGACATTGCCAATAATGCTATCTAATAATATTATTCAAATAATGTAAGGCCCCGAATTTTATGAAATAAAAGTATTCAATTTTTCTTATAATTACTATTCAGTAAATGGTTAAATTGATAAAAGTTAAAGTTAAGGGTGATATATATAATTTTTTTCAAAATAAGCAAGTGGTTATAAAAGATTCATTATTGTCGAGGAATATTCATTTGGTCGTGGAATATTCTTTTCCGTTGGGAATATTAAATGCGACGCACCCATTTGTGGGCCCCATAACAGAATAACTGTCGGATGAAGAAAACGACAAAAAGGAGTTTTTAGAAATAACAGCGTAATTGTTACCGTTAACACTATTAGAATACCCGGTGGGTAAAGTAAAGTAATACGCGTTGTTGCACAGTAGCACACGATATTGCACAGTATTTTTGAATTATTGACTCTTACGTAAGAAGGCACTACTCAATAATTGTTATAGTAATTACTGTTCAATATTTTATTTTATTGATTCAATAATTGCTCAACGTTGATATTTTATATTACTTGTTGTTTTAATAATTGTCACTACACAATTTTCCATTATCGAAGCAATAATTCATATTATCCTGAATAATATTATTAGAAAACATTATTGGCAATGTCTAGAAAGTTACGTCTAAGGAGAGGTTTGGTCACCTAATCATTGCTGGCGGCAGAAGAGAAATCTTTATTGAAAGTCCCTTTTCACGAAGGCTACTGGTCATTGTCATTATTGTGATTCGGTAATATTATTTGTGAATAATTAATTATTGATTAATATGATAAGGAAAATATTCATTTTATGTGGATATAGATGGAGAAATTTTTTTATGTGACAATTGTTGAAAATTAATATTTTGTCTTTTTCTGATAAAATAATTCATTTAAATATATTATTATATTTTAATAATATAATAATGGTGATATTTTTACAGTGAATGTGGAATATATGAGTATATGAGGAGGAAGAATATTTTTGTTACAATAAATGTTTAAAACATGCTAAACATGTCGGAGGACCCCATTTCTTGACTGAAATTTGATTATAGACTGTAAAATCATCCGTTTATGAATTTCGGTCAATTTTTGTTTGGAATTTAGAAAAACTTTCTTCTGCAAAGTTGTAGAGAATTGAATTTCCTATAAAAAAACGCGAGATTCGAATTTTCGGACAAAAGAGCTATTTATTATGAATTATCAAGTTCAAGTTCAAATAATTATTTTTCAAAAGTTTTAAATTTGTTTTAAAAGAAAAACGTTTTTAACAAGGTAGGTGTAAGACCCCAGCTTTTATAAATAAAGATGAATTTTTCTATAAATATTATTTTTGAATATTATGGAATAAATTTGATATAATGTTATAGTTGTGGGTAATATTTATAAATTTTGCAAAGTATGCAAGTTGTTATAAAATATTCGTTTGGTTCGGGGAATATTCTTTTGTTAGGGAATATTAAATATAATGGCTCAATCATTGGTGGACCCCACAATGTAATTATTGTCGGATTGAGAAAATGACAAAAATATTTTATAAAAATGGACGGCGGAGGTGTTACTTAAAAAAGCATTGAACTACCCGTGGTAAAAGTACGATGTACGTGTAGTTGCATAGTAGCACTACAGTATTGATTATTGATGCTTACGTGAGAAGTCACTCAATATGCTCAATTATTACTTCTGATAATCATTAACGCATCATATCTATTATATTATTGATTCAATTATTGTCACGATTATCATCATCGTATAATATGTTATAGTATAAAATCAATAATTGAGACGACAAGTTATAAATGATTAATAATTGTTGAAAGATTAAATATGTGTTGATGAAAAATAAAATGATTTGTGGTAAGTTTGATTATTTTATGGGGGCTCGTATGTCATCATCTAAGAGTCTCTTCAATCGATAGTAATTACCTTCACAATAGTAATTAACCTTGTGAATAGTATTTACCTTCATTAATAGTAATTACCTTCGTTAATAGTAATTACCCTTGTGAATAGTATTTACCTTCGTCGATAGTATTTACCTTCGTTAATAGTAATTACCTTTACCGGACGTCGAACCACTTGTCGTTTCACATTACTGAGCGTCCAAACCGTTAAATCGAGCCACTTGCCTTTTTCACACTAAGAAAAGCTAAGCTAGAAATCTTCTATAAATAGAGGCCTAGGGCTTCATTATTTTTCACGAATTCATTCAAGCTATAGAGAGAGAAAGTATAGAGAATAAGAGAGAAAGAAGAAGAGTATTTTGTTCTTAATCTGCTTTGCGAGATTCAATCTCCTACCAAATGTAAGGGGTGTTATTCTTTCTTATTCATGAAGAAGAACTGCTGTTATTCCATTGCTTATTATTACATTGGAATAACCCGTATAAGTGGTTTACCCTATACTTGGTGACATTTTTCTATTATTCTGCTGGAACATCCTATTCATGTGTGTTTTACACCTGACTGGTTCCGTCTTTATTATTATTCTGTTGGAACATCCTTTACGTGTTTTTACAATTTACAGTTCCGTCTTTATTATTCTCGTTGGAACATCCATGCTCGTGTGTTTTACACCGGACTGGTTCCGCTCTTTATTATTACATTGGAACATCACATGCGTGTGTTTTACACCGGACTTGGTTCCGTCTTTATTATTCTGTTGGAATATCCTATCTCGTGTTTTACACGGATCCGGTTCCATCTTTATTATTCTGTTAGAACATCCCGCTTGCGGTGTGAATTTCACCGACACAGTTCCGTTCTTTATTATTACATTGGAATAACCTTGCTGCATGCGATTTATCGCATGCACGGTGATTTCTTTTGTTATTCCATTCTTTATTATACCTAGTTGGTTAAAACTTTGACTTCTATACTCCATGAAATTAGTGGAATATCCTTGATATTTGCGTTTCATCCAAAGATCTTTTCATGAAAATATTCTTCCGATCATTCTTGAATTTTACTCTACAAAACAAATATCATGTTGATAATTTGGGCGTTAATAATTCCTCGGATAAAATAATTCTTGAACTTGTTTTATCAATTCTTATATCATTGTCATCATCCTCATGTTTATATTTTTTAAAGTCATCGTGGCTGTAGAAGTGCATAGATGGACTTGGTATGATTATGACGAGAGACTATTCGGTATAATCATGGCCAATAGTAATGTTACAAATGATGTGGTAAAAATCCTCGATTAGTAGTAGTGCATTGATGGACGATTGTTGGCATGATCATGACCATTTAATGAATACACAAATATTCTTGGCCGTAGTGCATGAATAATTGTGGTCGTGATACTAAAGAATATCCTCGGCCGTAGATGGGGGGTGATTCGATGATGTGGAATATTTATTAAAGTGAGTCTCAATTATAACAATGATGAAAAACCTTTTAAAACCTAAAAGATAGTAGACTTTATTTTCTACTTGACTCTTTTAATGGATTGCGATATTCACCGCAGCTTAAACCGGTTTGTCTATTGTATTTTATCGGTTTAACATTGTTGAAGACTATTGATAATTTATTCTCGCATTATCTTAGTCATAATATTTCTTCTTGGGCTAGTTGAGCTCACCTTTCTTTCACTGTTTCTCTCTTGAAAATGAGAATATAAATTGGGACGAGTCGGAAAACGAGTGATGGTCCCGAAGATAGCATTAGTAGTCCTCACTATTCGTGAAATAGTGTGATAATAATTGTAATGAGGACTCCTTTTCGAGTTTGTATAATATCTAGTAGATTTATATTTGTATTTAAACTCACGCTTTATGTCGTATTAGTACCTACGCTTATGTTAGTAAGTTGTATTTAAATTACATACCATGTAAGTGGCGACCCAAGATGGGTGATGTATACCTAATTTTGGGGGCGTCACGGTTGAATATCGTCGAGCTTAGGATATGATCCTGGCTAAGATGTGAGAATAGTACTAGGAGGGAGAGGCGGGGAATACCTTCGCTTAGTATGACCTACCTAAGTTTATGTCTTATTTTATTGGTTGGTCGAGAAGATAGGGATAATTTGTTACATGTCAATTAACCTTTTGTTTTGTGGCGATGTCTGAAAATGACATCCGAGAATGTTGAGAATAAGAATGGAGCGCTTGACGATCGTTGATTCACCACATATCAATAATCGGGATAATGTGCATCAAGAAGGCGACAATCCTCATGCAAACAACAACACCGACGACCAAATGATGAATGATCAAATGTTCGAGAGGCTTTATGCAATTTATGCAACAATGAAGCGAGAGCGACTCATCCCCAAAACGTAGGGTGGAAACACGGAAAACTCTCGAGGCGGTCACCGCTTAAACAATTCAAGGAGCTGGGACCACCGGAGTTTAAGGAGAGAGCCAAAACCACTTCTCGGCGGAAGCATGGATAAAACAGATTACCAAGATATTTGATGTCTTGGGATGCTCCGAGGAGCAAAAGGTTCCTTCACGCTTTTATGTTTTGCGAGAGAGGCGGATTCTTCGGTGGGAATCGATAAAACGTACTCAACTTCTTTGTCTTGAAGATATCTTGGGAGAAGTTCGAGGAGTCGTTCAACGACAAATACTTTCACAAAGTATTCGCCACACGAAGGAGGTGGAATTTATCAAGTTGGAACAAAATAATATGACCGCGTAATAATGATACGAGCAAAATTTACGGAGTTATCACGGTTTCGTCCCCACTTGGTGGATAATGAAGAGAGAATGGCGCGAATGTTTTAAGAGGTTTGAAGTCGGGAGATACGTCAACATCTTATTTCTCATAAACCGTGTTTGTATTCGAGATGTTGTAAATAGGGCTCGATTAGTGGAACGCGATAATGAGTCAACACAACTAAAAGAGAACAAATAAGCAAAAATTATAATACCAAATGAGTGAGTCATCGAGCGGTGACAACAAGCGTGGAGGGAATCAACAGGGCGAGATATGGTAACCACTTTGGTGGTAATCGGGGCCAAAACAATAAGAATGGACATTTCAAGAAACGAAGATTCAACAATGGTGGAAAGTCGTCGACCAAAGACCCATTGTTAAGGAAGGAGAAAGACCACCTATCATATGCTTCAAATGCGGAGGAGAGGGACACATCGATCAAACTGCGTCATGCCAGTCAAAGCATGTTATAATTGTGGAAGAGAGGTCACTTAGCTCGATTTTGTGTCGTTCTCAAGACAAATTCAGCTTTAGGATGGAGGCACCAAAGGCCATCCCGGAAAATTCAAAACCGGAGTAGTCTTGAGGAGGCGTTTATTGTGACCTCCCAAAGAGCAAGGAATCCGAATGAGGTCATCACGGGTAAGCTTATCATAAACTCTAATGAAGTCTATACTTTATTTGATACCTGTTCTACCCATTCTTTTATTTCTCCTACTTGCGCTCATCGATTAAATTTGACTCCGGAGAAATTAGACTTTGACTTATCTGTGGAAACTCCGTTGGGAGAAACCTTCATTACATCCACTGTTTATAAGTCTTGTTTGGTTCAAATCGGTACCCTCACATTACACCTCGTCGATCTTATTTCATTAAAAATACTTGCATTTGACGTGATTCTAGTGGATTGATTGGTTAACTACTTATCATGCAAAAATTGATTGTTTTCGTAAGGTTGTTAGCTTTCATATTCCTAATCAACCTATTATGCGAATTCAAACGACCAAACCATTAAAATCAATCACGGTCATCTCAAGCCATAAAGCTATTCGTTTATTGAAAAAGCGGATGTCAAGCTTTCTTAGCTCATATTACTGATTTAAATAAAAATACGCCGATTTTTAAACGATATTCCTATTGTTAATAAATTTCTGACGTATTCCCCTCAAAACTTCCCCGCCTACCCCAGGCGTGAAATTGAATTTTGTATCGACCTTGAACCCGGTGACAAAACCTATTTCTAAAGCCCCATATCGAATAGCTCTATTGAACTTCGAGAGTTAAAGACCCAACCGCAGGAATTGTTAGACATTGGTTTTATTAGGTCCTAGTACTTCTCCTCGGGGTGCTCTGTTACTATTCGTGAAGAAGAAGAAAGATGGGAGTATGCGACTTTGTATTGATTATCGGGAGTTGAATCATGTCACCATCAAAATAGGTATCCATTGCCACGTATTGATGACTGTTTGACCCGATTCTAAGTAGCCAAATTCTTTTCAAAGATTGATCTTTGTTCCTGATATCACCAATTGAAGATTAAAACCGTGACATTCCAAAGACGGCTTTCGAACTCTCGATGACGGGCATTATGAATTCCTAGTCATGTCCTTTGGATTGACTAATGCTCCTCTTTGCCTTTCATGGATATGATGAACCGAGTATTCAAGGAATATTTAGATCACTTTGTGGTCGCTTTTATTGATGACATCCTTATTTATTCCAAAAGCCGTGAAGATCATGAAAGCAACACTTGAGGTCGACACTCCAAAAGCTTCGTGAATATAAGCTTTATGCCAAGTTGAAGAAATGTGAGTTACGGCAAAGAAGTAGCATTCCTTGGGCACGTGGTATCAAGTCATGGAATATCTGTTGACCCAAAGAAAGATTGAAGCTATTCAAAGTCGGGAACAACCTAAATCGATGACCAAGTCGTAGCTTTCTCGGTTTAATTGGTTATTATCGGAGATTCGTGGAAGGATTTTCTCGAATCGCTACTCCATCGACTCAAATTTGACTCGAAAAGATACAAAGTTCTTGGAAGCGAAGAATGTGAGAAGAGTTTTCAAGAACTCAAGAGGAGACTTATTTGAAAGACTGCTCGACAATACCATCCGCTCGGAGGGATTTGTCATCTACAAGATGCTTCTAAAAAGGGTTGGGATGTGTTCTTATGCAACATGGAAAAGTTATAGCCTATATGCCTCATGACAACTCAAAGAATATGAGAGGAATTATCCTACTCATGATCTAGAGTTGGCGGTAATTATCTTCTTGCACTTAAAATTTGGAGGCATTACTTGTATGGGGAGAAAGTGGAGATCTTTACGGATCATAAAAGCCTCAAATATTTCTTCACTCAAAAGGAACTCAACATGCGACAACGACGTTGGCTTGAATCTGTTGAAAGATTATGATCATACCATCCAATACCATCCTGAAAAGCGAACGTGGTAGCCGACGATCGTTGAGTAGAAAATCATATGCAAGTATGAGTCAAGCGATTGTCAACGCAAAGGCCCATTTTGTGTGACTTGCAAAGGATGGAGATAGAGTTAAAGACTCCGGGCGCATGTGATGATAAGAGTATACGAGTAGAACCGACTTTAATCGATAAAGTTAAAAGTCGCTCAAGCTACTGAGGACACTGGAGCCGATGCGTATGAGGAAAAAAGTGCAAGAAGGTGCTATCTTGGAAGCAAGAATCGATGAAGAAGGAATACTTGAGTCAACTCCGGACTTTGTGTTCCTAACGACCCTCGATTTAAAGTATAATATCATGATGGAGGCGCACACACACCATTTGCAATCCATCTCGGGAGTACCAAATGTATCATGATATTCGCCATACATTTTGGTGGAAGCCGATATGAGAGAGAGATGTATTTGTTTATCTCACTTGTCTAACTTGTCAACGAAGTTAAGCTGGAGCATCAAGTACCAAAAGGTCCATTGCAACCACTTGAAATTCCGAATGGAAGTGGGAGCACATTACCATGGATTTCGCACGGTCTTCCTAAGGTTTCTCAGGCATTGATGCGATTTGGGTCATTGTTGATAGATTGACCAAGTCCGCTCATTTCTTCTGCCGTCGAGAAACTTATACACTTGAACGTCTTGCTCAGTATGTACATAAACGAGATTGTGAGATCGCATGGTATCTGCGGTATCCATAGTTTCGATCGAGACCCAAGATTCACTTCACGATTTTGGGTTAGTTTGCAAAAAGCTATGGGCACAGACTTACGATTTAGCTCTCGGCATATCATCCTCGGGACGGACGGACAATGGGAGAGGACTATTCAAACTCTTGAAGATCTATTAAGACTCGTGTTCTTGATTTCAAGGGGAGTTGGGACAAGTTCTTACCATTGGTGGAGTTTTCCTACAACAACAGCTTATCAAGCAAGTATTGGCATGGCTCCATTCAAGCGTTGTATGGAAGAAAGTGTCGCTTCTCCGATGTCTTTGGGATGAGGTGGGTGAAGCAACGTTGTTGGGACCGGAGTTGAGTACGTATGACTACGGAAAAGATTCAAACGATCCGACAACGTATAAAAACCTCACAAAATCGACAAAGAGTTATCTGCCGATCTTCATCGAAAGGACGTGGAATTCGATATAGGAGATCATGTGTTGTTAAGAGTTGCTCCATGGAAAGGAGTTACAAGATTTGGAAAGAGAGGAAAACTTAACCTCGATTCATCGGTCCATTTTAATCCTAGATCGAGTAGGAATCAGGCCTATAGACTCGCTTTTACCGCCAAATATGTCTCGTGTTCATAACGCTTTTTCACATATCTATGTTACGTAAATATGTGAAAGACCCGAACCATATTATTGAGTTAGAACCGGACGAAATAGCGAAAGATTTGGCGTATGAAGAGGTTCCCGCTCAAATTTTGGATAAGAAGGAACATATTCTACGCTCGAAGGTTATACCTCAAGTCAAAGTTTTGTGGAGGAACCACGATGTTGAGGAAATGACTTGGGAGTTAGAATCAAATGAAATCAAGGTATCCTTACCTCTTCAACATAACAGTATCGTACCCTAATTTCGAGGGAGAAATTTCATAAAGAAGGGAGGTTGTAAGACCCCAACTTTTTTATAAATAAAGATGAATTTTTCTATAAATATTATTTTTGAATATTATAGAATAAATTTGATATAATGTTATAGTTGTGGATAATATTTATAAATTTTACAAAGTATGCAAGTTGTTATAAAATATTAGTTTTGGTTCTGGGAATATTCTTTTTGTTAGGGAATATTCGCATGAATGGCTCAATCATCATTGGTGGACCCCACAAATGTAATTATTATTGGATGATTGAGAAAATGACAAAAATATTTTATAAAAATGATTTTACGGAGGTGTTACCGCTTTAAACTGCCGAACTACCCCGTGGTAAAAGTACAATGTCTGGCGTAGTTGCGTAAGTAGCACTACGGTATTGATTATTGATGCTTACGTGAGAAGTCACTCACTTTATGCTCAATTATTACTACGATGATTGTGCATCATATCTATTATATTATTGATTCAATTATTGTCACAAAGATCATCCTCAGATAATATGTTATAAAGTATAAAATCAATAATTGAGACGACAAGTTATAAATGATTAATAATTGTTGAAAGATTAAATATGTGTTGATGAAAAATAAAATGATTTGTGGTAAGTTTGATTATTTTATGGGGGCTCATATGTCATCATCTAAGAGTCTCTTCGTCAATAGTAATTACCTTCGTCGATAGTAATTACCCTTGTGAATAGTATTTACCTTCGTCGATAGTAATTACCTTCGTTAATAGTAATTACCCTTGTGAATAGTATTTACCTTCGTCAATAGTATTTACCTTCGTTAATAGTAATTACCTTTACCAGACGTCCGAACCACTTGTCGTTTCACATTACGGTACGTCCAAACCGATTAAATCCCCACTTTGCTTTTCACACTCGGCGGTGCTAAGCTAGAAATCTTCTATAAATAGAGGCCTAGGGCTTCATTATTTTCACGAATTCATTCAAGCTATAGAGAGAGAAAGTATAGAGAGAATAAGAGAGAAAGAAGAAGAGTATTTTGTTACTACACTGTCTGCGATATTCAATCTCCTACCAAATGTAAGGGGTGTTATTCTTTCTTATTCATGAAGAGAATCTGTTGTTATTCCATTGCTTATTATTACATTGGAATAACTTTGTATAAGTGGTTTACCCTATACTTGGTGATATTTTTCTATTATTACATTGGAACATCCTGCATGCGTGTTTTTAACCCACTGGTTCCGTCTTTATTATTATTCTGCTGAACATCACATGCATGTGTGTTTTACACCGACCGGTTCCGCTCTTTATTATTCTGTTAGAACATCACATGCATGTGTTTTACACCGACACTGGTTCCGCTCTTTATTATTCTGTTGGAACATCCTGTCGCATGTGTTTTACACTACTTTGGTTCCGCCTCTTTATTATTCTGCTTGGAATATCCTATCTCGTGTGTTTTACACGGATCTGGTTCCATCTTTATTATTCTGTTGGAACATCACCGCTTGCAGAATTTCACCGACTTTGGTTCCGCTTCTTTATTATTCTCGCTTGAATAACTCACTCTGCATGCGGTTATCGCATGTACGGTGATTTCTTTTGTTATTCCATTCTTTATTATACCTAGTTGGTTAAAACTTTGACTTCTATACTCCATGAAATTAGTGGAATATCCTTGATATTTGCGTTTCATCCAAAGATATCTTTTCATGAAAATATTCTTGATCATTCTTGAATTTTACTCTACAAAACAAAGATCATGTTGATAATTTGACGTTAATAATTCTGGATAAAATAATTCTTGAACTTGTTTTATTGAATTCTTATATCATTGTCATCATCCTCATGTTTATATTTTTTAAAGTCATCTCGTGGCTGTGGTGCATAGATGGACTTGGTATGATTATGACCGAGAGACTATTCGGTATAATCATGGCCGTAATGTTACAAATGATGTGGTAAAAATCCTCGATGGTAGTAGTGCATTGATGGATGATTGTTGGCATGATCATGACCATTAATGAATACACAAATATTCTTGGCCCGTAGTGGTGAATAATTATGGTCGTGATACTAAAGAATATCCTTGGCCAGTGCGGGGGTGATTCGATGATGTGGAATATTTATTAAAGTGAGTCTCGGCTTTATAACGATGATGAAAAACCATTTAAAACCTAAAAGATAGTAGACTTTATTTTCTACTTGACTCTTTAATGGATCAGCATATTCACCTAGCAGCTAAACCGGTTGTCTATTGTATTTTATCGGTTTAACATTGTTGAAGACTATTGATAATTTATTCTGCATTATCTTAGGCATAATATTTCTTCTTGGGCTAGTTGAGCTCACCCTTTCTTTCACCGTTTTCTCTTGTGAAATGAGAATATAAATTTGACGCAGTCGGAAACGAGTGATGGTCATGAAGATAGCATTAGTAGTCCTCACTATTCTGCGAAATAGTGTGATAATAATTGTAATGAGGACTCCTTTACGAGTTTGTATAATATCTAGTAGACGATATTTGTATTTAAACTCACGCTTTATGTCGTATTGTACTACGACATAGCTTATGTTAGTAAGTTGTATTTAAATTACATACCATGTAAGTGGCGACCCAAGATGGGTGATGTATACCTAATTTTGGGGGCGTCCACGATGAGGTGTGCCCACTAGCATGGAAAAAGAGCTGAGATTAGATTGTCCAGGTGTGCGTGAAGATTATATATATATATATATATTAATATTTTAATAAATTTTACTGCTTTGGTGTTCTAAGCATTTTCTTATAAATAGGGTGCTTAGGTTAGAATTAAAAATTATACCGGCGAACCGAAGTTTTTTTTCTCTATATTATCGGCGTATTCTTATGAGTATTTTGAGTATACTTCGAGTATTGCTATACTGGTTGCAAGTTAGTTCAGTATTATTCTAGTTAAAGTACTTGCTTTTTGAGGTAAGGGATAGTAAGGGATTTTAAGGGTTATTATGTTTTTAGTTTTGAAATTTTTCTTAACCTTCAAAAATTCAGGAAAAATTTGAAATGATATTTTGATGAGTTTTGTAGATTGTGTCCAAAAATGGCGATTTTTGGATGTATAGATTAGGAGTAATGGATTTTATGAGAAAAGACTATTTTAAAAGTAACCGCTTATAACTCCTTGTGATTAACTCCAAAATTGATGAATTTTTTATTGAAAGTACATCTATATAATATCAGTATACCGTGTAAATTTCAAAATTTTTGGATAAAAGTATAATTTATGATAAATGTTTAAATATTTGGTGGTTTTGGCCATATGAAAAATAGTAAATGAATTTTTAAAATTTCGAGAAAAATATATGTTCAATATGAGACTATGTTATGCTAAATCCCGGAAAAGAAATATTTTTAGAACTGATTTGGTATTTTTATGAAAATATTCTAGTTATGAGTAAATGAATTAAATATGTTATGTGAAGTAAGAAAATTGGAAAATATGATTTTATGGCTTGAGAATCATATATGAGGTATATCAGATTTTTTGATGAGGTTTTGGTTATTGGTGATGAAATCTTATGAGTTTGACATTTTATGATGATTAAATGCATTAATTAGTAAAGTGTAAACAATTTAATTAAATTGTTTATAAGTTTTAGAAATTATTAAATCTTGTTGTAATATTAAGAATATTAAGATTTTGATATTATTAAGTGATTTTATAACATTTGGATTAAGGTGTTATAAATATTGATATGGATTTTATTATGAAACTTTATCTTTTAAATGTCGAGGTTACTTGCTTGCGTATCACGGTACTTATGTAATGCATCACTACGGTACTATTCATGACAAATTGGTTTCTTCTCCGACAAATTATCGTTGATTTATGAATCTTACTCTTGAAATTAAAACCATGTATATAACATTCTTATAACCCTAATGATGATATTTCTCTTTGACTTGAGTGTAAAGATGGGTAGATTATTGGTATGATCGTGACTATAGGTTCTCTTTGGCCAAGATGGTGCAAAAGTTGAATTGTTGGTAGGTATGATCATGACCATTGAATTTACAATTGAATATTTTTAGCTTAAGTGCAAAGGTGAATTGATCAACATGGTTATAATTATTGTTATATAACTTCGAAATGATTATGTATTTCTTTGATATATGAATATCTTTGGCTCGTGTAGTGCAAGATAACTTGTTGATGAATATCTTAGCTTTCAGAAGTGCAAAGATGAATTATTGATGAATATCTTTTGCTCGTAATGCAAAGATGACTGTTGTTGAATATCTTTGCTTTGTAGTGCATGAGATGAATTATTGATGAATATCTTTGGCTCGTAATGCAAAGATGACTGTTGTTGAATATCTTTGCTTTGTAGTGTAAAGATGAACTGTTGATGAATATCTTTGGCCCGTGGTGCAAAGATGAATTTATTAGTATGATTATGAGCGAGGAACGTGATTTGGTATAACCATGATATTTGATGTTTCGGTAAAGACAATGATGAAAATTATCTTCGTCTGGGATGAGAAGAGGAATTTAGAATCACAATTATGATTATGAGTTATTCATATGATTGTGGAAAGGAACTGTTGATTGATGTTACGGGATAAAACATTGTTGGTGGACTTTTAACTTGGAGAAGACAATAGACTTTATAGTCTATTTGACTCTTTTAATGGATTGCTTCGTTCACCGCAACTACGGGTTGAAAAGTTTTATCATCTACCATATGTTCTAAATCTACGATTTATTACATCGATGAAGACTATTGATAATTTATTTATCTTTAGTCATAATATTCTTTATCGAGCTAGTTGTGCTCACCCTTTTGTTTCACAATTCCTTTCGTAATAAAAGTATAGGTTTGGTCGAAAGGGGGATAGCGAGGGAATAGAATGGTGGTCTATAGATGTTGAGGGTGAGGTGAATTTAACTTGGAAGGGTGTTTTGCCACTATCATACAAGATGTCTAATGACATACAACCTCGTGTCATCATAAGACATGGTTGTGCTCATCCACTTGCTGAGTATATTTACAAGCACTACCTATATAATCTTGGTGTTTGTTTAGAGTATAATACCCAATTAGAGCAGGTGGAGATAATGATATGTCAAGAGAAGACTCACCATTGGGAAGAATATGATAGTAATCTTCTCGTTTTTCTTTGTGGTCTATTGGGTCAACCAAGGATAATTCTGTGGCCATATGATATCTACCATAACCTAAAAGCATGGCCTCCCATGTATGAAGGTTTCCTTGAGAACTTCCCAAAGATTCTAATTTCTAAAACAGTTTTTGACTATACCTTTATGTAAGGTGTCATTGTGACGTGCTACAGTTGATATATATTTGTATCCAAACTCACAGCATATGTGTTGTTGTATTTTGCACGATAATTGTTGTAATAAAGTTGTAGTTGTTTTCCGTACCATATATTTGGCGACTCAGAATGGGTTGGATGGAATGGACCTATTTTGGGGGCGTCACAAATAATATGAATTATTGATTTGATAATAGAAAATACTGTGTAGTGACAATTATTAAAACAACGGTAATATAAAATATCAACGCAGCAATTATTGAATCAATAAAATCTCGAAGCGATAATTATCGTAACAATTATTGAGTAGTGCCTTCTTACGTAAGAATCAATAATTGGTGCAATACCGTGTGCTACTGTGCAACAACGCGTATTACTGTATTTTAACCATCGGATATTCCAATAGTATTAACGGTAACAACTATGCCGTTATTTGCAAACAACTTATACTTGTCATTTTCTTCATCCAATCACTTTCCGTTATGGGGCCCACAAAAGGCTGCACCGACGTATGAATATTCCCCGACAGGAAGAATATTCCACGACCAAACGAATATTCCCCGACAACAATGAGTATTTTATAACCACTTGCTTATTTTAAAAAATTTACATATATCACCCTTAACTTTAAACTTTTATCAATTTAACGATTTACTGAATTGTAATTATAAGAAAATTGAATACTTTTATTTCATAAAATTCGGGATCTTACAAGTGGGTGATATGGACTTTCAATTTTTCTTTAACATTTCAAGGACAAATTACTCTTCAATAGTTTAATTATATATTTGTGAAATATTCAACATTTTTGACCCCCATTTCACTTATAAGAGCATATCCAACAGTCTCTTCAACTATTTTGAGATACTTAAATAGATGAGTCACATCAGAAAAATTCTTTCCAACAGCTTCTTCAAACTGCCATGTAGGTCAACAAACATTCTTCTCACTCTTCAAATCTGCATCCTCCTTCTCACTCTTCAAATCTATAATTAAAGGCTAAAAATATTTATTACTCTTGATGAGTTTGATGTATATATATAACTCATTAAATTGAAGAGACTGATGAGGCACAAAATATAAAAGTAGCAAATAATGTTCTTCAAATTGTCACGTAGGTTAACAAACATCAATTTGAATAGTTTATTTTGTTACTACTCTTGGAGATACTCTAAAAGAACCAATTATCTACTTATGTTACAAAAATTATAAGCCGAAATCTCCGTTCGCTAAAAGTGTTTTATTAAAGGCACAACTAAGGTTGTAAACGAGCTAACACAGTTCGGGCTCGACTCGAAAAAATACGAGCGAGACTCGGATTCGTTAATAATATGATCCAAATCTGAGCATTAAAAATAGTTTGAATAAAAATATGAATAGAATCTGAGCAATGTTATACTCGACTCGTTTAAGATTCAAACTACTCGAATTTTTTATTGTGATTCGATACATACTCGGTTAATACATATTCGATTAGATGTTCGATACATTCTCTTATAATATATACAAATTTAAATCAAATTAGGATAATTAGTTATTATTTTGTTTTGTTTTTAATTTTAATTGTGATTTTATATTTGTAAAGTGTAATAATAAATATTTTTTTTCATTTCTAAGTAAAATAGCAAATTTAATTTATAATTATATTTATTATAAAACTAGTTATTATGTGGAGACTCGAATTTGAGCTTGAATTTGAAGCTCGCGAGTAGTTTGTATTAATATTCGAGTCGAGTCGGATCGAATTCGAGTAATAAATATTCGAGTCGAGTCGAATCTGAGTAGGAATTTTCAAATATAATTCGAATTCGAGCCGAATTGAGTACGAATTGATCATTTCGAGTCGAATTCGAGTAGCTTTCTGTTCGCTCCGGTTTGACTCGTTTACACCCTTAGGCACAACACACTAAAAAAATGAAATTTTAATTTAACATAATTTTAGTCCAGAGCGTGACCGACCAAATGCTAAGTTGATTTAAGATAACTCGGAACTACACATTTTGACCCAGGAAAGTAATTAAGAGAGATATTTGTTTAGAGTTGAATGGCTGAATCGGTCAGCCATTCAGTGCGTTTATTTTGAATAAAAATCGTTTGAATGATTGAATCTGTCAACTTTTTGGGTTGAATGACTAATTGTAATTTTTTTTGCTGAACGACCTGAATGACTGCTAAATGAAGTATTTCATATTTATTAATTTTTTACAATATTAACTATTATATTAAGTAATATTAAATAAATTATACAATAATTTTGAATTATTTCAAATGTGTAAAATAATAAAAATTTGTTATTCAGATGTTTCAGACATGTCAATTATCAAACAACCTTTTTCAGTAAGTACTCAGAATTTTGCTTTATTCAAATTACTTAGATCAAATCCAATGGGGGTGCTATAATTGGTTCTATAGTCAAATTATAGCACAAAATGGCAAAAACACAAATCCAACCCAGTTCTATAATTAGTTCTAAAATAGCAAAATATTATACTTGGTTCTAAATATAGAACCAATTAAGGATGACTATAGTCATCATTTGACATCTCAAACCTCAACTGAAATTAACAGAAAATCAAGAATCGGATATACCTAAAACTGAACGGAAAGTGGCCGAAAAACATGGAACCCGCCGAAAAGTGTCCAGTACGCTGCCAAAAAACATAGAACCCGCCGGAATTTAAAATATCTGGGTTGAATGGTGGTTGAGGAAAGTTAGATAATAAAAATATCTGGGTTGAATGGTGGTTGAAAATGGTGGAATGGGGGTGCTATAATTGTGGATTGAAAAATAACGTAGATAGTTGAATTGGAGTTGAAAAAGTAATTAATAATGAGATGGAGGAAAAGTTAGTTAAATTTGAAATAATTTGGTGCTAAAATAGAACCAATCACTGGAGACTGGGTTCTATTTTAGCACCAAAAAACACTTTTTGATGCCAAAATATAGCAATGGCTATAGCCATTTTGACATTACCATTGAATTTGCTCTTAAACATTCAAAATTATTTCATTTAATTTTATCAAACACCCCTTAGACTTGTGTACAGAAGGAACTTATCATTCCGAATCACTGATTTTGACTAGTGGGTGAATTCAAGAAAAAATAATAATTTATATTTCGACAAATTTGTGATGATATGAAATTGAATTGTGCTAAAGTGGAAGTCTGTATGATAAGATAAACTAAATTAACGTGAGAGTTTACTTAATTTTTATCTATTACATGTATACACATATATTATAAAGGAGAAAATAGATATGCACAGTTATGCAAGTTTTAAATGTATATAGTTTACGATCATAGAGTTAATCCCTATTATAAATTGTAATTTGACTAAAAAAATTTGTGCTTTAGATAAGATGACATCATGGCCTCTGACAACAAAATGTCAAAATTCTGTTAGTTTTTTTACTTAAGGTGGTGATTTTGTTAAAGATTCTAAGTAATACCATGAATGTAGTTATGTAGACCTATTTTTAATATCCAAAATTCCAACTGCATCCTGATTCTTTGTGGAGCTAGCTTTATATATATATATATATATATATATATATATATATATATATATATATGTTCAGTGGGATTCGAGCAACTGATCTGATCTCTATGATTCTTTTTTGTTTTATAAAAGTAGCAGCGTACGTACAGAGTTGAAAGGTGACAAAGAGAACAAGCATCTGCATGGGAAGTGGGGGATTGCAGCCACCGATTAATTATTATAGCACCGATTAATTCTGAGTTAATTATTTACTACTCTCTATTAATTATATATGTTGATTTGTTTTCCCTCATATCAAATAGTTCTTCATGCACCTTATTACTTTCGTTTGGATATCTAGTATAGTAGTATGAAATAGATATATAATTCTTCATCAATCTTCAAATCGTAGCAATCACTAATTCAATATTTATTCATAATATTTTAACAGTACTCAATGTTTTGTTATTGAATCTATGTTCCTTTTGGAACTATTATGACATCCACAAGATTACTACATTTGTTAGGGATACATTCAAAAAGTTAATGTCTGTCTAATAAATGTATATTTAACTTTAACAAGACGGATAAATGTTGGTATTTTTATTATTATATTATAATAGTACTAATAATAATAATAATAATAATAATAATAGTAATAGTAATAGTAATAATAATAATAATTATTATTATTATTACTATTATAATAATAGTTATGATAATAGTAATAATAATAGTAATAATAATAGTAATAACAATAACAATAACAACAATAATAGTAATAATAATAATAATAATAATAATAATAATAATAATAATAATAATAATTATTATTGTGGTAGCGTGGTGAATTATGAAAATTGTTATTGATGATTTGTAAGTTTTGTAAATATGTTTAGATTTTTTTAAATATCTATTTTTAAAGGAAAATTAATTATTGCGGTGGTGTGCTGAATTATGAAAATTGTTATGTGTGATTGTAAGTTATTTAAAGTTCCAAAATGTCTTTAAATAATATAGTATTTTTCGAATTTTAATATAATTTTTTGTTACATCATACTTTCAGGCACGAATAATTACTGGTTAATATATATAGAAGTCCATCTAGCACCACTAGCTAGTTAATTATACTACTTGCATGTTTACCTAATTTATTCAAGTGTTAAAATAATTATATAATAATTTAATTAGTAGATGTGTTGGAACTAAAATCTTAGTAATCACATGTTGCAATGAGTGAGCGTGAGAGTATTGAGCTGATGAGCATATATACTCTACTCGGTGGGGAACCCAGAAATTTTATTTAGTGGGGTCGAAATTATTATTCAGTTAAAAATAATTTGGTGGGGGTTCGGGGGCAGCGTCCCCGAGTCAATTTTTTTAATACTTTATACTTTCGAATATATATATATATATATATGTATATATATATTATATTACAATGAAAATATAATAAATAATAATATATGGTATATATACACTATATTGATTCATACTAGACTTTTTTAATCACAAGTGTTCATAAGTAAGTAATTCATTATTTATTTTTAAAAATAATATAAATTAAATTATTATTTAGTTTAAAATATTATAGAGAGATATATATATATTAAGAGGATATGAGTCATATGTGATTAAAATTTGATTGACAAAATTATAAATTTTAATTTGACTCTCAGTATAATAGAAAATTTATAAAATTTTAGTGGAATTGATTTATATATAATACTTAAATTTTTAAAATTTATCTTATATTATAAAACAAATTTTTTTTTTTTCAGTGGGGGCGATTGACCCCATATCACTCAAGTTGGCTTCGCCACTGACTCTACTTATCCTAGATTAGAATCTGGCTAATTTAGGTTATTTAGTTTAGGTCACACACACACACACACACACACACACACACACACATATATATATATATATATATATATATATATATATATATATATATATATATAGTAATGGGATGCTTTTTTCTACCAATTTACTTTCATGGAAGGATGAGAGAATTGGGGAAATGTGCGAAATTGTATTTGTTTTTTTTCAGACAATTTGCAAAATTTTCGAAATTAACATGAATTTACTTGATTTTGATTTATTCAATAGTTAACATGAATTTTCTGTGTAGACATATTAATTTGTTAAGGTTTGATGAGACATGACAACACATTTTAGTCCTTTAAATTTAATATTAGAAAACAATATTAATTATGAAAATAAATTTAATTGTCTCCTATGCAGCCAAACCTTAATAGCATACAAAAGTAAAAAATTTTAAAATAAGAAATTAAATAGGACTATCATTCCTATTTCCTGGTGTGAGGAAATATATTTGTGAAATCTTAATTTGTCCCAAATATAAAGTCGATCAAGATACAAATTCTTTAGTTCGGATTTTTCTGGTAAAAAAGAAGATAGGATTACTGATTATTCAGAACTTAATCGAATTGGTCATTGTAATCTCCCATATCTGGCCATTCTCCACGCAAATTCTGATTTATTGGCAAAGAGACGAAGAAATAGATTCATCATTCCACTCCAATCGATTCAAGAACACAAGTTTATATTTTAACAGTCAATATGACCTTTTAAAACTTAAAATTGATATAATTTATTTAATCTCATATAATTAATAGTTAGTTTTAAATAGTTTACAACTCTTTTACCACTAAGCAATCAAAAAAAAATTGTAAGAGAAAAAAAAAAAGATGTCCTACAACTCCCATGACTCTATTGGTCTTTACGAAATTCACTTAATTAGATAAATAGAATTAAATTCAAAAAATAAAAATTAATCCAATATTTTGGGAACCGATCGAGAAAGTATATGAACATCAGTACGTAGATAAAAATTAGAGTGGGAAACAACTTAAACCCTAGTTCCTATATGTATATATAAAAAGTTCTATATGGCGATTTTCCATTTCTGGATCATGAGTAGGTAATGCCATTGCCAGGTTCTTTTAACTTATTCATTCATGGTTTTAATTACGAACAACTTGTTCATGTCGTGAGTACTACCACTAGCCACTAGCTAGGCTAGCTCTTGATGAACCATAAATATCTATATCTTGGTACGACACGTAATTACAGTATATTACTAATATGATCATTAGAATAATTAATTTAAGCTACCCTAATAATTACTAAATTAACCACTGTTGGGGTTGTGCTTAATTTACACTATTCATGCTTCCTGTGTGCTCCGATCCATACTTAATTAAAAACCGCCTAAACATATATTTGTTTAATTAAAGTATAGAATCTCTTCTTAAGGTTCTTGATTTATATAGATTTACAACTTAAACAAGATTATTTTTGTGGGTATTTGGTTTTTGAGCTTCCGATCCATTATAGGTGGTATGGATCTTTAAAGTCCAATATCAATCATTAGCTAATACTATTTTTGTTTCATATTATTTGATCGTTGTTTTTTTAAAGTCAAGTTAAGAGATTTTGATGAATATCGTAAACTATTTAAAAAGTATTACTCATTCTAAATTTTATTAATTATTTTATAATTTTTAATGAGTCATTAATTTTAATTTGAAAATATTTTAAATTGACTTTTAAAAGTCAATAATGATCAAATAAATTTGAAACCGAAGGAGTATCACATAATTAAAACTTACTTTTATTATTTTCAAATTTGGAATATCTAAATAAGTCAATAAGTACCAAAAAAGGGAAACAGAAAAAAAGAAAAAATAATAAAATAAACGCACCAATCGAGCTTAACTATACTTTGTGGTTTGGTTGCTTGACGTCCTCCACTGCACTAATACTAATGCTTATGAATAATTCGCACCAAGTTTTTGCTAAAGTATCTTTTTATTCCCTCTAGCTAGTCAATTAGTGCCTTTCAACTCTTTTGAACACCAAATTAAAGAGGTAGGTCCACCATGTATATATATTATATTTGTGCATGCATGACCTATTTCTATCCTCATACTAATTAATGGTGAGATTACTATCTCCTAATATATTATAATAATAATATTATATACGTACTCATGATCAGTGATCATGAACTTGATCTAAGTGTACGTACATACTCCAATGAGCTAGCTAGTAATAACGTTAATTAAAACAACATATATTTACACTCCCATTTGTTTTGGTGCCTGAGGGTTCCCAATTTCCGACGAGTCCAAAAATGAATCAGTCACATTAATAACAACACGGTAATCATCTTCGCCGCCGTTAAGAGGGTTCACAATGCCCTTGTGAAGTATTTGTGATTTTTCGGAGGCTGACTTAATATTCACCCTTTTGAAACAAGCTTTGTCAGAAAGTTGATGGATGGATTCGGAAATTTTTTCAACGCATTTACTAATATCAATGAGTAGTGATGCAACTGTAATGGCGGGTATGATTTCCAGGAGGTCTGATTTGCCCAGTGAAGAAGCTTCAATTGTACCTATAAGATCATCAATGGCTACTTTGCAATTTTGAATATGTGAAGTGGCAGCTGATGGATGTGTCATAGTTTTCAATGATGAAGCTAGTTCTTTCAAAGCCTTCCCGGATTCTGAGCTCAGCTTCATGCATGGTTCTTGAATTCTACTTTGAAATTCTGATGGTGCCTGCAAAAGTAATTACATATTATGAGTTAATTAATTTACTTGATAAATCTATATAAAAAAACAAAGTTACGCTAAACCAACAGAAAAGTCTATATGAGGATGTGCCATATATCCTTAAATAACAACTTCAACCCTATATATATATATACACGTTTGTTATTGGCATATTAATTATTGTCTTTTTATTTTTTATTTTATTAAAAGGGGAGGGTTGAAGTGCATGTGCATGTGTCATCTGAAGGGAGTTTTCTGTTAGATTCTTTTGTTGGTATAGTGTACGTACATTACGTAGAAAAATTATATGTGTGTATAAAAACATAATATGAATGCAAAATTTACAAACAGAACGTACGTACGATCGATTTTCAAATTGGGAAAAAGGGAGAGTAATAGTATAATACTTGGGGGTCAATGTTTAGGTAGCCATTAAGAGCTTCAATATGGTATGCGCACTGCCTAATAAGGACTCCAATATTCAAGTATTGCTTCCACGGGTGCCGAAACCCGAAACTCGCATGACCTGGTTCCCACCATGCAAAATTTGCCTGAAAAGTTACACATTAATCAGTAATTATATATACTCCCTCCCTATATATATATGTCTAGAAACTTTGAACCAAATAAAAGTTGAGAGAGAAAATTTGGTTACTCACTAGGGATTCTTCAGTCGCTTTTGTATTTAGAACACTTTTATATCCTTGAAGAAATGTCCTAGAAATATTATCACTACTGCTACTACTACTACTACTTCCATCCTCACAAAGTTTAAAGTATTCACCTCCAAATCCTGGATTATCTCAATATTGTTCTATATAAGTAACATTTGAAATAAGGTTACATGTAATAAAATTTATAATTAAGTACGTACCGTAACAAAAAGAAACAAAAATCTATCGATTAGTTATATTATTACCTTCTAAGAAACTGGCAAGCCTTTCCATATTGAGAGCAACCAGCTTGTGAAGATCTACACCAGCCCATACGGGGCAAACGAATAAGGATGTTATCATACAACTAGCGCCACCGATGATGATTGTCGATATACGTTGGTGCGCTAGCTCTATGATTTTGTCAACCCGATAACCCGAAACAGCTACGAAACTGAATGTCAATATAAATATGAGCACCCCATAGTCGTACCTCCTCTTGATATGTGGAAAAAATCTTATAAATGTTGACGCTGCAGCTGCATACATATATATGTTCAAGCCAACTTAATTATATATGTAAGTTTCGTATAAATACAATAATGAGGTTAATTATATATGTATGTTGTTGCACTAAATATCATGTACAATTAGTTTATAACATACCTAGAAGGAAGACCAGAAAACCAAGAAGAATGGGCTCTCCTTTCTCTCCGAGGAGGCTAGCTAAGAAATTAGCTCCAATTCCTAGAGCACCTGCTGAAAACGTTGCAAATCCTCTATTCAAACCTTTGCATAAGGTTCCACCTGAAAAAAAAAACAAAATCATTACTACATGTGTCTACTTTAAATTAATACATGATATATATATCTAATTAAGTGAATTTCTTGTATTACCAACGGTGAATTCAAAAATGACCACCACGGTTAAGACTGCCCAAATTCCTGCTACACCAAAGCCATCATATAAAGGCTTGGTATAGTATATTAAGGAGACGAATGTGAGAGCTAGTGCCACCTTCAGAGAGTGTATGACTCTTCTCGGATCATCTTGTCCCACCTTCTTTGTTCTTTTTACAGCCTCGCTCATTTCTGTCTTAAACTTGCCAAACAAAGCCTTAAACCAACCGCATCCCCTAGCCATAAGCCCGGGTTTGTCCTGAAATATTGTCGAATGATCAACTTCCATGGCTAGTTAGCTAGGTATAATATATATATTTGGATCAATGTATGAACTTATTAGGAGCTTAATTAATTAGATAGCTTATCAAAGTAAAAAGAAGCTATCTATATATAAGTACACAAGACCTCTTGGAGATAGAAAGTAGAGTCTGTATATACTCTGTTAAGTAATTAGGTAGTAATGTAAGAGGAAACGAGGAGAAAGAAAAGAGAGTTGGTAAGGGAGGAAAAGTGATAAATGGATTTGGAGGGACCTGATCACCTGCACCCCAAATTTATAAGACTAGCAAAATTGAGTGCAATTTATGAATTGGATTTTTTATAAAAGAATATTAATATAATGGTACAATATTACATATATAAAGATCAAATGATGGGCGTCTTTTGTTTGAGAAACGACAAAGATTTTCTTTGACAATATTTTATAAGGAGATCGGAAACGAGTGAGCAAAGCTAGGTTGGTGACTGGGCTTTTGCTTGGAGTTGGATCTATATAACCCCATTTTTTGACAAATACTACCAAACATGCATCATCGATCCCACTATTCAAAAGCAGATTTTAGGGCTACCCTAGCTAGCTCCCTTCACAATATATATTGTTCAGTGCTGCCCTTGAACTCTCTCTCTCTCTCTCTCTCTCTCTCTCTGTTTCTGAGGAGAGGCGCACAAACTATGAAGCATGCACTGTATTCCACTGAATTTGTATTCATGTAAATGTATGAATAGACAATTAATTTATTTTTTTTTCAGTACACACTATAATGATACGTAGAATTTTTTTTAAAGAGTTATCGTACGCATGCATCTTTATGATGTAGACCGGAAGTGATACATATATCGATTTATCTTTTAATTGTGTAAATTAAATCGGAAATAGATGCTACAAACATGGATTATATATACATTAAAATATTTTGCTCTGTTTTGCTTTTGTCAGATAGGCTTATAAGTACGAATTGTAGAAGACTAGCAAGCTAGCACATTCTAATTATCTTTTAATGGTCTTGCTTAATCTATATCTATGTACTTAAATAATCACCTAAAGTTGATATATATATAGAAGTTTTCCAGCGTGATCTCGTGTTAACGACTTAGATGTAGTACGTACATTAAGGGATATTGGAAATTGATTTTTTGCCGACGAGACTGCACTGGTGTATAAAATGGCCATAAAATTAAATGCATTTATAATAAATACTAGTAGTAGGTATCAGTGTTTTTAGTCAGTCGGCATTTAGCCTACATATATAGCATTGCTCATAAAAATTTATACAATATATTAATTGCATGCCATTGACTTCTCTTGAAAACAAAGAACGTGGGTGGAAAAAGTATTAATTGTTCTAAATGCTACGCTACTACTAGTATGATAAAGTAAGCGGGAAGTACAACCATACGTACGGGTTCGTCCATCTGGTGTGGTGTATATATATATAGCACCGCTTAAAATAGAAAATGATCGAGGACTAAGGCTTTCATTATGAAAAATAATATTTTAACATGATTTTTTCCCACATGATATAGAGGTAGAATATACATGTAATAGATCATGTGAAAATATTAATTTTTTATATGAAAATATCAATTCCTTTGATTATTTATGATTCTTGGAGATTTATTACTATCTCAATTTGTAAAGACTAAAGAGTAATGGTAAGTAATTAGATAAAAATTATTTATATTAGTTTATAATTGGTCATTTATAAATATAATGGTATAATCAAACATGAGACACTTAGATATAGGGAATAACACATGTTCTATTGGAAGACCTAAAAGTAAATTATATTCGTTCATGCACGGTGCACCCACATGTTACTTAAATGATTACATAAGTACTAATAAAGAATGGTTTGTATTGATCAGTTCCTTTTAAGTACTGTTTAGTCAATTGTGAAATTTCAAGAATGAAACGGTTTCTCATATATATATATATATATATATATGGTCGTCTGATTATAGCGACAATTTTTTTTATCGTTATAGTTAGTCGATTCATTTTTAGTTCACTTATTATGGTCGATCGGTTGAGAGTCTGACCGTGTATATATTTGTATATATGTGTGTGTAAAAGGATATATATGTAGATGCGATGATATTCTTAAATATAATGAAGCAATCAAATTAAAGACGTACCCTAATTAAAGTAAATTAAATTAGACATCTTATATTCGATCATAGTGACAACAGGATGACCGGTGCGTGGAGGGAGGATAAGCAAAAAAGGATGAAGAAGATGATAACATCAGGACTTAAATAAACAAACAATATATATTTACAAATCGTAGGATCCTTCATGTTAACCTTTCCCATATTTTTTTAAAAATATAGAATATGAATTAGTAGAAATTAATAATGAAAAGTTAATGATCCATTGCATTATATAATTAATTGATATAGTGATGCTCTATTATATTTATGAAATTTTAGTTCTTCATTAAGTTATAATTAATTAGTTGTTTATCATGTGATTATAATCATGATAACGTTTATAATTAATTTGTCCTTGTTTGGTAATATATCACATTGATCCAACTTACAGTTCAAGTATAATTAGTACTACATCACATAAACTAAGCCTAAGTCACAAATGAGTAGGATGTGACGCGATCATGTTCTTCACTTTATCTTCTGAGCTTTGATATAAAAATTTGGAAACGGAGCTGAAACTTTGTAGAAATAATGTAAATATATAACTAAAATTAGATGATTAAATGGATATATGTGTATGTATTTCCACTTTGAAATTTTTGCCAAATTGGTGAAATGTTCGACTGAAGAGGGAAACATCGATAGATCAAAGTACAAAAATGTTTGAGTTGTATTCATGTCCCACATACATTTTCTATCATCCTTATCCACAGAACTTCAAGTTTTTTTTTTTGAATAATATCCGCTTTGATGCTTTAACATATTCTACTTTAACACACGAATACAGATATAAATTTTTAGAGCGAATATCAAATATTTTAGAATCTATTTACAACCCTACTTGATTGCTAGTAATTAATTGCGTATTAAATTTCAGTCCTTAATTTATGTAATAGATAGTTATGATGATATTTCTTTTTTTTTCATCCATAACAAATAAATCTTTATGGATCATTTTACATATATATATATATATATATATATATATATATATATATTATCTTTGTGAGTTACATTAATTTAAAAAGAAGAAAATTTCTTTTTTTCAATTTTTTTTAAAAGAAAAACTTTATCTCGTTTCTTCCTTCCCCAAAATAATACTCACAGAGGGCATAAATCATCTTTCAACTTGTAATAGTGATTTCCAAGTTGACGCCCGTACTCTTTTATGTTTTACGCATTCAGTTCAAATTGTAAGTGTAGTGTACAAATTGTACACAAAAAATTATGAACAAAAAATAGGACCCATGGCCATGTATTGTTTATCATATATTAGGTCTCCTTATTTTCTCACATTTTTTTATACTGTTTGTACACTATTTTTGTGTATAGTTTGTCCCTAGCATTACTCTTTTATTTTACAATTTTAGTGATTAGAGGGATATATCCAATAAATATACACAAAAGATTATCACTTTTAAGGAGTTAAGGTTAATCCCAAGTAAGTGCAAAATAATTAATACTTCTCTAATCGTTGGTGCTAACCTTTCACGTGGAGAAATAACTAATTAATTAAGAAATTATTAAATCAAAAACAAGGGGTAACAAATCGTTAGGCCTCCTAGTGATAACTTAATTGTAATACTATAATTAAAACGAGCCCAGGTTAATTTAGATTATCCGATTCTACAAATTAATTAACCCTACATAACATTAACCACGACACCCAATTAATAATAATACAGCTCTCATTAGTTTTTATTTAATTACCGAAAATGATGTTATACACCAAATCTTGATGGCGACTAATGAGCGAAGGCCCATTACTGTAATTGTTCTTAATTAATTGGTAGATTAATTTTTCCATGTGTTTTGGTCACCTTAATTTGGTTTTTCTAATCAAAAATATGTTGGATTAAGACATCGACCTGTAAAGCATAAACTCACTAATTCTTAATTAGCTTTTTCCCACTGCGCAATTAATTGTGTCATCAAGGATATGGTTTGTAATTCGGCCTAAAAACCTTGAAGTACCACTCCCATTCTTCCCTTTTCTTGCTATATATTCTGTTAAAAGTTTTTTTTTAAGTTGTAATTTTTTACCTAACCTAGATTGAAAAGAACTCCTCCACCAGGCAAGGTGATCAGGTCATTAGACTCGTCACAACCTACCTTATAAGTATTAAAAAAGGTAAAGATATATCTATATGACTATATCCAATATTAATGGAAAACAGAAGGCCTAAAGAATTAAAGCACCTTCTGTTCTTTTTTAGCACTACCTACATAATATATACAAACACAGGAATATATAGAAAAACATACATTGTAATTAACATATGAAGCATATAAAAGCGTCCACAAATAAAGTTGTAAAAAAGCATTTAGTAGTGTAAAATTTATAAAATGGGCTTAAAATTTAGTATGTAAACATCAAATTCTTTAACTTAAAATCAATTAGTAATGAGAAGAGTTGACTAAAGTTATTATATACTAGAAATTTTTTTTCAATGTATGACAAGATATATACTCTAACACTCTCCCTCAAGTGTAATTCGGTGTAAGGGTTACACGTGAAACTGATGAATATAAATGAGGCCCTCACGTGAACATGATGAATATGAAAAACCCACAAGATAAGAAAGCCATAAGAAACTAGTTACAAGGCAAGCTATAAGAAATCTAGTAAACCACAGACAACTATTGACCGAATTAATATGAAGGCACGTAGACATGATGAATATGAATGAGGCCCTCACGTGTAATCTGGTGTATTGATCAGGGTTGCACGTGGACCTGATGAATATGAAAACCCCACAAGATAAGCAAACCCAAAAGAAGTAAGTCAAAAGACAAGTCAAAAGAAATCTAGTAAATCACAGGTAACTATTGGCCCAATTGATATGAAGTACCCACAAGATAAGAAAACTAAAAAGAAGCTAGCTAGTCACAAGACAAGTAAACGACGAGCAATTATTGGCCTATTGATATGAAAACCCCACAAGATACGCAAACCCAAAAGAAACTAATCACGTGTAACTCGATATATTGAGGGTTGCACGTGGATTAGATGAATATAAATGAGACCCTCACGTGTAACCTTGCATGTGAACTCGATGAATATGAAGATCCTACAAAATAAGCAAGCCCAGAAAAAGCTAGTCACAAGACAAACAAGCCTGATGAATGCATGTGGACCTGATAAATATGAATGAGACCCTCACGTGTAATCCGGTGTATTAATTAATTAAGGGTTGCACGCGGACCTGATGAATATGAAGACCCCACAAGATAAGCAAGCCCAGAAAAAGCTAATCACAAGACAAGTTAGAAGAAATCTAGTAAATCATGAGCAACTATTGGCCTAATTAATATGAAGACCCCACAAGATAAACAAGCCCAAAGAAGCTAGTCACAAGACAAGTAAATCACGAGCAACTTTTGATCCAATTGATATAAAGACCCTATGAAGACCCCCACAAGATAAGCAAACCCAAAAGAAGCTAGTCACAAGACAAGTAAACCACAGACAACTATTGACCCAATTGATACAATACCCTATAAAGATCCCACAAGATAAACAAATCTAAAAGAAGCTAGTGACAAGACAAGTAAACTACAAGCAACTATTGACCCAATTAATATGAAGACCCCGCAAGATAAGCAAGCCCAAAAGAAGTTAGTCACGTATAAGTCGGTGCATTGAGGGTTACATTTGAACCTGATTAATATGAATGAGGCCATCATTTGTAACCCTACACGTAAACCTGATGAATATGAATGAGACACTCACGTGTAACTCGATATATTGAGGGTTGCACGTGAGCCTATATTCGTGAGCCTGATGAATATGAAGACTCCACAAGATAAGCAAGTTCAAAAGAAGCTAATTACAAGACAAGTTGGAGGAAATCTAATAAATCACGAGTAATTATTGGCCCAATTGATATGAAGACCCCACAAAATAAGTAAGTCCAAAAGAAGTTAGGCCCAAAAAAGAAGTTAGTCATAAGGCAAGTCAGAAAAAATCTAAAAATCAAAGTTTAATATGTAAAATGGGTCCAAAATTTAGTGCGTACATATATCAAATTCTCAAACTCAAAATTAATTGATAATAAAAAGAGTTGGTCTAATTCATTATATATTTTTTGAAGATATTTAATGCGCACAGGATATAGTATATACTTTAAAAAGTAGCAGCGGCTATTCAGTTTACTTATGTATCTGTTGAGCAACCTTCACATATACTCCTAGTAGTGACTGAGTAATCAATGTAGTCAATCTATCTAGTTTGGCTTGAATTGAAGTGAAGCATTAATTATGAAGATTCCCAAGCAATCCCAAAAGTGTTGCACTACAAAGTTAACAACAATATAATGGATTTCCGGAAAAGATCTCTGACGTTATGAGAGCAAACAAACAAGTGGCACCAAAAATTCTTAAATATCTTTTGGATTTTTATGGAAATATCTGTAGGTAGTGGTGGCTGGTGGGGGAAGAATTAATTTGGTTGCAGACAAAGGTGAAGTCCAGGGGAGCTTCAACTATTCAAATGGTATAATTAATTACACCTGGCCGAGAGATATATAGACTTTTCAAAATGACAGACAGATCTTTAGCAATTTTCAATTTGAATACCTATTTAATTTTGTCTGTATATTAAACACCCTAATTTGATTATTTTTAAAATAAGGATATAAGATAATTGGAGGGTCAAAATACAAATAAATAAAATTATAAAATACTCCTTCCATTCTTATATATAGGTCGTTTTAGACTCTTTTTTTATTCTTAATTATTTGTCGTTTGTGGTTATCTAGAAGAATTGATTATTATTTTTCTCAAATTGTCCCTTATTACTCCACCTAATCTTTTGATCCATATTTATGAGATAAGTGAAGTGAAAAGTATTATAGACAATTGATACTATAATTAATGTTTTTCAATCATTTTTTAATTCTTGTGTACAGGGGCGGAGGTATGTATAGGCTAGGGTGGGCTTTAGCTTGGGTGGAGTTTTTGGAAAATATTTAAATCTTATATATCTTGATAAGCCCAAATTTTAAATATTGTTTTCATGTTTTCTTGTATTAAGAAATTGCTTGGGTTTCTCATCTGTCTTTAAAGATTTGTACAATAATTTTTAGTTCTGTTTATCCAAATGTACAATAATTTTTAATAAGTGTATGATTTTATCCAAGTGTTTTTTTCCTTGCGTCTTTATCTTTATCCTTAAGATATAGTTCTGTTTATTTAATCTAGTATCCTCAAAGACTGTGATGTCCTTGTTTTTTTTTTTTTTTTGACATCTTGAAGGGAGTAGTTTTTAGTGCTATGTTGGCCTTTATCTTATTTAATTTTGATGTTTACTTGTTCATGCATCATTTGTTGCTAATTGTCGCACATTACTAAGATAGGAGTAATTGTTTGATATTATGCTTGTTGTATGTCACGCTTTGACTAATTTACTTGGTTAAAAACTTTCTAGGTTTTGAAATCTAATGATATTATTAGCATTCAGTGTGTTATTTTTCACTATAATCATTCAATATAATCTTTCAATTAAACCAATTTTTAATTAAAAATCCAACTGTTAAACAATCTTATAAGCCACAATGGAAAGTCAAGGAAGCAAGAGAGAAAAAACTTTGTTTTCTTTCTTTAAACCAAGAGAAAGTGCATCAACGACAACTAGTTTATACTTGTTAAATTCGTGAATTTGAGATAAATAACGTATTGAATTTACTTTGTTGATGTGATGGGAAGTTATATATATGCTAATTGGAGTAATAAGGATGAAATTTTTGGCTAAGCTCCTCTATTATGCTTATGAAATATGGGATTTTAGAGTACGCCTTCAAGGTGTTTGAAATTTTGCCTCTAAGAGGTTGTTATGCTAAAACTTATGAATTAGTCAAGGTAACCTTTATATATATTTTGAATTTATGATCGATTTTGGTGGGATAATTTCTTGCGTATATGGTTGGTACTTGATAGCTTAGGATGGCAAAAATTCCTAACTCCGCCCTTACTTGTGCACGTGTCTAAAACGATCTATATTAAGGAACGGAGAGAGTATTCATTTTCAATTTTCTTGTGCAATTATCATGTCCGCATAAATTTTTCGAAACAATACTCCCACGCACCCAACTTTAAATATTTGTACCACCCCTAACCTAAATGGTTGCTTCTAGTTGCAATGTATGTATACATCAAACATATTGTGTAAATGCTTTTCCAAACTCCATAATTCTTCTGTTATTTTTTTTGGGTTTGGGGGTGGGGGGAGGAATACCATTGATAATTCTTGACATATATTTTTTTTGCTTGTTAAATTTAACTTGGTCTAATTTTATTATGTTTGTTTATTTGTTTATTTTTTTTTATTTGAGTTGGAGATGATATATTAGACATGTCATATATTTCATGTCATTTTTTTGTAACTACTAATAAAAAAATGCCACATATTTAATTATAAACGGTCAACTAACATATGCGACAAAAAAAATGTGAAAATAAATTCTCTCTTTAACTGAAATTTTTTATATTTGATTGTTTAAAATAAAAAAACAAGTGTAAGTTTGTTAATTTTTACTTTTTAGCCCTTTGTTAAAATTGTGATACGTAGGCAGTTAGTTGTATGGTACTGGGCTCACTTTTGTAGTTGGGCCGTAGGTTTACCAAATTTTTATTGGTTTTGAATTAATGGAGCATCAATTGTTGGCGCAGAATTTCAAGAATACTACGCTATTAGCCCGTGAGTAAAACTTTTGAATTCCGTATAATAAATTTGAAATTCGTTTTCTGAATTTTGCCAAAATGTAGCTGATCAAAATAGAAGGATTAGTATGATCTCCCACATGCGCTAGCTTTTGAATATTTTCAAAACTTATATATATATATATATATATATATAGTCCCAAACATGCATGTGTATAAGTTCTCTAATTAATTACATAACAATGTAATTATATATTAAATCATATTTACAGTTTTTAAGTACGTAAAAGGAGATGGGATCATTTTTTTTTGAAGCTAATGTAAATTCTTTAGTTTTTACGTAAATTATTAATTAGGTGTTACTGCTCATGTGAAAAAGAATTAATGAAGATTTTAATATTGATGACGGGTATGATTGACATAATTAGAGAAAGATGGTCTATGAAGATATGATGTTTTCGAGGATCTAGCTAGACTTGTCTATACTTTCTAAGGCACAAATTAATACCTCCAAAACCTAATCATGGATTCCACAAGGGATCCGTATCCACCCATGAATCAAATTCATTAGTTAATTACTAATAAACATGAAAAACAAAGAGCAATTAACAACACCCGCACACGTACATGCATATTTAAATGTGGAAAAGGTACTTTAGGGCATGTTTTAAACATTAAATATTTGACTAAAACTACTTAACAAAATAATGTAATTTTATATAAAATTTATAATTAAAGATTTATTTTATAAAATCTTCCTAAAATAAAATACTTAACAAAAGAATAGTACTACGTGGTTTTGTTAAGTAATTTTAATCAAACTTGCATAAAGTATGCATGGCTTAGATAATATATTTTCTCACACACAGTTGTGTGTGTGTATATATATATATATATATATGTGTGTGTGTGTGTGTGTGTGTGTGTGTGTGTGGCAATTAAAAAAAGCCTACCTTTTCGTGGGAGTGTTTTTCTCCCCTATAATTAATCACCACTATTTGGAAAAACAGTGGTGGTGCAACCCTTCTTTCCATAAAATAGTTTCTCATGACCAAATTGAAGTATATATTAATAATAATGTTAGAATAATAGCTTTTAAGATCACAAACTCACAATATATCCAATTCCTTTTAGAAAATCAATAGATAGAAAGAATCATAGTACGTGCATGTGGCAGCTTTAGTAAATTGCCAAACCCGTCTTCCCCTCTCTCCCACACACCCTCATAAATAATATATAGTCACAAAACTTTTTAATTATGTGGACAAGAAAATCGTATCTTGTTAAGATTAAAGTTTCGTATTGGTTGATGAGAGAAATATACGAAGAACACGAAATTAATTGAATGATTGATTGATGGAAGAAGGGAGAAGAACATGGGAGCAGTTACTCCAATAACACGTGGTAGAATTCTCAGAATTCGAAAACCTTGTTAGCTAGGGTAGTAGAAATTTCAAGAGCCTTTTTGAATGCTTCGAGTTGAGAGAATATCCAAGTCTTGGGTATTTCGAGTTGAGAGAATGTTCAAGTCCCAAAGTTCAAACAGAGATCCCCTCTTTCATAGAATGGTAGGAGTATTTATAGAGTATCTTGACGCTTAAGTTGTCACATGTCATGTTCATGTTTTCAGAGAAATTTCAGAAATACCCTTTAATCATTAGAATAATGTTCATATCGTCCTGTCTTTCTAACCACCAATCTACTCCATCAATAAATTCCCAAAATGAGACGCCTCCACGAGCCTTCTACCTCGGGGCATGTAGAGGCTTCTCTCGGGTCTATCATATTTATTTTTGGCTTTTTCGTCTTCATTCAATTAGATTATGTGAACCCTAATTTGTATATTTAATTCAATTAAGTCATGTGAACCATAATTTACACTTAGCCCACAAACTATAAATATACCTACTGTGGATCTATTCAAAGAACAAGTAGCTTGATATTTTAGTGATTGGATATGTGTTGATGATTGAATATGTATTATTTATTGTGATGATATGATGAATTATAATAATTATTATGTCTAATTATAAGTTATTTTATATTACAAAAGTCTTAAAGTAATGTAATATTTTTTTATATTTAATCTAATTTTTTATTACACCGTGACTGAACTCACGGAAAATTACTAGTATATGATATGATATCATACACTTCGATTTTTGTCCTTCTAACGACTCTGACAGTGAGTATTAATTACATCACTGTCCTGCCCAGTTGAGAGTTTCAATTAAAATTTGTTACTTAATTGGTTCTTTTTTAGTTGCGTGCGTGTTTGGATTTGGAGCAAGTACATAAATAGAAAAATATAATTAACATTTTGTTTAATTATTTAAAATAAATATAAAATCTTGATATATATTACTCTTCTAATCCAAAATCATCAAAAGATGATAAACACACAAATTATTGTGTAATGTATTTAGAGATAATATACAAAATAAACGAAGCAATTAATGGGTATCGATCTTTTTTGGAAAACTAGGGAGTGTGTGCTGGTTGTTTATTTCAAGAATAAAATTTTACTTAAAATTCACAAAAGATTAGATAAAAAAGAATTAATAATTTCCCTAAAACGACCAATAAAGAAAACGAAAACAGTAATATATCACTTGATTATTTCATAAATTGATAGTCAATTTCATATACTAATTGCCAAGTCTGATGCAACATCTTCTTTAATTAATAAACCATGGGCTTGGTCGGTAGGATACTTTGACCATTGTTTGAAAGTTTAATATTATTGATGGTAAAAGAATAATTTATATAAGTTTTTCGACAACTTAAGAGAAGTTTATTGATTTTTTTCAATAATTAAGTCTCGTAAATATAAATTTCACCATTTGTGTAAGTATCCCGAAACCAACTTACTCAGTTAGTTCCTTCTCACTGTATTTAGAGTAATGCTAGGTTTAGAAGAAAAAAAAAAGTGACTAGTTTACGTAGACATTAATTATTAATGTGTTATACATACAATGATCTATCAATATTTTGTCTATATAAACTAGACAATTTATTGCATTATTCATGCATTTATAATGCAAGAGTAATCAAATTTCCTTAGATAACTAGCTGTTAAGTTTCCTAATATTGATTAGAAATATATGTGAAGAAGAAAAAATGATATAATTAAAGAAAAAGAAATAGACAAGTAATTCGATAGATAATACTATGTTTGGATTGAAGAAATGAAATAGAAAATGGAATGATTCATTTCATTCTAGTTGGAATGAGTTATTCTATACTCTCCTCCTTCAAAGAATAAAATTTATAAATTTAAGAGAAATAAGAATACAATCGCATCCAAACACAATATTTTTTCTTTCTATAGGATTAAGTCATTTTATTCCTATCTTCATTACTTCAATCCAAACGTAACATTAGGGTTTTAGTTTATCCTTCAACATGGTAATCGGACCCACCCTCCATGAACAACCCAAGTGTATTGAGTTTGAATCCAACAACTCAGATTTCTCCAATCACCTTTCACATTTTAACAAGTTTGATAAAAAAGATTTATATGAGTTTCTTGTAGTCAATCGAATGTATCAATATATATACGATATTCCTTAATTTGAGTTCGTGTGATTATTTTGTATTTGTATAGGCACATACAGACATACTTTAAAAAATATATGCAAATATCATATCTTATGATTGTCATTTGATCAAAATATGATGATATTCATGTGTTACTAATAATAACATTCTCCCCGTCCTATAAATATTGCAACACAATTTTTTGTATGGAAAAAATGTATGCACAATTTATATACTGAGAGAAATTTATCGTGACGGTTTATCCGTAAATCATAATTATACCATTATATAAATGACAATGAGCTAATCATGATAATCCTCTCAGAATCTGTATTTATGTATATACGTATATAAATTTTTTTGCATATATATATATATATATATTTAAAATGTTAAACTTTTATTATTTTATATTTGAACCCTATAAATTGAGTGGCTGATAATGCTGTAAGAATATGAAAAAAATAAAATTAATATTATGATGAAAAAAATTAATTAGTTACATAACTTTACATAAGTCACCAAAAAAATATTACAACTTTTGTAAAAAATTATATTGGAATATTTATGGATTTTCGATTTTAGTCAGTCAGAAAGTAGAGAGAATAAAGTAGAAAGCTTGGGTTGTTTGGGAAAGAGAGCGGTGCCACCAATCAATGAATTAGCTTGTTAACACGTACTACTAGTAGTTACCCAGGAGTAGGAGTGGTAGTGGTAGGGGACACTTGTAAGCATGCGACAGGTGTGTCGACAACGACGCCCTCAAAGTGAATAAAGGCAGTTGCTCAGTAACACACCTGCTTAGCTCTGATTGCTGGCACTTTTGACTTTTATTTCAATACGTGGGCCCCTCCTATTCGTGGAGTTACACGCTACACGGCTTCCAGCAAAAAAGTCAAAAACAAAAAACAGTGATTAGGCATGTAGGACCCACTGAGCCCGGATTTCCTTTAATAATATTTTCTTAAGGTTCGGATTATAATTTCCAAACAATATTCTCATACATTATAATTTTAAAACTAGTAATCATGATATTAAATAATTTTAATTATATATTTATATAAAATAAAATTATTTATGAGATAATTAAAATAGTTTTATGTTATATTTATTTTGATCGAATTATTTATGAGATTAGATAAAAATTTATCATTTAAACTATTATACATCTACAAATAATATGAAATAGATCGTATCCTCAATAGAGTGTGTATATATATATATATATATATATATATATATATATATATATATATGATACACCAATCATTTAAAAAAAAGCTAAATATTAATTTTAATTTCAAATAATAAGAATTATAATATATACTTAATTGAAGATAATATTAAATAATCCCTTTATTTCATTATTTTTATTAATAGTTCAATCTTTAGTGTTATTCTTACTAATAAATATGTTAAAATAATTATATCTGTCAATAAGGACTGATCGATCTTAATGGATGTGTTATTTCAGTATCATGTAATGCACGAATGCTTTCTGTCTCATAATAATAATAATAATAAAAATTTAAAATTAGGATTTTCTTTTAAGTAACTTTTGTGAAATTAAATAACTAGTTTACTCCTAGTCTATTCACTTTATAATTTTAATATATAGTGAGTCGCTACATCGTCATTATCATTTATAACGATATTTTTCATATAAAAATATTAAAAATATTATAAAATATCAATTTCTTATATTTTTAGAAAATACTCGACTACATATTTTATAGGGACCAATTAATAAATCAAATGAGATTTAAAAATGTTCCTAATATTTGTACAAAAAACGTGTTTTAATAATTGTTTGACAAAAAAATATTTAATTAAAATAATAATCATACCTACAATAACTAATTTTATTCAACATAATCTTTTTAGATATAGTTACCGTTGGAAATGGGTTTGTAAAATAAATATTTGAACATTTTAAGACTCAATATAATGTGGGACTTGCACTCTGAAAATGTCGGGTTCATGCACCAATGTGTTCTCCTCCGCGAGAAGTATAACGTGGTAAACTTATTTGTTCAAATCCATTAAGTATTGAATGAGAAAATTGACTCCAAAATCACCTACTTGAAATGGTGTATGTGATGTAAGACCCCGAAATTTTTTTAAATAAAAAGGAATTTCCTTTATTTATTATTTTGAAATAGTAAGGGTTGATTTGATTAATGTGGATAGTTAGGGGTTAAATACGCAAATATTTCAAAATAAGCAAGTGGTTATAAAATATTCATTGTTGTTTAATATTCGTTTTGGTAATGGAATATTCAGATCTTTAAGGGAATATTCGCATTTATGACGCGCACGTATGTATGTATAACATGTGAGCGATTGGATGAGAAAAGCAACAAAGTTTGGGTGGTTATAAATAACTTGGCGTAGTTATTCTGATTAAGATTTGTTGGAATACAGGTGGTTAAAATACGATGTCTGGCGTGGTTGCACAAAGAAGACACCAGTATTGCATCAATTATTGATCCTTACGTAAAGGCACTTTACTCAATAATTATTACGATGATTCTTCGCTCGAGATTTTATTTTATTGATTCAATAATTCTTTACGTTGGTATTTTATATTATTCTTTGTTTCAATAATTGTCACTTGCATGTTTTCCCATTATCGGATCAATAATTCATATTATTTGAATAATATTATTAGATAACATTATTGGCAATGTCTAGAAAGTTACATGCATCAGGAGAGTTTTGGTCACCTAATTGCGGCGCCAATAAGGAGAGATCCTTATTGGAAAGCCCTCTTTCCCCAGGAATTTGCGGTTTGTCAATAAATGTGATTACGTAATATTATTTGTGAATAATTAATTATTGATTCATATGATAAGGAAATATTTATTTTATATGAATATAAATGATGGATTTATTTATGTGGTTATTAATGAAGGAATTAATGTTGAGGTGTTTTATCGTATTTTTTGTTTGGAATGGAGTATTAAAAATCAAATCAAGATTTTTACGATATATTATGCGTGAGTTATAATTTTAATCGACTGTTGGATCGTTATGATTTTTGGATATGTTATACATATATAAGTTGAGTATATGTCTCACAAATTTTGAACCGTTAAAATGAATGAATGATTTGTTATAAATTTTAAGAGGTGTTTGATTCTTAAAGTAGGGTTATAATTGATTTTGGTAGAAAATTCTAGAATTGAGTGGGTCCCACTTGTGGTTGGTGAAAAATGTGCTGAATTTTATTTCAAATGTGGTGGGTGGCAATAGTAGCGAGTAAAAGCCA
This sequence comes from Panax quinquefolius, assembly GCA_020205615.1. Taxonomy (NCBI): domain Eukaryota; kingdom Viridiplantae; phylum Streptophyta; class Magnoliopsida; order Apiales; family Araliaceae; genus Panax; species Panax quinquefolius. The sequence continues at coordinate 110,060,603 of CM035170.1, read as the reverse complement.
TCGGTGTAGAAGTCAAGTCTTACCTTGGTACGGCTAACATTTTCTATAAATAGAGGCTAAGTTAGAATTGAAAATCACACCAAACAAAGTTTTCTCTTTCTCTCTCTATATTATTGAGCATATTTTGTGAGTATTTAGATACTTTGAGAGTTCATTGTTGAAGATAAGTTTCATTCAAAGATCACTTCCGACCTTTCATTCCGAAGTATTGATTCTTTGAGGTAAGGATATTATTTTTTGTAATGATATTATTTCTTCAATATCATTATCTTTGAAAAATGTTGATCTGAAGTTTTTATCAAATTTAGAACTTTTTCATGTGGGGTTACTATTCATGAGTTACTATTCACGAAGTTACTATTCATGAGTTACTTATTCACGATTACTTATTCACGAGTACTATTCATGAAGCGTGAAGATATTTTTTTTGTGGAATTTCTATCTTTTGGTGTGAGTTCTATTCACGTATACTAAAGACTATTCACGATATCTGACTATTCAATTTAGAAAAATAAAATTTCTTCTTTTCGTCCAAAATATATATTCTCGGATACTAGCTTTGATTGTATCCATGTTTTGATCATTCTTGAATTTTACACCACTATGATTATTTTTGAGGTATTGTTGGACATGGATAAAAACAAAGTGCGAATCCATAATACTTGTTCTTTTGTTTCACCGGATTCGTTTTCTTTAAAAATATTTTTCATCATCCTCAGTCTTAAATGATGATATTATTGAATATCTTTGGCCTGTAGTGCAAAGATGAATGATTTCTGAAGAATATCTTTGGCCCGTAGTGCAAAGATGAGCAGTGTTTAAATGAACATGACCGATGATGAATATCTTTGGCCTTTAGTGCAAAGATGAACAGTGTTGAGATGAACATGGCCGAATTGATTGATGAATATCTTTGGCTTTGTGGTGCAAAAGATGAATATTTGATTTGAGATGAATATTGATTGATGTTACTGAGGATAAAATATTGATGATGGTATCGTTAAATTCATAGATTATAGTAGATTTCATTCTCTACGTAACTCTTACATGAATTATTATTTTCGCCACAAATATTGATCCGAAACTTGTTGCATATTGTAGATTCTATCGATTTTTCCTGTTGGAGACTAACGATAATTTGTTGTATATTATCTTAGTCATAATATTCTTTATTGGGCTAGTTGAGCTCACCCTTTTTCCTTGTTGTTCCATTTTTTTCTCTCGGAGGCGAGAATGTAGCGAGTACTTAGTCGGGTATGGAATGAAGGTTCTAGAGAGAGTTGTTTAGTAGTCCTCACCATTTTGTAAAATAATGTATCAATAATTATGATGGGGATTTATTTGCGAGTGGATATTGTCTGAAGACAATATTATATTTAAACTCATTATATATATTGTCGTATTTCACACGACATTTGTATTATTATCAGTTGTAGTTTGCTTTTGTACCATGTATTTGGCGACTTCGAATGGGTGTTGTGTATACCTATTTTGGGGGCGTCACAATTAATATCGAGCTTAGGATATGATCTCTGGCGAGATCGGGGAATAGAACTAGGAGGGAGAGACGAGTAAATCCTTCGCTAGTGTGTCCTACCTAAGCTTATTTGTTAGTTGGTCAAGATATATAGGATATTATGTGATATATTGATTTCCTTAATTAACCCTTGTTTTATGACGATGTTTCGAGAATGTCGATTGAGAATATTAACAATGGAAATGAGGCCGTGGAGACGCTTTGTACTCACCAACGAGGAGAACGCGTACAGCAATTGGCAATGTTCCTCCCATGAACAACACCATTGAATGTATGATGAACGATGGGATGTTTAGAAGCTTTTGCGATTCATGCAAAATCGATTTGAGGAGACTCGTGTTCAAAATACAGAGGAGAAATGATAGCAGATTCACGGGTTGTCACAATGAAACAGTTCAAAGAGTTGGGACCACTGAATTTAAGGGAAAGCCGAGATCCGATCACGGCGGAAACATGGGTCAAGCAAATTACCAAGATATTCGATGTCTTGGGATGCACGGAGAAACGAGAGGTTCCATTCGCCACCTTTATGTTCCGTGGCGAAGCGACTCATGGTGGGAGTCGTGAAGCGTACCATCCACCGCACTCTCGGATGTCTTGGGAGACGTTTGAGAGACTATTTAATGACAAATACTTTCACGAAAGTGTTAAATCATATGAAGGAAGTGGAGTTCATCGATTAGAGCAAAACAACATGACGGTGTCTCGGTATGAGGCAAAGTTTGCGAGTTATCCGAGTTTGCACCTCATTTGGTGGAGAATGAGGAACGATGACGCGATGTTTCGAGAGGTTTGAAACCCAAGATACGTCAAGATCTCATTTCTCATAAATTTTCTCTCTATTCAGATGTTGTCAACGGTGGCTCGGGCTTGTTAGAGCGAGATAACGAAAGTACGTTCAACCGAGGGACCATAACCGAGGATCATCTGAAGATAGATAGCGATCGTCGAATAACGATAACCAAATGGAGAAAGAAGAAATAACCGAGCGAGTGAAAATGAGTGATGCATGGGTAGAAGCCGCTACAACGCGTTGATATTATGGAAAGAGATGTCCAATCTAAAAAGAAGATTTAACGATGACGGAAGGCGTCGGCGGCAGACATCGGCACCATCAACAAATTCTAGGGGAAGAGAACGATCGCCGGTTAGATCTGCTGAGATGTGGAGAGGAGGGACATATAAGGTCAAACTGTTCAAAGCCTTCCAAGGTATGCTATAATTGTGGAAAAGAAGGACATATCGCTCGAGATTATGCGATATCGAAACCCAGATCCAGCGAGAATGGTGACTCAAAAGGATGTCCCGAAAAGTCAAAGTCAACGGTTCTTGGAAGAAGCGTTTATGTGGCCATCAAAATGCGAGGAACCCGAACGAAGTTAGCACAAGTTAGTTAATTATAAATTCTTGCGAAGTATATACCTTACTAGATATCGGTTCTACCCATTCTTTTATCTCTCTTACTTGCGCTCAACGTTTGAACTTGACTACGGAGAAATTAGACTTTGACTTTATTTATGGAGACTCAGTTAGAGAAACTTTCATTACATCCGTTGTTTAAAAAATCTTGTTTGATTCAAGTTGGCACCATTACCTTACACGTTGACCTTATCTCTTTAAAGATACTTGCTTTTGATGTGATTTTAGGAATTGATTGGTTAACTACTCATCATGCCAAAATTGATTGTTTTAAGTAAGGTTGTTAGTTTTCATATTCCTAACCAACTGTTTGTATGCAATTCAAGCAACTAAACCATTAAAATCAATCACTATCATATCTAATCATAAAGCTATTCGTTTATTGAAAAAGCGGATGTCAAGCTTTCTTAGCCCATGTTATGGATTTGAATAAAGACACGCCAAATTTGAATAATATTCTGTTGTTATTGACTTTCCCGACGTATTTCAAGAACTTCCGGTCTACCCCGAGCGTGAAGTTGAATTCTTTATTGATCTTGAACTGGTACAAAGCCCATTTCTAAAACCCCATATCGAATGGCTCTATTGAACTTCAGAGTTAAAGGTCCAACTACGTGAATTGTTGGACATCGGTTTCATTCGTCCCCAAGTACATCTCCTTGGGGTGCTCTGTTTTATTCGTAAAGAAGAAAGACGGGAGTATGCGACTTTATATTGACTATCGGGAATTGAACCATGTCACCATCAAGAATAGGTATCCTCTACCTCGTATTGATGACTTGTTTGACCAAATCTGAGGGGCACAATTCTTTTCAAAAATCGATCTTAGCTTACGGATATCATCATTTGAAGATTAGAATCGAGGATATTCCAAAGACGCGCCTCTAACTCGGTATGGGCATTATGAATTCTTAGTCATGTCTTTCGGACTAACTAATGCTCCTGCTGACTTTCATGGATATGATGAACCGAGTATTCAAGGAATATTTGGATCGGTTTGTTGTTGTCTTTATTGATGACATCCTTATATATTCCAAAAGTCATGAAGATCATGAGCACCATTTGTTCGGGTACTCCAAAGGCTTCGTGAAAACCAACTATATGCCAAATTGAAGAAATGCGAGTTACGGCTTGAGAGAAGTAGCCTTTCTTGGGCATGTGGTGTCAAAACATGGAGTATCTGTTGATCCGTGAAGATTGAAGCAATACAAAGTTAGAGCAACCGAGTCGGTGGATCAAGTCACGTAGCTTTTGGGCTTAAATTTGGTTATTATCGGAGATTCGTGGAAGGGTTTTCTCGAATCGCTACTCCATTAACTCAATAACTCGAAAGGATACAAAATTCGTTTGGAATGAAGAATGCGAGAAGAGTTTCCAAGAGCTTAAGAGAGAGACTTATTTCGGCACCTTTTCTAACAATACCATCCGGTTCGGATGGATTTGTTATCTGGCCGATGCTTCAGCAAAGGGTTAGGATGTGTTCTCATGCAACGTGGGAAAGTCATAGCCTATGCCTCATGACAACTTAAAGAGTATGAGAGGAATTATCCTACTCATGATCTAGAGTTAGCGGCCCATTCGTTTTCATGTTAAAGATATGGAGGCACTATCTATATGGGAGAAAGTGGAGATATATTCGGACCATAAAAAGCCTTAAATATTTATTCACTCAAAAGAACTCAACATGCGGCGTAAATGACGTTGGCTCGAACTATTGAAAGACTACGACCACACTATTCAATACCATCCCGGTAAAGCGAGCGTGGTAGGTGACGCATTGAGTAGAAGATCATATCTTGAACGAGTGCGATGATGTCAAGTATACGCATAGAGCCAACTTTAATAGAAAAAGTTAAGGTTGCTCAAAGCCACAGGCTTGAGTCGATGCGTATGAAGAAGAAAGTACAAGAAGGAGCTATTTCGGAGTGAGAATTGATGAAGAAGGAATACTTGAGTCCACTCTGAGACTTTGTGTTCCTAACGACTCGATTTGAAGAACAAGATTATGATGGAGGCACACAATACACCATTTGCAATCCATCCGGAAGTACTAAAATGTATCGTGATCTTGACATACATTTTGGTGGAACAATATGAAGTGAGAGATTGCAAAGTTTATCTCGATGTGTTTAACTTGTCGGCGTGTAAAGGCGGAGCATCTAGTACCTAAGGGTCCGCTTGCAACCACTTGAGATTCCTGGAATGGAAGTGGGAACACATTACCATGGATTTCGTTATGTGTCTTCCTACTAAGTTTCTCAAGGCATCAATGCTATTTGGGTTATTATTGATAGATTAACCAAATCGCTCATTTCTTCTTGAATCACGGAGACTTATTCCTTGAACGTCTTACTAGTATATGCACGTAAATGAGATTATGAGGTTGCATGGCATGCTGTATCCATAGTTTCGGATCGTGACCCAAGATTCACTTCAAGATTTTGGGTTAGCTTGCAAAAAGCTATGGGCACGGATTTGCGATTTAGTTCTAAGATACCATCCCCAAACGAGACGGACAATCGAGAGGACTATTCAAACTCTTGAAGATTTATTAAGACTACGTGTCCTGAGACTTCAAGGCGGGTTAGGATAAGTATTTACCATTGGTGGAATTCTCCTACAACAACAGGTTATCGAGCAAGTATAGGTGTGGCTCCATTCAAGCATTATATGGACGCGAAAATGTCGTTCTCGATATATGTTGGGATGAGGTGGGTGAAGCAACATTGTTGGGACCCGAAAGTTAAGACGTATGACTATCGAAAAGATCCAAATGATTCGACAACGTATACAAAACGACAAGATCGACAAAAGAGTTATCACGGATCTTCATCGAAAGGACGTGGAATTTAGTGTAGGGGATCATGTATTATTGCGAGTTGCTCCATGGAAGGGAGTTACAAGATTTGGGGAGAGAGGAAAGCTCAATCCACGATTTATTGGTACCATTTCAAATTCTTGACCAAAGTAGGAAATGTAGCCTATAGATTTGCGTTACCTCGAAAGTATGTCTCGTGTTCATAATGTGTTTCACATATCCGTATTTCGTAAATATGTGAAAGACCCGAACCACGTTATAGAGTTTAGAAGCGGACGAGATATCCAAGACTTAACGTATGAGGAGGTACTGTCAAGATCTTGGATAGGAAGGAGCATGTCCTACGCCAAGAAAGGTCATACCACAAGTTAAAGTTTTGTGGAGGAATCATGCGATAGAGAAATGACACAGGAATTGAAACGGAAATGAAAGCGAGGTATCCTCACCTTTTGAAACACCAATAAGTCGTCGTCAATTTCGAGGATGAAATTTCATACGGGAGGGAGGTTGTAAGACCCCAAATTTTTTAAATAAAGAGGAATTTCCTTTATTTATTATTTTGAAATAGTAAGGTTGATTTGATTAATGTGGATAGTTAGGGGTTAAATACGCAAATATTTCAAAATAAGCAAGTGGTTATAAAATATTCATTGTTGTTAGGGAATATTCGTTTGGTCGTGGAATATTAAATCGTTTAGGGAATATTAAATGCGGCGGTAGCGACCATGTGTGGGCCCATAACGAAAAGCGATTGGATGAGGAAAAACGACAAAGTTTGGGTGGTTATAAATAACGGCGTAGTTATTACCGATTAAGACCGTTGGAATACCCGTGTGGTTAAAATCTGATGTCGTGTGGTTGCAGCAAGAAGACATTTGTATTGCATCAATTATTGATCCTTACGTAAGAAGGCACTTACTCAATAATTGTTACGATAATTCTTCGTTCGATATTTTATTTTATTGATTCAATAATTCTTTGCGTTGGTATTTTATATTATTCTTTGTTTCAATAATTGTCACCGCACAAAGATTTTCCCATTATCGGATCAATAATTCATATTATTTGAATAATATTATTAGATAACATTATTGGCAATGTCTAGAAAGTTACATCAAGGAGAGGTTTGGTCACCTAATTGCGTGCGATGAAGGAGAGATCCTTATTGGAAAGCCCCTCTTTCCCGGAACAACTGGTTGTCGTAAATGTGATTACAGTAATATTATTTGTGAATAATTAATTATTGATTCATATGATAAGAAATATCTATTAGGTAGGTCATACTTAGCGAAAAGGTATTCCCGTCTCTCCCTCCTAGTTCTTATCTCACATCTCGGCGGGGATCATATCCTAAGCTCGATACTGTTGTGGCGCCCCAAAATTAGGTATCGTCACCCATCTTGGGTCGCCACTTACATGGTACATAAATTCAAATACAACTTACTAATATAAGCGTAGTATACAATCGACATAAAGCGTGAGTTTGAATACAAATATTGTCTACTAGATATTATACAAACTCAAAAGGAGTCCTCATTACAACTATTATCACACTATTTCATAGAATAGTGAGGACTACTAATCTTATCCTCTCGGACCATTACTCCGCTCCCCGACTAAGTCCCAAATATATGTTCTCATTTCACGAGAGAACACGATGAAAGAAAAAGGTGAGCTCAACTAGCCCAATGAAAATATTATGACTAAGATAATGCGAGAATAATTTATCATTAGCCTTCAACAATTGTTAAAACGATAGAATACAATAGAACAACAAGTTTAATCTGCAATGGAATAAGTAATCCATTAAAAGAGTCAAGTAGAGAATAAAGTCTACTATCTTTTAGGTTTTAAAAGGTTTTTCATCAAGTTATAGTTTGAGACTCGACTTTAATAAATAATCCACATCATCGAATCACCCCAAAGACTACTACGGCCAAGGATATTCATCAAATTATCAATGGTCATGACTATCTACGAATCACCCGGTCATAATCATACCAAAACTATCCATCACCGCATTACGAATGGCCGAGGACTTTTATCACATCATTTATAACAAGTCATGATTATCTTAAGAATGATCCACGGTCATAATCATACTAAATTCATCTATACACGTAAGTAGAAGATAATAACATAATATAACATGAGGATGATGATGATGACATAATAATTCAATAAAACAAGTTCAAGAATTATTTTATCCGAGAAATTATTAACGTCAAATTGTCAAAATGATCTTTTTTTTGTAGAGTAAAATTCAAGAATGATCGGAAGAATATTTCCATAAAAAGATCTTTGGATGAAGCGCAAATATCAAGGATATTCCACAAATTTCATGGAGTATAGAAGTCAAAGATTTAACTAATTTGGGTATAATAAAGAATGGAATAACAAAAGAAATCACCATGCATGCGGTGCTTATGATAGGCGGTTATTCGCGTGAGTTATTCAAATGTATAATAATAACGGAACCAATAAAGTGAAATTACGCACAAGACGAGATGATCCAACGAGAATAATAAATGAATAATAAACAATGGAACCGTGTCCGGTAAAACACACGAGATGTGGATATTCCAATGAATAATAAAGAATGGAATAACGAAGGAGATCACCAAGTATAGGGGATTCCAGCATATCTGAGTTATTCAATGAATAAATAAGAATGGAATAATATAAGGATTTCACCAAGTATAGGGTATCATGGCGTACAAGTTATGTATAGGGTATACCACTTTTACAAAGTTATTCCAATGAATAATAAGCAATGGAATAACAACAGTTCTCTTCATGAATAAGAAAGAATAACACCCCTTACGGTACACAACAAATAATATTCCCTACCTTAGAAGAACCGAATATTGGCGAGGTGAAGTAGCGAGAATACTTTTCTTCTTTCTCTATAGTTCTCTCTCTAGAGTTTCAAAGTGAATTAAGTGAAAAATAATGAAGCACTAGGCCTCTATTTATAGAAGATTTCTAGCTTTTTGCCGCCATGAAAAGCGAGTGGCTCGATTTGGTGATGTGAAAAGAAAAGTGGTTTGACGCTTTGTAATGTGAAACGACAAGTGGTTCGGCCTTTTGTATGTGTGAAACGCAACAAGTGGTTCGACGCTGTAATGTGAAACGACAAGTGGTTCGGCGCTGGTATAATTACTATTGGTAATTACTATCGATTGCAAGGTAATTACTATTCACAAAGGTAATTACTATTGACGTAAGGTAATTACTTATTACGAAGATAATTACTATTCACAAAGGTAATTACTATTGACGAAGGTAATTACTATTGACGAAGATAATTACTATTCACAAAGGTAATTACTATTGACGAAAGTAATTACTATTGACGAAGAGACTCTTAGATGATGACATATGGGCCCCCCATAAAATAATCAAACTTACCACAAATGTCTCATAACAGACTCTTTATATACATCAAGGATTGAATAAATATTACCACAAATCATTTTTTTTTTAATCAACACATATTTAATCTTTCAACAATTATTAATCATTTATAACTTGTCGTCTCAATTATTGATTTAATACTATAACATATTATACAGATGATACTGTGACAATAATTGAATCAATAATATAAGAGATATGATGCAGCAATTACTATAGCAATAATTGAGCATAGCTGAGTGACTTCTCACGTAAGCATCAATAATCAATATCGTGTACTTCTTATAACTACTCGCGTATTCTTGTACTTTTACTACTACCGTAGTTCAACGGTTTTAACGGTAACACCTCCGCCATTATTTTTATAGAAAGATAATTTTGTCATTTTCTAACTACGACAATACTTCCGTTGTGGGTCCACCAATGATTGAGCCATCGTATCTAATATTCCCAAACAAAAGAATATTCCCCGACCAAACGAATATTTTATAACAACTTGCATACTTTGCAAAATTTATAAATACTACTCACAACTATAATATTATCTTAAATTCACACCATAATATTAAAAATTATTTCGACAAAATTTAAATCTTTATTGATAAAATCTGGGGTCTCACAATCTCCCTCCTTATGGAATTTAGCCCTCGAAATTAGGTGCGATACTGGTATGATAAAGAGGTGAGGATACCTTGAATACCTTTATCGTTGAAAATATTAAATTCATCTTTGCAATCCTACCAAAGATATTTATTCACAATTCATCTTTGCACTACTGAGGCCAAATATATACAAGCTGTAAAACCAATAATCTTTGAGACGCAGCTTAATAGTATCACGACCACCACGAATTATCCATGCACCATCGCCAAGGATATTCGTGTTTTCATTCTGATCATGATTATACTTAGAATAATCCTTGGTCATAATCATACCAAGTCTATCAATACACTACTGACGAAAGATGACTTTTACCACATCCATGAATTAATATTTCATTCTTTGAGACTCAAATTTCAATAATTAATCCATATCATCGAATCATCCACCACACTGGGGCCAAGGATATTCATTAAGTATCACGACCACGAATTATCCATGCACTACTACCAAAGATAATCGTGTATTCATTAAGTATCACGACCACAAATTATCCATGCTACTACTACCAAAGATAATCGTGTATTCATTAGTATAACGACCACAAATTATCCATGCATTACGGCCAAAGATAATCGTGTATTCATTAATATCACGACCACAAATTATCCATGCACTACTACCAAAGATAATCGTGTATTCATTAGTATCACGACCACAAATTATCCATACCTACTGACCCAAAATAATCGTGTATTCATTAGTATCACGACCACAAATTATCCATACACTACTACCAAAGATAATCGTGTTTTCAATTACGATTATGATTATACCGAAACAATCCACAGTCATAATCATACCAAGTCCATCTATACACTTCTGAGCCACGGATGACTTTCAACATAATATAAACATGAGGATAACAATATAAAGAATCAATCAAATGAGATAAAGGATAAATATTAAACATTTATAATATAATTTATCCAGGATTCAAGAATATCCCCATGTTATCAATCACTTAATAATCTCATAATCTAATATCATTAATATTATAACAATATTTTAATCACTTCTTAAATTTATAAACAATTTATCTCAATTGTTTACGCTTTTACCATATAATGCATTTAATCATTCAAAATGCCATACTCATAAGATATCATCACCAATTATCAAATCTCTCATCAAAAAATATGCATATATTCTATAGGATTCTCTGTAGCCATAAAATCCTATTTTCAACTTTGTTACTTCACATAACATATTTAACTTATATGTTTAAGTAACTAAACTATTTTCATGAAAAATACCAAATCAGTCCCAAAAATATTTCTTTTACGGGTTTTAGCATAATATAGTCCTATAATGAAAATATATTTTTCTCGGAATTTTTTTAAAATTCATTTACTATTTTTCAAAAATCAATTTCTAATTAATTCCTTAAGAAATTAGCTACCTCAAGTTTAACTCCTAAAATTCCCAAATCTTGGCAGGACCTTACACATGTTAACGTGAGCTTCAGGTTTAAATTTCATGGTCATCTGAGTTATAGAACTCCGGTTATAGCGTTTTTTGTCGAAAAAACCTAAATATTGAAATAGTCATAACTTGCTCATTTTAAGTCAGAATAAGCTCATTTTTGGACAGGAGGTACTTTATACCATATACCTTCATTTCCCAAAAGGCCAGAATTTTTCTCATAATTTAAGTGGCCAAAAACAGCCCCTCTAAAATCATGGCAACAACTTTTTTGGTTTTTGCAGCTTTGCACTCCTTTGCTAAAATCAGTCCACACAAAAATCTATAACACCTTTTCCAGTAATTCCACTTGGATTAGTTAGGTAACTCATAGATCTAACTCTAGGACTTGACCACACTCAAAAATTCAAAATATAATAGGAGATATGGTCAATTGAATTTCATGTTACGTTTTTCACCAAAATCGATTTTCAACTCTTTGTGATTTCTAAGAAACTTTCATGTTTTCACATACTAACCAACATAACTCATCTTAAAACTTACTAATACTTCATATACCCATGATTTTCATCAGTTTCTATGCTTTTATTATGACTTTCATCATAAACCACGTAAACCTGCTCATTTTAGTTGAAGAAATATTTGAGGGTTTAAGAAATGGGTTTTTATCTTTGGGGTCAATACAAAAATTCGATTTCACGTTCTAGGGTAGGCTAGAAAGTCTTCAAGAATACGCCAAAAATTTATTAATGATAGAAATATCATTCAAAATCATTACTCTCGTCCAAGACTTGGATAAGACGTCACATTAATACCAACTGTGACTTCTATCCCTTAACACCGATAACACCTCACAATGATACCTATCAACTTGCCATCTTGATCCGGCGTCGCCTACTGAAAGTCCGCTTCTGTGCATTTCACACAAGGAAGTCAACAACGAAAGGATCGGGGCTCTTTACTTATGGCTTGATATGACAATGATTGACTTTAGTGGTTTGGTTACTTTGAATTCGCACAACAAGTTGGTTATGAATATAAAAGCTAACAACCTTACGAAAAGCATGATGAGTAGTTAACCAATTGATTCCTAAAATCACATCAAAGGCAAATATTTTCAAAAAGACAAGATCAACAGGTAACGTGAAAATGTTTATTTGAATCAAACAAGATTTAAAAATAGTAGCGATAATGAAGGCTCCTACTAACGAAGTTTCAACCAATAAGTCAAAGTTTAACTTCTTCGGAGTCAAATTTAAACGTTGAACACAACTAGGTGAAATAAAAGAGTGGGTAGAACTGGTATCTAACACGGTATAGACTTCGCAAGAGCTTATGATTAACTTACCGTGATAATTTTATTCGGGTTCCTCGTCACGAGAAAAAAAACGTTCTCTTAAACTCTGGCTTTGGTTTGTGCAGGACAACCTTTGGTGCCTCCATCCTAGTTGAATTTGTCTTGATGGCAACAAAATCGAGCTAAGTGACCTTCTCTTCCACAATTATAACATGCTTTGGACGGCGTGGCGCATTCGGATGATGTGTCCCTCTCTCTCGCATTTGAAGCATATGATAGGTGGTCTTTCTCCTTCCTTAACAACGGGTCTTTGATCTTGACGTCTTTCCATCATCATTGAATCTCCTTTTCTTGAAATGTCCATTCTTATTGTTTTGTACGATTACCACCGAAGTGGTTACCATATTTGGCTTTGTTGATTCCCTCCACGCTTGTTGTCACCGCTTGATGACTACTCTCCATTGGTATTATAATTTTTAAATTTACTCTCTTTGAGCGTTGACTCGTTATCGCGCTCTACTAATCGAGCCCTATTTATAACATCCCGAATAAAAACGCAGTTTATGAGAAATAAGATGTTGACGTATCTCCGCTTCAAACCTCTTAAAAACATTCGCGCCATTCTCTCTTCATTATCCACAGTGGAACGAAACCGTGATAACTCCGCAAATTTTGCCTCGTATTGCACGACACGGTCATATTGTTTTGTTCCAACTTGATAAACTCCACCTCCTTCATGTGGCGAATACTTTCGGGAAAGTATTTGTCGTTGAATGACTCTGGAACTTCTCCCAAGATATCTTGAAGACAAAGAAGAGGTTGAGTACGTTTCTGGAATTCCCACCAGAGAATCACACTCTCACGCAACATAAAAAGGCGGCAAAAGGAACCTTTGCTCCTCGAGACATCCCAAGACATCAAATATCTTGGTAATCTGCTTTATCCATGCTTCCGCCAAGTGGTTTTGCTCTCCCTTAAACTCCGGTGGTCCCAGCTCCTTGAATTGTTTAGCGGTGACCGCTGCCGAGAGTTTTCCGTGTTTCCACCTACGTTTTGGACAGACGATCGCTTTACTTTGATGTTGCATGAATTCTAAAACTTCTTAAACGTCATGAAATCGTTCGTCAATTGATCAGTGTTGTTGTTTACAGGAGGATTATCGCCATCCTGTTGCACATTATCCTCGATTATTGATCTGTGGAGAATCAACAGGTCTCACATGCTCCATTGCTATTCTCAACATTCTCGATGCCATTTTCAAACACTGCCACAAAATAAGGGTTAATTGACATGCAACATATTATCACTATACTCTGACCGACCAATCAAATACCAAATAAACTTAGGTAGGTCATACTAGCGAAGGTATTCCCCGTCTCTCCCCTCCTAGTTCTTATCTCACATCTCAGCCAGGGATCATATCCTAAGCTCGATACTGTTGTGGCGCCCCAAAATTAGGTATCGTCACCCATCTTGGGTCGCCACTTACATGGTACATAAATTCAAATACAACTTACTAATATAACTGTATGTGTATACAATACGACATAAACCGTGAGTTTGAATACAAATATTGTCTACTAGATATTATACAAACTCAAAAGGAGTCCTCATTACAACTATTATCACACTATTTCACGAATAATGAGGACTACTAATGCTATCCTCTGGACCATTACTCCGCTCCCAGACTCTTCCCAAATATGTTCTCATTTCCTTAAGAGAACGGTGAAAGAAAGAAAAGGGTGAGCTCAACTAGCCCAAAGATGAAATATTATGACTAAGATAATGCGTAATAATTTATCATTAGCCTTCAACAATGTTAAACCGATAAAATACAATAGACAAACAAGTTTAATGCAGCAGGAATAAGCAATCCATTAAAAGAGTCAAGTAGAGAATAAAGTCTACTATCTTTTAGGTTTTAAAAGGTTTTTCATCATTTGTTATAAATGAGACTCGGCTTTAATAAATAATCCACATCATCGAATCACCCCTTATCTACTACGACCAAGGATATTCATCAAATTATCAATGGTCATGACTATACCGAATCACCCCGGTCATAATCATACCAAAAACTATCCATCAACTTTGCATTACGAAAGCCCACGAGGACTTTTATCACATCATTTATAACAAGTCATGATTATACCGAATGATCCTCGGTCATAATCATCATAGTAAGTTCATCTATACACGTAAAGTAGAAGATAACATAATATAACATGAGGATGATGATGATGACATAATAATTCAATAAAATAAGTTCAAGAATTATTTTATCCAGGGAATTATTAACGTCCAAATTGTCAAAATGATCTTTGCTTTTGTAGAGTAAAATTCAAGAATGATCGGAAGAATATTTCCATGAAAAGATCTCGGATGAAGCGCAAATATCGAGGATATTCCACAAATTTCATGGAGTATAGAAGTCAAAGATTTAACCAACCGGGTATAATAAAGAATGGAATAACAAAAGAAATCACCATACATGCGGTACTTAGCATGATGCGAGTTATTCAACAGAATAATAATAACGGAACCGAATCGGGGTGAAATTACACATCAATGATCAGGATGATCCAATGAGAATAATAAATGTTGAATAATAAACAATTCCAACGAATAATAAATGCGAATGTAAAACACATGAATGTGATATTCCAACACCGTAATAATAGAATGGAATAACGAAGGAGATCACCATGTATAGGGATTTCGCGTATAAAAGTTATTATTCAATGAATAAATAAGAATGGAATAATATAAGGATTTCACCAAGTATAGGGTATCCAGCGTATACGAGGTTATGTATAGGGTATACCACTTTTACTGATTATTCCAATGTAATAATAAGCAATGGAATAACAATGATTCTCTTCATGAATAAGAAAGAATAACACCCTTACGGTACAACAAATAATATTCCTACCTTAGAAGAACCGAATATTGGCGAAGGTGAAGTAGCGAATACTTTTCTTCTTTCTCTATAGTTTCTCTCTCTAGAGTTTCAATGAATTCGTGAAAAATAATGAAGCACTAGGCCTCTATTTATAGAAGATTTCTAGCTTAAACACTTTTGCCATGTGAAAAGGCAAGTGGCTTGTGAATGGTGATGTGAAAAGAAAAGTGGTTTGACGCTTTTGTAATGTGAAACGACAAGTGGTTCGGCGCTTTTGTAATGTGAAACGACAAGTGGTTCGACGCTGTAATGTGAAACGCGACAAGTGGTTCGACGCTTTGGTATAGGTAATTACTATTGACGAAGGTAATTACTATTTACAAAGGTAATTACTATTGACGAAGGTAATTACTTTTGACGAAGATAATTACTATTCACAAAGGTAATTACTATTGGACGAAGGTAATTACTATTGATGAAGATAATTACTATTCACAAAGGTAATTACTTATTAATGAAAGTAATTACTATTGACGAAGAGACTCTTAGATGATGACATATGGGCCCCCCATAAAATAATCAAACTTACCACAAATGTCTCATAATGATTTCTTTATATACATCAAGGATTGAATAAATATTACCACAAATCATTTTATTTTAATCAACACATATTTAATCTTTCAACAATTATTAATCATTTATAACTTGTCGTCTCAATTATTGATTTAATACTATAACATATTATCACGGATGATCTTTGTGACAATAATTGAATCAATAATATAAGAGATATGATGCGTGAATTACTATAGCAATAATTGAAAGCATAGGTGAGTGACTTCTCACGTAAGCATCAATAATCAATATCGTGTGCTACTTATACAACTCATATATTCTTTGTACTTTTACTACCGGGTAGTTCAATGGTTTTAATTGGTAACACCTCTGCGTTATTTTTATAGAAAGATAATTTTGTCATTTTCTAACTACGACAATACTTCCGTTGTGGGGTCCACTATTGATCGAGTCGTCGTATTTAATATTCCCTGACAAAAAGAATATTTCCCGACCAAACGAATATTTTATAACAACTTGCATACTTTGCAAAATTTATAAATACTACCCACAACTATAATATTATCTTAAATTCACACCATAATATTAAAAAATTATTTTGACAAAATTTAAATCTTTATTGATAAAATCTGGGGTCTCACAGTGTATTCAAACTTGTCATAAACATCTTGAAATGGTGTATTTATATATGGCATGTTTGCACAATGGGAAGGGGTCCAAGAGGCATTCCGATCACTTTTGTGTAGGAGAGGGGACCTAATCAAAGTTTGGTTTTAATCTACACGCGCCACCGCTCCAGACGTGCGGAGCTAGATAAATTTAAGAAAATAGAATATGTATCTTGACACACATTATATGTATTTTCTTATTTCTAAGCGATTTTATTAATGATAATTTTAATATTTTCTTGTTTTTTTAATAATTATTCTGATATTTTATCATTTTATTTTATCAATTAAAATTTCTCTATATTAAGTGCACATGACGCACATATGTTTGTGTATGTTTAAAACACAATATACTCTTTATATATAAGAAGTCAAAGTATTATCTAATTCAAAGTGATGAACTTTTTCAATTTCAATCTATACAATAGATCTAACAAAATATAACTGATTTTGATTTTTTCATTTATTCTAATAAATTATCTGGACTGTCCAAAGTTTGGGATAAATTTCACCGTCTATGTAGTTCCGGAGGCATGGGACAAAGCTACTATATATATGAGAAAATATTGTATATACACATCTGTGTAGTACACAGTCGACAATGACGATGATTTTTTGGGCTATAGCAACCGTCGTTGTAACGCCCCCAAAATAGGTCCATTCCATCCAACCCATTCTGAGTCGCCAAATATATGGTACGAAAAACAACTACAACTTTATTACAACAATTGTCGTACAAAATACAACAACACATATCTTTGTGAGTTTGGATACAAATATATACCAACTCAGAAGACGTCCACAATGACACCTTACATAAAGGTATAGTCAAAACTGCTTTAGAAATTAGAATCTTTGGGAAGTGCTCAAGAAACCTTCAGATATGGGAGGCTATGCTTTCAAAGTTATGGTAGATATCATATGGCCACAGAATTATCCTTAGTTGACCTAATAGACCCCAAAGAAAAATGAGAAGATTACTATCATATTCTTCCCAATGGTGAGTCTTCTCTTGACATATCATTATCTCCACTTTATCTCTAATTGGGTATTATACTCCAAACAAATACCAAGATTATATAGGTAGTGCTTGTAAATATACTCAAAGAAGTGGATGAGCACAATCATGTCTTATGATAACACGAGTTTGTATGTCATTAGACATCTTGTATGATAGTGACAAAACACCTTCCAAAGTTGGGTTCGCCTTCACCCAATTTAATTCACCAAAATAACTATTAAATGATGTATAAAATACAACACACTAAAGTCCTCAATAAAATTATTTCCACTCTTTGTGGAGAACCTCAACAACTATAGACCACAGTTTATTCTCTTGTTATCCCCGCCAACCCAAATGGCTACACTTTTATTACATTCGAAAGAATTGTGAAACAAAAAGGGTGAGCACAACTAGCTCAAGAAAGAATATTATAACTAAAGATACATAAATTATCAATAGTCTTCATCAATAATAAATCGTAGATTTAGAACATATGGTAGATGATAAAACTTTTCAACCATAGTTAAAGCAGAATCGAGAAATCCATTAAAAGAGTCAAATAGACTATAAAGTCTATTGTCTTCCACGTTAAAAGTCCACCAACAATATTTTATCCTCGTAACATCAATCAACAGCCCTTTCCACAATCATATGAATAACTCATAATCATAATTGTGATTCTAAATTCCTCTTCTCATCTAGACGAAGATAATTTTCATCACTGTCTTTACTTGAAACATCAAATATCATGGTTATACCAAATCACGCTTCGCTTCATAATCATACTAATAAATTCATCTTTTGCACCACGAGCCAAAGATATTCATCAACATTCATCTTTACACTACAAAGCAAAGATATTCAACAACAGTCATCTTTGCATTACGAGCCAAAGATATTCATCAATAATTCATCTTTGCACTACAGGCTAAAGATATTCAACAATAGGTCATCTTTGCATTACGAGCAAAAGATATTCATCAATAATTCATCTTTGCACTACAGGCTAAGTGTAAGACCCCGAAATTTTTTAAATAAAAAGGAATTTCCTTTATTTATTATTTTGAAATAGTAAGGGTTGATTTGATTAATGTGGATAGTTAAGGGTTAAATACGCAAATATTTCAAAATGTATGCAAGTGGTTATAAAATATTCATTATCGTCGGGAATATTCGTTTGGTCGTGGAATATTAAATCGTCGGGAATATTCGCATGCGACGGCTGCAGACCATGTGTGGGCCCCATAACTGAAAGCGATTGGATGAAGAAAACGACAAATATAGGTTGTTTTTAAATAACTTGGCGTAGTTATTCACAAGTTATCTTGTTTGAATACCCGGTTAAAACACACTAATACGCCGTTGTTGAACAAAGAAGACACCAGTATTGCACCAATTATTGATTCTTACGTAAGAAGGCACTACTCAAAGAATGGTTACGGTAATTACTTTGCTCGAGATTTTATCGAGTTAATAATTCTTTGCGTTGATATTTTATATTCATTGTTGTTTCAATAATTGTCATTACACAAGATTTTTTTCATTATCGAAGCAATAATTCATATTATCCGAATAATATTATTAGATAACATTATTGGCAATGTCTAGAAAGTTCGCTCTAAGGAGAGGTTTGGTCACCTAATTGCGGCCCAAGAAGAAGAAATTCTTATTGAAAGCCCCTCTTCCCAGAACCGCTCGTCATGTCAATATTGTGATTCTCGTAATATTATTTGTGAATAATTAATTATTGATTTATATGATGAGGAAAATATTGATTTTATGTGGATATAGATGGAGAAAATTTTTAAAATGACAATTGTTGAAAATTAATATTTTATCTTTTTCGATAAAATAATTCATTTAAATATATTATTTTAATAATATATTAACTGGTGATATTTTTACAACGAATGTGGGATATATGAGTATACGAGGAGGAAGAGTATTTTGTTGCAATAAATGTTTAAAACATGTTAAACATGTCTGTGGACCCCATTTATTGACCGAAATTTGATTATAAACAAAATCGCCTTGGTTTGTGGATTTCGGTCAATTTCTATTTGGAATTTGGAAAACTTTCTTCTGCAAAGTTGTAGAGAATTGAATTTCCTATAAAAACACGCGAGATTCGAATTTTCTGATGAAAGGGCTATTTATTATGAATTATTGAAGTTCCGGATTAATTGATTATCATTTTTTTGGAGTTTTAAGTAACTTTTGCATGAAAAACGTTTTTGTCACTTATGGGACATGTGTTAGTGGTTGATTTCAGCTGATGGTGTGCGTAGGAAGATGTGGAAAAATAATATTATTAATATATTAAATTTTCTGCTTTGGTGTTCTAAGCAATTTCCTATAAATAGGGTGCTTAGGTTAGAATTGAAAATCACACCAGAAACTGAAGTTTTCTCTCTCTATATTATCGAGCGTATTCTTGTGAGTATTTTGAGTATACTTTGAGTATTGCTAGATTTGGTGCAAGTTCCTTCAAAGACTATACCCTAGATTCTAGCTTGTAATCTTGATCTTTTCGAGGTAAGGGATATTATTTTTTCGTAATGATATTATTTCTTCAATATCATTCTACCGAAATGTTGATCTGAAGTTTTATCAAATTTGGAACTTTTTCATGTCGGGATTACTATTCATGAGTTACTATTCACGAGTTACTATTCATGAGTTACTATTCACGATTACTTATTCATGAGTTACTTATTCACGAAGTTACTATTCACGAAGTACTATTCATGAAGCGTGAAGATGTTTTTGTGGAATTTCTATCTTTTGGTGTCTGAGTTACTATTCACGATACGGCACTATTCACGATACTTGATCTTATTCACCAAAAAATAAAATTTTTTCTTTTCGTCTAAAAACATCTATTCGGATACTAACTCCGATTGTATCCATGTTTTGATCATTCTTGAATTTTACACCACTATGATTATTTTGAGGTATTTTTGACGGATAAAACCAAGTACGAATCCTTAATCCTTAATCCTTGTCATTTTGTTTCACCGGATTCGCTTCTTTAAAAAAATATTTTCATCATCCTCGCCTTAAATGATGATATTATGGAATATCTTTGGCACAGAAGTGCAAAGATGAATGATTTCTTAAGAATATCTTTGGCTGTAGTCGCAGATGAATGATTTCTGAAGAATATCTTTGGCCGTGTAAGGCAAAGATGAACAGTGTTTAAATGAATATGACTAATCGATGAATATCTTTGGCCCAGTAGTGCAAAGATGAATATTTGATTCCGATGTATATTGATTGATGTTACGTGGATAAAAGATAGACGATGAACTTTTAAATTCATACATGTAAGATAGTAGTTTGCATTCTCTACTTAACTCTTCTAATGAATTATTATTTCATTGCGAATATTGATTTAAAATTTGTTGTCTATTGTATTCTATTATATTTTTCCCTGTTGAAGACTAACGATAATTTGTTGTATATTATCTTAGTCATAATATTCTTTACTGAGCTAGTTGAGCTCACCCTTTTCCTTTTTGTTCCATTTTTCTCAGGAGGCGAGAATATAGCGAGTACGAGTCGGGGTATGGAATGAAGGTTTTAGAAAGGGTTGTTTAGTAGTCCTCACCATTTTTTGTAAAATAATGTATCAATAAATGTGATGAGGATTTATTTGAGTATAGATATTGTCTAGAAGATAATATTTGTATTTAAACTCACAGTTTTACTGTTGTAATAATAAAGTTGTAGTTGTTTCTGTACCATGTATTGACAACTCAGAATGGGTGATGTATACCTATTTTGGGGGCGTCACACTAAGATATTCATCAACAAGTCATCTTTGCACAATGAGCCAAAGATATTCATATATCAAAGAAATACATAATCATTTCAGAAGTTATATAACAATAATTATAACCATGTTGATCAATTCACCTTTGCACTTAAGCTAAAAATATTCAATTATAAATTCAATGGTCATGATCATACCAAATAACAATTCAACTTTTGCACTCTCGGCCAAAGAGAACCTATAGTCACGATCATACCAATAATCTACCCATCTTTACACTCAAGTCAAAGAGAAATATTATCATTAGGGTTATAAGAATGTTATATAAAACAATATAATCAAAACATGGTTTTAATTTCAAGAGTAAGATTCATAAATCAACGATAATTTGGTCGAGAAGAAAACCAATTTGTCGTGCATATAAGACTCTCGTGTTCGTGACATAGTCTCAGATATCGCATAAAGAATCCCCGATTAACCTAAAAAGATAAAGTTTCATAATAAAATTCATATCCATATTTATAACACCTTAATCCAAATGTTATAAATCACTTAGAAATCTCATAATCTAATATTATTAATATTGCAACAATATTTTAATCATTTCTTAAACTTATAAATAATTTAATCCAATTATTTACACTTTAATAATTAATGCATTTAATCATCTAAAATGCCAAACTCATAAGATTTCATCATCATTAACCAAAACCCTCATAAAAAATCTGCATATACCTCATATATGATTCTCAAGCCAATAAATTATATTTTTCAATTTTCTTACTTCACATAACATATTTAATTTATTTACTCATAACTAGAACATTTTCATGAAAATACCAAATCAGTTCCAAAAATATTTATTTTTTGGGATTTAGAAGAATATAGTCCCATATTGAATATATATTTTTCTCAGAATTTTTAAAATTCATTTACTATTTTCCATATGGCCAAAACTACAGAATAGTTAGACATTTATCATAAATTATATTTTTGTCCAAAAATTCTGAAATTTACACGGTATACTGATATTATATAGATGTACTCCCAATAAAAATTTCATCAATTTTGGAGTTAATCACAAGGAGTTATAAGCAATTACTTTTAAAATAGTCTTTTTCTCATAAAATCCATAACTCCTAATCTATACATCCAAAAATCGCCATTTTTGGACACAATCTACAAAACTCATCAAAATATCATTTCAAATTTTTCCTGAATTTTTGAAGGTTCAGAAAAATTTCGAAACTAAAAAATATAATAACCCTTAAAATCCCTTACTATCCTTTACCTCAAAAGAGCAGTAATGGAATGTCGGATATAACGCTAAACGAACTTGCACCGTATAGCAACGCTCAAGATATCTAAATACTCACAAAAATACGCTCGATAATATAGAGAGAAAAACTTCATTTGGTGTGATTTTCAATTATAACCCAAGACCCTATTTATAGGAAAATCTTGTAACACCAAAGCGTAAAATTTAATAAAACATTATTATTAATAACCAAAGTCATACGCCTCCTTTGAATTCAGATTCCAACAATTCTCACATGCAAAAGTACACTTATGGGGCCAACTAACATGAGAAACATGTTTTTAGCATTTTTTTTGTAATAAAATTAATCCAGACCCAATATTCCGGAACTTCAATAATTCATAATAAATAGCTCTTTTGTCAGAAAATTCGAATCTCTTGACTTTGTATAGGAAATTCAATTCTCTACAACTTTGCAGAAGAAAGTTTTTCCAAATTCCAAATGTAAATTGACCAAATCCATAAATCCAAGCGATTTTACAAAGCTATAATCAAATTTTAGTCAATAAATGGGGTCCACCGACATGTTTAACATGTTTTAAACATTTATTGCAACAAAAATACTCTTCCTCCTCGTATACTCATATATATCCCACATTCATTATAAAATATCACTGTTAATATATTATTAAAATAATATATTTAAATAAATTATTTTATCGTAAAAAGACAAAATATTAATTTTCAACAATTGTCACATTAAAAATTTTCTCCATCTATGTCCACATAAAATAAATATTTTCCTCATCATAAAAATCAATAATTAATTATTCACAAATAATATTACATAATCACAATATCGACAACCGATAGCCTCAGGAAAGAGGGGCTTTCCAATAAGGATCTCCTCATACTGGCGCGCAATTAGGTGATCAAACCTTTTCTTAGATGTAACTTTCTAGACATTGCCAATAATGTTATCCAATAACACTATTCGGATAATATGAATTATTGTCTCGATAATGGAAAATACTGTAGTAATGACAATTCTCAAACAACAAGAATATAAAATATCAATGCAAAGTGATTATTGAATCAATAAAATATAATATTGAATAAGAATTATCGTAATAATTATTGAGTAGTGCTTTCTTACGTAAGAATCAATAATTCAAAATACCGTAATACCGTATTCTACTCGCCAAGCAACAACGCCAGACATTTTACTTTACCCACCGGGTATTCCAACAAAATGTTAATTGGTAATAATTACGTTATATTTATAAAACTCCCTTTGTCGCTTTTCTTCATCCGCACGCTTATTCTCAAGCATGGGGCCCACAAATGGTCGCTACCACTGAGTAAATTTAATATTCCCTACGTAAAGAATATTCCACGACCAAACGAATATTCCCGGACAATAATGAGTATTTTATAACCACTTTGCTTATTTTGAAAAAAATATATATCATCACCTTAAGTTTAATTTTTATCAATTTAACCATTTACCAATAATAATTATAAGAAAAATTGAATACTTTTATTTCATAAAATCCGGTCTTATAAATAATATTATATTACGATACTCGGACGACGGATGAACCGTCGCCATAACCCAAAAAACTCGTCGTCATAACCCGACTATATAATATACAACTGTGTATATACATAATAGTAGGTACCAAAGATCATTTCTTATATTATTAAAAGTAGTCACTAATATAAGTAGACCTGGAAAAATTGGCCCAGGCCCGTGGGCCGGGCCGGGCTTGTGACGCCCCCAAAATAGGTCCATTCCATCCAACCCATTCTGAGTCGCCAAATACATGGTACAGAAATAACTACAACTTTATTATTACAACATATAAACTGTGAGTTTAAATACAGATATTGCCATCTAGACAATATCCACACGCAAATAAATTCCCATCATAATTATTGATATATTATTTTACAAAAAAATGGTGAGGACTACTAAACAACTCTCTCTAGAACCTTCATTCCATACCCCGACTAGTACTCGCTACATTCTCGTATCTTGAGAAGAAAAATGGAATAAAAAAGAAAAGGGTGAGCTCAACTAGCCCAGTAAAGAATATTATGACTAAGATAATATACAACAAATTATCGTTAGTCTTCAACATGGAAAAATCTAATAGAATACAATAGACAACCGCTTTTAAATCAACAATCTGCAATGAAACAACAATTCATTAGAAGAGTTAAGTAGAGAATGCAAACTACTATCTTCTATATATGAATTTAAAAGTTCATCGTCGATATTTTATCCTCAGTAACATCAATCAATATATATCCAGAATCAAATATTCATCTTTGCCACTCAGCCAAAGATATTCATCACCGATCATGTTCATCTAAACACCTTTTCATCTTTGCACTACGGGCCAAAGATATTAATCGATCATCATATTCATCTCAACACTGCTCATCTTTGCACTACGGTGCCAAAGATATTCAAGAATATCGCTATTTAGAATCGAGGATGATAAAAATATTTTAAAGGAAACCAATCCAAAGTGAAACAAAAGAACAATATTAAGGATTCAGATTTTAAACAATCCATGTTCAAAAATACTTCATAAGTAATCGAGTGGAGTAAAATTCAAGAATGATCAAAACATGGATACAATCAAAGCTAAGATCTAGAATAGATATTTTGGATAAAAAGTAGAAATTTTATTTTTCATGAATAGTGCCGTATTATTCGTGAATAAAGTCCGATATCGTGAATAAGACCGTATATGTAAGACCCCACTTTTATAAATAAAGATGAATTTTTTATAAATATTATTTTGAATATTATGGAATAAATTTGATATAATATTATAGTTGTGGGTAATATTCATAAATTTTGCAAAAGTAAGCAAGTTGTTATAAAATATTCGTTTGGTGGGAATATTCTTTTGTTTGTGGGAATATTCAGACGACTACTACAATCATTAGTGGACCCCACAATGGAAGTATTGTCAGTAGTTAAAAATGACAAAATTATTTTCTATAAAAATAACTACAGAGGTGTTACCGCCAAAACCGCTTGAACTACCCTAGTAAAAAAATACAAGAATATAATAGTGAACATGCAAGAAGAGACACGATATTGATTATTGATGCTTACGTGAGAAGTCACTCAAATTATGCTTCAATTATTGCTACAATAATTCACGCGATCATATCTCTTATATTATTGATTCAATTATTGTCACAAAGATCATCCAGATAATATGTTATAGTATTAAATTATTAATTGAGACGACAAGTTATAAATGATTAATAATTGTTGAAAGATTAAATATGTGTTGATTAAAAATAAAATGATTTGTGGTAATATTTATTTAATCCTTGATGTATATAAAGAGTCTCATTATGAGACGCTTTGTGGTAACTTTGATTATTTTTTTATAAATGGCCATATGTCATCATCTAAGAGTTCCTTCGTCAATAAGATTTACCTTCACAATAGTATTTACCTTTGTGAATAGTAATTACCTTTGTGAATAGTAATTACCTTTGTGAATAGTAATTACCTTCGTCAATAGTAATTACCTTCGTCAATAAGTAATTACCCCTTCGCAAATAGTTGTTGTCCCTTCAATATTACCAAGAGTTAATCGCTTCTTCTTGATTGTTCCAAGGGTTAATTACCCTTCATGAAATAGTAGTTGTCTCTTCAATATTACCAAGAGTCATTTTGACCTTCATTAAGACCAAGAGCCACCCTCGCTTTTTTCTATAAATAGAAAGCTCATTCCTTCATTATTTCTTTCTTACGAATTCATTGAAACTCTGAGAGAAACTATAGAAAAAAGAAGAAAAGTATTCGCTACTTCATTTTTCCAATATTCAGCCTTTTCTAAGGTAGGGAATATTATTTGTTGTACCCGTAAGGGGTGTTATTCTTTCTTATTCACGAAGAGAACTTCATTATTCCATTCTTTATTATTCGTTGAATAACTCAGTAAAAGTGGCATACCCTATACATAACTTGTATATACGCTAATACCCTATACTGTGAAATCCTTATATTATTCTATCTTATTTATTCATTGGAATAACTCAGATACGCTATTACCCTATACTTGGTGACATTCTTCATTCTCGTTAGAACATCCTCGTCATAGTGTTTTACACCTGGACCGGTTCCGCCTTTATTATTATTCGTTGGAACATCCTCGTCTGCATGCGTTTTTACTGGGAATTCCGGTTCCGTTATTTATTATTCTGTTGAATAACTCACTGTCAAGCGGTCTATCGCATTTATGGTGATTTCTTTTGTTATTCCATTCTTTATTATACCCAAATGGTTAAAACTTTGACTTCTATACTCCATGAAATTAGTGGAATATCCTTGATATTTGCGTTTCATCCAAAGATCCTTTCATGGAAATATTCTTCTCAGATTCTTGAATTTTACTCTACAAAGCAAAGATTGTGTTGATAGTTTGGATGTTATTGGTTCCTAGATAAATTAATTCTTGAACTTGTTTTATTGAATTATTATGTCATTGTCATCATCCTCATGTTATATTATGTTATCTTTTGCTTACGTGCATAGATGAACTTAGTATGATTATGACCGGGGATCATTCGGTATAATCAATGGCTTGATATAAATGATGTGACAAAAAGTCCTCAAAGGCACTGTAATGCGATGATGGATTGTTTTTGGTATGATTATGACCGTGGGTGATTCGGTATAGTCATGACCATTGATAATTTGATGAAAATCCTTGACCGTGGTACATGGATGATTAGATATTATGGTTTATTCATTAAACCGAGTCTTAGTGATAAAAATTGATGAAAACCTTTAAAACCTAAAAGATAGTAGACTTTATTTTCAACTCGACTCTTTTAATGAATTGCACATTCACCGCAGCTTAAACCGGTTGTCTATTGTATTTTATCGCTTTAACATTGTTGAAGACTATTGATAATTTATTCTCGCATTATCTTAGTTATAATATTTCATCTTTGGGCTAGTTGAGCTCACCCTTTCTTTCACTATTCTCTTCGTGAAATGAGAATATAGCCGAGACGAGTCTGGGAACGGAGTAATGGTTCGAGGATAGCATTAGTAGTCCTCACTATTCTCGAAATAGTGTGATAATAACTCGTAATGAGGACTCCTTTTGAGTTTATATAATATCTAGTAGACAATATTTGTATTCAAACTCATACCATGTCGTATTGTACACTACGCTTATATTAGTAAGTTGTATTTAAATTACATACTATGTATCCGACTACCCAAGATGGGTGATGTATACCTAATTTTGGGGCGCCACAAGATATCGTGAATAATAACTCCGACACCAAAAGATAAAATTTCACAAAAAACATCTTCACGCTTCGTGAATAAGACTTTCGTGAATAAGAACTCATGAATAGTAACCCCGATACCTAAAAAAGTTTCAAATTTGATAAAATTTCCAACCAATATTTTGGCATAATGATATTGAAGAAATAATATCATTTTCGAATAAAATAACATCCCTTACCTCGAAAGACAAGATTTAGTTGAAACACCTGATATAAAGGCTATAACTTGAACTTGACCGTATAGCAATACTCAAAGTATACTCAAAATACTCACAAGAATACGCTTGATAATATAGAGAGAAAAAACTTGGCTTTAAATGTGATTTTCAATTCTAACCCAAGACCCTATTTATAGGAAAATGCTTAAACACCAAAGCGTAAAATTTAATATAATAATATATTTATAAAATTTGTCTACGCCAACCTTTGAGAATCTGAAATCAACAACCTAACACATGTAAAATGAGGCTCACACATCTAAAAATGTTTTTCTTTTATAAAATAATTAAAACTTCCAAAATCAATTATTTTGAGCTTCTAACTTCAATAATTCATAATAAATAGCCCTTTTATCGAAAATTCAATCTCGCAAATTTTTATAGGAAATTCAATTCTCTACAACTTTGCGTAAGAAAGTTTTTCCAAATTACAAACAAAATTGAATCAAATTCACAAATCAAGGCGATTTTACAAAGTTATAATCAAATTTCTACATTAATAATTGTGTCCACCAACACACAAAATATGTGTTAAACATTTAATGCCACAAAATACTCTTCCTCCTCATATACTCATATATCCCACATTCATTATAAAAATATCACCGTTAATATATTATTAAAATAATATATTTAAATGAATTATTTTATCGTAAAAGATAAAATATTAATTTTCAACAATTGTCATTTTAAAAATTTTCTCCATCTATATCCACATAAAATTAATATTTTCCTCATCATATAAATCAATAATTAATTATTCACAAATAATATTACGTAATCACAATTATTGCAACTGTAGCCGCCCTGTGAAAGAGGGCTTTCCAATAAGGATCTCTCCTTCTTTGCGCGCAATTAGGTGACCAAACCTCTCCTGTAAATGTAACTTTCTAGACATCGCCAATAATGTTATCCAATAATATTATTCAGATAATATGAATTATTGCTCCGATAATGGAAAATACTATGTAATGATAATTTATTGAAAACACAATAATATAAAATATCAATGTAGCAATTATTGAATCAATAAATAAATTACTGAACAGTAATTACTGTAACAATTATTGAGTAGTGCCTTCTTACGTAAGAATCAATAATTGGTGCAATACCGTGTGCTACTATTCAACAACGCCTATTAGTGTGTTTTAACTACCGGGTATTCCAACAGTATTAACGGTAACCACTACGCCGTTATTTATAAACAACTTATATTTGTCGCTTTCTTCATCCAATCGCTTTTCACATGGGGCCCATAAAAGATCATACCGTCAAATTTAATATTCCCCGATAAAGATTTAATATTCCACGACCAAATGAATATTCCCTAACAATAATGAATATTTTATAACCACTTGCTTATTCAAATATTTCATGTATTTTACCCATAACTATCCACATTAATCAAATCAACCCTTATTATTTTAAAATAATAAATAGAGGAAAATAAATTTCATTAATTAATAATTTGGGGTCTTACAGGGCTTGTCCGTAAAAATTGGGCTTTGGGCTTAACTTTTTTAGCCCAAGGAAACTTTGCTTTTTAGCCTACCATGGCGCCATATTTTTTTTAAAAAATAAAATTTTGCTATTTGTAAGTAAATAAATAAGAGTTCAAACCAACTAAGCTACAACAACTATTTATTTTTAATGCAATCTTCAATAAATTTTAACTATATTTGAAAATTATAATTAAGATAAGTAGTTAATGTAGGTAATTAATTAATAATACTAATTTATAATACTATTAAAATTTTAATTGATTGAGATATGTAGTTAATAATTTCAAAGTATAAAACTATTAAACTAACAATTATTAGTTTAAGTTAGATAATATAATTATAAAATTTAAAATTATCTATATATTAGTATTAATTACAAAGATTTATTATTTTTAAAAGTTAAATAAATTATATTAATTTTAAAGAATCAAATTTGATTATATACTTTGAATTACTAGCAATATATAATCCGAATCAACCACTAATTTTTTAGATTGCAAGTCCAAAATCTATACACAATAATATAGATAATTTTATCCCTTAATTATGCAATCCCCCTACTTATTGTAATACATTTGAAAAATAAATCAATCATTATCCCTTAATTATGCAGCTAGTTAAAAATTGGCTCAAAATAATATTGAGATTAAGTGCAATATGTTCGGTTTGGGGATGGTGAAGTGTTTGAATTTTATCCGTCTAAAACCCAACTTATTTTTAATTAAAAATACCAATGAAATCTACCACAAAAATCTTTTTAAGGGTGCTAAAGCTGTGAAAGTTCTTAATTAGGCTTGTACAGTTTTTGAACAATCAAACTAAAAGTACCAATGAAATCTACGTACCACATCGAGCTTATGTTTCTTGCATAATGAAAATTTGGACTTTATCAATTGCCAGCATTTTTCGCATAAGAAGTTTGTACACCCAAATCCATAATTTATAAATAAAAAAGGATATTTAATTTTTTTTAATTTTTACAGATACAAATTATTCTATACCACCATTTTTTTTGTACATGATTTGTCAATCTCAACGCTCATGAAAATTAGTTCCATAGATCAAATTTATAACCAAGTATTAAGTGTAAACCACATAAATCAATTAGTTTATATATATGACATGATAATTTCTTCGAATTTATGAATGTTAATGAGCATGCACATGCATACATCTTCTAATTTAATTAACATAATTATTTTTCTAAGAACTTACGGATGACCATCTTTTAAGTACGTACGAGCTAGAAGCAGAACTCATTAGTTGATTCGAGTCGAATTTGATCAATACTCGTTCTCTATTTAATGATACACGAGTTAAATTTGAAAGATATCGGTGTTTTTGCTAAATTAGGGTTACAGATTTCATTTTTCTCGAACCATACTCGATACCTATTCGAATACTAGTCTGATCCATATATCCATATTGATAAGCTAAATATGTGATATTTCACTACAAGAAAAACGTATAATTCCGTCGAAAAACTCCGTGAAAAATAATTCAGTCAGTAATAAAAGTCATTATTAGTTCCCTATTTTTTTAGGTGAACATAACTCCCGGCCATTTGCCTCACAGGCTCGATTTGCTGCAGGAAGAGAGAAAAAGAAGAAAAAAAACCTCGTACTCGATCTATCGCCTCCTCCTCTCTCAATCTCCTGCTGCCTCTTCATCCTCCTCCTCCTCTTTGAATCTCCTCCGCCTCACTACTCCATTTCCCCTCTCTCACCTCCCACTTATTATTGTCCTAGTTTAGAAAGAAAAAAAAACCCCAATTTCGATTTTTGCAATTTTTGGCGACAGCGGCGGCGCGACTTCCTTCGCCTCATTCTCTTCCATTGTTATTTTCTATCAGTTGTAGTTAACAGTTAGTATTCAATTTGGCCATTTTTCCAATTTTACACACATTATCACACAATAACTTGTAATTTTTGTTACACACACATATGCCCTAATTTTTGAATGTGTATGATATTATGTATATGTATTGATATTGTGTATATATAATTGATTATATCATGTATATACAATGCACTTGTGGTGCATGAAATAGGATTCGCGTTGCCAGGAAATGCTTTAACAATGGTGTATTGGTTGTGTCAATTAAGTACATATGAAAAATATTTCTTTTTTGTTTATCAAATATTTTTTTTTGTTTATCAAATTCATCTAAGTATGTCTACGTGTGGAGATTTGCTTATGGTCTGTTTTATTGCTAATAGAAGGGAGTAAGAAGCTAAATTGCTCTCTTTAGTGTGGATGAGACAACCTAAAGTTAGGAAAAAATAGAGTGAAACTTTATACATGTGAGATTCATTACTGTAAATTGTAGAGAATAAACCACACCTTAGATCTTTGCCTCTCTACATATATACTTTATTTATTTAAATATAATATGTATTTATTTTCCTCACATATTTGATAATAACTAATGATTGAGTTGAAATAAAATAATTTTAATTTCTGGAGTGTTTTTTTTTACGACCTTAGATCTCTATATATATACCTATATATATTGTGTAAATATTTTTCTTTACTTGTTTGAAAATTAGTGATTGAATTGAAAGAAAATAATTTAAATTTCTAGAGGGAAAGAACGGCAAAGCCAATTCTAAATTTTTGGTGGGGTTTTGCAAAGACAGTAGAAACTAATTAGAAGAAAGTGGTAAAAACTGAAACATATCTAGAAAGAAAAAGAACCTAGTACTGCTTGAAAGGAAATTATTTAACCCATTCTAAAATAGCGTATCTTACCATATTTTTAAGTTTTGGGAAGAATATTAACTTCTATGATTTGAAACTTACCTATGAAATGATTGCATTTGATGACTTGGTTGAAGAAAAATAGTACTCCTGACCATTCTAGATACTCAGATGACTCTTAGCTTAAAATAACTGAGATTTGCAGATTTTCTGATATTAAGATATGAAGATGATTTATGCAAATTAAATACTTCCTATAAGTATTGTAGTCTCTTATTTTAATTAAAGATCATTTTTACAATTATTGAAGGATGGACTATTTTAATTATTGGAGTTCATGAAGAGACACAATAAGATGACCTTCAGAACGCATTTGGGGAACATGGGGAGATTAAGAATTTACATTTGAATCTTGATACTCGAACTGGATTTGTTAAGGTAAGATTGGGTATTATATTCATTATGTAACAAAGTTGACGATATCCAAAGAGATTAATACAACACTATCTTGTGATTTGTTTGTGTTGATATTGTTATTTGTTTGTCTTGGATATTTGTCATGTGTTGGATATTGTAGGGCATGAATTGGTTTGAAAACATAGGGAAAAAGGAAAACATAATTTTTTTTAATTTTTTAAAAGGTTATTTCTGACGGAATATTCCGTAAGAAATAACTTATTTTCGACGGAAATTTTGTCAGAAATATTCCGTCAAAAATAACTATTTCTGACAAAAACCTCGATGGACTTATTTCCAATGAGCTTTAATATGACTGAATTGTCGACGAAAAATTCCGTCGGAATTAAGCTTTTTCTTGTAGTGTTTGTATCAATTATAATTAATAAGTGTAGTATTAAATTGTGTAAACGTGTACTTGAATAAATTAATGAATTGATTGTCAATTATATTTGTATTACATTCTTTGTAATTTCTTTACATAAATAAAAGTAAAAAACTTTTATATAAAAATATTAGTTCAATAATCAATTTAGTATGTAATGGTTCAGTATTAAATGAAATATATGGTTCATATTTGAAATTCGATTTGAAGGCCACGAAGAACTCTTCTTTGTGAACGAAAAAAGATTTCTCTGATGAAAGACGTGGGTCCGAAAGTGATCCAAGTCGAGATCTCACAAGAAAATTAGAAATTTCTTATCGAATTGAAATTTCAATTTTTGAGTGAATCAATCTAAACATTAAAATGTTCACGATATTCACTCTGCTTTATGCTCCTAGGTATGTAGGATTTTTGTACCGCCATGGCCCATGCATAATTAGTTTAATGGTAAAATTAATGTTTGTCTAAAATTATTTTCATAGAATTCGAGTTAGACATTTGAATATATGTCTTTAATTTAAAGATATAATCTTGGGAAATTAATTCAGGGTTTGTCCGGAGAATGAAGAATTGAATATATACTACAGTCTACACTATTCATATGGATATGATTATAGTGACTGTACGTGAGTGAGAGAGAAAGATGATCTCAAGCTCTCGACAGACCATAAATTAAAACCACGCCTATCACTACCTAATTTGTTTAGCCTGATAATGAAGACAATAATAAAGTTAACCTACCTCTAAAACTAGTGACAATTAATGGCTTTAACATATATAGTTTACTTTCAAAATTGTTTATTTTTCAAATTTTATTTTATAATTTTTTCCAGTATCTACACGTTATTTTATATATAATAAATGATGTTGTCATTGAGGGAAATTAATAATTTACTTCTCATTATTATTTTTTATTCATGAGGAAATAAAAATAAAAAGGTTTGGTTGTGGCATGGTTTTATATAGTACTAGTGAAAATTAAATACTACTTAATTAAATATGATTAATTGTAAGGATGACTAGTGATTTGTTAAATAGATTGAGATTTCATTTTCTACAACAATGCCAACATGTGATCGTCCTTCACACTTTAGCTCCATGAGGTGGAATTAAGGGTCCTTCATCCCCCTCAAGAAGTCATCTGAGAAAAATGTTACTGAACTAAAATTCACAAGTGAAGGTCCAAAAGGTAATAATAGAAAAATTAGAGAGCTCATAATTCCCAGAAAAATAAAAAAAAAATGATGGAAAAGTTTTTTTCCCCATGCATATATATTTAGGTTTGCTAATTAAAGTAGATATTTTTCTTCTATATTTTGGGGAACTTATTTCCCTTTTTGATAACATTGAAATTTAATTTGTAGCAACACTAGGTATGATGTGAGACCCCAGATTTTATTAATAAAGATTTAAATTTTGTCGAAATAATTTTTTAATATTATGGTGTGAATTTGAGATAATATTATAATTGTGGGTAGTATTTATAAATTTTGCAAAGTATGCAAGTGGTTATATTATATTCGATTGGTTTAAATATTCGGTTTAGCGAGGAATATTCGTATAACTACTCAATCATTGGTGGACCCTACAATGTAATTATTATCGGATTGAGAAAAACGACAAAAAATATTTTATTGAAATAACTATGGAAGTTTTACTGGTTGATCTTCGTTGAACTACTTTCAGAGTAAAAAAGTACAGAATACGTGTGGTTGCATAAGTAGACACTACGTGAATGATTATCGATGCTTATGTGAGAAGTCACTCGGTTTGATTCCATTATCATCGATTAATAATATGAATTATTATAAAGATAATGACGCTTTTGTTTTATTCAGTATTATTAACGTAATAAAAAAGTAAACATCTTTTATATAAAATGTATCTTTATTAAAGTTATTCTACAAATATAATATATTATATTTTATTATGCATAGTGTTGCATAAGATTTTGCATAAGTGTTGCATAGTAAAATATTTTTATATAAATAAAATATATGATATTTTATTTAAAAGATTTTGCTTTAAATATGGATGGTCAGATTAAAGTAAATCAATCTGACCGCTCATGGATTAATTACTATGCATTCTATTTTCCTATAAATAGAAGCTCATTCCTTCATTATTTTCTTACTTAATTCAATTTGAAACTCTAGAGAGAGAAATTATAGAGAGAAGCTATAGAGAGAAAATCTATAGAGAGAAGAAGAAGAAGTATTCTGGTATTTCACTACTTTGATATCCAAATGTCTTTACTAAGTAAGGGATATTATTTGTTGTAATCTGTAAGGGTGTTATTCTTTCTTATTCATGAAGAGAACTTCATTATTCCATTCATTATTATTCTGTCGCTGAATAACTCGTAAAAGTGGCATACCCTATACATAACCTCCGTGATACGCTGTGATACTCTATACTTGGTGAAATCCTTATATTATTCCATTCTTATTTATTCTGGCTTGGAATAACTTTGATACGCTAATCCCCTATACTTGGTGATCTTCTTCTCATTATTCCATTCTTTATTATTCTCGTTGGAATATCCTCGCTCATGTGTTTTACACCTAATCGGTTCCATTGTTTATTATTCAAAGATTTATTATTCTGTTGGATCATCCTCGCTTGCATGTGAATTTCACCCGACTTCGTTCCGTTATTATTATTTTGTTGGAATAACTTTTATGCTGAAGTACCGCATGCACGGTGATTTCTTTTGTTATTCCATTCTTTATTATACCCAATTGGTTAAAACTTTGACTTCTATACTCCATGAAATTAGTAGAATATCCTTGATATTTCATGCTTTCATCCAAAGATCTTTCATGGAAATATTCTTCCGATCATTCTTGAATTTTACTCTCTACAAAACAAGTATCTTGTTGACAATTTGACGTTATAATTCTCGGATAAAATAATTCTTGAACTTGTTTTATTGAATTATTATGTCATTGTCATCATCCTCATGATATATTATGTTATCTTTGGCTTACGTGCATAGATGAACTTAGTATGATTATGACCAGGATCATTCTAAGATAATCATGACTTGTTATAAATGATGTGATAAAAGTCCTCAAATGGCACGTAAATGCGATGATGGATAGTTTTGGGTATGATTATGACCAGGTGATTCGGTATAGTCATGACCATTGATAATTTGATGAAAATCCTTGACCGTGGTAATACGTGGATGATTAGATGTGGTGGTTTATTTATTGTCGAGTCTCAAATGATAAAATTGATGAAAACCTTTTAAAACCTAAAAGATAGTAGATTTTATTCTCTACTGACTCTTTTAATGGATCGCATATTCCACGCAATTAAAACTGGTTGTTATTGTATTTTATCGCTTTAACATCATTGAAGGCTAATGATAATTTATTCTCGCATTATCTTAGTCATAATATTTTTATCTTGGGCTAGTTGAGCTCACCCTTTCTTTCACCGTTTCTTCAAAAATGAGAACATAAATTTGGGACGAAGCTCGGGGAACTGAGTAATGGTCCGAGAGGATAAGATTAGTAGTCCTCACTATTCTGCGTGAAATAGTGTGATAATAGTTGTAATGAGGACTCCTTTTGAGTTTGTATAATATCTAGTAGACAATATTTGTATTCAAACTCACGGCTTATGTCAGTATTGCATACCTTATGCTTATATTAAGTAAGTTGTATTTGAATTTATGTACCATGTAAGTGGCGACCCAAAGATGGGTGACGATACCTAATTTTGGGGGCGTTACGGTTGGTATCGAGCTTAGGATATGATCCTGCCTAAGAGGTGAGAATAGTACTAGGAGGGAGAGACGGGAATTCTTTTCATGGTATGACCTACCTAAATTTATTTGGTATTTAATTGGTGGAATTGTAATATAGGGATAATTTGTTACACGTCAATTAACCATTGTTTTGTGACAAAGTTTGAGAATGGCATCTCAAAATGTTGAGTTAAGCAATGAAGCACATGAGAGTGTTGATTCACCAAACAAAAGGTAACGACCAACAACACGATAATAATCATAATCGGGTGGCAACGGCTTATCCCAACAATGATAACCATCGTGGGGAAATTATCATGCTAAGAATGGTAACCACTTCCTTGGTAATCATGGCAAAGATAATAGAAGTGGAAATTTCAAGAAGAGAAGGTCATTTAGCTCAATTTTGTCGATATAGTGAAGTCAAGTCCAAATTGGGATAGTGGCACCAAAGTGGATACGGACAAAAACAAAGTCGGTGGTTTCGTGGAAGAGCGTTTTTCGACTTCTCAAAAAGTGGTAACTTAGAACAAAGTTAGCACGGGTTAGTTAATTATAAATTCTCATAAGTCTATACCTTATTGAATCTGGTTCTACCCATTCTTTTATCTCTCTTTTAGGCTCAACGCTTTAAATTTGACTTTCTGGAGAAATTAGAATTTGATTTATCTATTGAAACTTCGTTGGGAGAAACCTTCGCATACCTCCACTGCTTATTAATCTTGTTGTTTCAAATAAACACTTTCACGTTACTTCGTCGATCTTATCTCTTTGAAAATACTTGCCTTTGAGGTAATTTTTGAAAACGATTGATTAACTACTCATTATTCTTTTTGTAAGGTTGTTAGCTTTCATATTCTAACCAACCTCATTATACTGAATTCAAAGTAACCAAATCCTAAAGTTAATCAACATTATGTGAGACCCTGTGATTTTATCAATAAAGATTTAAATTTTGTTGAAATAATTTTTTTATATTATGGTGTGAATTTGAGATAATATTATAGTTGTGGGTAGTATTTATAAATTTTGCAAAGTATGCAAGTGGTTATATTATATTCGATTGGTCTGGGAATATTCTTAGGTTTAGCGAGGAATATTCGTATAACTACTCAATCATTGGTGGACCCCACAAATGTAATTATTGTCGGATGGAGAAAAACGATAAAAATATTTTATTGAAATAACTATGGATGTTTTACCGTGGTTACCGCTGAACTACTCGGTAGTAAAAGTACAAGAATAATAAGTGTGGTTAAGAAGAGCACACGGTATTGATTATTGATGCTTATGTGAGAAGTCACTCACTTTGATTCTATTATCACGATTAATAATATGAATTATTATAGCGATAATGACGTTTTGTTTTATTCAGATTATTAACGTAATAAAACATGTAAACATCTTTTATATAAAATAGAATACTTTATTAAAGTTATTCTATAAATAGAATATATTATATTTTATTATGCATAGTGTTGCATAGTGTTTTTACATAGTGTTTTGCATATAATTGCATAGTGTTTGCATAGTAAAATGTTTTTATATAAATAGAATATATTATATTTTATTTAAAAGATTTTTCTTTAAATATGGACCGTCGATTAAAGTAAATCAATCTGGACCGCTTCATGGATTAATTCTTATGCATTCCATTTTCCTATAAATGAAAGCTCATTACTTCATTATTTTCTTACGAATTCATTGAAACTCTAGAGAGAAAATTATAGAGAGAAGCTATAGAGAAAATTATAGAAAGAAGAAGAGTATTCGCTACTTCACTACTTCTATATTTAGTTCTTTTACTGGTAAGGGGTGTTATTCTTTCTTCTTGAAGGGAACTTCATTATTCCATTCATTATTATTCTGTTGAATAACTTTTGTAAAAGTTGTATACCCTATACATAACTTTGTATATGCGTACATACCCTATACTTGGTGAAATCCTTATGTTATTCCATTCTTATTTATTCTCATTGAATAACTCAGATACGCTGTTTACCCTATACTTGGTGACATTCTTTTATTATTCTCGCTTGAACATCCTGCTGCATGTGTTTTACACCGACCGGTTCCGTCTTTATTATTATTCGTTTGAACATCATCCTCGTACGTGTGTTTTACAATCTGGACTGAAGTTCCGCTCTTTATTATTATTACATTTGGAACATCCTCGTGCATGTGTTTTACACCGGACACGGTTCCGCCTTTATCATTCATTGAATATCCTATCTCGTGTTTTACACCGGATCTCGGTTCCATCTTTATTATTCTGTTGGAACATCCCGCTTGTGAATTTCACCGACCGGTTCCGTTATTATTATTCTTCTCATTGGAATAACTCGCTTTACGCCAATCCGCATGCATGGTGATTTCTTTTGTTATTCCATTCTTTATTATACCCAAATAAGTTAAAACTTTGACTTCTATACTCCATGAAATTAGTAGAATATCCTTGATATTTGCGTTTCATCCAATATCTTTCACGGAAATATTCTTCCGATCATTTTTGAATTTTACTCTATAAACGATATTATGTTGACAATTTGACGTTAATAATTCATGGATTAAATAATTCTTGAACTTGTTTTATTGAATTATTATGTCATTGTCATCATCCTCATGTTATATTATGTTATCTTTGGCTTACGTGCATAGATGAACTTAGTATGATTATGACCAGGATCATTTGGTATAATCACGACTTGATATTAATGATGTGACAAAAGTCCTCGGTGGCACGTAATGCAGATGATGGATAGTTTTGGTATGATTATGACCGGGGGTGATTCGGTATAGTCATGACCATTGATAATTTGATGAAAATCCTTGACCGTGGTAGTACAGGGGATGATTAGATGTGGTGGTTTATTTATTAAAATTGAGTCTAGCGATAAAATTTGATGAAAACTTTTTAAAACCTAAAAGATAGTAGACTTTATTCTTTACTTGACTCTTTTAATGGATTGCTTATTCCGCGCAGCTTAAGCGGTTGTCTATTGTATTTTATCGCTTTAACATCATTGAAGGCTAATGATAATTTATTCGCATTATCTTAGTCATAATATTTCTTCTTGGGCTAGTTGAGCTCACCCTTTCTTTCACTTTACCGTTCTCTTGAGAAATGAGAACATAGCTAGACGAGTTGGGGAGCGGCGTAATGGTCCGAAGGATAGCTTTAGTAGTCCTCACTATTCACGTGAAATAGTGTGATAATAGTTGTAATGAGGACTCCTTTTGAGTTTGTATAATATCTAGTAGACAATATTTGTATTCAAACTCACGATTTATGTCGTATTGTTACCTGACGCTTATATTAGTAAGTTGTATTTGAATTTGTGTACCATGTAAGTGGCGACCCAAGATGGGTGACGTATACCTAATTTTGGGGGCGTTACAGTTGGTATCAGAGCTTAGGGATATGATCCCTGGCTAAGAGGTGAGAATAGTACTAGGAGGGGAGAGGCGGGAATACCTTCGCTAGAATGACCTACCTAAGTTTATGTCTTATTTTATTGGTCAATCGAGATATAGGGATAATTTGTTACATGTCAATTAACCCTTGTTTTGTGACAATGTTTGAGAATGGCATCTGAAATGCTTTGAGATAAGCAATGAAACACATGAGAGTGTTGATTCAAATTTCAAACAAAAGGTAACGACCAACGACACGATAATAATCATCTTGGTGGTGGCAATTCATTATCCAAAACAATGGTAACCATCGTGGGGAAATTATCATGCTAAGAATGGTAACCACTTGATGGTAATCATGGCAAAGATAATAAGTGGAAATTTCAAGAAGAGAAGGTCATTTAGCTCGATTTTGTCGTATAGTGAAGTCAAGTCCAGCTGGGATAGTGGCACCAAAGGCGGATACGGACAAAACAAAGTCGGTGGTTTCCGGGAAGGCGTTTTTCGTGACTTCTCAAAAAGTGGGTAACCCGAACGAAGTTAGCACGGGTTAGTTAATTATAAATTCTTGCGAAGTCTATACCTTATTAGATACCGGTTCTACCCATTCTTTTATCTCTCTTGCTTGTGTTCAACGTTTAAATTTGACTCCGGAGAAATTAGACTTTGATTTATCTATTGAAACTTCGTTGGGAGAAACCTTCGTTACCTCCACTGTTTATTAATCTTGTTGTTTCAAATAAACACTTTCACGTTACCTGTCGATCTTATCTCTTTGAAAATACTTGCCTTTGAGGTAATTTTTGAAAACGATTGATTAACTACTCATTATTCTTTTTGTAAGGTTGTTAGCTTTCATATTCCTAACCAACCTTGTTATCTGAATTCAAAGTAACCAAATCCTAAAGTTAATCAACATTATATCAAGACATAAGTAAAGAGTCCGATCCTTTCGTTGTTGACTTCCTTGTGTGGAATGCACCGGCGGACTTTCAGAAACAACGTCGTGATCAAGATGGCAAGTTGATAGGTATCATTGTGAGGTCTTATCCGGTTAAGGGATAGAAGTCACGAGTTGGTATTAATGTGACGTACTATCCAAGTCTTGGACGAAATGTGATTTTGAATGATATTTCTATTATTAATAAATTTTACAAGCGTATTCTTGAAGACTTCTAAGCCTACTTAAGCGTGAAATCGAATTTTGTATTGACCCCAGTACAAAAACCCATTTCTTAAACCCTCAAATATTTCTTCAACTAAAAGGATCTGTTTACGAGGATTATGATGAAAGTCATAATAAAAGCATTGGACTAATGAAAATCATGGGTATATGAAGTATTAGTAAGTTTTATGATGAGTTATGTTGGTTAGTATGTGAAAACATGAAAGTTTCTTAGAAATCACAAAGAGTTGAAAATCAGATTTTAGTGAAAAACGTAACATGAAATTCAATTGACCATATCTCCTATTATATTTTGAATTTTTGAATGTGGTTAAGTCCTAGAGTTAGATCTATGAGTTACCTAACTAATCCAAGTGGAATTACTGGAAAAGGTGTTGTAGATTTTTGTGTGGACTAATTTTAGCAAAGGAGGCCAAAGCTGTAAATTTCAAAATGCTACTGCCCAGAAACTTTAAGGGCTTTTTAAATACTTAAATTATGAGAAAAATTCTGGCCTTTTTGGGACATGAAGGTATATGGTATAAAGTATCTCCTGTCCAAAAATGAGCTCATTCTGACTTAAAATGAGCAAGTTATGACTATTTCAATATTTAGGTTTTTTCGACGAAAAACGCTATAACCGGAGTTCTATAACTCCGATGACCATGAAATTTAAACTGGAGGCTCACGTTAACATGTGTAAGGTCCTTCTAAGATTTGGGAATTTTTGGAGTTAAACTTGAGGTAGCTAATTTCTTAAGGAATTAATTAGAAATTGATTTTTGAAAAAATAGTAAATGAATTTTAAAAATTCCGAGAAAAATATATTTTCATTATGGGACTATATTATGCTAAATCCCAGAAAAAAAATATTTTTGGGACTGATTTGGTGTTTTTCATGAAAATAGTTTAATTACTGAACATATGAGTTAAATATGTTATGTGAAGTAACAAAGTTGAAAATAGGATTTTATGGCTAAAGAATCCTATATAGAGTATATGCATATTTTTGATGAGGATTTGATAATTGGTGATGATATTTTATGAGTATGGCATTTTGAATGATTAAATGCATTATATGGTAAAGCGTAAACAATTGAGATAAATTGTTTATAAATTTAAGAAGTGATTAAAATATTATTATAATATTAATGTTATTAGATTATGAGATTATTAAGTGATTGATAACATGGGGATATTCTTGAATTCTCGGATAAATTATATTATAAATGTTTAATATTTATCCTTTATCTCATTTGATTGATTCTTTATATCATTATCCTCACGCTTATATTATGTTGAAAAGTCATCTCATGGCCCAGTGGTGCATAGATGAACTTGGTATGATTATGACCGAGGATTGTTCTAAGATAATCATAACCGTAATTGAAAACACAATTATCTTTGGTAGTAGTGCATGGATAATTTGTGGACGTGATACTTAATGAATACACAATTATCTTTGTCGAAAAGTGCATGGATAATTTGTGGTCGTGATACTAATGAATACACAATTATCTTTGGTAGTAGTGCATGGATAATTTGTGGTCGTGATACTAATGAATACACAATTATCTTTGGTAGTAGTAATGGATAATTTGTGGTCGTGATCTTAATGAATACACGATTATCTTTGGTAGTAGTGCATGGATAATTTGTGGTCGTGATACTTAATGAATACACAATTATCTTTGGTCATGATCATGGATAATTTGTGGTCGTGATTAAAGTAAATCAATCTGGACCGTTCATGGATTAGTTCTTATGCATTCCATTTTCCTATAAATAGAAGCTCATTCCTTCATTATTTTCTTACTTAATTCATTGAAACTCTAGAGAGAAATTATAGAGAGAAGCTATAGAGAAAAATTATAGAAAGAAGAAGAGTATTCTGCTACTTCACTATACAGTATTCAGTTCTTTTACGGTGAGGGTGTTATTCTTTCTTCTTGAAGAGAACTTCATTATTCCATTCACTTTATTATTACATTGGAATAACTCCTTAAAAGTGGCATACCCTATACATAACTTTTGTATCTGTGGCATACCTATATACTGGTGAAATCCTTATGTTATTCCATTGCTTATTATTCATTGGAATAACTTTGTATCTGTGATTTACCCTATACTTGGTGACATTCTTCTATTATTCATTGGAACATCACCGTGCATGTGTTTTACACCGGACTGGTTAAAATCTTTATTATTATTACTGTTGGAACATCCTGTGCATGTGTTTTACACCGGACCTGGTTCCGTCTTTATCATTCTGTTGGAATATCCTATCTGTTTGTTTTACACCGGATCTGGTTCCATCTTTATTATTCTGTTGGAACATCCTTTCTATTGTGAATTTCACTGACTTCAGTTCCGTTATTATTATTACATTGGAATAACTTTGTCTATCTGCAAGTACCGCATGCATGGTGATTTCTTTTGTTATTCCATTCTTTATTA
Source organism: Panax quinquefolius (assembly GCA_020205615.1). Lineage (NCBI taxonomy): Eukaryota > Viridiplantae > Streptophyta > Magnoliopsida > Apiales > Araliaceae > Panax > Panax quinquefolius. The sequence goes on along the minus strand of CM035170.1, from coordinate 110,016,448 downwards.
TACCCAAATGGTTTAAAACTTTGACTTATACTCCATGAAATTAGTAGAATATCCTTGATATTTGCGTTTCATCCATATCTTTTCATGGAAATATTCTTCGATCATTCTTGAATTTTATTCTACTAAAACGAAGATCATGTTGACAATTTGGACGTTAATAATTCATGGATTAAATAATTCTTGAACTTGTTTTATTGAATTACTATGTCATTGTCATCATCCTCATGTTATATTATGTTATCTTTGGCTTACGTGCGTAGATGAACTCAATATGATTATGACCGGGGATCATTCGGTATAATCATGACTTGATATAAATGATGTGACAAAAAGTCCTCGGTGGCACGTAATGCACGATGATGGATAGTTTTGGTATGATTATGACCGAGGGTGATTCGGTATAGTCATGACCATTGAAAATTTGATGAAAATCCTTGGTAGTGAGTACGAGGAATGATTAGATGTGGTGGTTTATTTATTAAACTGAGTCTCGTGATAAAATTGATGAAAACCTTTTAAAACCTAAAAGATAGTAGACTTTATTTTCTACTTGACTCTTTTAATGGATTGCATATTCATTGCTAGCTTAAACCGGTTTGTCATTGTATTTTATCGCTTTAACATCTTGTTGAAGGCTAATGATAATTTATTACGCATTATCTTAGTCATAATATTTCTTCTTGGGCTAGTTGAGCTCACCCTTTCTTTCACTTTGTTCTCTTGTGAAATGAGAACATATTTGGACGAGTCGGGGAGCGGAGAGTAATGGTCCGGAGGATAGCATTAGTAGTCCTCACTATTACGTGAAATAGTGTGATAATAGTTGTAATGAGGACTCCTTTTGAGTTTGTATAATATCTAGTAGACAATATTTGTATTCAAACTCACGCTTTATGTCGTATTATTACCACGACAGCTTATATTAGTAAGTTGTATTTGAATTTATGTACCATGTAATTGGCGACCCAAGATGGGTGACGTATACCTAATTTTGAGGCGTCCACGGTTAGAACCGGACGAGATAGTAGAAGACTTAACGTATGAGAGGTACATCAAGGTTTTGGATAGGAAGGAGCATGTCCTACGCGTAGAAAGGTTATACCACAAGTTAAAGTTTTGTGGAGGAATCATGCTATAGAGAAATGACACAGGAATTGGAAACGGAAATGAAAGCGAGGTATCCTCACCTTTTGAAACACCAGTCGTCGTCACGTCAATTTCGAGGAACGAAATTTCATAAGGAGGGAGGTTGTAAGACCCCAAAATTTTTAAATAAAAAGGAATTTCCTTTATTTATTATTTTGAAATAGTAAGGGTTGATTTGATTAATGTGGATAGTTAAGGGTTAAATACATAAATATTTCAAAATAAGCAAGTGGTTATAAAATATTCATTATCGCTTGGGGAATATTCGTTTTGGTAGGGAATATTAAATCTCGGGAATATTATTAAATGCGACAAATGCGACCGTGTGTGAGCCCATAACTGAAAAAGCGATTGGATGAAGAAAACGACAAATATAAATTGTTTTTAAATAACGGCGTAGTTATTCACAATTATCTTGTTGGAATACCGGTGGTTAAAACACACTAATACGCGTTGTTGAGCGATGCACAGTATTGCACCAATTATTGATTCTTACGTAAGAAGGCACTTACTCAATAATGGTTACAGATAATTCTTGTTCGATATTTTATTGAGTTAATAATTCTTTGCGTTGATATTTTATATTCTTTCGTTGTTTGAATAATTGTCATTACACATATTTTTTTTATTATCGAAGCGATAATTCATATTATCCTCAATAATATTATTAGATAACATTATTGGCGATGTCTAGAAAGTTACATACAAGGAGAGGTTTGGTCACCTAATTGCGGCGCCAAGTAAGAAGAAATTCTTATTGGAAAGCCCCCTCTTTCCTGGGAACTGCCTGGTTGTCAATATTATGATTCTGTAATATTATTTGTGAATAATTAATTATTCACCGAAAAATAAAATTTCTTCTTTTTTTGTCCAAAATATCTATTCTGGATACTAGCTTTGATTGTATCCATGTTTTGATCATTCTTGAATTTTACACCACTATGATTATCTTTGAGGTATTGTTGGACATGGATAAAACAAAGTACGAATCCTTAATCCTTGTCATTTTGTTTCACTGGATTCGTTCTTTAAAAATATTTTTCATCATCCTCAGTCTTAAATGATGATATTATTGAATATCTTTGGCCTGTAGTGCAAAGATGAATGATTTCTGAAGAATATCTTTGGCCTGTAGTGCAAAGATGAACAGGTGTTTAAATGAACATGGCCGATGATGAATATCTTTGGCCTTTAGTGCAAAGATGAGCAGTGTTGAGATGAACATGACCGATTGATGAATATCTTTGGCACCCAGTGCAAAGATGAATATTTGATTTGAGATGAATATTGATTGATGTTATAGGATAAAATATTGATGATGGATACATTAAATTCATAGATTATAGTAGAATTCATTTTCTACGTAACTCTTCTGAATTATTATTTTCATTGCGAATATTGATCCGAAACTTGTTGTCTATTGTATTCTATCAGATTTTCCCTGTTGAAGACTAACGATAATTTGTTGTATATTATCTTAGTCATAATATTCTTTCTTGGGCTAGTTGAGTTCACCCTTTTCCTTGTTGTTCCATTTTTCTTCTCGGGAGGCGAGAATGTAAGCGAGTACTTAGTCGGGGTATGGAATGAAGGTTCTAGAGAGAGTTGTTTAGTAGTCCTCACCATTTTTTAAAAATAATGAATCAATAATTATGATGGAGATTTATTTGCGTGTGGATATTGTCTGAAGACAATATTATATTTAAACTCACAAGATATATATTGTAAGTATTTCACACGACATTTGTATTATTGAAGTTGTAGTTTGCTTCTTGTACTATGTATTTGGCATTTCGTAATGGGTGTTGTGTATACCTATTTTGGGGGCGTCCACAAATTTAGTATTTTTCATGAAAATAGTTTAATTCTGAACATATGAGTTAAATATGTTATGTGAAGTAACAAAGTTGAAAATAGAATTTTATGGCTAAAGAATCCTATATAGAGTATATGCATATTTTTTGATGAGAGATTTGATAATTGGTGATGATATCTTATGGTATGGCATTTTGAATGATTAAATGCATTATATGGTAAAACGTAAACAATTGAGATAAATTATTTATAAATTTAAGAAGATTAAAATATTGTTATAATATTAATGATATTAGATTATGAGATTATTAAGTGATTGATAACATGGGGATATTCTTGAATCTGGATAAATTATATTATAAATGTTTAATATTTATCCTTTATCTCATTTGATTGATTCTTTATATCATTATCCTCATGTTTATATTATGTTGAAAGTCATCTTTGGCACATGGTGCATAGATGAACTTGGTATGATTATGACCGAGGATTTTCGGTATAATCATAACCGTAATTGAAAACACGATTATCTTTGGCGTAGTGCATGGATAATTTGTGGTCGTGATACTAATGAATACACGATTATCTTTGGTAGTAGTGCATGGATAATTTATGGTCGTGATACTAATGAATACACGATTATCTTTGGTAGTAGTGCATGGATAATTTGTGGTCGTGATACTTAATGAATACACGATTATCTTTGGGTACGTAGTGCATGGATAATTTGTGGTCGTGATACTAATGAATACACGATTATCTTTGGTAGTAGTGCATGGATAATTTGTGGTCGTGATCTTAATGAATACACGATTATCTTTGGCCGTAGTGCATGGATAATTGTGGTCGTGATACTAATGAATACACGATTATCTTTGGTAGTAGTGCATGGATAATTTGTGGTCGTGATACTTAATGAATACACGATTATCTTTGGCCGTAGTGCATGGATAATTCGTGGTCGTGATATCTTAATGAATATCCTTGGCACGTAGTGCGGGGATGATTCGATGATATGGATTAATTATTGAAATGAGTCTCAAATGAATGAAATATTAATTCATGGATGTGGTAAAAAGTCATCTTTAGTAGTAGTGCATTGATAGACTTGGTATGATTATGACCACGGATTATTCGGTATAATCATAGTAATTGAAAACACGAATATTCTTAGCCAAGAAGGTGCATGGATAATTCATGGTTGTGATACTATTAAAATTTGAGTCTCGAGATTATTGGTTTTACATTTGTATATCTTTAGCTTTAGTGCAAAGATGAATTGTTAAATATCTTTGGCGGATTATGATGATGAATTTAATATTTTAATGATAAAGGTATTCAAGAGTATCCTCACTCTTTATCATACTAGTATCGTTACCCTAATTTCGAAGGCTGAAATTCCATAAGGAGGGGAGATTGTGAGACCCAGTTTTTATCGATAAAGATTTAAATTTTGTCGAAATAATTTTTAATATTATGGTGTGAATTTGAGATAATATTATAGTTGTGGGTAGTATTTATAAATTTTGCAAAGTATCAGTGGTTATATTATATTAGATTGGTGGGGGAATATTAGGTTTAGCGAGGAATATTAAATGCAGTGCTTCAATCATTAGTGGACCCTACAACGAAATTATTGTCGAATTGAGAAAAGCACAAAAAATATTTTATTGAAATAACGGTGGAAGTTTTACTGGTTAATCTTTGTTGAACTACTCATTAGTAAAAAAATGCGATGTCGATGTGGTTGCGTAGTAATAGACACGGTATTGATTATTGATGATGTTTATGAAGTCACTCGGTTTGATTCCATTATTGTCGATTAATAATATGAATTATTATAAGCGATAATGACGTTTTTGTTTTATTAAGTATTATTAACGTAATAAAAGCGAAACATCTTTTTATATAAAATAGAATACTTTATTAAAGTTATTCTATAAATATAATATATTATATTTTATTATGCATAGTGTTGCATAGTATTTTGCATCTTGTTGCATAGTGTTTTGCATAGTAAAATGTTTTTATATAAATAGAATATATGATATTTTATTTAAAAGATTTTGCTTTAAATATGACCGGTCAGATTAAAATAAATCAATCTGACCGTTAAATGGATTAATTACTATGCATTCTATTTTCCTATAAATGAAGCTCATTCCTTCATTATTTTCTTACGAATTCACTTTGAAACTCTAGAGAGAGAATTATAGAGAAGAAGCTATAGAGATAAAATCTATAGAGAGAAAGAAGAAGAAGAGTATATAGTACTTCACTACTTTGATATCCAAAGGTCTTTTACGGTAGGGATATTATTTGTTGTACATGTAAAAGTGGTGTTATTCTTTCTTATTCATGAAGAGAACTTGTGGCGCCCCAAAATTAGGTATACATCACCCATCTTGGGTGCGCCACTTACGTGATGCGAATTTAAATACAACTTATTAACATAAGCGTATGGTATGCAATCGACATAAAGCGTGAGTTTAAATACAAATATAAATCTACTAGATATTATACAAACTCAAACAAAAGTCCTCATTACAATTATTATCACACTATTTCACGAGAATAGTGAGGACTACTAATCTTATCTTGAGGACCATCACTCGTTTCCCAGGCTAAATCCCGGCTATATTCTCATTTCACGAAGAAGCGGTGAAAAGAAAGGGTGAGCTCAACTAGCCCGATGAAATATTATGACTAAGATAATGCAAAATAAATTATCAATAGTCTTGAACATATTAAAGCGATAAAATACAATAGACAACCGGTTTAAGCTGCGGTGGAATATCTGATCCATTAAAAGAGTCATGTAGAAAATAAAATCTACTATCTTTTATGATTTTAAAGGTTTTCATCATTTGTTATAAATTTGAGACTCGGCTTTAATAAATAATCCACATCATCGAATCACCCACTTTTTTTCTGACGAGGATATTCTTTAGTATCACGATCCACAATTATTCACCTTGCTACTGGGCGAGAATAGTTGTGTATTCATTAATAATCATGATCATCGTACCACAAGCATCCATCGATACACTCTACGACCCTTTGAGATTTTTTTTTATCACATCATTTGTAACATTACGGTCGTGATTACATAAGAATAATCCACAGTCATAATCATACCAAGTCCATCCATGCTCTCTACAGGCCACGAGATGACTTTAAAAAAATATAAAATGAGGATGATGACAATGATATAAGAATTGATAAAACAAGTTCAAAATTATTTTATCCGAGAATTTTTAACGTCAAATTATCGACATGATCTTTGCTTTGTAGAGTAAAATTCAAGAATGATCGAAAGAATATTTCCATGAAAAGATCTTTGGATGAAACGCTGAATATCGAGGATATTCTACTAATTTCATGGAGTATAGAAGTCAAAGTTTTAACCAATTGGGTATAATAAAGAATGGAATAACAAAAGAAATCACCGTGCATGCGGTGCTTGCATAGGCGAGTTATTCAACGAGAATAATAATAACGGAACGGGTCGGTGAAATTCACACAAGCGGGATGTTCAACAGAATAATAAAGATGGAACCGGATCCGGTGTAAAACACACGAGATAGGATATTCAGCGAGAATGATAAAGGCGGAACCGGTCGGGTGTAAAACACCTGCGAGCAGGATGTTCAGCGAATAATAATAAAAGCGCGGAACCGGTCAGGTGTAAAACACACATGACGGGATGTTCAAATGAATAATAGAAGAATGTCACCAAGTATAGGGTAATGGCGTATCGAGTTATTCAATGAATAAATAAGCGATGGAATAACATAAGGATTTCACCAAGTATAGGGTATCTGGCGTATCTGAGGTTATGTATAGGGTATGCCACTTTTACGAGTTATTCAATGAATAATAGTGAATGGAATAACGAAGTTCTCTTGAGAAGAAGAATAATAACACCCTTACTAGTAAAAAAAATGAATATAGAAGTAGTGAAGTAGCGAGAATACTCTTCTTCTTTCTATAACTTTCTCTCTATAAACTCTCTATATATTTCTCTCTCTAGAGTTTCAATGAATTAAAAAGAAAATAATGAAGGAATGAGCTTATTTATAGGAAAATGGAATGCATAGTAACTAATCCATGAGCGGTCCAGATTGATTTACTTTAATCGACGGTCCATATTTAAAGCAAAATCTTTTAAATAAAATATAATATATTCTATTTATATAAAAACATTTCTATATGCAAACACTATGCAAAACAACATACAACACTATATAAACTATCGTAATAAAATATAATATATTTTATTTATAAAATAACTTTAATAAAGTATTACATTTTATATAAAAGATGTTTACATTTTATTACGTTAATAATACGAATAAAACAAAGCGTCATTATCATTATAATAATTCATATTATTAATCGACAATAATGGAATCAAACTAAGTGACTTCTCATAAGCATCGATAATCAATACAGGTGTCTTCTTGTCAACCCCACGTATTCTTGTACTTTTACTACTGAGTAGTTCAGCGATGTCAGCGGTAAAACTTCATAGTTATTTCAATAAAATATTTTGTCTTTTCTCGATCAAATGATAATTACATTTGTGGGGTCCACCAATGATTGGTAGTTATCTGACGAATATTCCTGCTAAAGCCAAGATATTCCCAGAATTAATCGAATATAATATAACCACTTGTATACTTTTGCAAAATTTATAAATATTACCACAACTATAACATTATATCAAATTATTCCATAATATTCAAAATAATATTTATAGAAAATTCATCTTTATTTATAAAAGCTGGGGTCTTCTGACCTCCCTTCTTATGAAATTTAAGCCCTCGAAATTAGAGTGCGATACACAGTATGTCGAAGAGGTAAGGATACCTTGATTTCATTTGATTCTAACTCCCAGTCATTTCCTCAACATCGTGGTTCCTCCACAAAACTTTGACTTGAGGTATAACCTTGGGCGTAGAATATGTTCCTTCTTATCAAAATTTGAGCAGGAACCTCTTAAATCGTCAAATCTTCCGCTATTTAAATCCGGTTCTAACTTCGATAATATGGTTGGGTCTTTCACATATTTACGTAACATGGATATGTGAAAAGCGTTATGAACACGAGACGTATTTGGCGGTAAAAGCGAGTCTATAGGCCCACGATTCCTACTCGATCGAGGATTAAAAATGGGCCCAGATGAATCGAGGATTAAGTTTCCTCTCTTTCCAAATCTTGTAACTCCTTTCCATGGAGCGACTTTTAACAACACATGATCTCTATATTGAATTCCACGTCCTTTCGATGAAGATCGGCATAACTCTTTTATCGATTTTGTGAGGTTTTTATCGTTGTCGGATCGTTTGAATCTTTTAAAGTAGTCATACGTACCAACTCGGTCCCAACAACGTTGCTTCACCCACCTCGTCCCGGCATCTTTGGAAGCGACACTTTCTTCCATCTGGCCTTGCTTGAATGGAGCCATGCCCGATACTTGCTTGATAAGCTGTTGTTGTTGTGGAAAACTCCACGATGGTAAAACTTGTCCCAACTCCCTTGAAATCAAGAACACGAGTCTTAATAGATCTTGAGAGTTTGAATAGTCCTCTCCATTGTCCGTCCGTCCGAGGATGATATCTTAGAGCTAAATCGTGAAATCCGTGCCCATAGCTTTTTGCAAACTAACCCAAAATCGTGAAGTGAATCTTGGGTCTCGATCGAAACTATGGATCTGGGCATACCATGCGATCTTACAATCTCGTTTATGTACATACATCTGAGCAAGGCGTTCAAGTGTATAAGTTTCTCGTGTCGGTAAGAAATGAAGCGAACTTGGTCGATCTATCAACAATGACCCAAATCGCATCAATGCCTTGAGAAACCTTAGGAAGGCCGTGCTTGAAATCCATGGTAATGTGCTCCCACTTCCATTCTGGAATTTCAAGTGGTTCTGATGGACCTTTTGGTACTTGATGCTCAAACTTTAACTTCGTTGACAAGTTAGACACCTTGAGATAAGCAGTATTTATCTCTCTCTTCGTATTGCTCCACCAAAATGTATAGCGAATATCATGATACATTTTGGTACTCCCGAGATGGATTGCAAATGGTGTGTTGTGCGCCTCCATCATGATATTATACTTTAAATCGGTCGTTAGGAACACAAAATGCAGAGTTGACTTCAAGTATTCCTTCTTCATCGATTCTTGCTTAGGCGTAGCACCCTCTTGCACTTTCTTTTTCATACGCATCGGCTCCAGTGCGTAGCTTGGCGGCTTTAACTTTATCGATTAAAGTCGGTTCTACTCGTATATTTGCTATCATCACATGCGTCCTGAGTCTTTAACTCTATCTCCATCCTTTGCAAGTCACACAAAATGGGCCTTTGTGTTGACAATAACGCACTTTCGTGCTTGCATCGATCTTACTACTTTCGATCATCGGCTACCACGTTAAACTTTTCGGGATGGTATTGGATGGTATGATCATAATCTTTCAACAGTTCAAGCCAGCGTCGTTGTCGCGTGTTGAGTTCCTTTTGAGTGAAGAAATATTTGAGGCTTTTATGATCAAGTAAAGATCTCCACTTTCTCCCCATCTGAGTAATGCCTCCAAATTTTAAGTCTGAAAAGACAACATTTTGACTCCGGATCATGAGTAGGATAATTCCTCTCATATTCTTTGAGTTGTCGCGAGGCATAAACTATAACTTTTCCATGTTGCATAAGAACACATCCCAACCCTTTGCTCGAAGCATCACTTTGTAGATGACAAATCCTCTCAGAGCGAATGGTATTGTCGAGCAGTCTTTGAAATAAGTCTCTTCTTGAGTTCTTGAAAACTCTTCTCACGTTCTTCGCTCAATGAGAACTTTGTATCTTTTGAGTCGGTTTGAGTCGATGGAGTAGCGATTAGAGAAAATCCTTCCACGAATCTCCGATAATAACCAATTAAGCCGAGAAAGCTACGTGCTTGGTCCTTTGATTTAGGTTGTTCCCGACTTTGAATAGCTTGATCTTTCTTGGGGTCAGCGGATATTCCATGACTTGATACCACGTGCCCAAGGAATGCTACTTCTTCAAGCGACTTCGCATTTCTTGACTTGGCATAAAGCTTATATTCACGAAGCTTTTGGAGTGTCGACCTCAAGTGTTGCTCATGATCTTCACGGCTTTTGGAATAAATAAGGATGTCATCAATAAAGACGACCACAAAGTGATCTAAATATTCCTTGAATACTCGGTTCATCATATCCATGAAAGCGGCGGGGCATTAGTCGATCGAAGGACATGACTAGGAATTCATAATGCCGTCTGGGGAGTTACGGCCGTCTTTGGAATGTCGGTGATTCTAATCTTGATTGGTGATATCCGGACGAAGATCGATCTTTGAAAAGAATTTGGCTCCTTACAATGGTCGAACGGTCATCAATACGTGGCAATGGATACCTATTTTTGATGGTGACATGATTGACTCCAGATAATCAATACAAAATCGCATACTCCCATCTTTCTTCTTCACGAATAGAGCGAGGAGCACCCCGAGGAGAAGTACTAGGGCGAATAAAGCCATGTCTAACAATTCCTGCGGTTGGGTCTTTAACTCCACGAAGTTCATAGGAGCCATTCGATATGGGGCTTTGGAAATAGGTTTTATACGGGGTTCAAGGTCGATACAAAATTCAATTTCACGCTCTGAGGGGTAGGCGGGGAAGTTCTTGAGAATCGTCGGAAATTTATTAACAATAGAAATATCGCTCAAAAGCGGCGTATTTTTGTTTAAATCGTGACATGAGCTAAAAAGCTTGACATCCATTTTTCATAAGCGAATAGCTTTATGGCTTGAGATGGCCGTGATTGATTTTAATGGTTTGGTCGTTTGAATTAGCATAATAGGTTGATTAGGAATATGAAAGCTAACACACTTACGAAAACAATCAATTTTGCATGATAAGTAGTTAACCAATCAATCCACTAGAATCACGTCAAATGCAAGTATTTTTAATGAAATAAGATCGACGGAGTAATGTGAAGTGCTGATTTGAACCAAACAAGACTTATAAGCGATGGATGTAATGAAGGTTTCTCCCAGCGGAGTTTCCACGAGATAAGTCGAAGTCTAATTTCTCGGAGTCAAATTTAATCGATGGCGCAAGTAGGAGAAATAAAAGAATGGGTAGAACCGGTATCAAATAAAGTGTAGACTTCATTAGAGTTTATGATAAGCTTACGTGATGACCTCATTCGGGTTCCTTGCTCTCTGGAGGTCACAACAAACACTCTCCCTTGCCTTTCTTTGGTTTTGACTTTTACGGGATGACCTTTGGTGCCTCCATCCTAGTTGAATTTGTCTTGATGGCACAAAATCGAGCTAAGTGACCTTCTCTTCCACAATTATAACATGCTTTGGGCGGCGTAGCTTGCAGATTCGGATGATGTGTCCCTCTTCTCGCATTTGAAGCATATGATAGGTGGTCTTTCTCCTTCCTTAACAACGGGTCTTTGGTCTTGGCGTCTTTCCATCATTGTTGAATCTCCGTTTCTTGAAATGTCCATTCTTATTGTTTTGTACGATTACCACCAAGAAGTGGTTACCATATCTGGCTTTGTTGATTCCCTCCGCTTGTTGTCAACCGCTTGATGACTACTCTCCATTGGTATTATAACTTTCTTTAATTTGCTCTCTTTTTAGTTCGTTGACTCGTTATCGCTCTCCACTAAGCGAGCCCTATTTACAACATCTGAATACAAACACGGTTTATGAGAAATAAGATGTTGGCGTATCTCGAACTTCAAACCTCTTAAAAACATTAGCGCCATTCTCTCTTCATTATCCACCAGTGGGGCCTATGGCCGTGATAACTCATAAATTTTGCCTCGTGTTGCGACACGGTCATATTGTTTTGTTCGAACTTGATAAACTCCACCTCCTTCATGTGGCGAATACTTTCGGGAAAGTATTTGTCGTTGAAACGACTCTGGAACTTCTCCCAAGATATCTTGATCTGAATGAGTTGAGTCGTTTCTGGAATTCCCACCGATGTCTGCCTCTCCGCGCTTGACATAAAAGCGTGAAAGGAACCTTTTGCTCCTCGGAGCATCCCAAGACATCAAATATCTTGGTAATCTGCTTTATCCATGCTTAGCGAAAGTGGTTTTGGCTCTCCCTTAAACTCCGGTGGTCCCGGCTCCTTGAATTGTTTAGCGGTGACCTTGAGAGTTTTCCGTGTTTCCACCTACGTTTTGGGCGAGAGTCGCTCTACTTCTTTGTTGCATAAATTACATAAAGCCTCTGAACATTTGATCATTCATCATTTGGTCGGTGTTGTTGTTTGCATGAGGATTATCGCCTTCTGATGCACATTATCCACGATTATTGATATGTGGTGAATCAGGCGATCGCTTTGTGCTCATTCTTATTCTCAACATTCTCGGATGTCATTTTAAAATCTTTGCCACAAAACAAAAGATTAATTGACATTTAACAATTATCTTTATATTACGTGAGCCAATAAAATAGCACAAAAAACTTAGGTAGGTCATACTAGCGAAAGGTATTCCCGTCTCTCCCCTCCTAGTACTTTTCTCACATCTTAGCCGGGGATCATATCCCTTAGCTTTGATACCAAGCTGTGGCGCCCCCAAAATTAGGTATACATCACCCATCTTGGGTGCGCCACTTACGTGATCTGAAATTTAAATCTGACAACTTATTAACATAAGCTATATGTATGCAATCGACATAAAGCGTGAGTTTAAATACAAATATAAATCTACTAGATATTATCTGAACTCGAACAAAAAGTCCTCATTACAATTATTATCACACTTTATTTCACGAATAGTGAGGACTACTAATCTTATCTTGAGGACCATCACTTTCGTTTCCCAGACTAAATCCCGGTATATTCTCATTTCACGAAGAAACGGTGAAAGAAAGGGTGAGCTCAACTAGCCCGATGAAATATTATGACTAAGATAATGCAAAATAAATTATCAATAGTCTTGACAATGTTAAAGCGATAAAATACAATAAACAATGACGGTTTAAGCTGCGTGAAATATCTGATCCATTAAAAGAGTCAGTAGAAAATAAAATCTACTATCTTTTATGATTTTAAAGGTTTTCATCAACATTATTATAAATTGAGACTCGACTTTAATAAATAATCCACATCATCGAATCACCCACACTTTTCTGACGAGGATATTCTTTAAGTATCACGATCACAATTATTCACCTTTTCGGCGAGAGAATAGTTGTGTATTCATTAATAGTCATGATCATACCAACAAGCATCCATCGATACACTACTGACCTTTGAGGATTTTTTTTTTACCACATCATTTGTAACATTACGGTCGTGATTACGCGAATAATCCACAGTCGTAATCATACCAAGTCCATCCATGCTCTCTACAGAATATGATGACTTTAAAAAAATATAAACATGAGGATGATGACAATGATATAAGAATTGATAAAACAAGTTCAAAATTATTTTATCCGAGGAATTATTAACGTCAAATTATCGACATGATCTTTGCTTTGTAGAGTAAAATTCAAGAATGATCGAAGAATATTTCCATGAAAATCTTTGGATGAAGCGAAATATCGAGGATATTCTACTAATTTCATGGAGTATAGAAGTCAAAGTTTTAACCAATTGGGTATAATAAAGAATGGAATAACAAAAGAAATCACCATGCATGCGGTACTTAGCATGAGCGAGTTATTCAACGAGAATAATAATAAAGGAACGAGTCGGTGAAATTCACACAAGCGGGATGTTCAAACAGAATAATAAAGATGGAACCGGATCCGGTGTAAAACACACGGATAGGATATTCAACGAGAATGATAAAGAGCGGAACCGGTCGGTTGTAAAACACCACAGAGCGGATGTTCAATGAGAATAATAATAAAAAGCGGAACCGGTCAAATTGTAAAACACTGCAGACGGGATGTTCAACGAATAATAGAAGAATGTCACCAAGTATAGGGTAAGCCGCGTATCTGAGTTATTCAATGAGAATAATAAGCGATGGAATAACATAAGGATTTCACCAAGTATAGGGTATCTGGCGTATCTCGGGTTATGTATAGGGTATGCCACTTTTACGAGTTATTCAACGAGAATAATAGTGAATGGAATAACGAAGTTCTCTTCGAAGAAAGAATAACACCCTACAGTAAAAAAAAAATGAATATAGAAGTAGTGAAGTAGCGAGAATACTCTTCTTCTTTCTATAACTTTCTCTCTATAAACTTCTCTATAATTTCTCTCTAGAGTTTGATGAATTAAGTAAGAAAATAATGAAGGAATGAGCTTATTTATAGGAAAATGGAATGCATAGTAACTAATCCATGAGCGGTCCAGATTGATTTACTTTAATCGACGGTCCATATTTAAAAAGCAAAATCTTTTAAATAAAATATAATATATTCTATTTATATAAAAACATTTTACTATGCAAACACTATGCAAAAAACACTATATCAAACTACATCGTAATAAAATATAATATATTTTATTTATAAAATAACTTTAATAAAGTATTACATTTTTATATAAAAGATGTTTACATTTTATTACGTTAATAATCTGAATAAAACAAAAGCGTCATTATCATTATAATAATTCATATTATTAATCGTGATAATGGAATCAAACTAAGTGACTTCTCACATAAGCATCGATAATCGATCTGGTGTCTTTCTTGTGCGACCACACGCGTTCTCTTGTACTTTTACTACTACTGAGTAGTTCAGCGATGTCAATGGTAAAACTTCCGTAGTTATTTCAATAAAATATTTTTGTCTTTTTCTCGATCAAATGATAATTACATTGTGGGGTCCACCAATGATTGAGTAGTTATCGAATATTCCTGCTAAAATAGAAATATTCCCAGACCAATCGAATATAATATAACCACTTGTATACTTTGCAAAATTTATAAATATTACCCATTTATAACATTATATCAAATTATTCCATAATATTCAAAAATAATATTTATAGAAAATTCATCTTTATTTATAAAAGCTGGGGTCTTCATTATTTTGTTGGAATAACTGCCTACAAGCAATCTGGCACGTGGTGATTTCTTTTGTTATTCCATTCTTTATTATACCCAGGTTAGTTAAAACTTTTTACTTATACTCTCATGAAATTAGTAGAATATCCTTGATATTTGCGTTTCATCCAAAGATCTTTTATGGAAATATTCTTCCGATCATTCTTGAATTTTACTCTAAAACAAAGTATTTTGTTGACAATTTGGGCGTTATTAATTCTGGATAAAATAATTCTTGAACTTGTTTTTATCAATTATTATGTCATTGTCATCATCCTCACGATATATTATGTTATCTTTTGAACTACGCGATGCGTAGATGAACTTAGTATGATTATGACTGAGATCATTCGGTATATAATCGTGGCATTGTTATAAATGATGTGATAAAAGTCCTCGGTGGCTTTAATGTCGCGATGATGGATAGTTTTTAGTATGATTATGACCAGGGGTGATTTGGTATAGTCGTGACCAATTGATAATTTGATCACAATCCTTGGCCAAGTGATACGGGGATGATTAGATGTGGTGGTTTATTTATTAAACCGAAGTCTCAAATGATAAAATTGATGAAAACCTTTTAAAACCTAAAAGATAGTAGATTTTATTCTCTACTGACTCTTTTAATGGATTAGATATTCATTGCAGATTAAACTGGTTGTCTATTGTATTTTATCGGTTTAACATTTGTTGAAGGCTAAATGATAATTTATTCTGCGTTATCTTAGTCATAATATTTAACTTCTTTAGAAATTTGAGTTGAGCTCACTTCTTTTCTTTCACCGTTTATTCTTGAAATGAAAAGCATAATTTGAACGTGAATCGAGGAGCGAATAATGGTCCAGAGGATAAGATTAGTAGTCCTCACTATTCCGTGAAATAGTGTAATAATAGTTATAATGAGGACTTTCCTTTTGAGTTTGTATAATATCTAGTAAACAATATTTGTATTAAACTCACGCGATTTATATCAGATTGCATGCTGTGATTATATTAATAAATTGTATTTGAATTTATATACTTGTATAAGTGGCGGCACGAGATGAGTGACGTATACCTAATTTTGGGGGCGTCACATATGACATGAGGGCCAAGGTTGATTTGATCTAACTACAATCAATGACACTGATGAGCATTGAGGAAGCCAGCAGTGACAATATCGTACAAAGACATGTTTGTATGTTGGATTTGATAGTTGTATCTATAATATTGTTCTATTTTAGACTATGGAATTATACATAAAATAAGTAATACTAGTTTTTTTTTTTTATATATATATATATATATATATATATATAATTCGTACGTGTAAATGGATATAAACGAATAAAAATTACAAGGGCTAAAAATATAAAAAATGATAACTTTTAGAGCATTAAAGTAGTAGGTATTAATGGTGGTTGGCCCTGTGTTCCTTAGGAATTTAATTGCTTTATCTTCAAACTCTGGCATCCAACCACAAAAAAATACTAGTACTAACCTAGCTAGCTAACTAGCTAGTGAGGAGAGATAAATTTAAAGAAGAAAAAAAGAAAGAAAAGACAAAGAGGACTGAATAATGAATTATTGGGGACCCCTCCAACATAACCCTAAATAATGTTCTTCTTCATCATCATCATCATCATCATTATCATCATCCTATTCTCTTCATCTTCTTTCTTTCTACTACTTATTTGATGTGATTTCATTTTTAAAATAACATACAAAAAAAAAGCTTCACGGAAGCAGACGTTTCCTCGTTTTTCAGCTGTTTGTATCTTCTGACACATTGTTTATAATATATATATATATATATATATATATATATATATATCCCACTGTTCTTCTTTTTTTCTTTCTTTTATAATATTAAATTTTTAATAAATGAACCACACACATATACACTCATCTACATCTTTCTCTCTCTCTAAAAAGTTGTTTGTAGTAGTAGCAGTTCATCATCATCATCATCATCATCATCATCATACTCACAATCATCCCTGGCCTGGCTGCATCAAATCCTTTGAAAAGGAGAGACTCAAATCATCAGCCAATTAATTAAGTTTCCTGGTTTGATTTATTTGCAGGTACTTCACTCCTAATAAGCAAGAATTCTTCATGGAGAACTGTCGTATATCTAAATTGGAAATCCGATTTTAGGAAATTCTTTAAGAGTTTCTCCTCCTTTATTATGTGTTATGAATTATATTTGTTATTGCTTATAATTTCGTAATTATAAAAATATAAAACTTATAATATTATTTGTTGGGTGTTTATTAATAATTTTCTGTAGTATATATTTTGTTTAATGTTTTATCATACATATATATATAATTATACACATAAATAATAATAAAATATGTGTTGAATCTCTCTGCACTCTAACCTTCATTTACTAAGATTTGATCGTAATTCGTAAACCTGTTTGACCCTTTTATCAATATATATATTTAACCATCAGCATCATCAAGAACATGATCATGTACATATACATACATCATTATATATATCTAATCTGAATGCATATAATTTCATGATTTTTTTAATTTATATACAAGAAAAGATAAATAAGAGATAAATGGTTAGATGGTGAATGAGTGTGTACTGAATAAAGAAAGGTATTCTTTCTCTCGACTTTTAAGCCTTCAATTCCTTTTTTATACTTAGCAACTGGGAAGGGAAAGAGATTCAGAGAGATTGATTTGAGTATGACAGACTACTGTTTTTCTTTCTTTCCCATAAGTGGAGGGACTGATCCATCATCATATATATATAAAATTCTGTACATGATAGATGGATTATCAAATTAGATAGATATACAAGTGTGCATGTATGGCTTAGTTTCTTAATTTCTCGCTGAATGCACATCTCTTTCTCTCTCGGATGAGTTTTATGCATTATTTCTTGAGATTGAACAATATTAATAATTACGCCAGTACGTACTACTATTTAATTACCCTAGGGGTTTTATGGGTATTTTTCATATTTTAATATCGTCCCTTGATTTATTTTTCCAGGATTTATCTAATCGTCACATTAATACGATTACAAATATTCCCATTAGTTGCAGCCATAAAATGGGCTGAAATTACCATTTACCCACCTCCATCTTTGAAATCAAAACAGGTACACCTGCTCCTATCTCTCATATATACAACATATATATGTAGGTAGTGTTGTGACTTGAGAGAGGGAGAGGGAGAGGGAGTTTAATTAATTAATTTTGGGATGTGAAGTTTTAATTTTACGTAGTCCCTTTTCAGTGATATATATTGGAAGATATAATAGTAAAAAATATAAATAATCAATCATCAGAGGTACTCCTATAAATCAAGAAAGATATTTCAGAATCCGATGCCGATGGGGACGTACTTTCATGGGAATTCAGAAATCCAAGGTGACGGACTACAAACACTGATTTTGATGAATCCTGGGTACGACGTTGGATACCCTGACACACCTCAACAGCACCAGCAGCCGCCACCCGCCAACTTCGTTTTCCTCAACAACTCCGCTGGCGGCAACTCTCTAAACCCCACTACTTTATCCCACGCTCCGCCCACCCAACACTTTGTCGGCATCCCCCTCACTGCGACTGCTTCAGCGGCCGCACCCCAACAAGATCACCCTCACCATCCGTCCGCCGTCCATACTCAGCATGACTTCTCGGGCCTCCACGGCTTCATTCCTCGCCTTCACTACAGTTTGTACAATCCAGTTGACCCCACGACGGCGCGTGAGATCACGCCCTCACAACAAGGATTGTCCCTCAGCCTTTCTAGCCAACAACCCGGCTACGGGTCGTTTAGAACCGAAAGTGAGCTGCCGTCTCCCGCTCTGGTACCCCCACCGACAATTTCCCAGAGAAGCGGCGGGGATGATGTCCGGGTGCCAGGCGGCTCGTCATCATCGGTATCCGGGGTTTCCAATGGTGTGAACGGCATGCAGGGTGTGCTGTTAAGTTCCAAGTACTTAAAGGCTGCTCAAGAGCTTCTTGATGAAGTTGTTAATGTTGGGAAGGCCAGTAATGGGAACACAAAAGGCATTGCGGGAGGATCACCGGTGGCAGCCGCCGGAGATAGACTAAGTGGTGGAGGAGAGACGAGCTCCAAAAGCATTTCTGAGCTCACAGCCGCTGAGAGACAGGAAATACAGATGAAGAAAGCAAAGCTTGTTAACATGCTTGATGAGGTATGGCCCCTGGGTAAATTACATATATGTTGACATAAACAAATCTGCTCATTTTTAGTTTACAAGTTGAACTTTTTAAAGGAGGAATTATTTAATTTTCAACCATATTTGTGGGTTGGGTCTACATCACTAAAGTTACATCACCTCTTTGGAAGACTACCAATAAAATGATATTGGGTCAGAATTCATTGAGGACTTGTCAAATTTAATGAACTGAACCATGATTGTTCTTGTTTTTTCTTAAAGAAACATAGTTTAATATTGTACTTTTCACAGAAATTTCAGCTGGGAAAAAAGAACAGAAAAAAATGTGCTTTGTTCATTCGACTTTATATATATTCAGTTTCAAGTACATAATTATTAGCTCAAATTGAATCTTATGTTAATTTGTTTATTTATGATTTGAAGGTGGAGCAGAGGTACAAACAGTACCACAATCAGATGCAGATTGTAATTTCTTGGTTTGAACAAGCAGCCGGTATTGGCTCTGCAAAAACATACACAGCCCTGGCACTAGAGACTATCTCAAAGCAATTTCGGAGTCTCAAAGACGCAATATTGGGACAAATTCGAGCAGCAAGCAAGAGCTTAGGCGAAGAAGATAGTTTTGGAGGAGAGAAAATTGAGGGCTCAAGGCTCAAATATGTTGATAATCAGCTCAGGCAACAGAGAGCTCTACAACGGTTGGGAGTGATCCAACATAACGCTTGGAGACCCCAGAGAGGATTACCAGAGCGTTCTGTTTCTGTTCTTCGAGCTTGGCTCTTTGAACACTTCCTCCACCCGTAAGAACACAACTCAATTACTGAACCTGATTTCAAAATTCGGTATCTTTCAGTAATCAGTTTTGAACTAATTTTGTTGAAATTGATACAGTTATCCCAAGGACTCGGACAAACATATGCTCGCAAAGCAAACCGGGCTTACTAGAAGTCAGGTACGAATTATATTGTTTGGATTGTGAAACATTTTCACTTCATGATTGGGTATTTTATATAGTGATGAAATGGTTAATAATATAATTCAGGTGTCTAATTGGTTTATAAATGCCCGAGTGCGGCTTTGGAAGCCAATGGTAGAAGAAATGTACATGGAGGAAATCAAGGAACATGAACAAAATGGATCAGAGGACAAAACAAGCAAAAGTGACCACAATGAAGAATTGGCATCAAAAGCCAGAGCTCCACAAGAAGAAAGTTCCACAGAGAACCAAGACAATCCCACAAGCCAGAATTCTCATCCAAATATTTCAGTTTCAACCTCTCCCACTAGGTTAAATATCAGAAATCACTCTGGTTTCACCCTCATTGGATCCTCGGAAATGGAGGAAATGACACGAGGAAGTCCTAAGAAACAGAGGAGCACTGATATGTTCCACTCTGTCGGTAATGTGTCATTCATGAACATGGATTCCAAGCCAGAGGCCAACAATGAACAAGTGACTATGAAATTTCACAATGATCAGAGGCAAAGCAGAGATGGCTTTACCTTGCTAGGAAGCCCGACAAACTACATTCGAGGATTTGGCTCATACCCAATCGGGGAAATTGGAAGGTTTGGCGCTGAGCAATTTGCTGCACCGTATTCAGGCAATAATGGCGTTTCTCTCACTCTTGGTCTCCCACATGGCGAAAACCTCTCAATGTCTGGAACCCACCGAACTTTCCACCCCAACCAAAACATCCAACTGGGAAGAGGAGTGGATATTGGCGAAGCAAATGAATTCGGAGCTATAGACACTCCCACGTCTTCTCATTCAGCAAACATGTTCGAAAACATGAATATTCAAAGCCGCAAGAGGTTTGCTGCACAATTGTTGCCAGATTTTGTGGCTTGACACAGACAGAAAGAAGATCTAGAGTTTTGCTGGGGTTCCAGGATCACTTTCACTATTTTAATCTATTACCTTCATTAGGAAGAAGGGAAATTGAATGGGTAGTGTAAAGAAGGAAGAAAACTTTACACAGTTTACTTTACAGGTATAATATACTTGGCAGAGAACCACTTGAGTTCTTTCATATAGACCATCTAGCCAGATTAGAAGATACTACATATGGTTGAGGATTGTATATTCTCTCTGTTTTTGCAGATGGGTAGAGGGATTGGTAAAAGGATTATGTAAAATTAGTAAATTTCGGGGGTGGTATAGAATTGTAAATTGCTTTTATGTACTTGAGCAAAAATCCATTTTATGAATGGGAGAAACAGTTTCATTTTCTTATGATGTATGGGCAAATTATTTTTGTGGATAATCTGCACTTCATTGTGTCCTAGGAGAGCCACATGAACACCATCATCTCACACAAGGTAATGCAACTCCTTCAGGATATGAATTGTATTCCAGCTTAATCTCTGTTATCTTTCCCGACTTGAATTTAAAGGATACATTGACGGGTTTACTTTATAAGAAGCCTAAAATGCAAGGAATTTTTACTGTTTTTCATTAGTCAATAGGGAATCTCAGTAGCCTCGTGTTCCTGTTGTTCTTACCTCGTGAGTAATGTGTGTAAAGTATAATTGTTAGCCGAAAAAAGAAACACGCATCTTTATTCATATCCTTACTTGCTTGTGTAATTTTCAATAGAAGTGAGCAACAATCCATTTATTACATAGTTAGGACCACTTATTCTAAGCAGGCTCTTGTTTTATAGCTAGGGTTTGATAGTGATGGTGCAGCGGACAAGAATTTGATCCGATTCTGTTTGCGTTTGATAGAGGGAGATGGGGAAGAGAGCTTTTGGGTGTCATATAATCCGCACTCTCTGAACTATATAAAGAGAGCTGAAAACACAAAGACTGCAATTTATGTATACACGTTATGTAAAAAGGTTAATGTAACTACATTACCTCCCAAAAATATGGAGCTTCAAATTTATAAATACAAAGTCAGTAAATCTAAGAAATATCGCAACTTTAACTAATCTTTTCAAATATTTTTTCTTTTATCAAATTATTAGCCCAAAGTTCATAAAAAGGAGAATACAATTAAAATCCATGTTATAGTTGGCGATAGTGCCCAACCTAAATCTGAAAATGGCAATGTTTCTATTTCATCTAGGCAGAATACTCTCCAACCAGACAGTATTCCCAACCATGACATACAAGTTTAGTATTACCATGTGATGCATATGCATAATGTCGTGGCCTGAGGGAAGCAATGCATACTTTGGTAGTACACCGCGGTGTCACGATGCATTTGGTAAAGAAACACTCAGGAAAAGTCATCAATGAGAAACAAAAAGAAATAATAGACTTCTCTGTAAATGGCAAGCACACTTTTCAGAAAAACACAACCAGATTCAATGAACCAGAATTAACTTAAAGGTAAGAAAATTGCCCCTACCAGAGGCATCATTAGACTATGTGCAATTGACTAGGATATGAAAAAACGCATCAGTAAACTGCAAAATGGCCATAAATCAGGTTATGAATCCCTCTAAAGAGATCACCTCTTTAACCTGGTCACAATAAAACAACTACCCATAATTAAAGAATAACAAAAGTCATCGTCATCAATACATTTAGTGTGTTACCATTGAAAAAAAGTTCTTCAGCTAACTGACTTGATAAGACAGAAAATCAAACATATAGCATATAAATATATGTATAGTTTTAAGGAGTCAGCACTCAGCAATGAGAGGAGATGGCAAAGATCTCCGCAAAGCTCAAACATAGTTAAAATAACATAGAGTAACCAAAGCTGTCTCAACAAGAATAGTAAAAAAGATAAACTGACGTGCCAAATTTAACAATGTTGTTCCAGGAGGTTATAAATCGTTAGCCCCACCTCAATTACTCATAAAAATTTAGACACATCATAATTGTCAAAAAATATACAAGCACGTGCCTTAGCATCACATAATATACAAGGGCCCAAGAGTTATCGTGTCACACTAAGCAAGCTACTAGTTCTTCCCCACCCCCACCCCTCCACCTCTCCACTCCTCCACCCCCCATCCCCCAAAAAAATAAAAAATAAGAGAAAATCCTCGTGATATTGGCTAAAATTTGGCACATTTATGGTTTAGGCAGCAAAGAAAAAATTGGTATTTTAATCTCAAGATTGGAAAAAAATGAGTCATAATCAATAGGCAAAGAAAGGAGGAAAGGGTTATAGCATTTTGGTCATACCATTGGTGCCTCCCAACAATGCCAGCCTCTTGTTGGCAACTTTGGACCTGTAACACCAAACCTCATATGCTTCCGTTAGGTCAGGGTATCGAATATGCTTATTTCCCAACCATTCAGTTAAAATCTCTGCTTGATTGCCTGATGGCAACGCAAGAATTAATGAAACAAATGCCGACTCCAAGGATTGCCAGAGTTCACCATCCATTTTTAGAAACAGACCATCCTCACCGTCAGTTCTAGCAGATTCAATTAAAGGCTTACTAACCCTTACAAATGGAAGCCAAACTTTCACCATGTGCAGACGTTTTGCAGTTGGCAAAATTACTGTGCCATATCCTATTGCATCTAGAACCTTTGCAGTCACCTCAATAACCTTTAACTTCGTCTCAAGCATATCAGTTTCTTGACAAACTTTCTCAACAACCTTCACTGCATTTTCTGATACTTCCACCCAACTGCATACGAGATCCCTCATTGTTTCCAACTTACCCAATATTTGGCAAGCCCATGACAAATCTGTCAAATAGGATTGAAATGAAAGCATGGTCCCTGCATCAAAAACTGGATCTCTGGTCTCAGACAACAAAGAGTCTACTAGGTTGTCAAATCTGGCTAATAGTTTCTTGATACATTCTTTTACTTCTAATTTTATCTCCTCATCAGCTATAAGCAATGGGGCATCATCATCTTCAGTAAGCATGTACTCCAGCTGCTCCTGGGCTGATGTTTTTAGATCATTCATTAGTGTAGGGGGTGATGACGTGGCAAATCGAATGGCCGAGATAAAAATTTTCTTAATAGCTGTGGGATTGACAGGCTGAAGACAAGCAAGAATTGTTTCTGCTTGTGATCCCATGCCTGGTATAATTTTTAGAATCTCCTCCTCCTCAGCTTCTTCCCAAGGGACTGCTTCCAAGTAATCCACACAGGCAGCAACAATTTGTGGGCATCCAAGCACCACGGCCACTCGAAGAATGCCAAGAGCATTTTTTACACCATGCCACATGTCAGTCACTGAACAATCTGTACTGACATAGAAGAGGCGAACAACAGTGATGTGGTAGTCAAAATAAGATTCTTGACAGTAAACCTCAACACAGTTGCGAGAGTCCAGGATCTGACATGTGGGCCAACTTTCTGATAACCGGTCAGCAAAATACTTGCTCTTCTCTATAAGGATGTTAGAATGACAGTACACCCACTCATCACAGCCATCGTGTGTTCGTAGTCTTACAACAACATCACTGGTTGATCGATCTCCTATCCTGCTAGGAGTCCTTAATTCATTGCCCTGAGTATAGGACGCAGAGGAATGATAAGCAATTTCCAAATATTTCAGGGTAAAAGAAAGAACTTTAGAATGAAAATTTACTTCTTCGTTGTTTATTCGTAAGAAAGGAGACATAAATTGAGTTCATATCAAGACAAGACAGCAACTAGTACCCAAACCAGCTAATTTATGATCCGGCATTACTTAGAATTATATTAATAAGTAGCAAAATGAGCAGATATACATAAACTCAAATCTAGGAAGAATAGATCGTTCATCTACCATAATGTTGTTATCAATGTTAACCAAAATTATCTAGATGTTACAAAATATGTGTGGCGTGTAAGAGAGAGAGTATGAAAACTTACGGAAGACTCCATTAATATTCGAAGCTAATGTGTATGACTTCTACCCATCATAGCCCCTGTAAAGTGAACAAGAAAATATCAAAATATAACAAAAAATGAAAATAATTCTAAACCTACACAAGATCATATTTAAAAAAAAAAGCAAATTAAGAAAAGTTGAATGAGTCCGCACTAAATCTGTTTAGAATCAGAAGACAAACGAAACATGATCATGTATATTGAAATCGACAAATATTCAATTATGGGATGCAGTGGTGGATGCAGAATTTCTACTCAGTGGGGGCTTAATACAAAAAGTTGTAAAAAATAAAATAAAGAACAATACTAAAATTTATAAACATTAAAAATATTAATATCAATCACTATTTTTGTACAAATGCGTTTCAAATAAGTGATTTGCACAAAAGCATTTCAAATTTGTTTTGTGTTATATTTTATAATGTCACAGAGTGAAAGGGACAACAGAGTGAAAATGAGTTATTTTCTCTTGAAGTTGAATATAGATAGAATCTCAATTGGAGTATCAGTACATTACTTGAAGAGTTTAATGCTACGTTTGGATTGAAGGAATGAAATGTAGAAAGGTATGAAATATTTTTTTAATATTTCAAGTGCATATTTGGTTGTTGGTGGTGGATGTCAGATGGTGTGATAGGATGACATAATTATTACATACATCCATTCTATTAAAATGATTTTCATTCCACTACCTTCTCCATGGAATAAAAATCAAGGAAATGAAATGAATTCATTAAATTGAAATGGTTTATCCTTTTAAATAATCACCAAAGATACCATTTTTCATTTCATTCTTACTTCAATTCCATTATTTTAATCATTAGTCATTAGCCCCCAATTTGCATAATATTATCAATATATACCATAATACCCATATACAAAGAATAAAAATTCAGTGGGGGCTCCCGTCCACACTCGCCCGAGTGTGCGTCCAACCCTGATGGGATGGGAAAATAAATTTATCTAAATAATTCCTCTTCCTCCTACACATAATTAGAGTTTTATGAACAAAATATTCAGGAAATTTTTACTTCAAAAGTAATTAACAATGAAATCGATACTTATTTAAATATCATGAGATAATTTAAATCCCAAAATGCAGTCCTCCATAAGGAAAGAAAGAGTCTTAATAGGGCTCGTAACGAAACCCCAATTTCTGTGGTAACTGGACAACCTAATCTCTATTTTGATCCAAAACTTTAACTGAATGCAAGAATGGAGACTAACTAATTTTATATGCGAAAAACTAGACAACAGCAGTGGAAAAATAAGTGGGTTCAACTTATACCAAATTGAGTCCAACCAGATTGTACCAGTTATGACTTACAATTGTTGCCACTGAAATTCATCATCCACAATAGCATCCTCCCTCAACCCTTGAACATATGATCAATGAACAAATACAAAGAACCCACCTACAACACAATAAAGCCCTAAAGCCCATAATAGTAGTGGGTCTCTTTGGGAACATTGGACGAGCATCTACAGTTTAAAAAATAAAAATTAATTTTTTTTTATATAAAAAAAAACTCCGCATTGTTTTGCAAAATCACACTGATTAGCAAGTCGGGTAAGACCAAAGGATTTCACTCCACAAACATGCATTTCTTTGTTAATCTCTGGACATTTATAGACATAACTAAGTACATACACATGCATTTGCAGCTTCTATGTTACAAAATAATTATAAAATTACAACGGGATCACTCGGCAATGGAGACTCTGGAACTGAAAACTCACGCTGGGAAAATTGATGTTCATTGATTTTTATTTATTTAAAAAATTATTAAAGAATTAATATCTATATATATTCCACATATCAGAATAGCTGAAGGATTATACGGAGGAAAAGAGTAATTAATTACCTTGTCTTCTCATCTGAGCTGTGGACTCTTTCTATCTCTCTTCATCTCCTTTTTCTCTATCTTCCATAGTCGGAGACATACTCAGTTGCAAATTGAATCCATTCTTCAAAGATACACGTACCGGACCCAAATGTGGACATGTCGGCCTGTTTGATTGATTCGCTAATAGAAGGAATGTGCTTTCTCCAAAAGTAAGGGCCTAGAGGCCCATTAAATCTAATCTTCAATGTATGTGGAGATCAATATTTACTCTTTTTCTTTCTCTTTGAAAAACTACTCATAAAAGGAAATGATAAATACATTACAAATTTAAATTTTGGATTTTTTTCCTCCCCAATAATAGTGAATGTTAGAGCATTCACAACAGTTTTCTTATCTTTATCCTTAATCTACAGTGCTATTGAGTCACTCTGTAAAATAGGGATTCAATTTCTTCACTATGTACTCAATAGGTTCCTTATATTGATTCCTTAAATAATGAAATTTAAAAGTTAAAAGTTAAAATTTGAAAGTTTCAACAGTCAAAGCATCAAATTAATAATAATCTTATAATTTATAAGAGAGAGAGAGAGAGAGAGAGAGAGAGCATAATTTATCAATTGTATTCCACTATAAAATAATTTTTATTTTATTTTAAATTTGAAGTAATTTATGAAGTGAGTATTGAATGGATTGTAGCTGCAAATGTACATAAGATCAATATTGACTTCTAAAAAGTTAATTTGTGATATTTTAAATTTAAAATTAATATGATTCATTTAAATTTTAAAAATAATAAATTTTATAATTTGTGACGCCCACAAAATAAGTATACACAACCCATTCTGAGTTGCCAGATACACGGTACATAATTCAAATACAAACTTCATTTATACAACTATTGAACTGTCGTACAAAATACGATAACACATAAGCTGTGGGTTTTAATACAATATTGTCTTGTAGACAATATCCAAACTCAAATTATTACAATGTCATATAAAATACAGTAACAAATATTTCAAGACCCCAAAGAAGAACGAAAATATTACTATCTTGTTCATTCTAATGAGGTGCACTTTTCACGCTTTCAAAGTTGGATTTTCATCACCCTATTGTTATTCACCAAAATCAATTATTAAGTGACGTATAAAATACAACACACACATCTTAGGTTCTTAATACAATTATATATTGCATGTCATGCAGTTTTATAATGTATTGAGAAACTTCCAAAGTCTCGTACTATCACACTATTCCCCTGTTATCCCCGCTCGACCCAGTTACACTCTTAATACCTGAAATAAATTGTGAAGCAAAAGGGTGAACACAAATAGCCCAGTAAAGAATATTATGACTAAGATAATATAGAATAAATTATCATTAGTCCTCAATATGGAAAAATCTGATAGAATACAATGGATAACAAGTTTTAGATCAACAACTGCAGCGGAAACAACAATCCATTAGAAGAGTCAAGTAGAACATAATGTCTACTATCTCCTCCAAATTAAAATTTCATCATTAATATTTCATTCCTATAATACCCATCAATAGTTCTTTATTGTACCTAAGACAAAGAGAACTTTCATCACCAATTTTCACCTGAACCACCAAATATTATAGTTAAATTCACAATTCATATTTATAATCATGTAAATCAACAGTCCATCTTTGCACTACGAGCCAAAGACATACAACTGTACAATCAATAATCAACAGTCAATCTTTGCACGTAAGCCAAAGACATACAAATGTACAACCAATAATCAACACTCAATCTTTGCACGTAAGCCAAAGATATACAACTGTAAAACCAATAATCAACAATTCATCTTTGCACGTAAGCCAAAGAAGATTTTTACCACATCATTTGTCTGCAAAATAAATAATTCACATCACCGAATTATCCATGCACTACGGTCAATGATATTTATTAGTATCACATCCATGAATTATCCATGCAATACGGGTCAAGGATATTCATTATTATCACATCCACGAATTATCAATGCACTGTGGGTCAAAGATATTTGTTAATATCAGATCCACGAATTATCTATGCACTACGTGCCAATGATATTAATTATTATCACATCCACGATTATCCATGCACTATGGGCCAAGGATATTCGTTATTATCACATCCACGAATTATCCATGCCACTACAAGAAAAATGGCCATCTGCGACCAATGATATCAGCGACCGCACTATCTGGTCGCTGATAATAAAAATAGCGACCGATATCTGCGACCGATAAGGATTCTCGTCACTAGTATATATCCGCGATCGCGTCGCGATCGATTAATCATTGAGAAGAATTTCCCCAAAAATTTAGTGCGAAACTTTGGCGCGACAACAATCTATATCGGCGACGCGACGCGATCGCTAATATCCACATCATTAAAAACTAAGCGACCGCGTGCGCGATCGGCGATGCGCGTCGCCGATTCTTATAACTTTGAATCGATTCGAGTTCGCTTCGATCAATCTGAAAAAAAAGAAAGAGGGAATACTGACGAGGGAGAAGAGAGGAGTAAGGGGGAAGAGAAGAGGAGGAGGCTGCACGAGCCATTGCCGACCACCAACTGCCGACCATTCTTGAACCACCACCGCTAGCCATTGCATTGCACCACTCTGGGACCATCATTTGCACCACCACCAGTAACACCCAATTAATCCCTAAATTAAAGCTATCATTATTATTTGATTGAATGGCAAGAGTCTATGAATATAAATATGTTGTGTGTTTGGAATTGATGAAAGTTATTTTATGCTCTTATTATTATGTTTGTTTGCGTTAGTAATGTAGGATGTTTGTGGCTAGTTTTATGCCACTTTGGATTGAAGATACCATTGTCTTTGTTTTAATAGGAGTTTTTAGAGGAGGACTAGTTAAGTTTATAAATTGAAGAGTTTGTGTTGGTATGGCTATTATTATTATTGTTGGAAGAAAAAGAATTTTAGGTAGAAACATGAAAAGTATGGGAATGCTTTTGTTATCTGTATAAGACAATTATTGTTAGCTTTCAACTTAATTACCAACTTCCAACTTGCATATTTTGAGAGTGACAATGTTTGGGTTTTAGATGAGCTTGTTCCATATGATATGAGCTTGTTAGTACTTGAATATCCATAATAGCCATTGATGGGAAATGATAACAAATCTTTCTTCCTAGCGACTTACTTGACACCAATAAAAAGGAGGCTTCTTGGGTACCTACACATATCTATGTTATGCTTAGTTGACTATGTATTGCAATGAAAATGAAAATGCCACATTCTTGATGAAAGCGTTGACCTATGTAATAAAGCTATTACATTAAATGAAGAATGTAATGAAAACAAAGTCCCAAAACATATATTGTATTACAAGGTGACAAGTGTTTTGTAATTATTATTAATTCAAATTCATTTGATACTAGGGTCTATTTTTCTTACGTAAATTAGTTTTCATATTTATAAACACACAACATATTTATATTCATATTTATATATCTTATGTATTTATAAAGGGGTGACATTCAGCGTCGTGTTAGGCAAATTCATATGTCGTGTTGAAACTTCGTGTATACATATGTTTACAACACGATCCGTTATGAATCGTGTTTGTTTTGAAAATTGATACGTGTTTAAAATGGTGTTTATGACACTTGTAAACCCGCTTATGACACCAACTTCGTTTATGAATCGTGTGTTAGGTATTAGTGTTATCTTCTTGCGTGTTGAAAATTGCGCCCTTGAGCAATTGGAAATGTTGAATAGAGTTTAATACTATTGATCTTATTTATAACACCTATTCAATGAGAAAATGTTGTAATTTGATGCAAATAATACTAGTACATGGCAATACATGGGTTGGTATAGGTTCCAACCATTGTTGTCAATTGTGAATTGTATTGTGTACTAAAAATTTTGGAATCGCTTACTCATTTATCATCTCATAAGATACGGGAAGAAATGTAAAACATGATAATTACATATCTAAACATATAGAGAACTCAATTTAATGGACAATTAAACATATATGAGCTTAAGCAATGTGTTGAAATAATTATATCGGGCTAAAACTTTAAATATTAATGTTAGAGTTTAAATATTAATGTTAGATTTTGAAGACTCTAGTCTAGAGGCTTATTTAATAGTAAATATTGGTTATATGTAAATTTGAAAAGGAAATAGAGAATAAAAAAACCTTACTTTTAACTATATATGTATAAAATCCAAGTGAAATTAAGCCCCAAACTGTGAAGTATAGATCAGAAGTCAACTCTGAAGCTAAGTATTCATGTCTCCATTTGAGGAAGTTCTTCTTGCTTTTATTTGCTATGTTCTAGTGCTTGCTTTTTTTGTGCTTACTTTTTGTTTAGTTTATCACATACTATATCTTATTTCATTATTTGAGTTTTGGGAATAAATTGGGATTATATTTTGCTGAAATTGGTCAAGTATGCATGCCCTCGTGCATGTGGATAGTCCATATTATAGGGGAGACTCTGCCGAATTTTTTTCATATATAAGTCAAATGACCATATAACTTGAACATTAGTATAACATAAAACATAACTAGGAATTAAGTATAACATAAAACATAACTAAGAAGTTTTTCCATAATTCATAGTCGAGAAGATAAAGAAAATGACACACTATTAATATGTATGCTATAAGTATGACTTAGCTTAGAATAGAAAGAAAATGAAAAGTACAAACACAAACACAAGCACCATAACTTCAATCACACTATTAATGAGTTGTTAGATAGTGAGGAGTACATACATTGCCTATAGATAACATGTAAAAATGGTTCCCTAAGTTAGGCCAATTCTTGCTTAAAAATCATTGAAAATAAGCTTTATAGAACAATGAACACTAAAATAGTGAATCACCATACCGGACCCCATACACAAGTTTGATAGTCATAATAGGACATAAGAAAGCTACACAAACTAAAGGAACCAAGCCCAAGCCATTTTGAGCATGAGACTTGTTACATACAATTACATATCCTGATGTTCTCTATATCCCTGACATGTTTATGTACCTTTCATTTATAACTTATACTAACATCCTAAATTTTTATTTATAGATGTCTTACGAACTGCTGACGACCTGAAAGCGTGGGTTGGGTGGGGCCCTAATCATGTGTCAAGGCCCATAATCCGGATGATCGCATTCTTATACAGATCCGTCCTCCTCCAGATAGCACGTAAGTTAAACATCGTGTATATATATATATATATATATATATATATATATATATATATATATAAGGGTTTTAATATAAATTATTGTATATTGTAGTGATTTTCAAGATAGTAAAATTGTGAAGTGCATTTCACAATTATGCTTACAGAACTAACCTACGCCAGTGATTACATAGGCGAGCACACCTCTCGCCCATAAGGATCTGATTTTAAATGAATTTGGTATATTTTTATCACTCTGATAGATAATACATAGTTAATCAAATAATATTGCTTAGTAATATAACTGTTTTAATATTATTATTGTTATTTTATTTGCAGAAACGATATAGATGGGACGACGCCTTACGAGCATCGATTATTCGAGACACTATTACAGCGGTCAGTGCGCCGTCATTTAACTAAAGATAATTTGAACAAGGAACGACAAAAAAAGCCCTTGCACAATCTTTGAGATTGACCATCCAGGGACGGTGAAAGCGGATATGCATGAGCATAGCCCACAGTGATGCGCTGACCCGTATAGGTGCGAGATGTGTGACCGATGGAAAAGCGAGAAATTTGGGTCGAGAGGCGTGAAGATCGCCGCCTCGAACAGATCCTCGTGTATCGAGATGGCGAGAAGGCAAAAGGCACGTGTCGAGGCGACGGATATCACAAATACCAACACATTCTTTGCCGAGGTATGCGTATGTTATGTTTACTGATCATCTTTTGTACCTAAAATATCACATGTTTACATAATAATATGAGGAAATGAACTATAGGAGTCTCGGTCTCAAAATCAACCTATCAATTGGTTGGATGTGTATGTAGCCACCGCGATGGTCTACACGAAGTCGCTTAGGATAAGCGGTAATAAGTTCACTTTATCCTAATATGTTGTTTATAAATTATAACGACCTTCTTTAGTATTTTTTTATTTATTTTAACTATTTAATTGTTCATCTTCCGACGGACACACTTATAAGGGCTTAATGAACGAGCGCTATCCTCAAGGCACCCCGTCCGTCGATTGATCAAGAATTATGGGAGGGCGTCCATCGTGAAGAAAAAATTATGTCGAAGGCCAAGGACAAAGACGGCGCCTCGACCATCGATGGCACGCAGCAGCTACGCCACCCAGTCTACATAAATATCGTATTCTAGCCTATCATACTCCCTCTGGCGATTGTGTGAGAGCGATCTGTCGGATCGTGATCTTCTTCAGATATCTTGGGCGGGCATCTGCGATCTCTGAGTCTGATGAGTTGGCGGGCAAGCGATGGCGGCGGCGGCAGCAAAGCAGCACACAACAACAGGAGCGGTATATATATATATCGTTTATTGTTTAGCTACATTGTCTTATATGTTTATAGTCTCTCGAAATCGATGTCTTACTTATATGTAACATATATGTTCTATTACTTTGATAATTACGGGATCCTAATTTGGATGATCCATGAAGGCGCTAGACTTATTTTTTTTTAGATTTTAAAGCCTTGTACTCTTTTAGATTCATTCTTTGGACAATTGTATTAGTTTATATGGATGTTTACGATATCGATTATATTGTGTTGGAGGAATGTTTTGTATTGTATTGGATGAATGTTTCATGGATGAATATTTTGTATTGTATTGGATGGATGTTAATATGGATGCTTGTATATATATATATATAATCGTGTTTTGGGATTGAAAGCGAGTGTACAAAACAAGGTTATTTTTGGAAATCAATAAAATAGGCAAAATTTTAAAAAAAAAAAAAATAGGCAATCGGCGACGCGTGCGCTCGGTAAAAATGTATCGTATTTGTTTGAATCTAGCGTACCGCAATGGCGCTATTATTGGTCGTGACACGTGTGACACGTCACGCGTGACGAAATGACTCGGCATAAGTTATAATAGCGGCGGTATCGGCCGCTAATTGCGATCGCTAATTATTCGGTTATTATTGGTGGTCACCGATGTCCTTCCAAATGACAGATTATCTGCGACTAGATATCGTGATGACCGCGTCTGATCGCGAGATATCATCTCTGCGAATCAGATGCGATCATTGACGCTGTGATCATCGATATTCATTATTATCACATCCACGAATTATCAATGCACTGTGGGTCAAAGATATTTGTTAATATCAGATCCACGAATTATCTATGCACTACGTGCCAATGATATTAATTATTATCACATCCACGATTATCCATGCACTATGGGCCAAGGATATTCGTTATTATCACATCCACGAATTATCCATGCACTACGGGCCAAAGATATTCGTTATTATCACATCCACGAATTATCCATGCACTACAGGCCAAAGATATTCGTTATTATCACATCCACGAATTATCCATGCACTACGGGCTAAGGATATTCGTTATTATCACCAGTAGTCATGATTATGCCAATTAACAACAATTCATATTTGCACCATTGGCCGAAGATAACTCATTGTCATGATTATACCAACAACTGTCCATCAATACACTACGGGCCAATGAGAATTTTTAATACATCATTTGTAATATTACAGGTCATGATTATACCGATACAAAATTTCTGGTCATAATCATGCCAATCAACAGTCCATTTATGTACTACGGGCTAAAGATGACTTTTATTACAATATAAACATGATGATGATGACAATGATATAATAATTCAATTAAGTGAGAGCAAGGATAAATTTTAAAGATTTATAATTCAATTTATCCGGAGTTCAAGAACGTTCAAATTGTCAACATGATAACTGTTTTGTGGAATAAAATTCAAGAATAATATTCATGTATTAAAAATAATTTTAAAAAAAAGAATCAATTTTTTCGCCGTGAATAGTACAGTACCTCGTAAATAGTACTTCGTGAGTAGTGTCGTACGTATGAATAGTGTCGTGCGTATAGATAGTGCCATATGTATGAATAGTGCTCTAGCATGAAAATATCAAAATTTAACAAGAATGTCCAGAAAAATATTTCAGTGAAACGATACTAAATGAAGCGCAAATTTCAAGGATATTCTATTAATTTCAAGGAGTATAGAAGCAATACTTATCAAAATGAGTGTAGAATTCAGAATCTGAAATAAAATAATATTACTTACATACTACAGAGTATGGAAAAAAATATTATTTCTTACGAATATTGAACAAAAATAATATCTCTTACAACTGTTGAACGAAATAATATTCCTTACGAATATTGAACGAAGATAATATTCCTTACGAATATTGAACAAAAATAATATTCCTTACGAATATTGAACGAAAATAAAATTCCTTACGAATGCGAAAAATAATATCGTAAGCGAATATGAAATAAATAATACTTCTTACCTAAAAAAAAGAGCAATTTCGACTGGTATAATGGAGATATTCTTGAAAAAAAATTGTACTATTTTCTACACTCAAAGCTTCTTTAAACTCTAGATAAATACGCTCAATATTATAGAAGAAGAATTCTCTGAAAAACTTACATAATATACATTTAAATATATTTTTTGTAATTAAAAAGTAAAAGTTTAATAAGCATAAAAGTACAAATTAATGCAAAAAATATAATTATTTTTTCAAATATTAAAATTTACGTAAAATAAAATTATTATTACATAACGAATCTTATTATTCATATAAAAATTATTAAAAATTATATTAATTATTTTTCTCAAATATTAAACTTGACATAATTAAGTCACACTTGAGCATTATTATTTGCAATAAAATGATAAATTTTATTACTCAAAAAAAAGAAAAAATACATTAAATTTTTTTTTTTATAAAATAGAGTAGTAATAAATATTATTATATTTTCTTTTATTCAATATTGTATAAAAACAACACCAACTATATACTAAAACATGTAATTAAAATCATAAACATCCCACATTTTGACAAATACTCAAGAAAATTTAATATATAAAAATCATAATATGAAACTAAGAATCCAAATAATAATTTGTGTCGTTAAACACCAAAAACTAAACTATTCAACATATATACTCAATCACTTTAATTAGAAAGCCTCCATTAATAATTTAAATTAAAATTCTTAATATTTGTATCACTTATCCAAAAATATGTGTTAATTAATTTAAATTATTTGAATGAGATAGTATTAATTACAAATAAAATTATGATTAAAATGTATTGTATTAATAAAGGATAATTAAACATATATAATTATTCAAGAATTAAAATTTGATAACATAAATATATAATTTTATTTATTTAGTCAACCCTAAAAATTTGCAAGGGTACTAACAGTTACTTAAAATACTAGAGGGGAGGTGAGGTTATTATGGTTATCTAGAGGAGGTGTCATTGTAATTTACTTTTTAATTTAAACAGTTGATTGATTAGAAAGTCAGTATGTCCTGTTAAACACAATTTTTTAAAGAGCCCTGCTATAATTAAGTTGCAAAAGTTTTCAACCGAATTATAATTATGGCATGTGTATACATGACATATGTAAGAATTAGAAAGGGTTTCATTTTAATTTATTTTATCTTATCGCATACATTTCCACGTTAGTCACAATCCAGATTCGTCAAATATTTATGGACATGTATATCATTTTCCTTTTTTAAAAATAAATTATTACATAATTAAATAAGTTGCTTTTTTTTATAAATAATCTGAAAATGTTTCCTTAAAGTAGTTAATAATCTACAATCTGGATACCAATTTTTCTATTATTTGTTGAATCATGTATTGTACTCAACTTATAACTAATTTAAATAAAAAAGCCAAAACAAGGTGAAATTTTTCCTTATATTTTAAAATAAAGTATAAACTCGTGCATGACTACATGTAAAAAATCGAATCCAATAGAGTGAACTCAATAGTTTAGAGTTAATTATGATTAATTATATATAAGCCTGACGTGAACTCAATTTATTCAACCAACTTATAGAGTGGTCGTTTTGTCCCGCACTTGTTTTATATATCCAGTAAAGAATATTAATTGAATCGAAAATTTTAAATAAATTAAGGCAGTTCTTATTGTAACTAAATGATGAAAACCCTCTTTACAAATCCCTTAATCATAAGTCTTAATTAACTCGCCTTCTTAGTACCATAGCTGGGTCAAAACATAAAGCTCGAGGTCAACGTATATATCTTATAAAGTATTTGACCTACATACATGTGATATTAAAGAAATCTTTAGATAATATCAACAGGTAGTTTATTTGTTGGTCAACGCTTTTTAGTTGAAGCATTGTTTACTAATGGCTTTACTTGTCCAAAATGCCAAATTAAATTTCATTAAACCTAGACTTGGCAATTTAAATTAAAAACTATATAATTAACAAAAACTATTTTGATATGTTGGGTTGGTTAATTAGATTTTAGGTGATGAATTATTTTGGTTTTGGATCTATATTATTATTACAAATATGAGTTGTATCTAGTTTAACTAGTTTTGACCCATATTAATCTATAATAGTTTTTTTACCCTTTGAAGAGCTAATACATCAACATGCATGTATGTATTATTACACTAAATTCTTATATAACACATATAATTATACATATTACATTATATACATATTACATACTTTTGTAATTATGTATAAAACTAGTTCACTAATTATAGAATTAATCCATAATAAAGTTAACAATTTTAGTAATATTTATTAATTATGTACCCCACCCCCTTTATTAAAACTACGTCGCTTTGGAGATTCTTTTAAAATATAAAATAATATTAAAATAGAAGTGGTTCCACTTGCTTTCTTTTTTTATTTACAAAAAATGCCACTTCACGGCTCCATTTGTTTTTTAAAAGAATCTCCAAAACGACCTAATTTTAATTTAAGTAGTGTTATTTAATAAGAGTGTTTTAGATCCGTCCTCTCTCTCTCTCTCTCTCTCTCTCTATATATATATATATATATATATATATATATATATATATTGGAAAAATATATATACACATTGTGTCTTATACAATCGTCTATATACGACGGATTTTTTTGAACTATAGACGGGTGAACAATATTTCAAAATTATCTAACTTGCTATCCAATTTGGAAAATATTTCAAAATTTGAAGTTTGTATATAAGGGCATTAATTAAATGGCTTTAGATTAGATATTTTTCTACAAAATTGGAATTATTCTTTAGTAAATATATATAACTAACTCTTTGATTGTAATACAAGCTAGCTAGGAATAAAATCATGTAATACAAGCAATAAAATCATGATATTTGCGGGCATCAAGTAACTACTAATAATATGTTTGGGATTTGAAAAACGCTGAAGAGGTCAAGTGCCTCAACTTTTAAGACAACAATTGTAGTAGGATTTAATGTGTATATAATTATCGTGTTATACACGATATTGTACGTAATAATTATAATTATGTGAGTTAATGTAATATTTTTTATTTTGACTACTTTAATTAAATTGTATAAATCCGAATTTAGGAAAATCACAACAAGAAATATTCTTAAAGGATAGATTTTTTTTCTCGAGTATAGTAAGCAATAAAACTTTATTTGACATTAAAAGTTGAAGTATAAAATATTAGATTGATACTCCTTAAAAGACTTTTTCTAGCTTGTCAAATTATTGTATTTGAAAAATTCTCTCCATCTCATTGCATTTTTCATATTCCGAACAGCTTAGATCTAAATCCACCACTAACTATTAATTTTATACGATTGTTTGTTTGTACATTGGAATTAAAACAAGTTAAAACATTATGGTCAACCCCCCAAATGCATGCATGGTATTCTTTCACCGACTATTACTTGCAGTACCAACATTCAGTACTTGTACTCATAATTGTAAGTTATATAGAGAGTCCGGATCTTAAGCTCACCTCTTATCTAACTCACTCGAGTTCACCTTCCTTTAGCGACGGACCCGACGATGATTCGGTCATACAACCGTCGTCTATACTTTTAACGACGAGACAACATATAACGTCGCTAAAAGTATAGACGACGCTTATGACCGAACCCGAACACCAGTCAAAATCCGTCGCTAAATGGGGATGAGCTCGGGTGAGTTGGATAAGGGTGAGCTTAAGATCCGAATCAGATATACTCTATATATATATATATATATCAAGTATAGCTAAAGGGGGTGAGCTTTCGGGTGAGTTGGATAAAGGGTGAACTTAAGATCCGGACTATATATATATATATATATATATATATATATATATATATATATATATATATATATATAGTCCGGATCTTAAGTTCACCCTTTATCCAACTCACCCGAAATCACCCCTTTAGTGACGGATTCGACGAACAGTTCGGTAATACAACCGTCAATACTATACTTTTAGCGACGGACAACATATAGCGTCGCTAAAAATATAGACGACGGTTTTATGACCGAACAACCGTCACGTCCGTCACTAAAAAGCACTACAATATAAAAGCTTATCGGCGATCAAGACATCAAATGATCGCGATACGGTTCTTTGATGGCTATCTCTGACAAATATCCGATCCTGGTCACGATCGAAGTCGCAGATAATCCAGTCATTTGGAAGGACATCGGCGACCAACAATAATGACAAACTAATTAGCGACCGCAAGTAGCGAATCGATACTGCTCGCTATTATGACTTATCTTGAGTCATTTGTCATGCGTGACGTGTCACACGTGTCAATGATCGATAATAGCGACCATTACTGATAGCTAGCTTCAAGCTGATCACGATACATTTATGAATGACCGCACGCGGCATTGATGCGATTTTTTTTTTTTTTAATTTTTGCCTATTTTATTGATTTCCCAAAATAACTCGCTTTGTACACCTTTCAATCCAACACGATTTATATATATATATATATATATATATATATATATATATATATATATATATATATATATATATATATACAAACATCCAATTAACATCCATCCAATACAATACAAAACATTCATCCATGAATAAACATTCATCCAATACAATACAAAACATTCATCCAACACAATATAATCGATATCGTAAACATCTATATAAACTAATACAATTGTCGAAAGAATGAATCTAAAAGAGTACAAGGCTTTAAAATCTAAAAAAATAAGTCTAAAGCGCTTCTTCATGGATCATCCAAATTAGGATCCTCGTAATTATCAAAGTAATAAAACATATATGTTACATATAAGTAAGACATTGACTCGAGACTATAAACATATAAAACAATGTAGCTAAACAATAAACGATATATATATACTGCTCTGTTGTTGTCTCTTTTGCTCCTGCTTGCTTTACTTACTTCACCTCCTCTTGACTCATCAGACTCGGAGACTGCAGATGCCCGCCCAAGATATGAAGAAGATCACGATCTTGACAGATCGCTCTCACGATCGGCAGGGGAGATGATAGTTTGGATAACTTTGATGATCGTAGTAGACTTGGTGGCGGCGAGTCATTTGCTGTGCCCATCGATGGTCGGGCGTCGTCTTTGTCCTTGGCCTTTGACATAATTTTTTCTTCACGATGGGCGCCTCTCCCATAATTCTTGATCAATCGACCAGACGCGGGGGGTGCCTTCGGGATAAGCGCTTCGCTCATTAAGCCCTTATAAGTGTCTCCGGAAGATGAACAATTAAATAGTTAAAAATAAATAAAAAAATACTAAAGAAGGTCGTTATAATTTATAAACAACATATTAGGATAAAGTGAACTTATTACCGCTTATCTGAAACGAATGACCGGGTAGACCATCGCGGTGGCACATACACATCCAACCAATTGATAGGTTGACCTTGAGACCGAGACTCCTATAGTTCATTTCCTCATATTATTATGTAAACATATGATATTTTAGCTACAAAAGATGATCAGAACATAACATACGTATTCTCAAGAATGTGTTGCGGTTTGTGATATCTTCACCGATGTCGCGCTTTTGCCTTCTCCGCCGCGTCGATACACACGAGGATCTGTTGAGGCGGCGGTCTTCGCCTCTTGACCCAGCTCTCGACTTTCCACTTTGGTCACACATCTGCACCCATATGGGTCATGCGCACCACCGTGGGCTATCTTTCGTATATACTTCTCACCCCGTCTGGATGGTCAATCTCAGCATTGTGCAGGGCTTTTTGTCGTTCCTTGTTCAAATTATCTTTAGTTAAATGCAGTACTTCTTGCCGAATAGTGTCTCGAATAAGCGATGCACGTAAGCGTCGTCCCATCTATATCGTTTCTGCAAATAAAATAACAATAATAATATTAAAACTATTATATTACTAAGCAATATTATTTGATTAACTATGTATTATCTATTTTGACTTATCAAAGCTCACTTTAGGCTTGAAAAGAGAGCTTAAATTGGTTTTCTTGTTGGCTTTATTAATGACCATGTTTGGGAATCATTACTAACATGTATGAAGCAACTTTGTATCTTCTCATAATAGTCCTTTAAGGTCGTGTATCATGAATTGTCCAAAAGCAGTCCATGTTTGGCTTTAAATGTGATTTTAACAAGTCTCATGCTCAAAATGGCTTGGGCTTGGTTCCTTTAGTTTGTGTAGCTTTCTTATGTCCTATTATGACTATTGAAACTTGTGTATGGGGTCCGGTATGGTGATTCACTATTTTAGTGTTCATTGTTCTATAAAGCTTATTTTCAATGATTTTTAAGCAAGAATTTGCACAACACACCATGTAGACCTTAACTAACTTAGGGAACCATTTTTACATGTTATCTATAGGCAATGTATGTACTCCTCACTATCTAACAACACTAGTCACACAAATCCCCAATATTCTGAATAGAACACATATATGTCTTTAAGCATTCCTATATATGATTCGAGGGTCCATATCTGAACACAACAAAAATATCACATATACTCATTAAGTATATGGATATTTTAGAAACAACTCATTAATAATGTGATTGAAAAGAGTGCTTGTGTTTGTGTTTGTACTTTTCATTTTCTTTCTATTCTAAGCTAAGTCATACTTATAATACATATTAATAAGTGTGTCATTTTCTTTATCTTCTCGATTGTGAATTATGGAAAAACTTCTTTGAACCTTCTTCTTGATTGAATTATGGATAAACTTAATTCCTAGTTATGTTTTATGTTATACTCATGTTCAAGTTATATGGCCATTTGACTTATATATGAAAAAAATTCAAGCAGAGTCTCCCTATAATATGGACTATCCACATGCATTTGCGAGGGCATGCATACTTGACAATTTCAAAAAAATATAATCCCAACACACAAAAAATGCAGAATGTGCACAACTATAATTCAAGGCACAATTTAGGAGAATCCAATATTAGTAAAAACAATAAGAAGCCCAAAATTGTCCCAATTTCAAAGAATATCAACAACAATTTTTTAAATTTATGTTTATATTAAATCTTGAATTATTCAATGTATATAAATACATAAGATATATAAATATGAATATAAATATGTTGTGTGTTTATAAATATGAAAACTAATTTACGGTAAGAAAAATAGACCCTAATGTATCAAATGAATTTCAATTAATAATAATTACAAAACACTTGTCACCTTATGT
This sequence comes from Panax quinquefolius, assembly GCA_020205615.1. Classification (NCBI taxonomy): domain Eukaryota; kingdom Viridiplantae; phylum Streptophyta; class Magnoliopsida; order Apiales; family Araliaceae; genus Panax; species Panax quinquefolius. The sequence continues at coordinate 109,973,921 of CM035170.1, read as the reverse complement.
ACAATATATGTTTTGGGACTTTGTTTTTCATTACATTCTTCATTTAATGTAATAGCTTATTACATAGGTCAACGCTCATCAAGAATGTGGCATTTTCATTTTTCATTGCAATACATAGTCAACTAAGCATAACATAGATAGGTGTAGGTACCCAAGAAGCCTAGCCTTATTGGTCTTTGAAGTAAGTAATTAGGAAGAAAGATTTGTTATCATTTCCCATTGGGTTTGGCTATTATGGATATTCAAGTACCAAACAAGCTCATATCATATGGAACAAGCTCATCTAAAACCCAAACATTGTCACTCTCAAAATATGCAAGTTGGAAGTTGGTAATTAAGTTGAAAGCTAACAATAATTGTACTATATATATATAACAAAAGCATTCCCATACTTTTCATGTTTCTACCTAAAATTCTTTTTCTTCCGACAATAATAATAATAGCCATACCAACACAAACTCTTCAATTTATAAATTAACTAGTCCTCCTCTAAAAACTCCTATTAAAACAAAGACAATGGTATCTTGAAATCCAGTGGCATAAAACTAGCCACAAACATCCTACATTACTACTGCAAACAAACATAATAATAAGGGCATAAAATAACTTTCATCAATTCCAAACACACAACATATTTATATTCATAGACTCTTGCCATTCAATCAGCAATAACAGATAGTTTAATTTAGGGATTAATTGGGGGTTACCGGTGGTGGTGCAGCGATGGTGCGGCAGTGGTGCAGCGGTGGCGCGGTGGTGGTCGATAATGGTCGGCAGTGGTGTCGCAATGGCCTGATCTCCTCCTCTTCTCTTCCCCCCTTACTCCCTCTTCTCCCTCGTCTGTATTCCCTCTTTTCTTTCTTTTCTGTATTGATCGAGCGAACCTGAATCTGATTCAGGTTATAAGAATCAGCGACCGCCATCAGCGACCGCATGCGGTCGCTAGTTTTTAATGATGTGGACATATTAGCGACCGCATGCGGTCGCTGATATAGATTGGTTGCCGCGCCAAAGTTTCGCACCAAATTTTTGGGGGGAAATTCTTCTCAATGATGACCGTCGTGACCGACGCGTCTTGATGGATATATACTCTTAGCGACGAGAATCCTTATCGATTGCGCAGATATTTGGTCATTATTACTATTATCGGCGACGAGACGGTCGCGTCGATTGATATCATTGGTCGCAGATGGCCATTTTCTTGTAGTGAGGGGTTGAGCTCGGATAAATTGTATAAGGGTGAGCTTAAGATCCGTACTATATATATATATATATAGGGTCTCCATCCACAAGAACCTATTGTTGGGGAGCAACCCATTTTGGCCGGTACCGCTGAGCTCTCACCGACTTATAAAAAAAAAAAAAAAATTGTCCAAGACCTATATATATATATATATATATATATATATATATATATATATATATATATATATATACCCATCTATCTTCATCTCATCTTATATAACTTGTCTTTATAATTTAGTTTGATAAAATATACAAGTATATAACAATTAGAGATTACAACACCGTAAATACATAACATTGATGATAACAGACCACATCTTGAACATTATATATATATATATATATATATATATATATATATATATATATATTATCCGGATCTTAAGTTTTCACCCTTATCACTACTTCGAACTCACCTCTCTTTAGCGACGGACGTGACAGTTTCGATCATACAATCGTCGTCTATACTTTTAGCGACGCTATATATGTTGTCCATCGCTAAAAGTATGAGCGACGGTTGTAGATGACCAAACCGTCACGATCCGTCGCTAAAGAGGATGAGTTCGTGAGTCGATAAGGGTGAGCTTAAGATCCTGACTATATATATATATATATAGGAAAATGTATGTACACATTGTGTGTATTACACGATCGGCTATATCGACGATTTTTTGGGCTATAGCGACGGTTTCATCCGTCATCATAGTATTACAGGCTATGACGACAGCTTTCACTGGTCGTCATAGCCCAAAAAATCCATCGTCATAGCTCTACTATATAATACACACCTGTGTATATACATATAATCTATATATATATATATATATATATATATATATATATATATATATATATATATATTGTGAAGTACTAGCTAGTAGTAGTTATCACCTGTGTTACAAATTGCCTACTCTTGAGTCAATTACTTGTAGTGTTGAACCATCCTTAGCCTATCACTAATTCAATATTCACAAGAAAATACCATACGGTCATATATAAGTTAACTCATATTTTAAATTTTAAAATTTAAAATTATTATAAGTTAATTAAATAAATTATTTATGACATTTAATTTTTATATTCCTTCATCTTCTATCTCTAATGTTTCATACATTCTTCCTAGATCTCTCAAAAAAAATTTATACTCTGAAATTTTTAGATTCTCTCTAAAATTTTTGTACAACTGTTTTCTCTAAAAAAAAATCTTCTGCACTCAATTTTTTTAATACTTTTTTTCTCTACCTAAAAATTTTATACCATCTCTCACAAATTGTTATGACCCGATAAAATAAATTACTTAATATATTAATTTTGTTATCTTTCTTTTAAGTTCTCTCTCTAATTTTTTTTAAATTATATTGTATATGTCAATTAATATATTGTTTATGTCAATTTTTAATTATAAGTACTCTTACTCGTAACTTTTTTTAAAGAAATATATAATAAACTTACTTCTCTTATAATTCCTACTAATATCATGTATGAGTAAGTTTCACAATTATAATTCAACCTAAATTTATAGCAGATAATTTAACTAAAAACTTGGTAAGACGTTAATTTAATTTAACTCGGTGAGACATTAATTTGTATACAATGGATATCTATTGTGACGACCCCAAAATAGGTCTATTTCATCCAACCCATTCTGAGTCGCCAAATACATAGTACAGAAAACAATTACAATTTTATTACAACAATTGTCGTGCAAAATACAACAACACATATGTTGTGAGTTTTGATACTAAAATATACCAACTGTGACTCTGGACACCAACTTGGATAGCACGTCACCATGACACCTTACATAAAGGTACAGTCAAAAATTGTTTTAGAAATTAAAACCTTTGGGAAGTGCTCAAGGAAACCTTCGTACATGGGAGGCCATGCGTCTAGGTTATTATAGATATCATATGCCCACAAAATTATCCTTGATTGACCCAATAGACCCCAAAGAAAAACGAGAAGATTACTATCATATTCTTCCCAATGGTGTGTCTTCTCTTGACATATCATTATCTCCACCGTCTCTAATTGAGAATTATACTTCAACCAAACTCCAAGATTATATAGGTAATGCTCGTATATATACTCAGCAAGTGGATAAGCACATCCCTGTCTTATGATGATACGAGGTTTTATGTCATTAGACATCTTGTATGATAGTGGCAAAACACCCTTCCAACGTTGGATTCGCTTCACCCTATTTGATTCAACAAATATAACTACTAAATAATGATCACCGTTCTATTCTCCTGTTATCCCCGCTCGACCCAGCTACACTCGTATTACCTGAAAGGAATTGTGAAGCAAAAGGGTGAGCACAACTAGCTCAGTAAAGAATATCATGACTAAAGATAAATAAATTATCAATAGCCTTCAACAGTAATAAATCAGAGATTTAGAACATATGGTAGATGATAAAACTTTTCAACCATAGTTGCAGCGGAACGAGCAATCCATTAGAAGAGTCAAATAGACTATAAAATCTATTATCTTCTCCATGTTAAAAGTCCATCAACAATGTTTTATCCTTGTAACATTAATCAACAATTCCTGTCCACAATCACGTGTATAACTCATAATCGTAATTGTAGTTCTAAATTCCTTTCCTCATCCAGGACAAAGTTAATTTTTATCACCTAAAACATCAAAGATCATAGTTATACCAAATCACAGTTCATGTTTATAATCCTACTAATAAATTCATCTTTGCACTACGACCAAAGATATTCATCAACAAGTCATCTTTGCACTACAGGCCAAAGATATTCATCAACAAGTCATCTTTGCACTACATGCCAAAGATATTCAACAACATGTCATCTTTGCATTACGAGCCAAAGATATTCATCAGAAATCATTCATCTTTGCACTACAGGCCAAAGATATTCAGTTATATCACTGAGGATGATGCAAAATATTTTAAAGAAAACGAATCCAGTGAAACAAAAGAACAAATATTAAGGATTCGTACTTTAAACAACCCAAGTTCAAAAATACTTCTTCAATAACCAGAGTGGAGTAAAATTCAAGAATGATCAAAACATAGATCCAATCAAAGATAGAAATCATAACAGACAATCTTAGACACAGAGAAGAAAACTTAATTTTTTTGTGAATAATGTCGTATTTGTGAATAATTGTCGATACGTGAATAGTCAGTATACGTGAATAAGAACTCGACACCAAAAGATAGAAATTTCACAAAAATATCATCACGCTTCTTGAATAGTACTTCGTGAATAAGAACTTCATGAATAAGAACTTAGACATGAAAAGTTCTAAATTTGATAAAAGTTCAAACCAATATTTCAACATAATGATATTGAAGAAATAATATTATTTATGAAGAAAATAATCTCCTTACAATCCCTTAAAATCACTTACCATCCCTTACAATCCCTTACCTCAAAAGAAGCGAAGATTTCCGATTTGAATAACGTATTTGAATCGAACTTGCAGAGTATAGTAACACTCAAGATATCAAAAACTCACAAGAATACACTCGATAATATAGAGAGAAATAGAGAGAAACTTGAGTTTACGGTGTGATTTTCAATTCTAACCTAAGCACCTATTTATAGAAAAATGCTTAGAACACCAAAGCAGAAAATTTAATAAAATATGATATTTATATAACAAATTTCCTACGCCTCTTTGAATTCAGATTTCAACATGTTTAACAACCCACTAATCATTAAAAAAAACGTTTTTCTTGAGTAAAACAATTAAAACTTCCAAAAATCAATTATTTTGGAATTTCAAAACTTCAATAATTCATAATAAATAGCCCTTTTATTAGAAAATTTCGAATCTCACGTCTTTTTATAGGAAATTCAATTCTCTACAACTTTGCAGAAGAAAGTTTTTCCAAATTCCAAATAGAAATTGACCGAAATCCATAAACGAACGATTTTACAGGCTATAATCAAATTTCAGTCAAGAAATGGGGTCCACCGACACACAAAACATGTGTTAATCATTTAATGCAACAAAAATACTTTTCCTCCTCATATACTCATATATCCCACATTCATTGTAAAAATATCATCATTATTATATTATAATAATATAATAAAATATTATTTTATCAGAAAAGATAAAATATCAATTTTCAACAATTGTCACTTTAAAAATTTTCTCCATCTATATCAACGTAAAATAAATATTTTTCTTATCATATAAATCAATAATTAATTATTCACAAATAATATTACAGAATCACAATATTAACAACTGTGCGGTTCCTTGTGAAGAGGGGCTTTCCAATAAGAATTTCTCCTTACTCTTGGCCATTGAATTAGGTGACCAAACCTCTCCTTAGGCGTAAATTTTTAGACATTGCCAATAATGTTATCTAATAATATTATTCCGATAATATGAATTATTGCTTCGATAATGGAAAATACTTGTGTAGTGACAATTATTAAAACAACAAGAATATAAAATATCAACGCAAAGAATTATTGAATCAATAAAACATCGAATGATAATTATCTGTAAATAATTATTGAGTAGTGTCTTCTTACGTAAGAATCAATAATTGGTGCAATACTGCAAAGCTATCTTCTTGTGCAACACGTACATCTGTGTTTTAACCACCGGGTATTCCAACAAGATAATCAGAATAACTACGCCGTTATTTGTAAACAACTTATCTTGTCGCTTTCTTCTTCTACAATCGCTTTTTCATTATAGGGCCCCAAAAAGGCACAAGGCCGTCGTTATGAATATTTCAAAGCGGGAAGAATATTCCACGACCAAAACGAATATTCTCCGAATGACAATGAATATTTTATAACCACTTGCTTATTTTGAAATTTTTTTTCATATATCACCCTTAACTTTAAAATTTTATCAATTTAACCATTTACTGAATAGTAATTATAAGAAAAAATTGAATACTCTTATTTCATAAAATTCGAGGTCTTACATCTATCAATACAATACCATGACGTTCACCAAATAATTTAAGTTTAACAATTTAAATTTTTATATTGTGACATGTATTGTATATAAATTTAAAAGTAATTCAAGAAATAATAATATTCCTTTACATTTTTTATCACGTTATATGTATGATTTTAACATGTTTGACAATATTATTTTGATTAATTTATAATATTTGGACATATATTGGAATCTAAAGGGTATATGAATGTTTTTCGAGTTAATATAATAATTAAATTATTAACTGAAAATTAAAATTATTTTATATTTGTCAGGTCAGAATTCACTTCTCAATCTCTTATTTTCTCGATCAATGAAATACCATTTTTTTCATTATTTTCCAAATGATCTACACCTAAACTTCTCAATCTCTTAATAATATTATTTTCTCAATCTCTTAATTATGTATATTTTGCACACTTAATTATTAGAATTCATTATTTTTGCACAATTAATTAAGATGCATCGTGCAAGAAAGATACAAACATGTTTTAATTCCAAAAGAAATTAAACAACTTTGAGTTCTCTCTTACATATATATATATATATATATATATATATATACAGAAAGAATGAGTATAAATTAAATTAGCTGATAGAAGATCAACTGATCATTCGTAAGTGTAAGTAGCTGAATGAGTAAAGGGTGGATTAAGGTTGACCGACAAATAATAGAACTAGCTAGCATGTACGTATAATATTACCTGCCTCCTGCGCGCATTTAATTTGAATGGCTCCATGCGGATCTAACCACAGCTAGCCTTTCTTGAAGAAGATCAATATCTTGCTGTCATCACAGCCTTTCGTGCTCAGTCTCTAAAACGACTAATTCGCTTTTGTTATTTAATTTCACCATAATTATGTATTTTTTAAGATGAGTTCGATATTCACCTCTCCTTTCCTCATCATTAATTTATTAAAAAGATCGACTATGAGATGAGTTTAACAAGCATCCATATCCATATAGGATATTTGAATTTAAAGAGTTGGGACCCAAGTATAAATTAGTGTTTGTGTGTGATCTAAAGAATTAAATGAAAGATAAAAAAGTCGAAAAAAAAGGAATGAAAAGATAATAAATGAACAAAATTAGGGGGAACACCAAGGGCTTTAGCCTCCTATAGAGTTTGGCCACCCCTAGCTGGTCCCACTCTTTTGACAAATTTAAGACATGACTTCCCCGATTGAATTTGATTTAAACTATCAGAACGAAACAAAGACAAACAAAGAAGACGTACAGAGAAGGAACAAGAAAACTGATCGTTGAGTACCCCCTAGGCACCATAGGGTTCGGCCACCCTAGGGGTTGGCCTCCTAGGGGACACATGTGACGCCCCCAAAATAGGTATACATCACCCATTTTGAGTTGTCAATACGTGCATGCGAAACAACTTCTGACTTTATTATTACAACAATAAAAGCGTGAGTTTGAATACAAATATTATCTTCTGACAATATCTATACTCAAATAAATCCTCATCACATTTATTGATACATTAATTTATAAAAATGGTGAGGACTACTAAACAACTCTCTCTGAACTTTCATTCCATACCCCACTTCGTAGACTCGCTTATATTCTCGCCCTCACGAGAAGAAAAATGGAACAAAAAGGAAAAGGGTGAGCTCAACTAGCCCAAAAAAGAATATTATGACTAAGATAATATACAATAAATTATCGTTAGTCTTCAACGAGGAAAAATCTAATAGAATCTGATAGGCAAACAAATTTTAAATCAATATTCGCAATGAAATAATAATTCATTAGAAGAGTTAAGTAGAGAATGCAAACTACTATCTTCTACATGTATGAATTTAAAAGTTCATCGCCTATCTTTTATCCTGTAACATCAATCAATATATATCCGGAATCAAATATTCATCTTTGCACTACGTGCGAAAGATATTCATCGATTAATCATGTTCATCTAAACACTGCTCATCTTTGCACTACTGGGCGAAGATATTCTTGAAATCATTCATCTTTTGCACTGAGTGCCAAAGATATTCCATAATATCATCATTTAAGGCCGAAGATGATGAAAAATATTTTTAAAGCGAATCCAAAGTGAAATAAAATGACAAGAATTAAGGATTAAGGATTCGTACTTTGTTTTATCCACGTCCCAAAAATACCTCAAAAATAATCACGGTGGTGTAAAATTCAAGAATGATCAAAACATGGATACAATCAAAGCTAGTATCCGAATAGATATTTTAGACGAAAAAAACTTTTTCATTTTTGATGAATAATTATCGTGATCGTGAATAAAGTATCAGATATCGTGAATAAAGGCCGTATACGTGAATAAGAACTCAGACACCAAAAGTTCCAAATTTGATAAAAACTTCAGATCAATATTTCAACATAATGATATTGAAGAAATAATATCATTCTGAAAAAATAATATCCCTTACCTCGAAAGAAGGCAGTTTTAAATGAAACACCTGATATAGGTTATGACTTGAACTTGCAGACGCAGTATAGCAATACTCAAAGTATACTCAAAATAATCACAAGAATACGCGATAATATAAAGAGAAAACTTGGGTTTACGGTGTGATTTTCAATTCTAATCTAAGCACCCTATTTATAAGAAATTGCTTAGAACACCAAAGAAGAAAATTTAATATAATAATATTATATATATTACAAATTCTCTCGCACACTTAGCATCTGAAATCAACAATCTTAACACATGTTAAATGAGTCCCAACAATGTAAAAAAACGTGTTTGTAATTAAAATATTTTAAACTTCCAAAAATTAATTATTTGAGACTTGAACTTCAATAATTCATAATAAATAGCCCTTTTATCGAAAAATTGAATCTCACGACTTTTTATAGGAAATTCAATTCTCTACAACTTTGCGGAAGAAAGTTTTTCCAAATTCCAAATGAAATTGACCAAATCCACAAACAGGCGATTTTACGACGTTATAATCAAATTTCGATTCGATAAATGGGATCCAATTTACATGTTTAACATGTTTTAAACATTTATTGCAACAAAATACTCTTCCTCCTCGTATACTCATATATCCCACATTCGTTGTAAAAATATCACCATTATTATATTATTAAAATATAATAATACATTTAAATGAATTATCTTATCGAAAAAAGATAAAATTTCAATTTTCAACAATTGTCACATTAAAATTTTTCTCCATCTATATCCACATAAAATCAATATTTTCCTCATTATATGAATCAATAATTAATTATTCACAAATAATATTACTGAGAATCATAATATTGACAACCGATATAGTTCAGGAAAGAGGGGCTTTCGATAAGAATTTCTCCTTCTTGGCGGCGAATTAGGTGACCAAACCTCTCCTTGAATGAACTTTCTAGACATTGCCAATAATGTTATCTAATAATATTATTCGGATAATATGAATTATTGCTTCGATAATGAAAAATCTTGTGTAATGACAATTATTGAAACAACAATGATATATAAAATATCAACGCATCAATTATTAAATCAATAAAATCTTTGAGCATTAATTCTGTAACCATTATTGAGTAGTGTCTTCTTACGTAAGAATCAATAATTGGTGCAATACCGCGTCTTCTTGTGTTTTAACCAATTTAGTATTTTAACGATGATTAATCTGTAATAACTACAATCGTTATTTTTAAACAACTTATATTTGTCGTTTTTTTCATCCAATCGCTTTTTCCTAGTTATGGGGCCCACACATGGTCATTTAGGCAACCGTCATGCGAATATTCCCAACGTCAGATTTAATATTCCACGACCAAACGAATATTCCCCGAAACAACAATGAATATTTTATAACCACTTGCTTATTTTGAAATATTTGCGTATTTTACCCCTAACTATCCACATTAATCAAATCAACCCTTACTATTTCAAAAGAGAAAATTAAATTTCATTAATAATAAGTTGGGGTCTTACAACCTCCCTCCTTATGAAATTTCGTCCTCGAAATTGGCGTCGCGTACACAGTGTTTGAAAAGGTGAGGATACCTCGCTTTCATTTCTGCTTTCCAATTCCTAGGTCATTTCCTCTATAGCATGATTCCTCCACAAAACTTTAACTTGTGGTATGACCTTTGCAGTAGGGACATGCTCCTTCCTATCCAAGATCTTGACAGTACCTCCTCATACGTTAAGTCTTGGCTATCTCGTCCGGTTCTAACTCTATAACGTGGTTCGGGTCTTTCACATATTTACTGAAATACGGATATGTGAAACACATTATGAACACACGAGACATACTCGAGGTAACGCGAGTCTATAGGCTACATTTCCTACTCGGTCAAGAATTTGAAATGGACCAATAAATCGTGGATTGAGCTTTCCTCTCTTCCCAAATCTTGTAACTCCTTTCCATGGAGCAACTCTCGCAACAATACATGATCCCCACACTAAATTCCACGTCCTTTCGATGAAGATCCGCATAACTCTTTTGTCGATCTTGTGCCGTTTGTATCGTTGTCGAATCATTTGGATCTTTTCCGTAGTCATACGTACCAACTTCGGGTCCCAACAAAGGTTGCTTCACCCACCTCGTCCCAACATACCTTGGAGAGCGACACTTTCGTCCCATATAATGCTTCAAATGGAGCTACACTATACTTGTCGATAAGCTGTTGTTGTAGGAGAATTCCACCAATGGTAAATACTTATCCCAACCGCCTTTGAAGTCTAGGACACGAGTCTTAATAAATCTTCAAGAGTTTGAATAGTCCTTTCGATTGTCCGTCCGTTTGAGGATGGTATGCGAATCAATCAATAAATCTCCGTGCCCATAGCTTTTTGCAAGCTAACCCAAAATCTTGAAGTGAATCTTGGGTCACGGTCCGAAAAACTATGGATACTGGGCATGCCATGCAACCTCACAATCTCATTCACGTCATACTAGCAAGACGTTCAAGTGAATAAGTCTCCGTGTCGGCAAGAAATGAGCAGACTTGGTTAATCATCAACAATAACCCAAATAGCATTGATGCCACGAGAAACCTGTAGGAAGACCCGTGCTTGAAATCCATGGTAATGTGTTCCCACTTCCATTTCGAATCTCAAGTGGTTGCAATGGACCCTTAGGTACCAGATGTCTACCTTTACACGCGTTGACAAGTTAAACACATTGAGATAAACTTTGCAATCTCTCTCTTCATATTGTTCCACCAAAATGTATGTCAAGATCACGATATATTTTAGTACTTCCGGATGGATTGCAAATGGTGTATTGTGTGCCTCCATCATAATCTTGTACTTCAAATCGAGTCGTTAGGAACACAAAGTCTAGAGTGGACTCAAGTATTCCTTCTTCATCAATTCTCGCTTAGGAATAAACTTCTTCTTGTACTTTCTTCTTCATCACATACGCATCATTTCAAGATTGGTGGCTTGATCAACCTTAACTTTTTCTATTAAAGTTGGCTCTGTCATATATACTTGACATCATCGCACTTGTTCTCGCATATGATCTTCTACTCAACGCGTCACCTACCACGTTCGCTTTTCGGGATGGTATTGAATAGTGTGGTCGTAGTCTTTCAATAGCTCGAGCCAACGTCATTGCCGTGTGTTGAGTTCTTTTTGAGTGAAGAAATATTTAAGGCTTTTATGGTGCGAATATATCTCCACTTTCTCCCCATATAGATAGTGCCTCCATATCTTTAAGCAGCAAAAACGATCGGGCCGCTAACTCTAGATCATGAGTAGGATAATTCCTCTCATACTCTTTAAGTTGTCATGAGGCATAGGCTATGACTTTCCCACGTTGCATGAGAACACATCCTAACCCTTTGCACGAAGCATCGTTTGTAGATAACAAATCCATCCGAACCGGATGGTATTGTTAGAAACAGTCTTAAAAATAAGTCTCCTCTTAAGCTCTTGGAAACTCTTCTCGCATTCTTCGCTCCAAACGAATTTTGTATCCTTCCGAGTTAGCTGGGTTAATGGAGTAGCGATTCGAGAAAACCCTTCCACGAATCTTCGATAATAACCAGCTAGACCCAGAAAGCTACGTATTTTGGTCACCGACTTCGGTTGCTCCCAACTTTGTATTGCTTCAATCTTCGTCGGGTCCACGGATACTCCATGTTTTGACACCACGTGCCCAAGAAATGCTACTTGTTAGGTTTGTAATATTCAGGTGCGCAATCAAATTGCAAAAAAAGTGCGGAAGCGTGGAAAAATCAGAGTTTAAAATTATTTACAAACCATAAAACCCGGATCACCCTTTATGCATAATTATTAATTAAACGAAAAGATAAAGAATAAATCATACCCTTGAAGATCGAGCTTCCTCAGGTACAAGTTCACCTCCAAATCCTTTCGCGTTCAATCTTGAATCCACCGGGTTTGGTTCCTTCCTTTGATCAACGTTAGCCACCCAAATGTTTGGCCTCTAGAGGTGATCCACCAAGGAAGAAGAAAATTCAAGAAGAAGGGGTGTTTGGCTAAACCCTAGTTTTTCTATCTCTATAGAAAAGGTGTACTCTCCCAACAATTGGAATTATGTCGTTGTAAAAGTCAACAACCCATTACACCCATAATAAGACTCCTCTTATTAATAGATGTGGGCAACCCACCTTAACAATTAAGGAATTGGATTTTATTTAATTAATTAAATTCTTTTAATTAATTAAGCTCCCTAATCTTATTAGGGATAATTAATTAAACTCTTTTAACTAATTTTCCTTCCTAATCCAATTAGGAATAAATGAAATACTTATATTAAATTAATTCCTAAACTCTTTTAGAAATTAAAATAATAATAATTATAATAATATTAATAAGACTCCTCTTATTAATTTATATTTAATATTTCTAAAATATTAAATAATAAATATTAAGCTATTTAATTTATTCTATCACCATAGATTAAATTAAATATACTTAACATATTATTACGATTATGCCATTAACTTCTTAAATAATTATTCTTCCTTTTATGGTGTGACCCTTTTGGTTCTCCATATTAAACCTGGGTTGTGAATAAATCAATTAGAACAATTCTAATCTTATTTAAATAAATAAATTAAACAATTAATTTATTTAAATAATATTTATTCTACAAATAGGATAAGTCTCCTAGCGATCAACGACTTTCCGGATAATATAGATTTCAACATTAATCATTAAAGAACCTTTGAGTAAATAGTTACTGTGATAATTCAATCCTTCCACCATCTGATGTCCCAATTAAATATAAGACATGGAATTACCACAAGTCTTATTTTATTTAATTATATGTATTTCGATCCTTAAATGCACAACTCTAAATAATGCAAATTAGAAACTCCTTTCTAATTTCATTACGCCTTAACCAAGGACTCTTTGGGTTATCATTTATCGAATCACATAGGACATTTCTCTTCTTTTATTAGAAGTGGTAGATTCTTTATTGATCATACATTATCTCCATGTACAACTTATTATACCCAAGCATACCCTTTGATATACCCTAAGGGTCTTAAGGAATAAGTCAAAGTATAACTCATCATACACAAGATACTATGATGATCTCAAGTCCAAGGATCACTTGTCTACTATCACTACAGAATTCCTATTGACAGCAAATAAAACTCCATTAGGTATTCCTTAATGAGCCAATGCTCGAAGGAACTTATTCTCTAATAAGCACCTACATACTTGCTTTAGTGTCTCCACACAAATGATCATGAGATCAATCATCCTCATCCAATGAAATGAAGCAACGTATGTACCAATCTATCCTGGATTCACTAATCCCCAATTTAGTAATCCAATGATTGAGAACTATTTTAGTTTTAAGCTTTCAAAGAATTTAGATCTCATTAGAATGATCATCATCATTATTCTAAAAGCATTGCTTAAAAATATGGGTTTATCACATATTATAAAAACAAAGATCATGTAGATAATTAAAAGCCTTTAATAAATTAATACTTTTTATTAATAAATGAATAAGATTGTTACAAAGTATATGCTTTATCATCAAACATGATTGGCTTGTATGCATACTACTTTCACTACTTCCTCAAGCCAGAACTCGCATTTCTTCAATTTGACATATAGTTTGTTTTCACGAAGCCTTTGGAGTACCAGCTTCAAATGGTGCTCATGATCTTCACGACTTTTGAAATATATGAGGATGTCATCAATAAAGACAACAACAAAACCGATCCAAATATTCCTTGAATACTCGGTTCATCATATCCATGAAAGCGCAGGAGCATTAGTCAATCCGAAAGACACGACTAAGAATTCATAATGCCCGTCTTAGAGTTCTAAAAGGCGGTCTTTGGAATATCCTCGGTTCTAATCTTCAAATTTGATGATATCCGAATCGAAGATCGATTTTTGAAAAGAAGTGTGCCCCTTGCAATTGGTCAAACAAGTCATCAATACGAGGTGAGGATACCTATTCTTGATGGTGACATGGTTCAATTCCCGATAGTCAATACAAAAATCGCATACTCCGTCTTTCTTCTTTACTGAATAAAACAGAGCACCCCAAGGAGATGTCTTAGGGCCAGAAAGAAACCGATGTCCAAAAATTCACGTAGTTGGACCTTTAACTCCCGAAGTTCAATAGAGCCATTCGATATAGGGTTTTAGAAATAGGCTTTGTACGGGTTCAAGATCAATAAAGAATTCAACTTCACGTTACGGGGTAGACACGGAAGTTCTTGAAAAATCGTCAAGAAAGTCAATAACAACAGAATATTATTCAAATTTGACGTGTCTTTATTCAAATCCATAACATGGGCTAAGAAATCTTGACATCCATTTTTCAATAAATGAATAGCTTTATGATTAGATATGAAAGTGATTGATTTTAATGGTTTAGTTGCTTGAATTCGTACAACGGGTTGGTTAGGAATATGAAAACTAACAACCTTACGAAAATAATCAATTTTGGCATGATGAGTAGTTAACCAATCAATCCCTAAAATCACATCAAAAGCAAGTATCTTTAAAGAGATAAGGTCAATGGGTGGTGATGGTGCCAACTTGAATCAAACAAGATTTATAAGCAATGGATGTGATGAAAGTTTCTCTAACGGAGTTTCCACGAGATAGGTCAAAGTCTAATTTCTCCTGAGTCAAGTTTAAACGTTGAGCACATGCGGGAGAGATAAATGAATGGGTAAAGACCGGTATCAAGTAAGGTATAAACTTCGCAAGAATTTATAAATAAACTTACCCGTGATCACCTCATTTGGGTTCCTCGTATTTTGACCGATCCACAACAAACGCTCTTCCGGACAGATTGACTTTGACTTTTACGGGACGATCTTTTGAGTCACCGTCCCCATTGAACTAGGTTTTATTCTGCCGTCTGATCTCGGCGATATGTCCTTTCTTTCCACAATTATAGCATACCTTGAATCTGTTGTGGGCGGTTTGGTGATATGTCCCTCTTTTCGCATTTGTAGCATATGACCAAAGTGGTTCGTCCTCCTTAAAACGATTCTTGTGACCTTTGTCGTCTTCACATACGGTCGTTGTTAAATCTCCTCTTTTAAAATCTCCTCTGACTCGCTTCTTCTATTTTCATGGCCATGATTACCACCAGAGTGGTTACCATTTTTGTCAAAATCTGTTTCTTTCTCCATTTGGTTATCATTATTACATTGATCGCTATCTTTAGTACGATCCACGGTTATGGTCCCTCGGTTGAACATACTCGTTATCTCGCTTCTAACAATTGAGCCACATTAACAACATCCTGAATAGAGAGAAAATTTATGAGAAATGAGATATTGTCGTATCGCCGGTTTCAAACCTCTCGAAACATCCGCGTCATCGCTCCTCATTCTCTACCAAATGAGGTGCAAACACGGATAACTCTACAAACTTTGCCTCGTCTTCGAGACACCGCGTGTTGTTTTGTTCTAATCGATGAACTCCACTTCCTTCATATAGACGAAACACTTTCGTGAAAGTATTTGTCATTAAATAGTTTCTGAAACGTCTCCCAAGACATGCTTTGAGTCTTGGTTTGGATGGAGTACGCTTCACAGAGACTCCCACCGATAGTCCGCCTTCGCCACGGAACATAAAGGTGGCGAATGGAACCTTCTTCTTTCCTCCGTGCATCCCAAGACATCGAATATCTTGGTAATTTGCTTGACCCATGTTTCCGCCATGATCGGATCCGGCTTTCCCTTAAATTTCGGTGGTCCCAACTCTTTGAACTACTTGGTCATGTGATAACCCGTGAATTGCTATCATTTCCTCCTGTATTTTGAACACGAGTCTCCTCGTTTGATTTTGCATGAACTGCAAAAAGCTTCTAAACATCCCTCGCTCATCATCTCGCTTTCGGTGGTGTTGTTCACGGGAGGAACATTGCCCGACTGTTGCATGTTCTCCTCGTTGGTGAGTACAGCGTCTCCACGATCTCAT
Source organism: Panax quinquefolius (assembly GCA_020205615.1). Classification (NCBI taxonomy): domain Eukaryota; kingdom Viridiplantae; phylum Streptophyta; class Magnoliopsida; order Apiales; family Araliaceae; genus Panax; species Panax quinquefolius. The sequence goes on along the minus strand of CM035170.1, from coordinate 109,957,338 downwards.
TTCCATTGTTAATATTCTCAATTCGACATTCTCAAATCTTGTCATAAAACAAGGGTTAATTAAGGAAATCAATATATCACATAATATCCTTATATCTTGACCAACTAATAAATAAAGCTTAGGTAGGACACACTAGCGAAGGATTTACTCGCCTCTCCCTCCTAATTCTATTCCCCGATCTCCGCCAGAGACCATATCCCTAAGCTCGATACCAACCGCGACGCCCCCCAAAATATGTATACATCACCCATTCCGAGTTGTCAATACATGGTATGCGAAACAACTACAACTTTATTATTACAACAAGAAAAGCTGTGTTTGAATACAAATATTATCTTCTAGACAATATCTATACTCAAATAAATCCTCATCACATTTATTGATACATTAATTTACAAAAATGGTGAGGACTACTAAACAACTCTCTCTAGAACTTTCATTCCATACCCCAGGCTAAATTCGCTTATATTCTCGCCTCCCGAGAGAAGAAAAATGGAACAAAAAGGAAAAGGGTGAGCTCTCAACTAGCCCAATAAAGAATATTATGACTAAGATAATATACAATAAATTATCGTTAGTCTTCAACAGGAAAAATCTAATAGAATACAATAGACAACAAATTTTAAATCAATATTCGCAATGAAATAATAATTCATTAGAAGAGTTAAGTAGAGAATGCAAACTACTATCTTCATGTATGAATTTAAAAGTTCATCGTCTATCTTTTATCCTCGTAACATCAATCAATATATATCTCGAATCAAATATTCATCTTTGCACTACTGTGCCAAAGATATTCATCATTAATCATGTTCATCTAAACACTGCTCATCTTTGCACTCACGCCAAAGATATTCTTGAAAATCATTCATCTTTTGCACTTTGCCAAAGATATTCCATAATATCATCATTTAAGATCAAGATGATGAAAATATTTTTAAAGAAACGAATCCAATGAAACAAAATGACAAGGATTAAGGATTAAGGATTCGTACTTTTGTTTTATCCACGTCCAAAAATATCTCAAAAATAATCACAATGGTGTAAAATTCAAGAATGATCAAAACATGGATACAATCAAAGCTAGTATCCGAATAGATATTTTGACGAAAAGAAAATTTTTCATTTTTCGATGAATAGTCTTCATTTCGTGAATAATGGTCGTATCGTGAATAAGAATCAGAGCACCAAAAGTTCCAAATTTGATAAAACTTCAGATCAATATTTTAACATAATGATATTGAAGAAATAATATCATTCCGAAAAAAATAATATCCCTTACCTCGAAAGACAGTACTTCTAGTTGAAACACCGGATATAGGTTATGACTTGAACTTGCACCGTATAGCAATACTCAAAGTATACTCAAAATACTCACAAGAATACGCTCGATAATATAGAGAGAGAAAACTTCAGTTTCTGGTGTGATTTTCAATTCTAACCTAAGCACCCTATTTATAGAAAATTGCTTAGAACACCAAAATGTAAAATTTAATATAATAATATTATATATATTACAAATTCTCTACGCACACTTAGCATCTGAAATCAGCAATCTTAACACATGTTAAATGAGTCCCAACAATGTAAAAAACGTTTTTGTAATTAAAAATATTTTAAACTTCCAAAAATTAATTATTTCGGAGCTTCAGAACTTCAATAATTCATAATAAATAGCCCTTTTATCAGAAAATTCGAATCTCACGACTTTTTATAGGAAATTCAATTCTCTACAACTTTGCAGAAGAAAGTTTTCCAAATTCCAAACAAAAATTGACCGAAATCCACAAACAAGCGATTTTACAAAAAATATAATCAAATTTCAGTCAATAAATGGGGTCCACCGATATGTTTAACATGTTTTAAACATTTATTGTAACAAAAATACTCTTCCTCCTCGTATAATCATATATCCCACATTTGTTGTAAAAATATCACCATTATTATATTATTAAAATATAATAATACATTTAAATGAATTATCTTGTCAGAAAAAGATAAAATTTCAATTTTCAACAATTGTCACATTAAAATTTTTCTCCATCTATATCCACATAATATCAATATTTTCCTCATCATATGAATCAATAATTAATTATTCACAAATAATATTACTGAATCACAATAATTTCTCCTTACTTTGGCCTTGATTAAAGTGATCAAACCTCTCCTTAGATGAAACTTTCTAGACATTGCCAATAATATTATCTAATAATATTATTCAGATAATATGAATTATTGCATCGATAATGAAAAATACGTGTAATGACAATTATTGAAACAACAACAATAATATAAAATATCAACGCAAACAATTATTAAATCAATAAAATATCGAACAATAATTTACAGAACCATTATTAAGTAGTGTCTTCTTAACGTAAGAATCAATAATTGGTGCAATACCGTATATTTCTTGTGTTTTAACCAATTTAGTATTTTAACAAGATAATCTTGATAACTACTACTGTAGTTATTTTAAAACCACTTATATTTGTGCTTTTCTTCATCCAATCGCTTTTCACATGGGGCCCACAAAATCTCTACCGTCGTATTTAAATATTCCCCAGCATGAAAGAATATTCCACGACCAAACGAATATTCCCAAACAACAATGAATATTTTATAACCACTTGCTTATTTTGAAATATTTATGTATTTTACCCATAACTATTCACATTAATCAAATCAACCCTTACTATTTCAAAATAATAAATAGAGAAAATTAAATTTCATTAATAATAAGTTGGGGTCTTACAACACACCTCTTCATACTCTCAAATGTCATGCCAAACAAGTTTTGAGCGATGCAATGACGGAATAACGAGCTCGAACCAAGGACAGAGGCAAGAAAACTTGTGAGGGTCAAGGAATGATTTTTCTTGAATCCTCTATGACAAGAGAAACTTCTTACATGTAGGGCCAAGATCAAATATGAGAAAAGAATGAAAATTGAGCAAAAAAAATCAAGGCGAATGAAGGGGATCAAAGGAGACGCACATACCTACGGTTCGGCCACCTTAGGGTTCAACCCCTAAGGCATGGCCTCCCTAAATTCATGTCGAACTCCTCTGAAGTTTTCGACGATGAGATCGAATGACATGATCGATATTCGGATAAAGAAAGAAGAACGAAAATGCATGGATCGAACAACAAAGACATTGAAATACGAAACTTAAGAAATACTAATTATTGTGATTCGATACATAATTTGAATCAAATTAGGATAATTAATTATTATTATTTTGTTTTGTTTTTAATTTTAAATGTGAATATATTTTCTCTTTTCTAAGTAAAATAACAAATTTAATATATACTCCCTCCGTCCCATAGTTATAGACTGATTTTCCATTTTGAGATGTCCCAATATATAGGCTACTTACTATTTATAAAATTTAGTTGGTTCATTGTTTTACTATTATGCCCTTATAATAAATATTCAACCATTACTCTTTTTTTTTTAAAAAACAACATTCAATGTCATTATTTTTATCACCACATTTAATGTTGTTGTATTCTCTTTGGTTAAAATTTATGGACTTTAATGGTCAGTACACGTCAATTAATGAAGTTGAGAGTTCCAGTGTGATAAATAAGAAGTAATTAACTTATTTATTAATTCCATATTAAGGGGTATATGTGGAATTTTTTTGTTAAAATTGCCACTTAAATTGATTTTCTTAAACTATGTGCCAAAATAAATCAGCCTATAACTATGTGACGGATGGAATAATTATATATATTATAAAACTAGTTATTATATTGAGACTCAAATTCGAGCTTGAATTTGAAGTTCGCAGGTAGTTTGAATATAATTCGATCCGAATCGAATCTGAGTAGAAATTTTCAAATACAAATCGAATTTGAGTACGAATTTATCATTTCGAGACGAATTTGAACAAATTTTTATTTACTTCGGTTCGACTCGTTTACACTCTTAATTAAATATGTAACCCATTAGGTACATCTCTCTGTTTCAAGGTAACAGTTTTAGTTGATTTTTTTGGGCATATTAAGAAAAAAAATAAAATAACATAATTGTCCCGGTTTAAAATTAAAGTTATCAAAAAAAAATTCATTGGAATCAAATCCATTAAAGCATGCATTTAATACTACTTTCAATTCTAAGTACTTGAATTCCTTCAAAAACTCAAACTCACTATAACTTCTCATCTAATTGACATAGTTTTTTGTACATGATTAAATAATACTTCAAATATATGTATAGAAAATATAAATATTTAAAATAATTAATACTAAGAGTTTTTAGGGCAATTTTTGTAAAAAATAGATTATTTAAATTAAGCAGACATTTAACCAAAATAATATATATACTCCTTCATTCCAAATTTAAAATTATTATTGACTTTTAAAAAGTCAACTTAAGCTAGACATTTTTAAATTTAAAATTGACACAAAATCATCTAATTTTTAGTCAATATATACAATGAGGAATCTTAGCTTATAAATTATGTAAAAAGTACTACTAATAATAATATTTATTGTTTAAGTAACTATTAATAAATTTTAACTAAGTTTAAAATGTTTTAAATTTAATTTTCAAAAGTCAATAATCATGAACTTGTAATTTAAAACGGAAAAAGTAATAAAGACTTTTGGATATATAGAGTACTACTCACTTTGTCTCTTAATATACGTTGTTTTAGAGTTATACATAATTATTAAGTAAATGATTGTATAACATTAAATATAATATTAATTACTTATATTATGTTTGTATTGAAAAAAAAATAATATTAATTATTTATTGAATAAAAATAGTGATACAATCACATTTTAAATCACAAATATTAAGAAAAAAAAATATTTCTTTAAAATGCCATTTGAAAAGGTAGTATAAGATAAGGAGAGTTGAAGGTCATAAAATAACAATTAACAGCCAAACTTGGGGAAAAAGAAAAAAGAAAAAATTGCACCCCCCATAATTAAGTTGTCGGCAAGAAGCTAGCTAGGTTTATAAGGTGGCAAATTACTACATAGAATTAAGCACGAGTTAGAGAGAGAAGACTCCCTTCTCTTTCCATTTGTAGAGAGATAAAGTCAAAATAAGAGAGTAGTACTAGCTAGCTAGTAGGAGTAATTAATTAGAAGTTGTACAATTACGCACTTGGTGACCAGGTAAAGTTGTCTTTCTTTCAGTACACCTTAGAAAAGTCTTCTTTCTTTCTGCCACTCTCTCTCTCGCGGTACGCTCCGTTTTTGCGTGTTTTGACTTTAACACGTTGGATATCAATTTCTCTCCTCCCATCCCGATACAATCCTCGATCGTGAGTTATTCATACGTAAGCTTAGTATTATGTGGTGCTTTTATAACTTTCACATAATCGAGATTACATGCAGCAGAAAAGCGAAGTTTCACGCCAAAAAATCCTAACGCGAAGCAAAATTTTTGGGATTTTAGGAAAAGATTTTGTTTCCTAAAATATTAGGCATATTCTATTGGCCTAATTTTTGAGGATTTATTTTCCGAATACTTATCAAATTCTATTATAATTAGGATTTCTTTCCAGGTTTAGATTTACATTCTAAATAAGGTTTCTATTGTTTTATAGAAATAGGAATTTCTTTTCCAAATTGATTTCTACTTAGAAATTAGGGTTATGGTTTGTAATTCCTATTAGGATTAGAATAATTTGTTCTTTTGTTGTTATTAGGATTTGGATTGTTTTGAGTAGTATAAATAGAGGTCTAAGTTAATGTAATCAAATACAATTATCATTATTCATTATTCAATATATTTGTGAGGTTATTCTCTACTTTTGGTTCTTTTTCAAGAATTCCTAAGTATTTTTCTTAGTTATTTCTTTGAGATTCAATTTGACTTATCATACAACAATTCATAGTTGTGTGTATGGCGTCTTCTACCGCATCAATCGTCGATTGTCTTAGAGATTACCGCTTGATATAAGCGAGGGTCAAGGTGTCGTTGGTGTCCATTCAACGCAGAAATTCAACGCGAGCAATTGTACCAAGATTACCGCCTACATATAGGCGAGGAGTTAAGGTGTTGCAAGCAATTCACCCAACAACCGTGTTAGAAAGCGATCGGGCGACGACCACCTCACGCAAGCGTCGTGGTGGAGTCTATCATTTGGTATCAAAGCTAAGCCTTTCTAGCAAGTTACTTATCTTTAATTTTTCAAGTAAAATATATATTGTAAAAAAAAAAAAAAAACAAAAAAAAGAGCAAAAAAAAAAAAAAAAAAAAGGAAAAGAAAAAATTCATATTCTATCATTATAACTTAATTTGATTTGTAGCACACCATCAAATCATCAAATTCCAACAAGAGTTCATATGCTGCTTCCATCATCATCAATTACGAAACGAGCTATAATTTACAAATCGTGACGTATAAGAGAGAGTACAAGACAATCGATCGGTGATTTTGTGATATTCTAATAGTTACACCATCTATAATTTTGTTTAAGTGATAAGTAATTTTGAATTGATTAGTAAAACCAAGAATTTTGCTAGAATTTAATAAGAACCTATTAGAGAGAATATTTGAGGTAAAAGGCAAGAGTGTAAGATTATTAGAGGGTAAAAGCCAAATTTGAGCGATACACGAGTGATTCATCATTATTTGAAATGAAACACGTAAGGAGTGTGTGAGAAATTTTTTATCTACTAACCTTTGTTTCTGACAAAAACATGTATAGCTACAATTATGAAAGTTCTTATGGGTCTCAAAGGAATACTTTCCAAGGCAATATTGATCTGAGGCATATCACGAGATGGGAGAGAAAATGGGCGAGAATTTGACTATCATGATTACTCCGAGGAGGAAGGTCGAACCAGGCAATTCAAGAGTTCTCCGATCATACAATTATATGGTGGCGACTTATCAAACAAAAACATTGGGAGCGTCTGATTCGAGACATAGGCGAAATTAAAAAGCAGCGATGATCTGAAAGCGGTTTGCACCAAAGACACATAGCGGGAGGGAGGAGTATACATCTCAAAAGACAATTAGAAGCAACCTTGAAGCGATTCTGATGAAACAATAATAGGAGGGTTCGCACACAAGTAAACAAGGAAGATTATTGGATACGATTATAATATACTTCTAAGGCGCAAAAAGAAACAAGATCAACGGGGAGGTGGAAGAAATTATAGAATATGCAGGTCAAGGAGAGTTATTGGGTTCGAGTGTTCAAGATGAAATCCATGATCTAAAGCAAGATGGTGAACATCCAAAAGAAAGTAATCAAGAAGATGAGTTTGTAAAAGGAAATACATGTGGAAAAGATCGACAAAAAGAAATTGTTCAAAAGATTGATAATGTAAAAGAAAAAATTAAAAGGAGTGAGAATGAAAAGAAAAGAGATTGAGAAAAAGAGAATGAAAAGAGTGATCTTGATAAACGAGAAAAAACAAGCGAGAGGGTGAGCATAAAGAAGAGAGAGAAGAAATATGTGACCATGAAAAAAGATAGTGAGTTGAAAAGTGAGTTATATTTTGAAAAGCCAATGGTATCGTACATTCGCATGCAAAGACTACGCTTTGAATACTAACACTAATGATTCTTCTTTGTCTAGTTTTGTTTTGTCTCTTGTGCAGGTTGTTGATGAAATACCCCGTACTATCATTCCGTACCGATCAGCTGATAGTATTCCCGAGGAGACAACGAAGTTACCAAGGCGGGTTGGAGAGTTGGTGAAAGTGGGTATCGTGAGAGAAGACATGAGTTCATGTGTTGATTATGAGATCATAGTATCTAAGGAGGATGGGACAACGAGTTTGTTCGTCGATTTTGAATTGGTAAACAAGTATCGTTATTCTTTTTCTTGTTTGGATAATATGCTTGATAAATTGCATAGTACTTGTGTTTTATCTACATGTGATAATGATCTGATGCCTAATCAATTTAGCTTGCGAGAGATTGTGATAAATGGAAAATTGTTTTAGCATGTGAGTTATATAGGTGGTTAGTTATTTACATTAGATTAACTAATGCATCTAGTGTTTTCATGAGTTATTTAAAACATGTTTTTCATGCTTCTATTGGAAAATTTGTTGTTAGCTATTTTGATGGTAGAATCATTTTTATCATAAACTATGGAGGATATTTGATTTATGTTGAGTTAGTTTATGATCATGATATATATTCTTGTTTTCGATGTGTTTACTTGCATGAAATTAATTCTAGGTTTTGTTATCCAAATATTGACTTAGGGTTTCATGCTAGTCAATCTTTACATGAATTGTCGTTAGTTAACAATGGTAGTAATCATGTTGTTTCGTTGGAGCAATCTTCATTGCATGATTTGTTATCATATGGTTCTGATTCAAGAAATGTTTATCATCAAGATGGTTTGAGAGATGAGTTATTTGCATGTGTAGTTAGTTCACTTGGATTAGCTAAGGCATTGCATACTTCCATGGAATTGTTGAATTATATTTTGCATTTTTTCATGGGAAAATTTGTTATTCTCTCTTTTGATGATATTCCGATTTTTGTCAACATTTTGGGAAATTCTTTAGCATGTGTAGAGTTTGTTTGTGATCATCGTCGATATGTTATTGAATTTTCAACTTATGATTGTGACCTTTTACTCCATTGATAACATTATTTGTTCTTTATTGTATTAATGTCAATGGAATGAGGGAGGTTGGTTGTGTTTTGCAGATTCGTGATAGGATCATATTCATCGAGGAAGCATGGATCCTGCAGTTCATCCCGTTCAATGCATAAGACATCTACAGGGAAGTGTTTTGAATATTGTTTTAGTAGACTATGCGTATGATTTTGGTTTATTTAATTTCTTTGTGATTAGACAAAAGGAACTTATTGATTTGTTACATTTTGTGTTTAATCCGAGAATTAAAGAGAGTTTCATGTGAGAAATATGACAAATTTCAAGTATTGATATTTGATCCAGGTGCGTTAATGAATGTGTTTACTGCGAAGGATTGAGATCATTATATTGAATTTTGATCCGAGGAATTAAATCATTTGGGAGAATCTACCACATGAAGAGTTTTGCGTGGCGATTTTTGATCCAGGAGGATATAAGACTTTTCATATTCTTTCTTACTTTGCATTCATGATTATTTTAGTAGATAGTAGATTAGTTTATATATATAATTAGTGTTACGGATTAACTGGTCTACAAATTGTCAATTCGGGAGAGAAGTTTCAGCATTGTTATGTTCTTAAGCGGGAGTTGGAGTTTTGTTGCTTATATATGTCATTTGCATGAGTTGAGTTTTGGCATTATGATTGGTTTGATGCTACTAACTTAGTTTGTTTTATGTAGGAACAATTTTGTGGTTGAATCATTTTTGAGAAGGCGATGGGCGGTTGAGGACAAATCCTTTTGAAGAGGAGGGAATGATACAATCTGATCGACAAGTTATTCACATGTAGCTAGTATTATGTGGGTCTTTATAACTTTACATAATCGGATTACATGCAAAGAAAGAAGCAAGTTTCACGCCAAAAAGATCCTAACGTGGCAAGGATTTTGGGATTTTAGGAAAAAGATTTTGTTTCCTAAAATATTAGGCATATTCTATTGGCCTAATTTTTAGGGATTTATTTTCGAGATACTTATCAAATTCTATTATAATTAGGATTTCTTTCCAGGTTTAGATTTACATTCTAAATAAGGTTTCTATTGTTTTATAGAAATAGAATTTCTTTTCCAAATTGATTTCTACTTAGAAATTAGGGTTATGGTTTGTAATTCCTATTAGGATTAGAATAATTTGTTCTATTGTTATTAGGATTTGGATTGTTTTGAATAGTATAAATAGAGGTCTAAGTTAATGTAATCAAATACAATTATCATTATTCATTATTCAATATATTTGTGAGGTTATTCTCTACTTTTGGTTCTTTGAAGAATTCCTAAGTATTTTTCTTAGTTATTTCTTTGAGATTCAATTTGACTTATCATACAACAATTCATAGTTGTGTGTGGCGTCTTCTAGCATCATAAATCGATTGTCTGTGAGATTACCGCTTGAATATAAGCGAGGGTCAAAGTGTCGTTGGTGTCCATTCAACGCAGAATTTGAACGCGAGCAATTGTACCAAGATTACCGCTCACATATAGGCGAGAGGTTAAGGTGTTGCAAAGAATTCACCCAACAACCATGTCTTAGAAAGCGATCAGTGACGACGACCACCTCACGCATGGCGTCGCGGTGGATATCACATCCCATGCATATAAAGCCAACCCCCTCCATACTACTCCTAATCAATTCAAACTCCCAAACACCTTCTTCATCGATCATATTACATATACACACACACGGCCGTCCGGCCGGCCGGCCGGCCTTAATTCTCAACATTCAATCAAACCTTTTGTAGCTAGGTCGTCCCAAATTCTTTTTTGAATTCTACTTAGATATATCTATATTAATTCAAAATGGACGAGATTCATGAAGTTCCTACATACTTTCTTTGCCCCATTTCTCTAGAAATCATGAAAGACCCCGTGATACTCTCAACAGGGATAACCTACGATCGCACTAGCATTGAAAAATGGATATTCTCCGAGAAACACAACAACTGCCCAGTAACCAAACAAACCCTTTCAGATGCGGAGTTGACCCCAAATCACACACTACGCCGCCTCATTCAGTCATGGTGCACCCTCAACGCATCATACGGCATCGACAGAATCCCAACCCCAAAGCCTCCGATAAGCAAACCCCAAATTCTCAAACTCCTCAATAACTCCAAATCCCCAAACTTACAAATGCAATGCCTTCGAAGGCTCAAATCTCTCGCCTCCGAAAACGAGTCCAACAAACGTAACATGGAAGCTGCTGGTGCGGCCGTCTTCTTGGCTTCAATCATAACCAACAAAATATCATCCGATGAAGTAAACTACGACCTAGAGTTTGAATTAACAAAACCCAACGATGAAGCACTAAGCATCCTCTTTCACCTTCAACTATCCGAAACCGGCCTTAAATCCCTCATTGGCGAAAACGGTGAATTTATCGAGTCCTTGATGCGTGTCATGCAAGGCGAAAACTACGAATCTCGTACTTACTCCGTACTATTGTTAAAATCAATCCTCAAGGTGGCAAATCCTATGCAAATGATAAATCTAAGGCACGAATTGTTTTACGACCTAGTTCAGGTTCTGCGTGATCAAATATCACACAAGGTCTCAAAAGCCGCATTGCAACTACTAATAAATATCTGTCCAGCGGGTCGGAACCGGATCAAAGCAGTTGAGGCCGGAGCAGTTCCTGTCATGATTGATTTTCTTCTGGATCATTCTTCAGATAGGAGAATTTGCGAGATGGTGCTAGTGGTGCTGGACCAGCTGTGCCAATGCGCGGAAGGAAGGGCCGAGTTTTTGAAGCATGGAGCGGGATTAGCTGTTGTGTCGAAAAAGATAATTAGGGTTTCGCATGTGGCGAATGCTAGGGGAGTGAGGATTTTGCTGTCCATTGCCAAGTTTTCAGGGAGTAGTTCGAGTGTTGTTCAGGAGATGTTGCAGCTTGGAGTTGCGACAAAGTTGTGTTTGGTTATGCAAGTGGATTGTGGGGGTAAGATTAAGGAGAAAGCTGGTGAGATTCTTAAATTGCATGCTAGGGCTTGGAAGAACTCTGCTTGTGTACCAATGACTCTGCTTTCTGCATATTCATCTTGAAGAAGAGATCATACGTCTAGAGAACATGCAAGTTAATTATAATACATAATTCTTTTGTACATACTTCAATGAAATATTAATTAATTAAGAGAGTACAAATTAGCTTTAATGTCTAGAGAAATTTTTAATTGATGGATTAATTTGTTTCTTATAGTAATTATTAAGAAACTTAAAGTTTCCTTTGTCGCTCCATTTCTTTGGTTGCTCATGCATGCTCACAAGTGAGGATTGCTAATTAGTTAAAATTTTCAACATGTCCAAAGTTAATAATGAAGCTGCAAATCCTAAAATTTTAAATTAAAAAAAAAAATTAAAATTAAATACACCAAATCATGACACACATGTATATTATTTTGACATCTCACTATTTTATAAATATCAACAACTGTCATATTTTATGCAGGTTTTTTATATAAAACCAAAAATTGAAAATTTAAGGATAAAAACTATACATAGTTTTATAAGGATTTTATTAAGTAGTATAATTAGTCAAATTTGGGTAAGACATATCTTAAATTACTTTTTCTTATATATATATATATATATATATATATATATATATATATATATTGAGAAATTAAATACCAGTATATTTGCTTATGTATGAAATGATGAAAAGTTGAGAAGAAAATTAAATAGCTACTGTTGATCTGATCATCGGGCCTCCATGAGCTCAAGCAGAAATAAATTTAACAACTGCCGTAAAGTCAAGTTGGCTGTCAGGGATCTACAAACTAATAAATGGAGTATAATTTAATTAATTAAGTAGATGAAGGAGGCCCGGCCGGCCAAACTACATTATCAACAATATTTCCAAGCCGAAATGGTTGAATGGAGATTTGCTATTTTGAAATTAAAAACTCATATACTATCAAGTATCAACATTTCAAAATTAAACATACATTTTAACTTTTTAAAATTAATTTATAAAATTTTAAAACGTAAAACTGATATAATTTTGTTCAAATTTTGAAAACAACAAAGATGATAATTAGTAGTATTTTATAGTTAGTATATTTATTTGTATTAAATAACTTCATATCAATTTTAAATTTTAAAATTTTATAAATTAATTTTAAAAAATTAAAATATATATCTAATTTTAAAACAAAAAAAATATTATTTTTTGTGATTTTCAAATAAACGGTTGGTTCCACAACTTACTATACTTCATATATGCAGCAATAATTTTTTTGGGTTTCAAATAAATTGTAGGTATCGAACTTACTATACTTCCTCATATATGTCGATATGTAGCTGTGTGTGGTCAGGCTAATTAGGCTACCCCACCTCATCTATCCCAGGGAGCAACTCTAGAAAGAATACAAGAAGATGTACTACTTTCTGTTGTATTGAGAAGAGTCTCATCTCACTTTTTAAAATTAAATTATAAGTTTAAAATTTTAAAAATTGATTTGAATCGAGTTCACACAATCATTGTAAATTATTTTTTTAAAAAAATAAAAAATTATTAATTTTATTCTTTTCAATATTTAAATAAATTCTCATCATTTTTATATTTTAGAATTTTGCGATATATCTTCAAAAGTCAAATAAACTCTATTTGTGATATAGAGATAGTATTATTTGAATATGTGCTAGCTAGAGTTTAATTAGTAATCCTCAACTTGGAAACGACAGTTCTATTACTTTCTTGATTTTTTTGACATATTAATTACGGTTTATTTGACACAATTAGACATAATTATTTTTTGTGGATTCATTAATATATTAAGTGTATCAGAAAAAAAATTATTGACAACACAAGTATGTAGAGGTACGAGAAATATAAATTTTAATAGCTAAAAAAATAACAAATTATAGGACTCTCTTGTCCACGGGATCAATTAACAAAGTACGTACCCAGTTTTATTTGAGCATTTGTCAAGATCTTTTCTCACGTCCCAATCACGTAAGACGCGTCCGATATTCTGCACAGTTCAACAAATCAACACCCAAAGCTTGATGACTTGACCGTCGGGGGATAGCTCCGGCGTGAGAGTCAGTACAGGCGATTACAAGGTTAACAATGGAGGAAAAATATCTAGTGCTTGAGAGAGATAATGAATTCGTTACGTTTAGATTGAGTGATCCTTGCTAACATATACTCCAAAGTCCGATTTGTCATGTATGCAACTGACTTTCCACGGCCCATGACCTTTAAAATGACTAAACCCTGTCCAATCCTCATTAAATACAATGCAGAGATGACAGTCAAAGTTTTCCCCATAATCATCACCGGTCAAAGCCCCAATGGAACTATACTCATCTAATGGTTCGGCCCAATGCTCCATAGGCCCCAAATGAAGATATTATCCACCCACTGGGTCGGCCCAATGTGTGACAACCCCAAAATAGGTCCATTCCATCCAACCTATTCTGAGTCGCCAAAATCCATGGTACAGAAAACAATTAGAACTTTATTACAACAATTGTCGTGCAAAATACAACAACACATATGCTTTGAGTTTGGATACAAATATATACCAAATGTGACACATGTCCCAACCATGGACAGCACCTCACAGTGACACCTTACATAAAGGTATAGTCAAAAACTGTTTTAGAAATTAAAATATTTGGGAAGTGCTCAAGAAAACCTTCTACATGGGAGGCCGTGCGTCTGGGTTATGATAGATATCATATAGCCACGAAATTATCCTTGGTTGACCCGATAGACCCCCAAAGAAAAAAGCGAGAAGATTACTATCATATTCTTCCCGATGGTGAGTCTTCTCTTGACTTATCATTATCTCCATTTGTCTCAAATTGAGAATTATACTTCAAACAAACACCAAGATTATATAGGTAGTGCCCAGTAAATATACTTAGCAAGTGGATGAAACCTGACCACATCTTTATGATGACACGAGGTTGTATGTCGTTGAGACATCTTGTATGATAGTGGCAAAACACCCTTCCAACGTTGGGTTAGCCTCTCCTATATGATTCACCAAATATAACTACTAAAAGATGTATACAACACACTTGTCTATCTTTGTTTAGGGAGAACTCCACGATTAGAGACCATAGATTCTATTCCCTTGTTACCCCATTAAACCCAATTCACTTTTATTACACGAAAGAAATTGTGAAGCAAAAGGGTGAAACACAACTAACTTCGATAAAGAATATCATGACTAAAGATAATTAAATTATCAATAGCCTTTGTGGGCAAGGAAATCGTACCTTCTTAGGGGTTAGGATTTAAATGTGTTGGTGAGGAGGAGAGAAATCCACGAAAAGTACGGAATTGATTGATTGATTGAAGAGGGAGAAACGACGGGTGGGCGATTACTCCAACGACGCGTGGCGAACCCCTAGAATCCGGGAACCGTGTTAGGAGTAACGAGGATTCCAAGAGCCTTCTTGAGTCCTTGAGTTGAGAGAATGTCCAAACCCTTTGGTGCTTTTTTGGGTGGAATCTCCAAGCCTTTAAGTCACCAAAAGGTCCTTCGATCTTCCAAGAGTCCAAGTTTTCGGTCTCAGAGAAGTCCCTTCCAAATGGAATGGAAGGGGTATTTATAGGATTTACGGAAAGTAGTCATGTTCAAGGCACATGCTTTAAGGAAAATTCCGAGAAATACCCTTTAGTCATTAGAATAATGCCCGTGTTGCCTACCTTCATACAGCCACCAATCCAATCCTCAATCAATTCCCACAACGAGAGCAGCCTCCACGAGTCTTTACGCCTCGGGACACGTGGAGGCTTCTCCGAGTCACGCACATTTATTTCTGACTTTTTCGTCTTTATTCCCATTAGGGTATGGGAACCCTAATTTGCACATTTAATGAGGTAGTGGAACCCTAATTGCGCATTTAATTCAATTAGGTCATGTGAACGACCCTAATTTTACACTTGAGCCCACATTTGCCCCTACTTGCGAGTCGCGTTTCCAAATAGACGATGCGTCGCAAGAAAAACTACAAAGCCTTTGAACGATTCTACGGGACTTCACTTTACAGGTCTTGAAGACAATGGTTCTAGAAGAGGGAACTCCTAGGGAGCCAAACCCTTAGAGTTAAAACCCTAGGAAGGCAAGACCTAGCGAGGCTCTTCCTTGGACATATTGAAAAATCTTCTAAAATCTTTTTGTATCTTGCCCAATATTTGTTTCCTGGAAACAAAATCAAGATAAATTAAATTATATATTAACAAATAAAATCTTATTTTATTTTTGAAAATCAAATCCTTTCAAAGATTTTGGAAATAAAATTAAAACATTCCTATTACAAAACAAATAGGATATTTATTTTAATAATAATAATAATTTATTTTTATATCATTATATCATTCCCTGCTATCACGATTAGGATTTCATCGTTCATTATTACAGAAGAATACATGCTTGAACTTTACGTGAACTCCTACCAACTCTTTCATTTTTTTTTTTTTCAAATCAAACATTAATTTTTTTATTTCCAAAATAAAATCAAATCTTAATTTTTATTTCCCAAATAAAATCAAATCTTAATTTTTTATTTCCAAATAAAAATCAAATCTTAATTTTTATTTCCAAAATAAAATCAATTTTTTTTATTTCCAAAATAAAATCAAATCTTAATTTTTATTTCAAAAATAAAATCAAATCTTAATTTTATAAGATTTGATTTTATTTTGAAAATTAAATCTTTCTTTATTTTGGAAAATCAAATCAAATCTTTCTTAATTTGAAAAGAGATTTTATTTTATTTTATTATTTTTTAAACAAATAAAACCTTTACTTATCTTCTTTTTTTTAAACAAATAATCGATGTTCATAATCCATGGCCGCATATCTTGCTTCTGAATCGTAGTAGGGAGTTTTGTTGCCGCATTACTTGGTACACTTTTTTATTTGCAGTAATAAGGAACCCATCATTTGAAACGTTGTGTTTGATCAATCGCTGCGCAGCAATACATCAGTCCCACTCGGTAAGCATGCTTTTAATATTTTCTTGCATCAATGAATGTTGTAATAAGCATGCTTTATTTCCTTGCAATACAATTGACACCTTCCTTGCCAATTCACCTGCTTTGCCAAGTCCATTACAAAATGAGGTAATCACTTGGCTGTCATGGCTCTACCTTTCGTAATGTGATTCAAGTTTTTTTATTTTTATTTTTATTTTTTTTATTTTTTTTAATGTTGGCCATTTTACAAGAAGTCAAGAATTGCATATCCATTTGCAAGGCCTTATAGGGGCCGAACCCTATGTTTTTTTTTTTGAAAATAAAATAAAATCTTATTTTATTTTTTTTTAAAAATAAATAAATAAGTAAAACATTTACTTATCTTATTTTTGAGAGGTCCTGTTGTTCCATGATTAATTACTTCATTATGTCTTTGCTTCCTTTTTGTCATAATAAAGGAACCTCTTGAGCTATAAATTTATACTTATTATTCCCACGTTGGCCATTTTTTTTTTTTTTTTACTTCTTGCATCCAAAATGCTAGGTAATGCACCTTCTTTGGTGCTTTATTTGGTTGCAACATGATTATATAAATAATATAAAATTCCTCCATTGCAGAGATCTTCTTTACGAGGCTCATATTTCTCTACATCCGTCTCAATATCTTTGTTTTTTCCAACTTTAATAGCTTATTTGGCTCAAAGATCTTTGATTTCCAATATTTCATAAGTTGGTGCGATTGACACTTTATTTATGCTTGAACACAAGTCGTACGTGTTTCCTCAATGAGTGGAAAAGTAAAAGAGATCGTGTAACATATGCATTGATGGAAATGTATTTGGAACTTGCTCCACCTTATTTTTGTGAAGATCATCGTTGAGAACATCTTCAATAGACCAAGAAAATACTATATCTGTTAAGCTTGACTCATCCATTGTGAGTTCTCCAACATCCTCTACCTCCATATCACTCACTTCTCTTTCTTCACTGGATATTTGAATGTCATGTCGGTGATAGTCTGATTTGGAAATTCAATTGTTTACCGTTGGATGGTCCATGCAGACCTCGTTTGGTTGATGCTTCGTGATTACTTCTTCTATTTCTTTTCTTTTCAGGTAATCGTAGTAACAATACCGCAACGAAGAAGCATCTATTCTGGGCCATTTCACCTTAACAAGGATCTTGGCTCGGATATTCACGAAGAAAAAAAGGCAACACCATGAACGAGGAAGGATTTATTCCAGAGCCATTTCACCTTAACAAGGTCATTGGCTCTGATACTTTCTGAAAGAAGGGAACACCGCGGAGAGGAAGGATCTATTCCGAGCCATTTCACCTTAACAAGGTCATTGGCTCGAGATATTCGGAAGAAAGGAACACCGCAGGAGGAAGGATCTATTCGAAGCCATTTCACCTTAACAAGGTCATTGGCTCGGATATTACGGAAGAAAGGAACACCGCAAGGAGGAAGGATCTATTCCAGCCATTTCACCTTAACAAGGATCTTAGTTCGGATGTTCCTTGAAGTAGCATTCATTCTGATCGATTAATTCGACGAGTAAGGAGAAGTTAAATGTAAGAGGAGAGCTCCTTGGGTGGCTAAATCCTGCGGGTCAACCCTTGGGGGAACCGACCTAATGGCCTCCTTTTTCACATTTCCCAGTTCTTCTTTTACCCTTTTATTTGAATGGCTCCTAATGCTTGTGCTCTTTTTCTTCTTTCGGTGTTCGTGATCTTCCTTTCCAGAATCCAAGGTGTCCGTGATCTTCCTTTCCCAAATCCAATCTTCTTATTTAAGTTTCATACCCTCTCTCTCTTGTTATGGTAAACACTTAATTTCAAATGCTCATTCACTTTCTTTCCTTGTTTCTAGAATTCTCATGTTATATTTTTCTTGTTGCGAGGCCAACTCGGTGAACGTTCCACGGACGAAAACTACTAAGGAGGTTCCTTTCATCGGTGATGGGGAAAGGCTCCTTTATGGGTCTTCGGCGTTTTCAGGAAGCAAGTGAAAAATTATGATCGTCTGACCTTTCCTCCTCTTGAAAAGCGAGGCTTATTTACATATCTTCTACGGCTTGCATTGAAGTTTAGACGACTTTCCTGCTTACGCTTCGCATTCCTCGTATGTGTATAAAAAAGCAGAATACCCTACAGTCCCATTCATTTCATATCCGACTCATCCAATCATCTTGAGGGTGGCAACATTGGACCGAAGCGAGGTTATCGCAAAATTACGATTATGTGGATATCTTTGAAGAGGGTCGACATTTTGCGTTGCATTCAATTATCTTGAGGATCTTCGTGTCCCAAGCGGGACCAAGATGCTCTTCTGATCTTGATTTCACGCCGGTGTTCTTCCACATGTACATTTGTCACTTGCTTGGGGAGTTCACCCCAACTCTGAAGGACGTTTATGCCATTTACCAAAGAATCTTTTATTTTTATTTTATTTTATTTATTTATTTATTTATTTTTTTAGAGTATGAACTCATTCTAGATTATATCTTGTAGCCTTCCTGCTGTTGCATCGGCTTCCTGTAGCATATCTAGCTTGTCTCCTAGAGATGTTGAGTGCATTGCTTATTTAACAGAAGCTTCCAAGCGAGCTCCCAATTATATCTCGCGATTTCAGGGTGACATGCTCCTCCCAAACTTTGAGACTTCTAACCGTGAAAGATTTCTGGTTATCTTGGGTGCGCTTACTTCTTCTTGGGATTCTGGGCAGGACACGAAATAGTTCTGACTATAACAAGTCTGTCCTCACTTTCCATGAAGAGCCTTGCCCTTTTCCCTTAGCTGCTTATTTGGCTATGTGGTTATCCCGCTTCATTTTTCCCGGGTCTCCTGTAGACGGTCCTTCGACTCGCATGTTTGGTTTAGCTTCTATGCTATCTCGAGGTCTAAATGTTCCTCTCGCTCCTCTCTTCTTAGGAACATTGTATCATCGTTTGGACGAAACTATTCTCGCTATGAAGGAATCTGTTGGGAGGTATCCATTTTTCGTATTTTTATTAACTGTCTTTCACACTGCAATCGCAATTTTCTTATTAATCTTTTGTTTTTTTTCTCGTATATGCGTAAATTACTTACTCCTGCTCCTTTCTTCAAATCTTTCTCTTGAGCACTTTTTGAGATATTCTACTCTGCTGCATTTTCCTAAGAAAAAAGCGATGATTCGAGATCCTTCTTCATTCTTGTGACATTGTCCCTCATACATTTCATTTGGATTGATCACCGATCTAATTGATTCTGACATTTTATCGATGATTCTTCATGCTTTCTGTTCGTCCATACACTATTGTTTCGAGATAGTGGCGGTTAAATGCCCACTTCTATAGGCATCACTTTCGCTCCTACTCGAGATATCAACGAATTGAGTGGTTCTTCGTTGTCTTGGTTCGTCTTCCTTCTTGTGCGGAGCTTCCTTTACTTCGAAGATAATGGTTTTGCATCAGCTTTATTCTCCTCACGAGGTCATGAAGCGGTTGGATTTGACCAGAGGCGTCCTTTTGGCCACACTTGTCAGGAGACTTATGAGACTGCCCTTCTCAACTTTGTCTCTACCTCTCCCTCTTTTACGTGGGCATTTCCAAGGCCTCCAAATGCTCCTCATAAATCCCTTCTTTTTGTCATACTGAATGATTCTCGGATTGGGCAATATACTACCAGTGAGCATAATTATTGGCAGGTCAATCTTAAAAGATGGGGGGATGATACTTCGATTTGTTCTCTACCAGTTTCTATTCCCGAATGTCTCCAATGGGCCAGGTTGCTATGTTCTCCTAAGACCACTATCCGTTCAGAACGTTGGTCAACTAGTAGTCGGCTTATTGAGCGTGAGGCTTTGATGCTTAAGTCTTCTCATCCTCGGTCAGTAGGCATTCATCCTCGAAGTGACCCAACTATTCTTCAGGCACATGTCCCTACTACCTCCAAGAGTCTTCCACCACGGGCTTCGTCCCATGCATCTCTATTACAGATACCTCATTCAGTTCCTCCCCAAGGATCCTCTGGTGCTTGAGGAAATGAGAATCACCCGTTCTAAGCGAAAGCATCTACCACTCTTGATTACGAGGTGGATCCTCCTATTACTTCTATCGTGGTTCCGGGTTAGTCGTCCGTTATTAAGCTTCGCTTAAAGCCATCATCGAAGCGTCCTCTTGATGATGCTAGTTCTAGTATATCTTTGGCGGTAGAGGTCCGGTCGAAAACAGCGTAGAAATTTGGTAAATTTTTGTGACATTTCCATATATATATTTTTATCCCTCGTATAGATGCTTTCGTGTTTCCTTATGTATTTATTTTCTTGATTTTCAGATTGTAGAGGTCAATGAAGAGGATTATGATGTTCCTCTTGGGTTTATTTCTAGTACTACACATGAGGTAGCTGCAGCGGTTTCTGCCAGTCGTGAGCCTTCTCAACCTATCCTTATTAGTGTCGAGTCGTCTTCTTCGCATAATGATTGTGTTAGCCTTGATGCTAAAGACACTTTATTCGATGTAAGCCCAAGTCCTGCTTGTGGGTGATACAATCGATTTCTTGATCCTTCCTATGACTTCTCTATATGATGGGCACTGAAGATGCTAATAAGGCTCCTACCTCCTCGAGGGGGAATCCTTCTGAGACTATTGCTGATGTCTATTCTCCCCAGAAGGAGTCTGCCGAGTTAGTGATCGATCAGGAGGGCATTATTGATAGTACTTTGGGTGGATTAAATGACATTCCCATCTCCGTGGCATCTCCTGACTCCTTTTCCATTGGCTATATTGTGAGTATCTTTCTTTCAATATATTGTGAGTATCTTTTTTTTATAATATATTATGCTTTGACATTTTTTGTTTTCAGAGTGAGAAGATGAAAGGTTTGCCTTTGCATGTTGAGGCCACAGCTTTGTTTGATGTTCTCCATCCGGATGTGTCGCCACTCGCCTTTATAGTGACCTTAGTTATCCTCCGGTGGCGAGGCTTGAGGAATCATCGGTCATCTGACATCTTTCGATCCTCCATCTCTTGTCTTGTTAAATTCTATGGCGGCGTCTAAAGTGGCTTCTGCGAGCTTCCTTCAATCAGTGGGGATCTTATTCCGTGGAGGGTTTTGGATATCATCTCTAGTCGGGAAAATCTGGGCGTCTCTGGCTCGGTTCCATCATGAATACTTGTGGAATTGATTATTAAGGCGACTTCCACCCAAACCTTCTTCCTGAGACCGACTTGCAAGCCTTGTTCTTAGGTTGCACACTCTGTCTTTATATTCCTTACGAGTAGGGACTTGAAGAGGTTTAGTGATGATGTGAATGACCTTGAAGTACGTGGGTGTTGACATGTCTCCTTTTCGTGTTAGATGGATCTTCTCAAATCAAGTTTTAATCTTGTTTCACTACGTTCGGAGGTTGCTGTACGTAAGTGTGAAGATGATTCCTTTTCAGTGCAGCTTTCTGAGCTTGATGAAGCCGCCAACAAACTGAAGATCCAGTCTCAAGATTTAGAGGACCAGCTTCGGGATCTAAATGCTAAATTTCAGGATGTGGAGTGCCAGCGACGGGACTTAGAAGTAACTACCCAACAAGTTAAGGAGTTTGAAAATTTGCAAATCTTAAGGTTCGAGATGCGGCCATTGCTGACTTGGAAGCTTTAGCTATGCCTCCTCTTCAGTTTGATATGTCTTGGCCTTTAGATCATAACTTGTTGTAGTAGTTTTTTTTTTTCGATTTCCCGTTTCAGAAACTCATTTACACATGTTTCATTTATCAAAATGTAGTTTCTTCAACCTTGTTGATTGCTTTTAATTTGAATGATTCCTTAAAATTCAATATTTATCATTGAATCTCAAGTTATTCAAATTAATATTAAAAGACAACCACAAGTAAATATGAATTTTATCAAAAACATGTATATATAGTTTTCACAAACCAAAACCCCGACTTTATACTCTTTTTCTTAAGAAATTTAAAATAATATTCAAGTATAAGTGAAAGTTTGTAAATTTATTGATAATAAAATTGCTTTTAATGAAAAGCATAACGTTTCATTAGTAAATCTTGCTTTTGTCGAAGAAAGCATAACGATTGCCACTTTTAGAGGTAAAGTGTAACTTTCTTGCTTTTGTCGAATAAAGCATAAAGTTTGTCATTTTAAAGATAAAGTGTAACTTTCGGGGTTGAGGGCTTAAACTTCGGTGCCTCAATCACTTTTGAAGTTGAAAGTGTAACTATAGGTACATTAATCGGGTTCCTCGATCACTTTTGAAGTTTGAAAGCGTAACTTCAAAAATTTGTACTTAGTCGGTGCCTCGATTACTTTTGAAGTTGAATTTATAACTTTTGTGATGCTCTTCTCATGTGTAATATTTCTTTACCCACTTCAAGTTCAATGGGCCTGAGACAACATCTGATCCCACACGAGATATCTTGTAATACCCGCTTTTAGAGATCTCTCGTACCTATATGGGCCTTCCCATTTGGGGTAAAATTTGGTGGTTAGGGTCCCCTCACGACTTGAGTTAGTTTTTGAGTACCGGTCCCCACCAAAATTCGTCGTGGTACTACTGTGGTATTGTATTGTCGTCGCAGTCTTTCATGGTACCGTTCAAGCTTTTCTTTAGCCTTATCTCGAAAGTCAACTAAGGCCTCCAGGATTTCATTGTCGATTTTCTTCCTCGACCAAGCTTGAAGTCTCATTCGGTAGAAGGTATTTCTATTTATTGAGCAAAACATGTGGCGCCCCCAAAATAGGTATACATCACCCATTACGAGTTGTCAATACATGATACGAAACAACTACAACTTTATTATTACAGCGATAAAAATCGTGAGTTTGAATACAAATATTATCTTCTGAGGCAATATCTATACTCAAATAAATCCTCATCACATTTATTGATACATTATTTTACAAAATGGTGAGGACTACTAAACAATTCTTTCTAAAACCTTCATTCCATACCCAGGCTCGTACTTGCTTATATTTGTGGCGCCCCCCAAAATTAGGTATCGTCACCCGTCTTGGGTCGCCACTTTACATGGTACATAAATTCAAATCTGACTTACTAATATAAGCGTAGGTATGCAATCGACATAAAGCGTGAGTTTGAATACAAATATTGTCTACTAGATATTATACAAACTCAAAAGGAGTCCTCATTACAACTATTATCACACTTATTTCACGAATAGTGAGGACTACTAATCTTTATCCTCTGGACCATTACTTACGTTCCCAGGCTAAATCCCGGTATGTTCTCATTTCACGAAGAAACGGTGAAAGAAAGGGTGAGCTCAACTAGCCCGATGAAATATTATGACTAAGATAATGCGAATAAATTATCATTAGCCTTCAACGATGTTAAGCGATAAAATACAATGGACAACCGGTTTAAGCTGCGGTGGAATAAGCAATCCATTAAAAGAGTCAGTAGAGAATAAAATCTACTATCTTTTAGGTTTTAAAAGGTTTTCATCAATTTTTATCATTTGAGACTCGACAATAATAAACCACCACATCTAATCATCCACATACCAGCGGTCGAGGATTTTCATCAAATTATCGATGGTTAAATGACTATCTTAGAATCACCCACAGTCATAATCATACCAAAAACTATCCATCAACTGCATTCACAGGGCCTTTGAGGACTTTTGTCACATCATTTATATCAAGTCGTGATTATCTTAGAATGATCCTGGTCATAATCATACTAAGTTCATCTATGCTTGCGTAAGCGAAAGATAACATAATATAACATGAGGATGATGACAATGACATAATAATTCAATAAAACAAGTTCAAAATTATTTAATCCATGAATTATTAACGTCCAAATTGTCGACGTGATCTTTGTTTACGTAGAGTAAAATTCAATAATGATCGAAGAAGAATATTTCCATGAAAGATCTTTGGATGAAACGCAAATATCGAGGATATTCTACTAATTTCATGGAGTATAGAAGTCAAAGTTTTAACTTATTTGGGTATAATAAAGAATGGAATAACAAAAGAAATCACCGTGCATGCGGTATTGCCGCGCATAGGCGAGTTATTCAGCGAGAATAATAATAACGGAACGGTCGGGTGAAATTCACACAAGCGGGATGTTCAACGAATAATAATAAAGATGGAACCCGGTCCGGTTGTAAAACACACGAGATAGGATATTCAACGAGAATGATAAAGAGCGGAACCGGTCCGTGTAAAACACCACGAGCGGGATGTTCAAGCGAGAATAATAAAAAATCGAACCATTCGGTGTAAAACACACTGACGAGGATGTTCAAATAGAATAATAGAAGAATGTCACCAAGTATAGGGTAAACCAGCGTATCTGAGTTATTCAAATGCGAGAATAATAAGCGATGGAATAACATAAGGATTTCACCAAGTATAGGGTATCTCAGCGTGTCTGAGGTTATGTATAGGGTATGCCACTTTTACGAGTTATTCAAATGAATAATAGTGAATGGAATAACGAAGTTCTCTTGAAGAAGAAAGAATAACACCCTTACTAGTAAAAAGAATGAATATAGAAGTAGTGAAGTAGCGAATACTCTTCTTCTTTCATAACTTTCTCTCTATAACTCTCTATAATTTCTCTCTACAGAGTTTCAATGAATTAAATGAAAATAATGAAGGAATGAGCTTATTTTATAGGAAAATGAATGCATAAATAACTAATCCATGAGCGGTCAGTTGATTTACTTTAATCGGCGGTCCATATTTAAAGAAAAATCTTTTAAATAAAATATAATATATTCTATTTATATAAAAACATTTCTTATCTATGCAAACACTATGCAATCTTATGCAAAACACTATATAAAACAACTATTTATCTGTACATATAATAATAAAATATAATATATTACATTTATAGAATAACTTTAATAAAGTATTCTATTTTATATAAAAAGATGTTTACATTTTTATTACGTTAATAATACGAATAAAACAAAAGCGTCATTATCGTTATAATAATTCATATTATTAATCGACATGATAATGGAATCAAACCGGTGACTTCACATAAGCATCGATAATCAATCTGGTAATCTTCTTGTCTATGCGACCACACGTATTATTCTTTGTACTTTTACTACCGAGTAGTTCAACGGTAACCACGGTAAAACTTCCGTAGTTATTTCAATAAAATATTTTTGTCGTTTTCTCGATCAAAAAATAATTACATTATTATGGGGTCCACCATGATTGGTAGTTATATGCGAATATTCCCTTGCTAAGCAAGAATATTCCCAGACCAATCGAATATAATATAACTACTTGCATACTTTGCAAAATTTATAAATACTACCCACAACTATAATATTATCTCAAATTCATACTATAATATTAAAAATTATTTCGACTAAATTTAAATCTTTATTGATAAAATCACGGGGTCTCACAATCTCCCCTCCTTATGGAATTTAAGCCCTCGAAATTAGAATGCGTACTGATATGATAAAGAGGTGAGGATACCTTGAATACCTTTATCGTTTAAAATATTAAATTCATTTTTGCAATCCGGCGAAGAATTATTAAATTAACAATTCATCTTTGCCTTAACAATTCATCTTTGCACTTACTGGGCGAAGATATACAAGCTATAAAACCAATAATCTTTGAGACTTAGACTTAATAGTATCACAACCATGAATTATCCATGCACTTTCTTGGCTAAGGATATTCGTGTTTTCAATTACTGGTCGTGATTATCTTAGAATAATCCGTGGTCATAATCATACCAAGTCTATCGATCACCACTAAGCGAAGATGACTTTTACCACATCCATGAATTAATATTTCATTCTTTGAGACTCGGCTTCGATAATTAATCCATATCATCGAATCATCCACCGCACTTTCTGGGCGAGGATATTCATTAGTATCACGACCACAATTATCCGTATCTTCTGGCGAAGATAATTGTGTATTCATTATATCGCGATCCCACAAATTATCCATACTACGACGAAGATATTAATCGTGTATTCATTATTATCCACGACCACAAATTATCCATGCACTACTACGCGAAAGATAATTGTGTATTCATTAATGATTATCCGACCACTAAATTATCCATGCACTTTATCCATAATACCAAAGATAATTGTGTGTGTATTCATTGATATCCGACCTGACGTTATGATTATGATTATCTTAAAATCATTAGTATCGGAATCCGTAAAATCATAATCATACCAAGTCCATCTATCTATACAGCGTATGACTTTCAGATGACTTTCAATATAATATAAGCGTGAGGATAATGATATAAAGAATCGATCGAATGAGATAAAGGATAAATATTAAACATTTATAATATAATTTATCCGAGGATTCAAGAATATCCCCATGTTTTCAATCACTTAATAATCTCATAATCTAATATCATTAATATTATAACAATATTTTAATCACTTCTTAAATTTATAAACAATTTATCTTAATTGTTTACGCTTTACCATATAATGCATTTAATCATTCAAAATGTCATACTCATAAAATATCATCACCAATTATCAAATCCTCATCAAAAAATATGCATATACTACTATATAGGATTCTCTAGCCATAAAAATCCTATTTTCAACTTTTGTTCTTCACATAACATATTTAACTCATATGTTAAATAACTAAACTATTTTCATGAAAAATACCAAATCAGCCCCAAAATATTTCTTTTCTGGGATTTAGCATAATATAGTCCCATAATGAAAATATATTTTTCTCGGAATTTTAAAATTCATTTACTATTTTTAAAAATCAATTTCCAATTAATTCCTTAAGAAATTAGCTACCTCAAGTTTAACTCCAAAAATTCCCAAATCTTGGCAGGACCTTACACATGTTAACGTGAGCTTCAGTTTAAATTTCATGGTCATCGGAGTTATAGAACTCCGGTTATAGCGTTTTTAATCGGAAAAACCTAAATATTGAAATAGTCATAACTTGCTCATTTTAAGTCGAGAATGAGCTCATTTTTGGACAGGAGATACTTTATACCATATACCTTCATGTCCCAAAAGGCCAGAATTTTTCTCATAATTTAAGTGGCCGAAACAGCCCCTTAAAGTTTCTGGGCAGTAGCATTTTCGAAATTTACAGCTTTGGCCTCCTTTGCTAAAATCAGTCCACAAAAATCTACAACACCTTTTCCAGTAATTCCACTTGGATTAGTTAGGTAACTCATAGATCTAACTCTAGGACTTGACCACATTCAAAAATTCAAAATATAATAAGAGATATAGTCAATTGAATTTCATATTACGTTTTTCACCAAAATCGATTTTCAACTCTTTGTGATTTCTAAGAAACTTTCATGTTTTCACATACTAACCAACATAACTCATCATAAAACTTACTAATACTTCATATACCCATGATTTTCATTATTCCAATGCTTTTATTATGACTTTCATCATAAACCACGTAAAGCTGTTCATTTTAATTGAAGAAATATTTGAGGTTTAAGAAATGGGTTTTTATCTTTGAAATTCGATACAAAATTCGATTTCACGCTCTAGGGTAGGCTAGGAAATCTTCAAGAATCGTCAAGAAATTTATTAATGATAGAAATATCATTCAAAATTCTACTCTTATCCAAGACTTGGATAGTGCGTTACATTGATACCAAGCTGTGACTTCATCCCTTAACCTAGATAGCCCTCACAATGATACCTATAAACTTGCCATCTTCA
Organism: Panax quinquefolius; assembly: GCA_020205615.1. Classification (NCBI taxonomy): domain Eukaryota; kingdom Viridiplantae; phylum Streptophyta; class Magnoliopsida; order Apiales; family Araliaceae; genus Panax; species Panax quinquefolius. Next base: position 109,929,108 of record CM035170.1, on the reverse strand, counting down.
TTCACGATGTAAGCCTCTGAAAAGTCCGGCTTGGTGCATTCCACACAAGGAAGTCAACAACGAAAGGATCGGGGCTCTTTACTTATGGCTTGATATAACGATGATTAACTTTAGGGTTTGGTTACTTTGAATTAAGTATAACGGGTTGGTTAGGAATATGAAAGCTAACAACCTTACAAAAAGAATAATAAGTAGTTAATCAATCGTTTTCAAAAATTACCTCAAAGGCAAGTATTTTAAAGATATAAGATCGTGAAAGTGTTTATTTGAAACAACAAGATTAATAAGCGATTGGAGGTAACGAAGGTTTCTCCCAACGAAGTTTCAATAGATAAATCAAAGTCTAATTTTTTGGTCAAATTTAAACATTGAACACAACTAGGTAGAATAAAAGAGTGGGTAGAACTTGTATTGAATAAAGTATAGACTTAGCATTAATAATTAATTTACAAGTAATAACCGTTCGGTTTCTCGACAAACGCTCTCGCTTAAATTACGAGTTTGACTTTACTATAGGGTACATTCCACCCTTAAGTGCTTCTTCACATTCTGATCCATGATTTGAATCATTATTCTCCGATCCATATCGAATTCGGGTTGGCCGCTATGCACGGAGGTAATTAGAATTCGATGTTAAATCTCCAATTTCTTGTCCAAAAAGCAAAGTCCATTTCATCTATTTTGGCTTTATTGGATCGGACGTCTTTTCTACACTATCAACGCGTTGTGCGACTTTTACCCATGCATCGCCTATTCTCCTTCGTTCGATTGTTTCTTCTTTTAAATGATCTTTGATTTTTAAATTCTCGATTCCAACTTTAATATCTTACACCTTTAAAGCGTGATTTTGTTCGAGCATCACATATCGGGTAACCCAATTTTGAATTGTTGTATCCCTTTGTTCCACGACCGTTTTGCCGTTCTTCAACTTTGTTCTTCTAGCTCTCGAACACGATTTTGTAATTCTAAGTTTTGATCATAAATTTCTTCTAACCAATTCTCCTCGGGTTCCTCTTCTTCCTCTTCTTCCTCACTTTCAATTTGCTACCTCTGCTGCAACTAGCTCGGGTGCAACAATTAGTTCTTCATTTACTACGTGGATATCTCTAATTTGTTCCTCGTCGACCTTTGCATTAACTTTGATTAGTGATTAAAGGTGTCACAGCGGTCACATTCACTCCATTGTGAATATTTTTCGGTGCCATTTCAAACAACTTTGCCACAACCTGAGGGTTAATTAATATATCAAATATTATCCTATACTCGTGACCAATTAAATACCAAATAAACTTAGGTAGGTCATACTAGCGAAGAATTTCCGTCTCTCCCCTCCTAGTTCTTATCTCATATCTTAGCGGGGATCATATCCTAAGCTTTGATACTGTTGTGGCGCCCCCAAAAATTAGGTATCGTCACCCATCTTGGGTGCGCCACTTACATGGTACATAAATTCAAATACAACTTACTAATATAAGCGTAGGTATGCAATACGACATAAAGCGTGAGTTTGAATACAAATATTGTCTACTAGATATTATACAAACTCGAAAGGAGTCCTCATTACAACTATTATCACACTTATTTCACGAAATAGTGAGGACTACTAATCTTATCCTCTGGACCATTACTTACGTTCCCAGACTAAATCCCCGGCTATGTTCTCATTTCACGAAGAGAACGGTGAAAGAAAGGGTGAGCTCAACTAGCCCGATGAAAAATATTATGACTAAGATAATGCGAAATAAATTATCATTAGCCTTGACAATGTTAAGCGATAAAATACAATGAAGGACAACCGGTTTAAGCTGCGGTGAATAAGCAATCCATTAAAAAAGTCAGTAGAGAATAAAATCTACTATCTTTTAGGTTTTAAAGGTTTTCATCAATTTTTATCGGCGAGACTCGACAATAATAAATAAACCACCACATCTAATCATCCACATACCACGATCGAGGATTTTCATCAAATTATCAATGGTCGTGACTATCTTAAGAATCACCCACAGTCATAATCATACCAAAAACTATCCATCAACTGCATTACGAATACCCTTTGAGGACTTTTGTCACATCATTTATATCAAGTCGTGATTATCTTAGAATGATCCACAGTCATAATCATACTAAGTTCATCTATCTTGCGTAAGCGAAGATAACATAATATAACATGAGGATGATGACAATGACATAATAATTCAATAAAACAAGTTCAAAATTATTTAATCCATGAATTATTAACGTCCAAATTGTCGACATGATCTCTTTGTTTAAGTGAGTAAAATTCAAGAATGATCGGAAGAATATTTCCATGAAAAGATCTTTGGATGAAACGCAAATATCGAGGATATTCTACTAATTTCATGGAGTATAGAAGTCAAAGTTTTAACCATTTGGGTATAATAAAGAATGGAATAACAAAAGAAATCACCGTGCATGCGGTGCTTGGCATGAGCGGAGTTATTCAACGAGAATAATAATAACGGAACGGGTCGGGTGAAATTCACAAGCGGGATGTTCAACGAGAATAATAAAGATGGAACCCGGATCCGGTGTAAAACACGCGATAGGATATTCAGCGAGAATGATAAAAGGCGGAACCGGTCGGTGTAAAAACACTGCAGACGAGGATGTTCAAACAGAATAATAAAAAGCGGAACCGGTCGGGTGTAAAACACATGAACGAGGATGTTCAATGCGAATAATAGAAGAATGTCACCAAGTATAGGGTAAACCGCATTATCTGAGTTATTCAGCGAGAATAATAAGCGATGGAATAACATAAGGATTTCACCAGTATAGGGTATCTGGCGTATCTGAGGTTATGTATAGGGTATGCCACTTTTACGAGTTATTCAACGAATAATAGTGAATGGAATAACGAAGTTCTCTTCGAAGAAGAAGAATAACACCCACTACTAGTAAAAAAATATCCGAATATAGAAGTAGTGAAGTAGCGAGAATCTCTCTTCTTCTTACATAATTTTCTCTCTATAGCTTCTCTCTATAATTTCTCTCTCTAGAGTTTGATGAATTAAATAAGAAAATAATGAAGGAATGAGCTTATTTATAGGAAAATGGAATGCGTAGTAACTAATCCATGAGCGGTCCAGATTGATTTACTTTAATCGGACGGTCCATATTTAAAGAAAATCTTTTAAATAAAATATAATATATTCTATTTATATAAAACATTTTACTATCAAACACTTATGCTTATCTGATCTTATCATGCAAAACACTATGCAACACACCTTATGCGTAATAAAATATAATATATTACATTTATAGAATAACTTTAATAAAGTATTCTATTTTATATAAAAGATGTTTACATTTTTATTACGTTAATAATACTGAATAAAACAAAAGCGTCATTATCATTATAATAATTCATATTATTAATCGAAATGGAATCAATGAGTGACTTCTCACATAAGCATCGATAATCAATCTGGGTAATATTCTTTATATGCGACCACACGACGTATTCTTTGTACTTTTACTCACTAGGTAGTTCAGCGATAACCACGGTAAAACTTCATAGTTTATTTCAATAAAATATTTTTGTCGTTTTCTCGATCAAATGATAATTACATTACATGAGTCCACCAATGATTGGTAGTTATGGAATATTCAAAAAATATTCCCAGAAGGGTCGAATATAATATAACCACTTGCATACTAAAGAATATTATAAATAACCTCACAACTATAATATTATCTCACATTCACTATAATATTAAAAATTTATTTCATTAAATTTAAATCTTTATTGATAAAAAATCTCTCGCTGATAGAATCTCGCGAGATAGAATGGACAAAAGGAAAAGTTAAATCAAATATTAGCTTACAGATAATATTATAAATCCTATCAGATAATATTGAAATAATAAAATCTAATTCATTAGAAGAAATTAAGTAGAAAAAAATGGAACAAAAATGCAAACTAATGACTAAGATCTTATCTGTATGAATTTTAAAAAAATCTTCATCGTCTATCTTTTATCCTGTAACATCAATCGATATACATACGGAATCAAATATTCATCTTTGCATCAATCGATATACATCACGGAATCAAATATTCTGAGGCGAAAGATATTCATCGATTTAATCGTGTTCATCTAAACACACATTCATCTTTTGCACTTTCTGACGAAAGATATTCTTGAAAATCATTCATCTTTGCACTACTGGGCCCAAGATATTCAATAATATCATCATTTAAGGCGAGGATGATGAAAAATATTTTTAAAAGCGAATCCGGTGAAACAAAATGACAAGGATTAAGGATTAAGGATTAGTACTTTGTTTTATCCATGTTCAAAAATACCTCAAAAATAATCATAGTGGTGTAAAATTCGAGAATGATCAAAACATGGATCTGATCAAAGCTAGTATCGAGAATAGATATTTTGGACAAAAAAAAGAAATTTATTTTTAAATTGAATAGTCTTGCAGTATCGTGAATAGTCTTGTATATCGTGAATAGTAACTCAGAGCACCAAAAGATAGAAATTTCCCAAAAAAAATCTTCACGCTTCATGAATAGTACTTCGTGAATAGTACTCGTGAATAGTAACTCGTGAATGTAACTTCATGAATAGTAACTCGTGAATAGTAACTCATGAATAGTAACTCATGAATAGTAACCCAGAGCATGAAAAAGTTCCAAATTTGATAAAAAGTTCAACCAATATTTGACATAATGATATTGAAGAAATAATATCATTTGAGAAAAAAATAACATCCACTTACCTCGAAAGATTAGTACTTACAAATTTGGAATCTAGGATATAGTCTTTGAAGGAACTTGCATAGTCTAACAATACTCAAAGTATACTCAAAAATATACTCTCAATATATCGAGAGAATATAGAGAAAAAACTTGGTTTACGGTGTGTTTTCATTTCTACCTAAGCACCTATTTATAGGAAAATCTTAGAACACCAAAAGTAGAAAATTGAATATAATATTAATATATTTTTCACATTTTCTTTAGCCCACCTAAACAACAACTGATCTCAGCCCATTTGAATCACATGTGAGGCCAACTTAGTTGCAAAAAAAACGTTTTCTCAAAATAATTAACTAAAACTCCCAAAAATTAATTATTTGAACTTGAACTTCAATAATTCATAATAAATAGCCCTTTTATCAGAAAATTCAAATCTCGCGAGTTTTATATAGGAAATTCAATTCTCTACAACTTTGGAAGAAAGTTTTTCCAAATTCCAAGCAGAAATTGGCCAAAAATCCACAAGCAGGCGATTTTACATTTATAATCAAATTTCGATCGATAAATGGGGTCCACAAGCATGTTTAACATGTTTTAAATATTTATTGCAACAAAAATACTCTTCCTCCTCGTATACTCATATATCCCACATTACGTTGTAAAAAAATATCACCATTATTATATTATTAAAATATAATAATATATTTAAATAAATTATTTTATCGAGAAAAAGATAAAATTTCAATTTTCAACAATTGTCACATTAAAATTTTTCTCCATCTATATCCACATAAAATCAATATTTTCCTTATCATATGAATCAATAATTAATTATTCATAAATAATATTACAAAATCACAATATTGTGAACGAGGCGGTTCAGGAAAGAGGGGGCTTTCGATAAAAATTTCTCTTCTTCTTGGTAGCCTTGATTAGGTGACCAAACCTCTCCTTAGAGCGAACTTTCTAGACATTGCCAATAATGTTATCTAATAATATTATTAGGATAATATGAATTATTAGCTTCGATAATGAAAAATCTTGTGTAATGACAATTATTGAAACAACGATAATATAAAATATCATCAATGACAATTATTATTAAATCGATAAAATCTTTGAGCGATAATTCTTTGTAACCATTATTGAGTAGTGCCTTCTTACGTAAGAATCGATAATTGGTGCGATCTGGTGTCTTCTTGTGTTTTAACCAACCAGAGTATTTTTTAACGATGATAGCTTGGTAACAACTTCTGTCAGTTATTTTAAAACAACTTATATTTGTCGTTTTCTTCATCCAATAAACTTTTTCAGTTATGGGGCCCACACATGGGCTGCGCAAGTCGTGCGAATATTCCCAAAGCGATCTGAATATTCCACGACCAAACGAATATTCAAAACAACAATGATGATATTTTATAACCACTTGCTTATTTTGAAATATTTGCGTATTTTACCCTAACTATCCACATTAATCAAATCAACCCTTACTATTTCAAAATAATAAATAGAAAATTAAATTTCATTAATAATAAGTTGGGGTCTTCTGACCTCCCTCCTTATGAAATTTAGTCCTCGAAATTGGCGTACGTACAGTGTTTGAAAAGGTGAGGATACCTCGCTTTCATTTAGTTTCGATTCCCGGTCATTTCCTCTATATAGCATGATTCCTCCACAAAACTTTAACTTGTGGTATGACCTTTCTTGGCGTGGGACATGCTCCTTCTATCCAAGATCTTGGCAGTACCTCCTCATCGTTAAGTCTTGGCTATCTCGTCGGGTTCTAACTTCTATAGCGTGGTTGGGTCTTTCACATATTCTGAAATGCGGATATATGTGAAACACATTATGAACACGAGACATACTCGGAGAATAGCAGCGAGTCTATAGGCTACATTTCCTACTCGGTCGAGAATTTGAAATGGACCCGATAAATGCGTGGATTGAGCTTTCCTCTCTTCCCAAATCTTGTAACTCCCTTCCATGGAAGCGACTTCATGACAATCACATGATCCCCACACTAAATTCCGTCCTTTTCGATGAAGATCCGCATAACTCTTTTGTCGATCTTGTCTTGGTTTGTATCGTTGTCGAATCATTTGGATCTTTTAAAAGTGAGTCATACGTACCAACTCGGGTCCCAACGATGTTGCTTCACCCACCTCGTCCCAACATCTTTGGAGAGCGACACTTTCGTCCATATAATGCTTGAATGGAGCCACACTATACTTGCACGATAAGCTGTTGTTGTAGGAGAATTCCACCATGGTAAATACTTATCCCAACGCCCTTGAAGTCTAGGACCACGAGTCTTAATAAATCTTGAAGTTTGAATAGTCCTTTCGATTGTCCGTCCGGTTTGAGGATGGTATCTTAAAGCCCAGATAAATAAATCCGTGCCCGTAGCTTTTTGCAAGCTAACCCAAAATCTTGAAGTGAATCTTGGGTCACGATCCGAAACTATGGATCTGAGCATGCCATGCAACCTCACAATCTCATTCACGTCATCTTAGTAGCAAGGCGTTCAGTGAATAAGTCTCCGTGTCGGCAAAAATGAAGCGAGACTTGGTTAATCTATCAACAATAACCCAAATAGCATTGATGCCTTGAAAGCGCGTAGGAAGACCCGTAACTGAAATCCATGGTAATGTGTTCCCACTTCCATTTGAATCTCAGTGGTTCTGATGGACCCTTAGGTACTAGATGCTCGCTTTTTACGTTGACAAGTTAAACACATTGAGATAAACTTTGCAATCTCTCTCTTCGTATTGTTCCACCAAAATGTATGTGAAGATCACGATACATTTAGTACTTCGAGGATGGATTGCAAATGGTGTATTGTGTGCCTCCATCGTAATCTTGTACTTCAAATCAGTCGTTAGGAACCTGAAAGTCTAGAGTGGACTCAGTATTCCTTCTTCATCATTCTAAACTTAGGAATAGCTCCTTCTTGTACTTTCTTCTTCATACGCATCGACTCAAGATTGGTGGCTTGAAGCGACCTTAACTTTTTCTATTAAAGTTGGCTCTGTCGTATACTTGACATCATCGCTTTTCGTTCGTTCGCATATGATCTTCTACTCAATAGCGTCGTCGCTACCGTTTAAACTTTTCGGGATGGTATTGAATAGTGTGGTCGTAGTCTTTCAATAGCTCGAGCCAGCGTCATTGCCGCGTGTTGAGTTCTTTTTGAGTGAAGAAATATTTAAGGCTTTTATGGTGCGAATATATCTCCACTTTCTCCCCGTATAGATAGTGCCTCCATATCTTTAAGCGGCTTGGCATTGCTTTGCCTGACTCTAGATCATGAGTAGGATAATTCCTCTCATACTCTTTAAGTTGTCGCGGGCGTAGGCTATGACTTTCCCGTTGCATGAGAACACATCCTAACCCTTTGCACGAAGCATCGTTGTAGATAACAAATCCATCCGAAACCGGATGGTATTGTTAGAGCAGTCTCTTAAAATAAGTCTCCTCTTAAGCTCTTGGAAACTCTTCTCGCATTCTTGCGCTCCAAAGCAATTTTGTATCCTTAGGAGTTAGGCGGGTTAATGGAGTAGCGATTAGAAAACCCTTCCACGAATCTCAGATAATAACCGGTAAGCCCAAAAAAAACTACGTGCTTGATCCAAGAGCTTGGTTGCTCCCACTTTGTATTGCTTGATCTTGGCGGATCAGCGGATACTCCATGTTTTTTTGACACCACGTGCCCAAGGAATGCTACTTCCTCGAGCGAAACTTCGCATTTCTTCAATTTGGCATATAGTTTGTTTTCACGAAGCCTTTGGAGTACCGACTTCAAATGGTGCTCATGATCTTCCGACTTTTGGAATATATGAGGATGTCATCAATAAAAACAACAACGATGATCTGATCCAAATATTCCTTGAATACTCGGTTCATCATATCCATGAAAGCCATGGGAGCATTAGTCGATCAAAAAGACATGACTAAGAATTCATAATGCCCATCTGGGGTTAAAAGGCGGTCTTTGGAATATCCTCGGTTCTAATCTTGGTGATGATATCGAGCGAAGATCGATTTTGAAAAGAATTGTGCCCCTTGCAAGCTTGGTCGAAACAAGTCATCAATCGAGGTGAGGATACCTATTCTTGATGGTGACATGGTTCGATTCCAGATAGTCGATCTGAAATCGCATACTCCGTCTTTCTTCTTTCTGAATAAAGCAGGAGCACCCCGAGGAGATGTCTTGGGGCCAATGAAACCGATGTCCAACAATTCACGTAGTTGGACCTTTAACTCTGAAGTTCAATAGGAGCCATTCGATATGGGGTTTTAGAAATGGGCTTTGTGCGGGTTCAAGATCGATAAAGAATTGACTTCACGTTACGGGGTAGGCGGAAGTTTCTTGAAAATCGTCGGAAAATCGATAACAACGGGAATATTATTCAAATTTGGCGTGTCTTTATTCAAATCCATAACATGGGCTAAGAAAGCTTGACATCCGTTTTTCAATAAGCGAATAGCTTTATGATTAGATATGGCGCGTTGATTGATTTTAATGGTTTAGTTGCTTGAATTAAATACAACGGGTTGGTTAGGAATATGAAAACTAACAACCTTACGAAAACAATCAATTTTGGCATGATGAGTAGTTAACGATCAATCCTAAAATCACATCAAAAGCAAGTATCTTTAAAGAGATAAGGTCACGGTAAGGTAATGGTGCCAACTTGAATCAAACAAGATTTATAAGCGATGGATGTGATGAAAGTTTCTCTAACGGAGTTTCCACGAGATAGGTCAAAATCTAATTTCTCGGAGTCGAGTTTAAGCGTTGAGCACAAGCGGGGAGAGATAAATGAATGGGTATGCCGGTATCAAGTAAGGTATAAACTTGCGAAATTTATAAATAGCTTACCGTGATCACCTCGTTTGGGTTCTCGCATTTTGACCGATCCAACAAAGCGCTCTTCCGGAATCGTTGACTTTGACTTTTACGGGGCGATCTTTTGAGTCACCGTCCCCATTGAACTAGGTTTATTCTTGTGCAATCTCGGCGATATGTCCTTCCTTTCCACAATTATAGCATACCTTGAGCTGTTGTGGGCGGTTTGGTGATATATCCCTCTTTCCGCATTTATAGCATATAATGGGTGGTGAGTTCTCCTCCACTTAGAACCCGATTCTTTGCTTGGCCTTTGTCGTCTTCACATAGTCGTTGTTAAATCTCCTCTTTTAAAATCTCCTCTGACTCTTCTTTTTATTTTCATGGCCATGATTACCACCAGTGGTGTGGTTACCATTTTGTCCGTCTGTTTCTTTCTCCATTGGTTATCATTATTACATTGGCTACTATCTCTACGATGCGATCCACGGTTATGGTCCCTCGGTTGAACATACTACTCGTTATCTCGCTCTAATAATTGAGCCACATTTACAACATCTGAATAGAGAAAAAGTTTATGAGAAATGAGATCTTGGCGTATCTTGGGGTTTGAAACCTCTAAAAACATCCGCGTCATCGTTCCTCATTCTCCACCAAAATGAGGTCTGAAACACGGATAACTCTCTGCAAACTTTGCCTCGTCTTGAGACAAATCGTATTTGTTTTGTTCTGTCGATGAACTCCACTTCCTTCGTATAATGAACACTTTCGGGAAAGTATTTGTCATTAAATAGTTCTGAAAGCGTCTCCCGAGACATCTTTGAGTCTTGGTTTGGATGGAGTGCAACTTCCTGAGACTCCCACCGATGATCTGCCTGCGCCACGGAACATAAAGGTGGCGAATGGAACCTTCTGTTCCTCCGTGCATCCCAGACATCGAATATCTTGGTAATTTGCTTGACCCGTGTTTCCATGGTGATCGGATCGGGCTTTCCCTTAAATTACAGTGGTCCCAACTCTTTGAGCTGCTTGGTTTGTGACAACCCGTAATTCTTATCATTTCCTCCTGTATTTTGAACACGAGTCTCCCCGTCGTCGATTTTGCATGAGCTAGCTGCAAAAAGCTAAACATCCCTCGTTCATCATCGCTTTCGATGGTGTTGTTCACGGGAGAACATTGCCCGACTGTTGCACGTTCTCCTCGTTGGTGAGTCTGAGCGTCTCCACGGTCTCATTTCCATTGTTAATATTCTCGATCGACATTCTCAAATCTTTGTCGTAAAACAAGGGTTAATTAAGAAATCAATATATCACATAATATCCTTATATCTTGACCAACTAAAAAATAAAGCTTAGGTAGGACACCTTTAGCGAAGGATTTACTCGTCTCTCCCCTCTAGTTCTATTCCCGATCTCATTGCGGAGATCGTATCCTAAGCTACGATACCAAGTTGTGGCGCCCCCAAAAATAGGTATACATCACCCATTACGAGTTGTCGATACGTGAGTGCGAAACAACTACAACTTTATTATTACAACGATAAAAGCGTGAGTTTGAATACAAATATTATCTTACAGACAATATCTATACTCAAATAAATCCTCATCACATTTATTGATACATTATTTTACAAAATGGTGAGGACTACTAAACAATTCTTTCTAAAACCTTCATTCCATTACCCAGGCTAAATACTTTCTATTATATTCTAGCCTCACGAGAAGAAAAAAATGGAACAAAAAGGAAAAGGGTGAGCTCAACTAGCCCGATAAAAAATATTATGACTAAGATAATATCTGACAAAAATTATCGTTAGTCTTGACGGGAAAAATCTAATAGAATCTGATAGGCAACAAATTTTAAATCAATATTACGCGGTGAAATAATAATTCATTAGAAGAGTTAAGTAGAGAATGCAAACTACTATCTTACATGTATGAATTTAAAAGTTCATCGTCTATCTTTTATCCTGTAACATCAATCGATATACATACGGAATCAAATATTCATCTTTTGCTTTCTGGGGGCGAAGATATTCATCGATTAGTCGTATTCATCTAAACACACATTCATCTTTTTGCCTTTCTGACGAAGATATTCTTGAAAATCATTCATCTTTTTTTCTTTGCTGAGGGCGAAAGATATTCAATAATATCATCATTTAAGGCGAGGATGATGAAAAATATTTTTTAAAAAAGCGAATCGATTGAAACAAAATGACAGGATTAAGGATTAAGGATTAGTACTTTGTTTTATCCATGTTCAAAAATACCTCAAAAATAATCATAGTGGTGTAAAATTCGAGAATGATCAAAACATGGATCTGATCAAAGCTAGTATCGAGAATAGATATTTTTTGGACAAAAAAAAATTTTATTTTTAGGTGAATTGATAGTGAATAGTAGTATATCGTGAATAGTCTTGAATATCGTGAATAGTAACTCAGACACCAAAAGATAGAAATTTCCCAAAAAAAACATCTTCAACTTCATGAATAGTACTTGAATAGTGAATAGTAACTTCGTGAATAGTAACTTCGTGAATAGTAACTAATAGTAACTCATGAATAGTAACTCATGAATAATAACCCAAAAAAAAGTTCAAAATTTGATAAAAAGTTTCAACCAATATTTGACATAATGATATTGAAGAAATAATATCATTTGAGAAAAAATAACATCCACTTACCTCGAAAGATTAGTACTTACATTTGGAATCTAGGGTATAGTCTTTGAAGGAACTTATATATCTAACAATACTCAAAAAGTATACTCACAAAATACGCTCGATATATCGAGAGAATATAGAGAAAACTTGATTTTACGGTGTGTGTTTTCAATTCTAACCTAAGCACCTATTTATAGGAAAATCTTTAGAACACCAAAGTAGAAAATTGAATATAATATTAATATATTTTTCACATTTTCTTTAGCCCACCTAGAACAACTGATCTCAGCCCATTTGAATCACATGTGAGGCCAACTTAGTTGCAAAAACGTTTTTCTCAAAATAATTAACTAAAACTCCCAAAAATTAATTATTTGAACTTGAACTTGATAATTCATAATAAATAGCCCTTTTATCAGAAAATTCAAATCTCGCGAGTTTTTTATAGGAAATTCAATTCTCTACAACTTTGCGGAAGAAAGTTTTTCCAAATTCCAAATAGAAATTGGCCAAAATCCATCAAAGCAGGCGATTTTACTGGTATAATCAAATTTGATCGATAAATGGGGTCCATGAGCATGTTTAACATGTTTTAAATATTTATTGCAACAAAAATACTCTTCCTCCTCGTATACTCATATATCCCACATTAGTTGTAAAAATATCACCATTATTATATTATTAAAATATAATAATATATTTAAATAAATTATTTTATCGAGAAAAAGATAAAATTTCAATTTTCAACAATTGTCACATTAAAATTTTCTCCATCTATATCCACATAAAATCAATATTTTCCTCATCATATGAATCAATAATTAATTATTCACAAATAATATTACAAAATCACAATATTATTAATGACGAGGCGGGTTCAGGAAAGGGGCTTTTCGATAAAATTTCTCCTTCTTGGCGGCCTTGATTAGGTGACCAAACCTCTCCTTAGAGCGAACTTTCTAGACATTGCCAATAATGTTATCTAATAATATTATTAGGATAATATGAATTATTAGCCGATAATGAAAAATCTTGTGTAATGACAATTATTGAAACAACGATGATATAAAATATCAGCGTGACAATTATTAAATCGATAAAATCTTTGAGCGATAATTCTTAACCAACCATTATTGAGTAGTAGTGCCTTCTTACGTAAGAATCAATAATTGGTGCAATCTGGTGTCTTCTTGTGTTTTAACCATAGAGTATTTTAACGATATTAGCATAACAACTTCTGTAGTTATTTTTAAACAACTTATATTTGTCGTTTTCTTCATCCAATCGCTTTCAGTTATGGGGCCCACACATGGTGCTTGCTTGTCGTCGTCGAATATTCCCAAACGATCTGAATATTCCACGACCAAAACGAATATTCCCAAACAATGATGAATATTTTATAACCACTTGCTTATTTTGAAATATTTGCGTATTTTACCCTAACTATCCACATTAATCAAATCAACCCTTACTATTTCAAAATAATAAATAGAGAAAATTAAATTTCATTAATAATAAGTTTGGGGGTCTTGAAATTAGGGTGAAAATAGACCTATAAGATCCATTCCCCATGTATGAAATGGCCAATGGTGTTGTTGCTAAGGTTTCAAATGATGAAATCCACTATGACGAGCATGGATCAAGTTTCCATGTATTTGACAAATGTGGCACTTTTTAACAAATTCTAGACTATCTCCTCCCTCTTTGGTGTGTGCCGCCCCAAAATAGGTATACATGACACCCCGTTCACGAGTGCATGAAATACATGATGCGAAAACAACTACAACTTTATTATTACAACGATAAAAGCTGTGAGTTTGAATACAAATATTATCTTACAGACAATATCTATACTCAAATAAATCCTCATCACATTATTGATTCATTATTTTACAAAAATGGTGAGGACTACTAAACAACTCTCTCTAGAACCTTCATTCCCATACCCAGAGCTAGTACTACTTTATTACATTCTAGCCTCTCGAGAAGAAAAATGGAACAACAAGGAAAAGGTGAGCTCAACTAGCCCGATAAAGAATATTATGACTAAGATAATATACAACAAATTATCGTTAGTCTTGACGAGGAAAAATCGATAGAATCTGATAGACAACAAGTTTTGGATCAATATTACATGAAAAATAATAATTCATAGAAGAGTTACGTAGAGAATGAAATCTACTATAATCTATGAATTTAACGTCCATCATCAATATTTTATCCTGTAACATCAATCGATATACATCTCAAATCAAATATTCATCTTTTTTACTTCTGAGGCGAAAGATATTCATCGATCGGTCGTATTCATCTCAACACTGTTCATCTTTGCACTAAAGGCCAAAGATATTCATCGATCGGTCGTATTCATTTAAACACTGATTCATCTTTGCACTTTCTGGGCCAAAGATATTCTTGAAATCATTCATCTTTTTTGCTTCTGGGCCAAAGATATTCAATAATATCATCATTTAAGGCGAGGATGATGAAAAATATTTTTAAAAAAAGCGAATCGATTGAAACAAAATGACAAGATTTAAGGATTAAGGATTAGTACTTGGTTTTATCCATTCAAAAATACCTCAAAAATAATCATAGTGGTGTAAAATTCAGAATGATCAAAACATGGATCTGATCGAGTTAGTATCCGAATAGATATTTTGGACGAAAAGAAGAAATTTTATTTTTTAATTGAATAGTCTGCAGTATCGTGAATAGTCTTGTATCGTGAATAGTAACTCAGAATACCAAAGATAGAAATTCCACAAAAACATCTTCACGCTTCAAAATAGAATTCCGTGAATATAACTTCATGAATAGTAACTTCGTGAATAGAATAAATAGTAACTCGTGAATAGTAACTTTCATGAATAGTAACTTCGTGAATAGTAACTCATGAATAATAACTTCGTGAATAGTAACCCAGACATGAAAAAGTTCCAAATTTGATAAAAACTTGAGATCAACATTTGACATAATGATATTGAAGAAATAATATCATTACAAAAAAAATAATATCCACTTACCTCGAAAAGATCGATTACTTAGCTAGAATCTAGGATATAGTCTTTGAAGGAACTTGCACCGTCTAGCAATACTCTCAAAGTATACTCAAAATACTCACAAGAATACGCTCGAAAATATCGAGAGAAAAGAGAAAACTTGAGTTTACGGTGTGATTTTCAATTCTAACCTAAGCACCTATTTATAGGAAAATGCTTAGAACACCAAAGCGAAAATTTAATATAATATTAATATAATTATACAAATTTTCCTTAGCCCACCTTTTGGTCAAAACACCAGCCACACATGTTAATGATGTCCAAAAAAATACAAAAAACGTTTTCTTAAAAAAAATAATTTAAACTCCCAAAAATCAATTATTTGAACTTGAACTTCAATAATTCATAATAAATAGCCCTTTCATCAGAAAATTCGAATCTCGCGAGTTTTTATAGGAAATTCAATTCTCTACAACTTTGCAGAAGAAAGTTTTTCCAAATTCCAAACAAAATTGGCCAAAAATCCCACAAGCGAGGCGATTTTACATTTATATAATCAAATTTGGTCGATAATTGTGTCCACCAACACACAAAACATGTGTTAAACATTTAATGCCACAAAAATACTCTTCCTCCTCATATACTCATATATCCCACATTCATTGTAAAAATATCACCATTAATATATTATTAAAATAATATATTTAAATGAATTATTTTATCGAGAAAAAGATAAAATATTAATTTTCAACAATTGTCATTTTAAAAATTTTCTCCATCTATATCCACATAAAATCAATATTTTCCTCATCATATAAATCAATAATTAATTATTCACAAATAATATTACAGAATCACAATATTGATGACCAGGCGGTTCCGGAAAGAGGGGCTTTCGATAAAAATTTCTTCTTCTTGGCGGCGCAATTAGATGACCAAACCTCTCCTTAGAGCGAACTTTCTAGACATTGCCAATAATGTTATCTAATAATATTATTCGGATAATATGAATTATTGCTTCGATAATGAAAAACTTTGTGTAATGACAATTATTGAAACAACGATGATATAAAATATCAATATGACAATTATTAACTTTAAATAAAATCTTGAGCGATAATTCTTTGTAACCATTATTGAGTAGTGCCTTCTTCGTACGTAAGAATCAATAATTGGTGCGATCTGGTATCTTCTTGTTCAACAACGCGTATTAGTGTGTTTTAACCACGGGTATTCAACGATATTATTGGCAACAACTTCTGTGCAGTTATTTAAAAACAACTTATATTTGTCGTTTTCTTCATCCAATAAACTTTCCGTTATGGGGCCCACACATGGGCTTACGCGCAGTCGTACGAATATTCCAGAAGCGATCTGAATATTCCACGACCAAACGAATATTCCCAAACAAATGATGAATATTTTATAACCACTTGCTTATTTTGAAATATTTGCGTATTTAACCCATAACTATCCACATTAATCAAATCAACCCTTACTATTTCAAAATAATAAATAAAGGAAATTCCTTTTCATTTAAAAATTTGAGGGTCTTCTGACCTCCCTCCTTATGAAATTTAGTCCTCGAAATTGGCGTCGCGTGCACAGTGTTTTGAAAAGGTGAGGATACCTCGCTTTCATTTCGTTTCCAATTCCCGGTCATTTCCTCTATAGCATGATTCCTCCACAAAACTTTAACTTGTGGTATAACCTTTCTTGGCGTAGGACATGCTCCTTCTATCCAAAATCTTGGCAATTACCTCCTCATCGTTAAGTCTTGGTATCTCGTCGGGGTTCAACTTCGATAACGTGGTTGGGTCTTTCACATATTCTGAAATGCGGATATGTGAAACACATTATGAACACGAGACATACTTGGAGATAGCATGAAGTCTATAGGCTACATTTCCTACTCGGTCGAAAATTTGAAATGGACCATAAATCGTGGATTGAGCTTTCCTCTCTTCCCAAATCTTGTAACTCCCTTCCATGGAAGCACTTCATGACAATCATGATCCCTACACACTAAATTCCACGTCCTTTCGATGAAGATCCGCATAACTCTTTTGTCGATCTTGTGCCGTTTGTATCGTTGTCGAATCATTTGGATCTTTTCGGTGAGTCATACGTCTTAACTTCGGGTCCCAACAATGTTGCTTCACCCACCTCATCCCAACATATTGGAGAGCGACATTTTTGTCCATATAATGCTTGAATGGAACCATGCCTATATTTGTTTAATAACTATTGTTGTATGAGAATTCCACCATGGCAATACTTATCCCACTTCCTTTGAAATCTAGGACCTGAGTTTTAATATATCTTGAGAGTTTGAGTAGTCCTTTACGATTGCCCATCCGTTTGAGGATGGTATGCCAAAGCCAGATAAATAAATTCGTGCCCATAGCTTTCTGAAACTAACCCAAAATCATGAAGTGAATCTTGGGTCACGATCTAAAACTATGGATCTTGGCATGCCATGCAATCTCACAATCTCATTTACGTACATCTGAAAAGGCGTTCAAGGGAATAAGTCTCTCGTATCGGTAAGAAATGAGCGGACTTGGTTAATCTATCAACAATAACCCAAATAGCATTGATGCCTTGAGAAACCTTGGGAAGATTAGTAATGAAATTGAGGTAATGTGTTCCCACTTCCATTTCAAAATCTCAAGTGGTTGCAGCGGACCCTTAGGTACAAGATGCTCGCCTTTACGTTAGCAAGTTAAACACATCGAGATAAACTTTGCGATCTCTCTCTTCATATTGCTTCCACCAAAATGTATGTTGAAGATCATAATACATTTTGGTACTTCGAGATGGATTGCAAATGGCGTATTGTGTGCCTCCATCGTAATCTTGTACTTCAAATCAGTCGTTAGGAACACAAAAGTCTAGAGTGGACTCAAGTATTCCTTCTTCATCAATTCTAAGCTTAGGAATAGCTCCTTCTTGTACTTTCTTCTTCATACGCATCGGCTCAGGAGTCGGTGGCTTGAAGCGATCTTAACTTTTTCTATTAAAGTTGGCTCTGTCGTATACTTGACATCATCGCTTTTCGTTCCGCATATAATCTTCTACTCATCGCGTCGGCTACCACGTTCGCTTTTCGAAGATGGCATGGTCGAACATGTCTTTGAAATGAGTCTCTCTTGAGTTCTTGAAGCTCTTCCCACATTCCTTGCTCCATTCGAATTTTGTATCTCTCTGAGTCGGTTTGCGTTAATGGAATAGCGATTCGAGAATATCCTTCAACGAATCTCCGATAATAACCAACTAAGCCTGAAAGCTACGTATTTAGATTCTTGACTTAGGTTGCTCTCAATTGTGACTCGTATCCCAATCTTGGATATGCGTCACAATGACACCTATCGATTTACTATCGCTTGCGAATATGGCGTCCCTACGGAGAGAGTAAAGCAGGTGAATTCCACAAAAAAGTCACAAGATAAAGGCTCGGTACCAAATTCTATAGTTGAATTTTAACTCACGAAGTTCAATAGGAGCCATTCGATATGAGATTTTAGAAATGAGTTTTGTCTGGGGTTCAAAGTCGATACAAAATTTAATATCGGGCTTTGGGAGTAAGCGAAAAATTCTTGAAAAAATCGTCGGGAAAAATCAATAACAACGAGAATATTATTCAAATCGGCGTGTCTTTATTCAAATCCATAACATGGACTAAGAAAATTTGACATCCGTAATAAGCGAATGACTTCATGGCTTGATATGAAAATGTTTGACTACAATGGTTTGATTGCTTGAATTGAATAACGGGTTGCTTAGGAATATGAAAACTAACACCTTACGAAAAGCAATCAATTTTGGCGTGATGAGTAGTTAACCTTAAAATCACATCAAAAAGCAAATATCTCTATAGAAATAAGGTTAACGGTAATGTGATAGTGCCAACTTGAATCAAGCAAGATTTATAAACAACGGATGTAATGAAAGTTTCTCTAACGGAGTCTCCATAAATAGGTCAAAGTCTAATTTCTCGTAGTCGAGTTCAAATGTTGGCGCTAAGTAAGAGATAAAAGAATGGGTAGAACCGATATCTAGTAAGGTATATACTTAGCAAAATTTATAATTAACTAACCCATGCTAACCGTTCGGGTTCCTTGCATTTTGATTGGTCACGACAAAGCGCTCTTCCGGAATCGTTGACTTTGACTTTTACGGGACGATCTTTTGAGTCACCATCCCCATTGAACTAGGTTTCGCTTCTGCATCGTCTGATCTCGGCGATATGTCCTTCCTTTCCACAACTATAGCATACCTTAAAGCTGTTGTGGGCGGTTTGGTGATATGTCCCTCTTTCCGCATTTGTAACATCTGACCGGTGGTCGTTCTCCTCCATAAAACTAGTTCTTCTATGGCGACGGCGTCTTCACATGGTCGTTGTTGAATCTCCTCTTTTTAAAATCTCCTCCCAGGCTTCGCTTCTTCTATTTTCATAGCCACGATTACCACCGGAGTGGTTCTGCCTTTAATCTGTATTCTTCTTTCTCCGTTGGTTATCGTTATTACGATGGCTTCTTATCTTGATTATGATCCACAGTTTATGGTCCCTCGGTTGAGCGTACTTTCGTTATCTCGCTCTAACAAGCTGAGCCACATTGACAACATCTGAATAGAGAAAATTTATGAGAAATGAGATCTTGGCGTATGTCGGGTTTCAAACCTCTCGAAACATCCGCGTCATCGTTCCTCATTCTCCACCAAATGAGGTGCAAACACGGATAACTCCATGAACTTACGCCTCGTCTTTGGGACCTTCGTCGTGTTATTACTGCTCTCTAGTCTAATAAACTCCACTTCCTTCATATAGCCGAATACTTTCGAGGAAGTACTTGTCATTGAATTGTTCTGAAACGTCTCCCATGACATCTTTGAGTGCGGTTTGGATGGAGTGCAACTTCCTGATTCCCACCGATAATCTGCCTCGCCACGGAACATAAAAAGTGGCGAATGGAACTTTCTGTTCCTCGTGCATCCCAGACATCGAATATCTTGGTAATTTGTTTGACCCGTCTCGCGCCTTTAATCGGATCCGGCTTTCCCAGAATTACGGTGGTCCCAACTCTTTGAAGCTGCTTGGTTTGTGACCACTCGTGAATTCTTATCATTTCCTCCTGTATTTTGAACACGAGTCTCCTCGTGCGATTTTGCATGAGCTGCAAAAAGCTTCAAACATCCCTCGTTCATCATACGCTTTCGGTGGTGTTGTTCACGGGAGGAACATTGCCGACTGTTGCGTTCTCCTCGTTGGTAAGTGCGAGGCATCTCCACGGTCTCATTTACTCCTTTGTTAATATTCTCGATCGACATTCTCAAATCTTGTCATAAAATAAGGGTTAATTAAAAATCAATATATCACATAATATCCCATATCTTGACCAACTAACAAATAAGCTTAGGTAGGACACCTTTAGCGAAGGATTTACTCGTCTCTCCCTCTAGTTCTATTCCCCGATCTCACTTGGAGATCATATCCTAAGCTACGATACCAATTGTGGCGCCCCCAAAATAGGTATACACACACCCGTTCACGAGTGCGCCAAATATATGATGCGAAACAACTACTGACTTTATTATTACAACGATAAAAGCGTGAGTTTGAATACAAATATTATCTTACAGACAATATCTATACTCAAATAAATCCTCATCACATTATTGATTCATTATTTTACAAAAATGGTGAGGACTACTAAACAACTCTCTCTAGAATCTTCATTCCATACCCAGACTAGTACTTTCATTACATTCTAGCCTCACGAGAAGAAAAAAAATGAACAACAAGGAAAAGGTGAGCTCAACTAGCCCGGTAAAGAATATTATGACTAAGATAATATCTGACAAATTATCGTTAGTCTTGACGAGGAAAAATCGATAGAATCTGATAGACAACAAGTTTTGGATCAATATTACGGAAAAAATAATAATTCATAGAAGAGTTACGTAGAAATGAAATCTACTATAATCTATGAATTTAACGATCCATCATCAATATTTTATCCTGTAACATCAATCGATATTCATCTCAAATCAAATATTCATCTTTACTTTACTGGCCAAAGATATTCATCAATCTGTCGTATTCATCTCAACACTGTTCATCTTTTACTAAAGGCCAAAGATATTCATCAATCGATCGTATTCATTTAAACACACGATCATCTTTTGCACTACACAGCCAAAGATATTCTTGAAATCATTCATCTTTTGCTACTGGGCCAAAGATATTCAATAATATCATCATTTAAGGCGAGGATGATGAAAATATTTTTTAAAAAAAGCGAATCGATTGAAACAAAATGACAAGGATTAAGGATTAAGGATTAGTACTTGGTTTTATCCACGCCCAAAAATACCTCAAAAATAATCATAGTGGTGTAAAATTCAAGAATGATCAAAACATGGATCTGATCGAGTTAGTATCCGAATAGATATTTTGAGACGAAAAGAAGAAATTTTATTTTTTAATGAAATAGTATCGTGAAGTATCGTGAATAGTCTTGGTATCGTGAATAGTAACTCAGACACCAAAAGATAGAAATTCCACAAAAAAATCTTCTTCAACTTCTATGAATAGTACTTTCGTGAATAGTAACTTCATGAATAGTAACTTCGTGAATAGTAACTTCGTGAATAGTAACTTCGTGAATAGTAACTCGTGAATAGTAACTCATGAATAGTAACTTCGTGAATAATAGTAACTCCAGAGCATGAAAAAGTTCCAAATTTGATAAAAACTTCGGATCAACATTTGACATAATGATATTGAAGAAATAATATCATTACAAAAAAAATAATATCCACTTACCTCGAAAGATCGATCTTACAGCTTTAGAATCTAGGGGTATAGTCTTTGAAGGAACTTGCATGAATCTAGCAATACTCAAAGTATACTCAAAATACTCACAAGAATACGCTCAAAATATCGAGAGAAATAGAGAAAACTTGAGTTTACGGTGTGATTTTCAATTCTAACCTAAGCACCTATTTATAGGAAAATGCTTAGAACACCAAAGCGAAAAAATTTAATATAATATTAATATAATTATACAAATTTTCCTTAGCCCACCTTTTGGTCAAAACACCAGCCACACATGTTAATGATGTCCAAAAAAATACAAAAAACGTTTTTCTTAACAAAAATAATTTAAACTCCCAAAATCAATTATTTGAACTTGAACTTCAATAATTCATAATAAATAGCCCTTTCATCAGAAAATTCGAATCTCGCGAGTTTTTATAGGAAATTCAATTCTCTACAACTTTGCAGAAGAAAGTTTTTCCAAATTCCAAACAAAAATCGACCGAAATCCACAAGCGGGCGATTTTACATTATAATCAAATTTCGATCGATAATTGTGTCCTGACAACACACAAAACATGTGTTAAACATTTAATGCCACAAAAAATACTCTTCCTCCTCATATACTCATATATCCCACATTCATTGTAAAAAATATCACCAGTTAATATATTATTAAAATAATATATTTAAATGAATTATTTTATCGAGAAAAAGATAAAATATTAATTTTCAACAATTGTCATTTTAAAAATTTTCTCCATCTATATCCACATAAAATCAATATTTTCATCATAAATCAATAATTAATTATTCACAAATAATATTACGAATCACAATATTATTAATGACGAGGCGGTTCAGGAAGAGGGGCTTTCGATAAAATTTCTTCTTCTTGGTAGCATTGATTAGATGACCAAACCTCTCCTTAGAGCGAACTTTCTAGACATTGCCAATAATGTTATCTAATAATATTATTCGGATAATATGAATTATTGCTTCGATAATGAAAGATCTTGTGTAATGACAATTATTGAAACAACAATGATATAAAAAATATCAACGCAGCAATTATTAACTCGATAAAATCTTTGAGCGGTGATTCTTTGTAACCATTATTGAGTAGTGCCTTCTTACGTAAGAATCAATAATTGGTGCAATACTGGTGTCTTCTTTTGTTCAACAACGCGTATTAGTGTGTTTTAACCACAGGGTATTCCAACAGTATTAATGGTAACAACTACGCCGTTATTTAAAAACAACTTATATTTGTCGTTTTCTTCATCCAATCGCTTTCCGTTATGGGGCCCACACATGGTCGCTACTTGTCGTCGTGCGAATATTCCCAACGCGATCTGAATATTTCACGACCAACGAATATTCCCAGACAACAATGAATATTTTATAACCACTTGCTTATTTTGAAATATTTGCGTATTTTACCCATAACTATCCACATTAATCAAATCAACCCTTACTATTTCAAAATAATAAATAAAGGAAATTCCTTTTTATTTAAAAATTTGAGGGTCTTACATTTGGCGAAGAGTAACCATGATCGATAAGTTATTTGTATGCAACTTGGCTCCCCCTTGTGTTCATCCTTGTGCATTTGGTAAACCAAATCTTTGGCTTCCTAGTTCCGCATACACCGTAGGGCTTGCCATTGAATCCCCTTCTAAACAATTCTCCATTCTGCAAGAAGAAAGCGTTGTGACTTCCTCTTGATTATAATTGCGTCCTTCTTTTCTGGTTCGGAAGAGTCCCGCTTTACAAGAACTCCACATAAAGGGATTCGCTAATCCACTATATCTTCAATGAAGGCGTTCATCCTCCCTGGTATTCTTGGCATGAAACACATTGGCGTTGTAGGGCATCCGATTCCTTCTTCATTTCGTGCCAATAATACCTACCACGCCAGCTGCGATTTCTACGATATGCTTATGTTCGCTTGATCCGCGATTCTCGTCATGCACCTGTTGCAAGACTCTATCTGCTTCCTGCCTCCCTAAGCATCGTGTCAACACACCATCTACTTCTTTGTGATACAAGACACCTTTGATGATGTTGTACTTCTGTAACTTTACGGTAGGTATTGTTCCCTCCTTTGTTTTCAATTGATTGGAGATGTCGTATCGCCAATCATCTATTATATCTTTGGGGAACAGTTGCTTGTGTGGTTGGGAGGGTTCTCTTCATTACCTTTACATCCAAATTCTCACCTTGGACATAGACTTCGAGATCTTCTTGTTGTTGCTAGTGTATCGGGTTGTTTATTCATCCCTCTTGGCACATATTCAATCACCACCTTCTTGAAAGCCTCCATCACCTTTTGTTTCTGATTCGATATAGGCGCCAAGATAGGTTCCTTCACTCAAATTGGCCTCTTATCTGTGCCTTTATGAGGTTTGAATCTCCCTTTACTTTAAGATATTTGGCTCCCGATTCTTGAGCTTCCAACAATCCTAGTATGAAACGCCTCATATTACGCTTTCATTGTTTGTGCGAGGAAATCCAATTTGTATGACAAGGCCACTTCATTTCCTTCTTTAGTGGTCAACACCACTCCTGCTCCGCCTTTACCTTTTTTGGATGATCCATCAAAAGCCAAACTCCACCATTCTGGTCCTCATTTTTAACTCGATTGATTCTACTTCTTCACCCGGAAGATCCTCGGAAGGGGTTCATATTCTCCATTTGGAAATTGAACGGCCAGTGCGCGAAGCTTGACATCGGATCGCCTTGATTGTTACACATTTGATGTCGTACTCTGAAAGAATCATCATCTATCTGGCGGTCTTCCTACTAATCTTGGCTTAGTTAATAGGTATCGATTGGATCGGTTTTTGTTGCAAAGCTTTATTTACGTGTGCTAAAAAAATAATGCCGCATTCTCTGCTTGATGAATACCAATGCTGAGACAATGCCTCTCACTTCATGAATACCTAGTTTCCGTCCTTGGATTATCCGGTAATGTAATATCTGAGTTTCTCTTCTTCGTCCACCTCTGCGTGATCAATCCACCTATGGACTTCTTGGTAGATGTGATGTACAAGCTGCGGTGGTATTCTTCTTTGTGGCACTACCATTGTTTGTCTTTGAAGCCAAAATTCTTTTCACCTTCTCAAACGCTTTGTTGTTGGTCTTGCCCCAGTCCCATTGTGCCTTTCCTTTTAGCAATTTTCCAAAAGGTTACGTGACTTGACTAATCTTTGGCATGAATCTTCTCATGTATGAAACTTTCCTGAAAGCTCTTCAACTTGCTTTGCGTTTTTGGTGGGGGCATCTACGTGATTGCTTTACGCCTTGCTTGGGTCCACCTCTAAGCCCCTATTGTGCACCAAGAAGCCCAAGAATTTTCGGTAGTCATCCCAAAGGCGCACTTCTTGATTCATCCTCAACTTATACCTTCTAAGCACCGCTTCGAACACTTTCCCAGTCCTCCACATGAGTTATCGCCTTTCTTTGATTTCACTACTATGTCATCTACGTAGTCCTCCACTATATCATGAATCATGTCATGAAATATGGTGTGCATTGCCCTTTGATAAGTTGCCCCCGCATTCTTCAACCCGAATGGCATTACTATATAGTAGAAATTCCCAAACGAAGTGCGAAAATTTGTCGACTCTGCATCTTCTACTTGACATCTTTATCGATTGTAACCCACAAACCCGTCCATGAATGACATTATCTCATGATTAGCCGTTGCATCTACCAAAGTGTCTATGTTGGGTAATGGGTACATGTCCTTTGGGCGTACACCTGTTCAAATCTCTGAAATACACACATATTCGTAGTCATCCATTTGACTTCTTTCTGCCTGCACAATTTGGATAGCCATATTGGATGTTGAATTGGCTTGATGAACCCTACTTCCAAAGAATTTCTTGATTTCTTCCTTTATTTGAGTTTCTACTTCGGGTGCATAGTTACGAGGTGCTTGCTTTACTGGCTTCATTCCCGGACTTATGTTTAGATTGTGCTCCACAAGATCCTTGTCAATTCCGGGCATCTCGTCGTAATTCCAAGCAAAGACATCCCTATATTCTTGCAATAATTATACGAAGCTTCTCCTTCTGTTTAGCATCCAACTCCTTGTTGACATAAGTCGGTCTTGGCGTTCCTTCCTCTGTTGCCAAATTAACTTCCTCTAATTCATTTTGTTGAGGTTTTGGCCTATCCTCGAAGCATTCTGGAGCTGGTTCTACCTTCTGTTGTACAGCTTCTTCTTCTTCATTATTGCTGGAGTGGGGGACACCTCCTGAGCCGTTGGGTTCACACACTTCCAAGGGCTCTTCCCCCTTGCATCGTCACAATCGAAACACCACCTTTCCGTCGGGTTTAACAACCCTCTCCCATTTTGTCTTCTGGCCCTCCTCAGATTGTGCCATCCGCTTGACATTTATTATATTTCTGGCATCTTCAGGATCTGCTGGCCTTTTCTTTTCTTCTCTTCCTTCTTTCACTGGCTTCTTATTTTTAGAACATTCTCCGCGTTCCGAGGTCTTCTTCTTTTCTTTTTCTGCAGGCACGAACTTATCTTCCTGCACTTCCTCCCAGCTTGCTAGTCTTAGAGAATCAGGTCTTGCAATCTGGTTCTCTCCCTCTTCAGCGACATCATCAAAGAAAATTGCTTCAGTGATGTGTGCCTCCTCTGGTCCAAAGGGATTACGAGTTCTTTGGTACCTTCACTTCTCCCCTTTCCAAATAGCTTTAAGGCATTGATGAAAGACCAGGGACCACACCCGTAGTCGTTTTGCCAAACCCTTCCCAATGAGACATGATATGATGCATCCACCTCTCTCAAGCAACATAGAACATTACAGAGCCCTCGAATCTTCCCAACTTGCATGTCCACCTTAACGTGTCCTAGGGTTCTCGTGCTTTGATTGGCGAATCCGGTAATGTTCTTTGTTCCTTCACAATCTTCTTCTCCGCGAGCCTAACTGTTTGAACACGGTGTAGGGCATAATATTCTGAGACGCTCATTGTCGATAAATGCCCTCCGCGCCTCAATGTCGTTGATTCTTTCTTTGTCACATACAACGGCTTGTTATGCGGTATATCTTCTCTCTATCGACTTTAGAAAAGATATCTTATTCTCTTCTTCCTCCATCGTCTTCATAAATCCTTTGCTTATGGCCATACAAGTCTCCTGCGTTTGGCGACCTTGATAATTGCCACTGGTTGCCTCGATCCTTGCTTCCTTGGCCATCTGTCGATCAAAAAAAATTTCTCGAACTTGGCTCCGTTCATCAATGCCATCACTGCAGTCTGGATCACACTCCTCATTTTCTTCCATCATCATCTCCGATTACGGGCTTGTGTTGTGAATAACGATGTGTTGCACGTTTACGTTCCCTTTGTGGTTTGGCGGTGACTTGTCATGAACACTACTTTCTTTTCCAAGTTCAATCTCCCCATTTGCCGACTTCTCGTGGAATATCCTCCGCAGCTATAACAATCCATCGTTGAGTGTCCGCGTATTGGTGGAATACATGTAAGTGCAGTCTTCTTTTATTTCTTCCGTCGGCTGCAAATCTAGGCCTTGGGGTTTCACCACTCCATGTTCAACCCATTGTTCATACAAACCCACGAATGCTTTCTCACTACATGTGATAGCCTTCGGGATAGCTTTCTTGCATATTTGTCTCGTGCTTTCCTCTGCTTACATCAAAATTTTCTCGTGTTTCTCCTTGCTTTCTTACGGTTTTGGTAGAGTCGTCACCCAAACCCCACATTCTTGTCCTCTTGCCCTTCATATAACCGTCGCATGGTTAGTGGGCAATGTCACGATTCCTCCCAAGTCTTGTGCAAAAGATGAGAGGTCGCAAGGAATCACAAGCCTTGGTGATGAGGTGGGGCTTGAAAGAATCCAAGGCACCATTGTTGCAAATGCTGACTAAGTTCTTTTCTTCAATTGGTTCTGCGCATTTCTGTGCCTGGGCCCTGAACCTGTCAACATAATCTGACAACTCCTCATTCGGTTTACGCTTGAACCGCATAAGCTCCACAATGGTTACTGTTTACGCACGTAGAAAAATTTCTTGAAAAATTGTAATTTTAAGTCATCCCAATCATGGGTGACCCTTCTCCAAATTGTAGTACCAACTAAAGGCACTATCCGTCAAAGTCTTGTTGAATTCCCACATCAACAAGTTGTGGTTGTTCACTTCGTCATATCCGAGCCATGGAGACATTGACTCTACAAACCTGGTAATATGTTCCCTAGCATTTCCTTTTTCCCCATTGTATTTTGGAAATTACGGGGGGTGCTCAATATACCCTGTTGGGTAAGGTTGCCTCGAATGAATGTGTGCGGGGTAAGGAGGAGTAAAGTCCAACTCAGAGGGTCGAGATGTGCATCTCACGAAGTTGATTGATCACGTCAATCATATCATCCTTCGTCACATCTGAGCTTGTGGCGTGAAGCTATGCGTCTGGGTGTTGTGATATCTTTACGCGCATCGGTGGTGTGTATGGTAGAGAAATTGGTTGATGGACACTTGCATCATGAGCAATTTGGCACTAGTGTGGAAGTTCTTTGGCTCATTCACCGGACATTGCTTGGAATGGTTGGCATTTGCACTGTGAAAATGATGGAATAGTAGGTTGAGATGATGTTTATGCGAGGGTTGGCTTGCTTCCATCCTAGGTTGTGTACGTCACCACCGCTTACGGGCTTCCAAGTTGATTATTGAAACCAATTGACTTTCCGTTAATGGAGGTACAATGTGGTTCTCTTTGTTGTTCTTATCATTATTGTTGTCTTCCACACCGCTTGTTCCCATGCAAACTTCACGGGAACATAGCCTTGAAAGTGGGAATCATCATTCTTGGCGGAAATTCCCCATCTCCTTTTGCTTCTCTGCATTTTTTCAAAGATCATGGCCATCATCTTTCCTTGCCGCTTCTCGTGCTTCCTTCAATGCCTTGAGCATCTCCGGTTGCACATCATTAAATCGGGTCTCCACTGCATCCTCGCCTTGCCTTCTTTGCGTTGGTTTGTTGTTGATTGGCCATATGTGGTGATGTCGAACTTCCTTCGAAGCATCTTGATAAGTGGTTGGTCAAAATCCGGGTTTGCGCCTTGGAAAGCATGAGTGGCTTGCCTTGAACTGGATCCGTTGAGGTAATCTTTGTTTGTTGGTGAAGCGGCTCTTCCTGTAGTTCTCCCACTTCGAGTTGTGGGCATACCCTTCACGAATTCTACACCTCCCAAAAGAGAGTCGCCCGAGAAATGTGGGCGAGAAATCGTACCTTCTTGGGGTTAGGGTTTGGTGTTGGTGAGGAGGAGAGAAATCCACGAAAAAGTACTGGAATTGATTGATTGATTGAAGAGGGAAGAACGGCGGTGGGCGATTACTCCAACGACGCGTGGCAGAACCCCTAGAATCCGGGAACCGTGTTAGGGTAACAGGGATTCCAAGAGCCTTCTTGAGTCCTTCAAGTTGAGAGAATGTCCAAACCCCTTTGGTGCTTTTAGGTGGAATCTCCAAGCCTTTAAGTCACCAAAAGGGTCCCTTTGATCTTCCAAGAGTCCAAGTCTTCAGTCTCCAGAGAAGTCCCCTTCCAAATGGAATGGAAGGGGTATTTATAGGATTTCTGGAAAGTAGTCATGTTCAAGGCACATGCTTTAAGGGAAATTCCAGAAATACCCTTTAGTCATTAGAATAATGCCCATGTTGCCCTGTCCTTCTAGCCACCAATCCAATCCCTCAATCAATTCCCACAACGAGCCGCCTCCACGAGTCTTCTGCCTCGGGACACGTGGAGGCTTCTCCCGGGTCACGCACATTTATTTCTGACTTTTTCGTCTTTATTCCCATTAGGGTATGGGAACCCTAATTTGCACATTTAATGAGGCAGTGGAACCCTAATTGCGCATTTAATTCAATTAGGTCATGTGAACGACCCTAATTTTACACTTGAGCCCACACCTTCATCAATAACAAATCAGAGATTTAGAACATATGGTAGATGATAAAAATTTCAACCATAGTTGCAGCGGAACGAGCAATCCATTAGAAGAGTCAAATAGACCATAAAGTCTATTATCTTCTCCACATTAAAAGTCCACCAACAATATTTTATCCCTGTAACATTAATCAACAGTTCCTTTCCACAATTATATGAATAACTCATAATCATAATTGTAATTCTAAATTCCTCTTCGCATCTAGGACAAAGTTAATTTTCATCACATGTTTTTACCTGAAACATCAAAGATCATGGTTATACCAAATCACAGTTCCTGTTTATAATCATACTAACAATTTCATCTTTGCACTACGGCCAAAGATATTCATTAACAGGTTATCTTTGCACTACGGGCCAAAGATATTCAACAACAGGTCATCTTTGCACTACGGGCCAAAGATATTCAATAACAGTTCATCTTTGCACTACAGGCCAAATACATTCATATCTCAAAGAAATATATAATTATTTCAAAATCTATATAAACCATAATTATAACCATGTTGATCAATTCACCTTTGCACTTAAGCTAAAAATATTCAATTGTAAATTCAATGGTCATGATCATACCAGTCAACGATTCAACTTTGCACTACTGGCCAAAGAGAACCCATAGTCATGATCATACCAATAATCTACCCATCTTTACACTCAAGTCAAAGAGAAATTTCTTCACCATGATTATAAAAATGTTATATATGATAATAAAAACAATATGATCAACAACTGTATTTAATTTCAAGAGTAAGATTCATAAATTAACGATAATTTGGTTAGAAAAAGAAACCAATTTTTTCGTGAATAAGTACTAAAAGTGAATAAGAACTTTCGTGAATAAGAACTCATGAATAGTAACTCGTGAATAGTAACTCATGAATAGTAACTCGTGAATAGTAACTCGTGAATAGTAACTCATGAATAGTAACTCATGAATAGTAACTCGTAAATAGTAACTCATGAATAGTACTCCATATTTGTACATAAGATCAGATACGTAAATAATGTCATATACATAAATAATGCCACATACATAAATAAATAGTCTTATATCGTGAATAAGACTGATATCGTGAATAGTACCATATACGTGAATAGTAACTCCGACACAAAAAGATAGAAATTCCACAATAAAATCCATACCAATATTTCAATATAATGATATTGAAAGAATAACATCATTATGAAAAAAATAACATTCCTTACAATCCCTTACTATCCCTTACCTCAAAAGAGCAGCACTTCTGACTGGATATCGGATATGACGCTGAAGGAAACTTGCACTAATGAATATCAATTCACCAAGTATTTAAATACTCACAAAATACACTCAATAATCTAGAGAGAGAAAGAGAGAAAGCTTATGTTTCTGGTGTGATTTTCAATTCTAACTTAGCCCTCTATTTATAGGAAAATTTTAGCAGACTTGACCTGCAACCTGATGGCTTTACCTGCTACTATTCCCACCCACCATATTTGAAATAAAATTCAGCACATTTTTTCACCAATCACAAGTGGGGTCCACTCAATTCTAGAATTTTCCACCAAAATCATTTATAACCTAATTCCCGAATTAGTCACCTCTTAAAATTCATAACAAATTATTCGTTCATTTTTAATGGTTCAAAATTTGTGGATATATACTTAACTTATATATGTATAACATATCCAAATATTACAACGATCCAACGGTCGGATTAAAAATTATAATTCACGCAATATATCTCAAAAATACTGGTTTAATTTTTAATACCTTCATTCCGACAAAAATACTGATAAAATACCTCAACATTAATTCCTTCATTTATAACCACATAAATAAATCCATCATTTATATTCACATCAAATAAATATTTCCTTATCATATAAATCAATAATTAATTATTCACAAATAATATTACAGAATCCTCACAATTATGACAACTAAGTAGTTCGAGAAAGGGGGCTTTCCAATAAAATTTCTCCTTCTTGGCGCAATTATTAGGTGACCAAACCTCTCCTTGACAAAGACACTTTCTAGACATTGCCAATAATGCTATCTAATAATATTATTCAAATAATATGAATTATTGATCGATAATGAGAAATATTATGCGTGATAATTATTGAAACAACAATGATATATAAAATATCAACGCAACAATTATTGAATCAATAAAATAAAATATTGAGCGATAATTACTGTAATAATTATTGAGTAGTGCCTTCTTACGTAAGAATCAATAATTCAAAATCTTTGTTTAATACTGGTGTCTTCTTTGTGCAAGAACAACGTATTACTTTTTATTTTACCAACCGGGTATTCCAATGATGTTAATTGAGAACGATTACTGTTATTATTTATAAAAACTTAATTTTGTCATTTTCTTCATCCGCGGTTATTCATTATGGGGCCCACAAATGGTCACTTGTGAATCGCATACGAATATTTCCTCAAACGTAAAGAATATTCGATTTACCAAACGAATATTCCCAAACAACAATGAATATTTTATAACCACTTGTGTATTTTGAAAAAAAAATTCATATATCACCCTTAACTTTAACTTTTATCAATTTAACCATTTACTGAATAGTAATTATAAGAAAAATTGAATACTTTTATTTCATAAAATTCGGGGTCTTACACAATGAACCCAATTCACTTTACTTTCAAGACCTACCCATCATATACAAAAGTATTATGGCCCAAATATATATATATATATATATATATATATATATATATATATATATATATATATAATACCCTTCGTGAGCGGATTAATATAGGTACTTTACAATAATATATAACATTTAGAAAGTAATTACATTATTATTGCACTTTCATAAAATATTTACCAATTAATACACTTTCTATATTTATTTACAATATTAAGTGCGATTAGGATTCCTTAATTTAGGGAATTAGTATGCAATTAGGATTCAATTCATAATAATAAGGAAACCTAAAATCAAGGAGAAATAACTACCATAATTAATAATTCAAATTCAAATATCTTGGATCTAACAACAAATTCAAATTCAAATTCAAATTCAAAAATAATAATTAAAATTCAAATATTCAAAGTTTGGCAACGTCGTCTTCCTCCTCCCCTTCAATGTCAAGCTTGACACCATGGACGCCGATCTCCTCATGTATTACTGACCACAAATTGCCATTGTGACGAAGGTTGATTTAGTCCGAAATTAAAAGAAGAAAAGATAAATTTTAGTGCAGATTGGTATCCAAATATTTATCTGATGGTAACCATTTTAGTTTTTATGGGTAACGAAGAGAATTTCGGTGCGATTGGTAACCAAAACTTTCAAATGTAACAATTTTAGTTTTTGTTGGTTACATTTGTATTAAGGTTTTGGCTACCAATCAATATTATGAAAAAAAAAATCTATAATAGATTTTTATAATTAATTAGTAACCCAATAAAATTGAATTGGTTACCTTTGTATTAAGGTTTGGCTACCAACTGCATTATAAAAAAAAATCTACAATATATTTTTTAAATTAATTGGTAACCCAATAAAACTGAATTGGTTACATTTGTATAAAGTGTTAGCTACCAACTGCACTATAAAATAAAAAAATCTATAATAGATTTTTTTAAAATAAATTAGAAACCTAATAACACTGAATTGGTTACCTTGGTATAAATGTTTGGCTATCAACTGTTGTAAGACCCCAAAATTTTTAAATAAAAAGGAATTTCCTTTATTTATTATTTTGAAATAGTAAGGGTTGATTTGATTAATGTGGATAGTTAAGGGTTAAATACGCAAATATTTCAAAATAAGCAAGTGGTTATAAAATATTCATTATCGTCGGGAATATTCGTTTGGTGGTGGAATATTAAATCTTTGTCGGGAATATTCGTATTTACGGGCCTTGACCATGTATGTGGGCCCCATAACTGAAAGCGATTGGATGAAGAAAACGACAAATATAAGTTGTTTTTAAATAACGGCGTAGTTGTTGCCAATTATCTTTGTTGGAATACTTGGATGGTTAAAACACACTAATACGCTGCGTTGTTGAAAGCAACCAGACACCAGTATTGCACCAATTATTGATTCTTACATAAGAAGGCACTACTCAATAATGGTTACACGATAATTCTTTATTCGATATTTTATTGAGTTAATAATTGTTTGTGTTGATATTTTATATTCATTGTTGTTTGATAATTGTCATTACACAAGATTTTCATTATCGAAGCAATAATTCATATTATCCGAATAATATTATTAGATAACATTATTGGCAATGTCTAGAAAGTTACATCTAAAGGAGAGGTTTGGTCACCTAATTGCGGCTACCAAGAAGAAGAAATTCTTATTGGAAAGCCCCTCTTCCTCAGGAACCGCACATTGTCAATATTGTGATTACAGAATATTATTTATGAATAATTAATTATTGATTCATATGATGAGAAAAATATTGATTTTATGTGGATATAGATGGAGAAAATTTTATAGTGACAATTGTTGAAAATTGAAATTTTATCTTTTTACGATAAAATAATTCGTTTAAATATATTATTTTAATAATATATTAACGGTGATATTTTTTTACAACGAATGTGGGATATATGAGTATCTGAGGAGGAAGAGTATTTTGTTGCAATAAATGTTTAAAACATGTTAAACATGTCGGTGGACCCCATTTATTGACCGAAATTTGATTATAAATTTCATAAAATCGACCGTTTATGGATTTCGGTCAATTTCCATTTGAAATTTGGAAAAACTTTCTTCTGTAAAGTTGTAGAGAATTGAATTTCCTATAAAAACTCATGAGATTCGAATTTTCTGATGAAAGGGCTATTTATTATGAATTATTGAAGTTCAAGCTCAAATAATAATTGATTTTTGAAAGTTTTAATTATTTATTTTATGAAAAACGTTTTTTCTTACTTTTCTAGAAGGTGGCATGTGGGAAATGCTAGGATCTGAATTCTAAGGTTGGCGTATGAATTTGATATATATATATATATATTAATTTATTAAATTTTACTAACTTTTTGGTGTTCTAGCGAATTTCCTATAAATAGGTGCTTTAGTTTAGAATTGAAAATCACACCGAAAATGAAGTTTTCTCTCTATATTATCGGCGTATTCTTGTGAGTATTTTGAGTATACTTTGAGTATTGCTAGGCGGTGCAAGTTCCTTGAAAGACTATATACATTGATTATTCTAGTAGAAGTATCTTGATCTTTTCGAGGTAAGGGATATTATTTTTTCAGTAATGATATTATTTCTTCAATATCATTATCTTTGAAATGTTGATCTGAAGTTTTATCAAATTTGGAACTTTTTCATGCTCAGGTTACTATTCATGGGTTACTATTCATGAGTTCTTATTCACGAGTTCTTATTCAGCGAGTTCTTATTCACGAATTCTTATTCACGAGTACTATTCATTGAAGCGTGAAGATGTTTTTGTAGAATTTCTATCTTTTGGTGTCGAGTTACTATTCACGATATCGGCCTTATTCACGTATACCCTTATTCACGATACTGATCTTATTCAATAGAAAAATAAAATTTCTTCTTTTCGTCCAAAACATCTATTCGGATACTAACTCGATTGTATCCATGTTTCGATCATTCTTGAATTTTACACCACTATGATTATTTTTGAGGTATTTTTTGACGTGGATAAAACCAAGTACGAATCCTTAATCCTTAATCCTTGTCATTTTGTTTCACTTTGGATTCGTTTTTTAAAAAAAAATATTTTCATCATCCTCGGTCTTAAATGATGATATTATGGAATATCTTTGGCTCAGAAGCGCAAATGAATGATTTCTTAAGAATATCTTTGGCTTGTAGTGTGCAAAGATGAATGATTTCTGAAGAATATCTTTGGCCGTGGTCAAAGATGAGCAGTGTTTAAATGAACATGACCAGTGATGAATATCTTTGGCACGTAGTGCAAAGATGAATATTTGATTCGGATGTATATTGATTGATGTTACAGGGGATAAAAGATGAGCGATGAACTTTTAAATTCATACATAGAAGATAGTAGTTTGCATTCTCTACTTAACTCTTCTAATGAATTATTATTTCATTGCGAATATTGATTTAAAATTTGTTGTCTATTGTATTCTATTATATTTTTCCTGTTGAAGACTAACGGTAATTTGTTGTATATTATCTTAGTCATAATATTCTTTCTTGAGCTAGTTGAGCTCACCCTTTTCCTTTTTGTTCCATTTTTCTCGGGAGGCGAGAATATAAGCGAGTCTGCAGTCGGGTATGGAATGAAGGTTTTAGAAAGGATTGTTTAGTAGTCCTCACCATTTTGTAAAATAATGTATCAATAAATGTGATGAGGATTTATTTGAGTATAGATATTATCTAGAAGATAATATTTGTATTCAAACTCACGCTTTCTTGTTGTAATAATAAAGTTGTAGTTGTTTACATACCATGTATTGTACAACTCGGAATGGTGATGTATACCCTATTTTGGGGCGTCATGATTGGTATCGAGCTTGAGGATATGATCTCTGGCGGAGATCGGGGAATAGAACTAGGAGGGAGGCAGAGTAAATCCTTCATTGAGTGTGTCCTACCTAAGCTTATTTGTTAGTTAATCAAGATATAGGGATATTATGTGATATATTGATTTCCTTAATTAACCCTTGTTTTATGGCGATGATTGAGAATGTCGTGAGAATATTAACAATGGAAATGAGACCGTGGAGATGCTGTGCTCATTAACGAGGAGAGCGTGCAGCAGTGGCAATGTTCCTCCTGTGAAACAACACCATTGAGCGCGAGATGATGAGCGAGGGATGTTTAGAAGTTTTTGCGATTCATGCAAAATCGACGAGAGGAAACTTCGTGTTCAAAATCTGAGGAGGAAATGATAGCAATTCACGGGTTGTCACACGACCCAAGCGATTCAAAGAGTTGGGACCACCGAATTTAAGGGAAAGCGAGATCCGATCATGGCGGAAACATGGGTCAAACAAATTACCAAGATATTCGATGTCTTGGGATGCACGCGAAACGAAGGTTCCATTCGCCACCTTTATGTTCCGTGGGCGGCGGATCTTCGGTGGGAGTGCGTGAAGCGTACCCATCCAAACTTTTCAAATGTCTTGGGAGACGTTTGAAAGCTATTTAATGACAAATACTTTCACGAATGTGTTCGTCGTATGAAGGAAGTGGAGTTCATCGATTGGAACAAAACAACATGACGGTGTGTCTCGATGCGAGGCAAAGTTTGCGAGTTATCCGTGTTTGCACCTCATTTGGTGGAGAATGAGGAACGATGGCGGATGTTTCTTAGAGGTTTGAAACCGGACGTCGTCGAGATCTCATTTCTCATAAATTTTCTCTTTATTCGGATGTTGTAAATGTGGGCTCAATTATTAGGCGAGATAACGAAATACGGTCAACCGAGGGACCCTGAACCGAGGATCGTATCGAGATAGCGATCAATGAGAATAATGATAACTGCGGAGAAAAGCAAGCGATGACGAAATGGTAACCACTCGGTGGTAATCATAGCCATGAAAATAGAAGAAGCGAGTTAGGAGGAGATTTTAAAAGAGGAGATTTAACAACGACCGTGTGAAGATGCGGTCTTGCGTGACAAGAATCGGTTCTAAGGGAGGAGAACGACCACCGGTCGTATCTTTAAAATGCGGAAAGAGAGGACATATCGGTCAAACCGCCCACAACAATTCAAGGTATGCTATAATTGTGGAAAGGAAGGACATATCGCTTCGAGATTATGCGATGAATGAAACCTAGTTCAATGAGGGACGGTGACTCAAAAGATCGTCCCGAAAAAGTCAAAGTCAACGATTCCGGAAGAAGCGTTTGTTGTGGTTGGTCATAATCGAGGAACCAAACGAGGTGATCACGGGTAAAATTATTTATAAATTCTTGCGAAGTTTATACCTTACTTGATCTGGGGTCTTTACCCATTCATTTATCTCTCCTGCGTGTGCTCAACGTTTAAACTTGACTCAGGAGAAATTAGACTTTGACCTATCTGTGGAAACTCAGTTGGGAGAAACTTTCATCACATCCACCGTTTATAAATCTTGTTTGATTCAAGTTGGCACCATTACTTTACCAATTGACCTTATCTCTTTAAAGATACTTGCTTTTGATGTGATTTTAGGGATTGATTGGTTAACTACTCATCATGCCAAAATTGATTGTTTTCGTAAGGTTGTTAGTTTTCATATTCCTAACCAACTTGTTGTATGCAATTCAAGCAACTAAACCATTAAAATCGATCATCGTCATATCTAATCATAAAGCTATTCGTTTATTAAAAAGCGGATGTCAAGCTTTCTTAGCCCATGTTATGGATTTGAATAAAGACACGTCAAATTTGAATAATATTCTGTTGTTATTGACTTTCCCGACGTATTTCAAGAACTTCCTGGTACCCCGAGCGTGAAGTTGAATTCTTTATTGATCTTGAACTGAGTACAAAGCCCATTTCTAAAACCCCATATCGAATGGCTCTATTGAACTTCAGAGTTAAAGGTCCAACTATAGGAATTGTTGGACATCGGTTTCATTAAATCTAAGTACATCTCCTTGGGGTGCTCCTGTTTTATTCGTAAAGAAGAAAGACGGGAGTATGCGACTTTTGTATTGACTATCGGGAATTGAACCATGTCACCATCAAGAATAGGTATCCTCACACCTCGTATTGATGACATGTTTGACCCGATTCTGAGAGGCACAATTCTTTTCAAAATCGATCTTAGATTACGGATATCATCACCAAAGATTAGAATCGAGGATATTCCAAAGACCGCCTTGAACTCTCGGTATGGGCATTATGAATTCTTAGTCATGTCTTTCGGACTAACTAATGCTCCTGCGGCTTTCATGGATATGATGAACCGAGTATTCAAGGAATATTTGGATCAATTCGTTGTTGTCTTTATTGATGA
Organism: Panax quinquefolius; assembly: GCA_020205615.1. Taxonomy (NCBI): domain Eukaryota; kingdom Viridiplantae; phylum Streptophyta; class Magnoliopsida; order Apiales; family Araliaceae; genus Panax; species Panax quinquefolius. The sequence goes on along the minus strand of CM035170.1, from coordinate 109,890,114 downwards.
CATCCTCATATATTCCAAAAGCCGTGAAGATCATGAGCACCATTTGAAGCTGGTACTCCAAAGGCTTCGTGAAAACCAACTATATGCCAAATTGAAGAAATGCGAGTTCTGGCTTGAGGAAGTAGCATTCCTTGGGCACGTGGTGTCGAAACATGGAGTATCCGTGGACCCGGCAAAGATTGAAGCAATACAAAGTTGGGAGCAACCGAAGTCGGTGGTATCAAGTCGTAGCTTTTTTTGAGGCTTAGATGGTTATTATCGGAGATTCGTGGAAGGGTTTTCTCGAATCGCTACTCCATTAACTCAAATAACTTTCGGAAGGATACAAAATTCGTTTGGAGCGAAGAATGCGAGAAAAGTTTCCAAGAGCTTAAGAGGAGACTTATTTCGCACTGCTCTAAACAATACCATCCGGTTCGGATGGATTTGTTATCTACAAATGATGCTTCGAGCAAAGGGTTAGGATGTGTTCTCATGCAACGTGGAAAGTCATAGCCTATGCCTCGCGACAACTTAAAGAGTATGAGAGGAATTATCCTACTCATGATCTAGAGTTAGCGGCCGATCGTTTCTTGCTTAAAGATATGGAGGCACTATCTATATGGGGAGAAAGTGGAGATATATTCGGACCATAAAAGCCTTAAATATTTCTTCACTCAAAAAGAACTCAACATCGGCAAATGACGTTGGCTCGAGCTATTGAAAGACTACGACCACACTATTCATACCATCCCGGTAAAGCAAGCGTGGTAGGCGACGCATTGAGTAGAAGATCATATCGCGAGGAACGAGTGCGATGATGTCAAGTATCGCATAGAACCAACTTTAATAGAAAAAGTTAAGGTTGCTCGAGCCAATCTAGGCCGGAGCGTCGTTATGAAGAAGAAAGTACAAGAAGGAGCTATTCGAAGCGAGAATTGATGAAGAAGAATACTTGAGTCCACTCTAGACTTTGTGTTCCTAACGACTCTGATTTGAAGTACAAGATTATGATGGAGGCACACAATACGCCATTTGCAATCCATCCCGGAAGTACTAAAATGTATCGTGATCTTGACATACATTTTGGTGGAACAATATGAAGAGAGATTGCAAAGTTTATCTCGACGTGTTTAACTTGCCAGTGTGTAAAGGCGGAAGATCTTGTACCTAAGGGTCCGTTGCAACCACTTGAGATTACGGAATGGAAGTGGGAACACATTACTATGGATTTAGTTACGGGTCTTCCTACGGTTTCTCAAGGCATCAATGCTATTTGGGTTATTGTTGATAGATTAACCAAGTCCGCTCCATTTCTTGCCGATCACGGAGACTTATTCCTTGAACGTCTTGCTAGTATGTGCGTGAATGAGATTGTGAGGTTGCATGGTATGCTGTATCCATAGTTTCGGATCGTGACCCAAGATTCACTTCAAGATTTTGGGTTAGCTTGCAAAAAGCTTTGAGCGCAGTTTGCGATTTAGTTCTACATACCATCCCCAAACGGACGAGACAATCGGAGAGGACTATTCAAACTCTTGAAGATCTATTAAGACTCTATGTCCTAGACTTCAAGGGTAGTTGGGATAAGTATTTACCATTGGTGGAATTCTCCTACAACAACAGCTTATCGAGCAAGTATAGGTGTGGCTCCATTCAAGCATTATATGGACGAAAATGTCGTTTCCAATATGTTGGGATGAGGTGGGTGAAGCAACATTGTTGGGACCCGAAAGTTAGTATGTATGACTACCGAAAAGATCCAAATGATTCGACAACGTATACAAAGCGGCACAAGATCGACAAAAGAGTTATGCGGATCTTCATCGAAAGGACGTGGAATTTAATGTAGGGGATCATGTATTGTTGCGAGTTGCTCCATGGAAGGGAGTTACAAGATTTGGGAAGAGAGGAAAGCTCAATCCACGATTTATTGGTCCATTTCAAATTCTTGACCGAGTAGGAAATGTAGCTTTATAGACTTGCGTTACCTTCCAGTATGTCTACGTGTTCATAATGTGTTTTACATATCCGTATTAGAATATATGAAAGACCCGAACCACGTTATTGAGTTAGAACCGGACGAGATAGCAAGACTTAACGTATGAGGAGGTACTGTCAAGATCTTGGATAGGAAGGAGCATGTCCCACGTGCAAAGGTCATACCACAAGTTAAAATTTTGTGGAGGAATCATGCTATAGAGAAATGACACGGAATTGAAAGCGAAATGAAAGCGAGGTATCCTCACCTTTTCAAACACCAGTATCGTCGTCAATTTCGAGGACGAAATTTCATAAAGAGGGAGGTTGTAAGACCCCAAAATTTTTAAATAAAAGGAATTTCCTTTATTTATTATTTTGAAATAGTAAGGGTTGATTTGATTAATGTGGATAGTTAAGGGTTAAATACGCAAATATTTCAAAATAAGCAAGTGGTTATAAAATATTCATTATCGCTTAGGGAATATTCGTTTGGTCGTGGAATATTAAATCGTTTAAGGAATATTAAATGCGACGGCGACGTGACCATGTGGGGCCCATAACTGAAAGCGATTGGATGAAGAAAGCGACAAATATAAGTTGTTTTTAAATAACTGGCGTAGTTGTTGCCAAGATTATCTTTGTTGGAATACCCGGTGGTTAAAACACAATAATACTCGTTGTTGAAAGCGATTAGCATACGGTATTGCACCAATTATTGATTCTTACGTAAGAAGGCACTACTCAATAATGGTTACGATAATTCTTGTTCAAGATTTTTATTGAGTTAATAATTCTTTGTGTTGATATTTTATATTCTTGTTGTTTCAATAATTGTCATTACACAAGATTTTTCATTATCGAAGCAATAATTCATATTATCTCGAATAATATTATTAGATAACATTATTGGCAATGTCTAGAAAGTTACGTCTAAGGAGAGGTTTGGTCACCTAATTGCGGCGCCAGAGTGAAGAAATTCTTATTGAAAGCCCCTCTTTCACAGGAACCGCACAGTTTATCGATATTGTGATTACGTAATATTATTTATGAATAATTAATTATTGATTCATATGATGAGAAAAATATTGATTTTATGTGGATATAGATGGAGAAAATTTTATAGTGACAATTGTTGAAAATTGAAATTTTATCTTTTTCGATAAAATAATTCATTTAAATATATTATTTTAATAATATATTAATCGGTGATATTTTTACAACGAATGTGGGATATATGAGTATCTGAGGAGGAAGAGTATTTTTGTTGCAATAAATGTTTAAAACATGTTAAACATGCTTGTGGACCCCATTTATTGACCGAAATTTGATTATAGCACAATAAATCGACCGTTTGTGGATTTTGGTCAATTTCTATTTGGAATTTGGAAACACTTTCTTCTGAAAAGTTGTAGAGAATTGAATTTCCTATAAAAACTCATGAGATTCGAATTTTCTGATGAAAGGGCTATTTATTATGAATTATTGAAGTTAGAAGCTCAAAATAATTGATTTTTGAAAGTTTTAATTATTTATTTTATGAAAAACGTTTTTTCTTACTTTTCTAGAAGGTGGCATGTGGAAATGATAGGATCTGAATTCTAAGGTTGGCGTATGAATTTGATATATATATATATATATATATATATATATTAATTTATTAAATTTTCTGCTTTGGTGTTACAAGCAATTTCTATAAATAGGGTGCTTGGGTTAGAATTGAAAATCACACCGTAAATCAAGTTTTCTCTCTATATTATCGAAATGTATTCTTGTGAGTATTTTGAGTATACTTTGAGTATTGCTAGACGCGGTCTGCAAGTTCCTTCAAAGACTATATACTTAGATTATTACATGTAAAATCGATCTTTCGAGGTAAGGGATATTATTTTTTCGTAATGATATTATTTCTTCAATATCATTATCTTTGAAATGTTGATCTGAAGTTTTTATCAAATTTGGAACTTTTTCATGTCGGGTTACTTATTCATGGGTTACTTATTCATGAGTTACTATTCACGAGTTCTTATTCATGAAATTCTTATTCACGAAGTTACTATTCACGAGTACTATTCATGCGTGAAGCGTGAAGATGTTTTTTGTGGAATTTCTATCTTTTGGTGTCTGAGTTACTTATTCACGATATCTGGCAGACTATTCACGATACTCTGACTTATTCACGATATCTGATTATTCAATTTAAAAATAAAATTTCTTCTTTTCGTCTAAAACATCTATTCTCGGATACTAACTCTGATTGTATCCATGTTTCGATCATTCTTGAATTTTACACCACTATGATTATTTTTGAGGTATTTTTGGCGCGTGGATAAAACCAAGTACGAATCCTTAATCCTTAATCCTTGTCATTTTGTTTCACTTGGATTCGTTTCTTTTAATATTATGGTGTGAATTTGAGATAATATTATAGTTGTGGGTAGTATTTATAAATTTTGCAAAAGTATGCAAGTGGTTATATTATATTCGATTGGTTCGGGAATATTAGGTTTAACGGGGAATATTAAATACAACTACTCAATCATTGGTGGACCCTACAATGTAATTATTGTCGGATTGAAAACGCATAAAAATATTTTTTGAAATAACGGCGGAGTTTTACTGGTTGATCTTTGTTGAACTACTTTCTTAGTAGTAAAAATGCGATGTCGTGTGGTTACATAGTAGCACTACAGTATTGATTATTGATGCTTATGTGAGAAGTCACTCGGTTTGATTCCATTATTGTCGATTAATAATATGAATTATTATAGCGATAATGACGTTTTGTTTTATTCAGTATTATTAACGTAATAAAACATAAACATCTTTTATATAAAGCGAGAATACTTTATTAAAGTTATTCTATAAATAGAATATATTATATTTTATTATGTATAGTGTTGCATAGTGTTTGCATAGTAAAATGTTTTTATATAAATAGAATATATGATATTTTATTTAAAAGATTTTGCTTTAAATATGGACCGTCAGATTAAAGTAAATCAATCCTGGACCGTTCATGGATTAATTACTATGCGATTCTATTTTCCTATAAATAAAGCTCATTCCTTCATTATTTCTTACGAATTCATTGAAACTCTGTAGAGAAAACTATAGAGAGAAGAAGAAAAGTATTCTGCTACTTCACTTTTCCCAATATTCATTTTCTTCTAAGGTAAGGGATATTATTTGTTGTATCTGTAGTGGTGTTATTCTTTCTTATTCATGAAGAGAACTTCATTATTCCATTCATTATTATTCTGTTGGAATAACTTTTGTAAAAAGTGGCATACCCTATACATAACCTCATGTACGCAGCGTACCCTATACTTGGTGAAATCTTATATTATTCCATTCTTATTTATTCTGTGGAATAACTTTGTATCTGCTGAATCCCCTATACTTGGTGATCTTCTTACATTATTCCATTCTTTATTATTACATTGGAATATCACATCTGTGTGTTTTTACACCTTACTTCGGTTCCATTGTTTATTATTCCGCATTTATTATTACATTTGGAATATCCGTCATGTGTGTTTTACACCTGACACGGTTCCATTGTTTATTATTCAACATTTATTATTCATTGGATCATCCCGCTTGGTGTGAATTTCACGACTGGTTCCGTTATTATTATTCTATTGGAATAACTTTGTTTATGCGCAGTAATCTGCATGCATGGTGATTTCTTTTGTTATTCCATTCTTTATTATACCCAATTGGTTAAAACTTTGACTTCTATACTCCATGAAATTAGTAGAATATCTTTGATATTTGCGTTTCATCCAAAGATCTTTCATGGAAATATTCTTCCGATTATTCTTGAATTTTACTCTACAAAACAAAGATTGCATGTTGACAATTTGGACGTTAATAATTCTGGATTAAATAATTCTTGAACTTGTTTTATTGAATTATTATGTCATTGTCATCATTCTCATGTTATCTTATGTTATCTTTGGCTACACGACGTAGATGAACTTAGTATGATTATGACCGAGGATCATTCGGTATAATCATGGCTTGATATAAATGATGTGACAAAAGTCCTCGGTGGCACATAATGCACGTTGATGGATAGTTTTTGGTATGATTATGACCGGGGTGATTCGGTATAGTCATGACCATTGATAATTTGATGAAAATCCTTGGTAGGTAATACGTGGATGATTAGATGTGGTGGTTTATTTATTAAAAATTTGAGTCTCAAATGATAAAAATTGATGAAAACCTTTTAAAACCTAAAAGATAGTAGACTTTATTCTCTACTTGACTCTTTTAATGGATTGCATATTCATTGCGCAGCTTAAACCGGTTGTCTATTGTATTTTATCGGTTTAACATTGTTGAAGACTATTGATAATTTATTCGCATTATCTTAGTCATAATATTTCTTCTTTGGGCTAGTTGAGCTCACCCTTTCTTTCACCGTTTTCTTGAAATGAGAATATATTTGGGACGAGTTGGGGGAAGCGGTGATGGTCCTGAAGATAGCATTAGTAGTCCTCACTATTACGTGAAATAGTGTGATAATAATTGTAATGAGGACTCCTTGAGTATGGATATTGTCTAAATGACAATATTCCTATTAGAACTCTCGGTTTATGTATTGTCGTATGTTACACTACGGATGTATAATTAAGTTTGTATTTGAATTTATGTACCATATAAAGTGGCGACCCAAGATGGGTGACGATACCTAATTTTGGGGCGTCACATAAGCTTTCATTTATAGCTATATACTTTGTCTTTATCACTAAAACCAACAACTCTTTCTTTGTTTGGAACCTTTCCAATTCATTGCACCAATTGTTCAAGATATCGCTTTACCTTAAAGTGGATTTTACATCATCTTAGTCATCTCGAAAAACTGAGTCTGTTAAGCCCTCTAATTTTAATTTGGACCCACCATGAATATGATCACATCCTTAGTGCTTGGGTTAAGCACTTTAAGATGTTTTTCAGCGACTCATAGTGAACTTCTCCGAATATGACCGATCATCACCGTGTCTCGTATATTTCATTGCATACATGATAGTCATTCGAGCAACCTCTCTTTTCGAGAGTCTCGTGGGACTATTAAGAGATATACTCCATAGCTCATCGACATGAGACATCTCTTGGAGTTTGACATGCTAAACGACTTGAGCATCAAATGAATATACGTTCGGGGTTAAGTCGAGCATCCTCTTAAATCTATCTATATAGATTTATATTCCCAATTAAGATACTCTTCCAAATCATTCATGGAAGAATGTTTAGACAACTTTATCTTTCTTGATTGTAGCATTGGTATGTCATTCCTTATCCGTAGTATCATCAACATATAGTACTAGGAATGTCACGATGCTCCCAATTCGACCCTTTTGTACACACTAGGTTCATTCTTATTTTGATAAAATCAAACTCTTTTGATTGCCTCATCAAAACGAATGTTCCATATTTGAGAAACTTGTTTCAATCCATTTCTCTGAGTGTCTACAACACTTACCTCATCGTATGTAATTGGATCATCATCTTCTATGATGTGTACCTCATCATCATCATCTATGATGAATCCATACCTCCCAGGTATCTTCGGTACTATTCCAGATTTACGATTCTAGGTTGTGGTATAATAGGTTATCTACTGTGTTCCTCTTATTTGACTTATAGTATTTTGTGGTTCTTGAACTCTTCAAGATCTATTATCCTCCCACTAGCCCCTTTTAATGATAAACACCTTTATCTTAGAAGGCAGGGTGTTTCGCAATAAACACCTTTTGCTATGTAGGATTATAGAACATATGCCCTAAACTTACTTTAGGATGTCCCACAAATCTGTACATGTTAAATTTTGTCCCAAGCTTATCCTTTGAAATCGTTTCACATAAGTTGGACAACCCCTTATCTTAACATACTTAAGATTTGGAATCCTCCCTGTCCATAACTTTTATGGAGTCTTGGGGTCGGATTTTGAGGTTACCTTTTCGTAGATATGAAGCCATTTCTAGGACATGACCCTATAAGGATACTGGAATGTCGGTAAAATCATTATGGAATGCACCATGTTCAAATAGGTACGATTTTTCCTTTCAGATACATCAATCAATTATTATGTATCGAGAGGTGTCCATTATGAGAAAACCATTTGAGATGATCTAGAAACTTATTGCACAAGTATTCCTTCCTTGATCCGATCAAAGAATCCTAATACTTTGCCAATTTGTTTCACTTTTGAATTCTTTGAACCTTTCAAATAATTCACACTTGTATTTCAGCAAATACATATATTCAACTCTTTGAATGATCATCTCTTTTTCTTATACTAGTTTGTTCAATATGCAAAATTATTTTTCATGTAAGTCAAGTACACAAAATCCATTAAGTAATATTCCAGTTCTATACAAAACATTATTATTATAAATAGAACAACAATTGTTCTTAATTATAATACCAAAAATCTTATTGTCTAACAATAAAATGGAAATAATGTTTCAAACAAGAATTGGAATACAATAATAACTTATTGACTTAATAGATTTGCCCGTAGGCATTGCTAAACTATAAGTTTCTATGGCTAATATGGAAACCTTTGCTACATTTCCATATATAGGATTACTTATATTTGTTTAGCTTTCTACTTACGCTTGGTCCCTTCATAAATCTATATTTATGATAACCAAAGTCGGTATCCAATACCAAAGTAGAACCTCGACTTAAAGAAAAATTTATTTCAATCATGAACAAAAAGCGTATTGTAACCAAAACTTCACTAAGCTTATTTGGTTAGCCTCGTAAGATGCTTCTCGTAGTTTCTTCTAAAGTGTCCGGGCTTATTGCGGTGGAAGTAAACTCCTTTCTTTATCCGTGACGCTTTTGTTCTTATTATCCTTTGTTTACGCCTTTTGTTTACCTTCTTTGAATCGCTTCTTTTTTCGGAAGATCCTTTGGCCCCTACCAAGAAGACATGGTCTTTCTTGGTTGAAAGTGACTCTCAACATTTTTCAACATGTTAAGCAAATCAAAGAAAAGTCGATATCTAGCTTGTTCATATGAAAAATCACAACAATTGTGAAAGGAGTCCGGAGTGAGTGCAAGATCAAATCTTGACTCAACTCTCCATCCATGACAAAAACCAGTTGTCCTAATTGATCAATCAAATTGATTATGTTAAGAACTTTTTATGCATCTTATAGTGCCATCGGCCATTCTAGATCGGAAGAGCTCCTTAGATATCTCGATATCTATCGGTCCTACTTTCCTCACCATCAACTACTTGATGTGCGGGAATATAGTAGAGAAGCATCCATGAGTTTCATCTTGACGCTTGAAGCTCGTTACTCATGGATGCGAGCATGATGCATTGAGCCAATCAGCATCATCTTGCCACTTTCTAAAAGTAGCAATCTCTTCCTCGGAGGCATCGTCTGCAACCATTGCGAGGGATAGGCGATAAGGACATAAGATAGCTTTTCAACTATGAGAACTATTCTCAAATTCCTTAACCAATCCGCTTAATTGATGGCCCGATTAATTTAGCATCTAATATGCTACGCATTGATAGTAATTTTAGACATTGTAAAATTTCGTAAATGAATTTGTAATTAACAACATTTTAACATACATTCTTTTATTAATTACCAAAATAAATTAGGTCTTGTTTTAAATTGGTATCTCCCACTATTTTCTTCAAACTATATTACCTCACTTATATAGTTCGGCAAAATCTAATTAAAGATTTGCTTTAGTGAGAATAAGGATCCCATTTCAAATGTATATAGCCTTGTGGTGACACAACAAACTATATATAAATAAATAGGTAGACAACTTTTGTCAATTACATCAACTATGCAACTCCTTTTCTTTTGCCTCTTAGATTATTTTGATCAAGTGGTGGCACATCCGAATCAAAATTTATCCAAGTAAAGTCCCACCTAGCACTCCATATATTCAAAAAGAAAAATATCATCCTTGTGGTGACACAACAAAACAATATTGTTCAATTTTTTTATAAGCATCAAATGTGATAAATTAACATCTTAAATACTTAATACTTGCCTTGTGATGACACAACAAACTCATATTAAATATTTAATACTCTATTAATTTTATCATGCTTAGAAAGCTGACGCTCGATATTCCAAATATCTTTGAACGCTTAGGACTTAATATAAAAAATTGAGGGGTTTGTTATTAATTTATTTCATCTTGTTTAGCGCATTGCATATATATATATATATAAAATACGTCATATTAATGAACATGCGAAGCATGTTTGCATAATATATAATTTATATAGTATAAGCATGCACATATAGAATACTATATTCTACCCGAATTGATTATGGACTTTTATTCTAGTTTGGTTCACTAGAGCCACCAAGTGAACCAAAAGGTCAAATCTTAGGGTGCAAGAAATAATATTTAAATATAACTATTACATTTAAACCCTAGGGCTCCATTACAAACTGGTCTTCAAGCGCCTTCCTTTCGCTTCCTCCTTGATCTCTAATTCTTCAAAATTAATTCTAACTATTCAGATTACAAAACTATTTAAAATAAATAGAAGCCTTGATTAACGATCGAGGGAAGTACATAGGAGGAGATAGAATTTATATTAAGAAAAATTAGAGAAGACGAGGTACGTGAGACCTATTTAATAAAACTCATACATTCATGCATCCAACTAAAATAAAATCCAATCACATCGTCAATCAATAGTCATAATCAATCTCATTTATTATCATACACATCACCATATGCATCAATAAATAACATTCATATCATGAATAATTAACATTCAATATATATATTGATATCATTTAATGGGCAAATTTAGTTAGTATAAAATCTAATTTTGAATCAAAATCCTTTATTTTAATCCAAATTTAAATCAAAATAAAACTATTTTATTTTAATTTATCCAATTTTGAATAAAATAAACTATTTTATTTTAATCAAAATTTTTAATCAAAATAAACTCCTTTATTTTAATTAATTATGGAATCCAATTCCATGTAAAAATAAACTCCTTTATTAAAGGAAACACGGATTCTCTTTCCTATTCACAAATAAACTCCTTTATTTTGAATAATATGAAATTTTATTTCATATCTAAATAAACTCCTTTATTTAAGGAAAGATCGATTCTTTTTCATATTCACAAATAAACTCTTTATTTTGAATAATATAAAACCTTATTTCATATTTAAATAAACTCCTTTATTTAGGAAAAGATGGATTCACTTTCCTATTCACAAATAAACTCTTTTATTTTGAATAACATAAAATCTTATTTTATATCTAAATAAACTCCTTTATTTAAGAAACATAGAATCCAATTTTAACTCCAATTAGTTATCATGGAATCCAATTCCAACTCTAATTAGTTAGCATGAAATTTAATTTTAAAATTAAAATAAACTTTTTATTTAAATTATAAAATTATTAATAATATATATCATAATATATATATTCTCAAAACATTCCGTGATTCAGAATGTGATTAAGCATGGCCACTTAAATATATATATTATAATAACGTATAATATATCCCTTTAGAGCATGTACAACGTTAGTAAATATCATATATCATACATATATATTACATATATCACACGCTTACGGTGGCCGTACGCGAAATTCATGTTACGAAATTCGGTAACACCTGCGAATGTGCAGAAACGGGACAGCGAAATCACAATATACCGATTTTCGTTTTCTTTATTATTATTATTAAATCTTATACAACAAAAATATGCCCAATTAAATTGTTCTAAACACATATCAATATACATATCAAATTAAAATAATTAATAATTTGCATAAAGGTTTGGGCTCGATACCACCGTTAGGTTTGTAATATATTCACGCTTGTAATCAAATTGCATAAATAAGCGGCGAAAACGTAAAAATCGTAGTTTAAAATTTTACAAACCATATACCCTTCTTGATCACCCTTTATGCACAATTATTAATTAAATGAAAAGGATGAATAAGAAACATACCCTTGAAGATCCGAGCTTCCTCGTGTACAAGTTCACCTCCAATCCTTTTCGCGTTCAACTTGAATCCACTGGGTTTGGTTCCTTCCTTTGATCAACGTTACCACCCAAGTGTTTGGCCTCTGAGGTGATCCACCAAGAAGAAGAAGAATTTGAAAATGGGTGGTTGGCTAAACCCTAGTTTTCTATCTCTATAGAAAAAGAACGCTTTCTCAACCATTGGAATTATAACGTAGTCTTGATATCCGATATAAGACTCTCTTATAAAGATATCAAGTAACCCTATTAAAATAAGGTATTATTTAATTAAACCCTTTTTAATTAAAGGGCTCCACTAATCTTATTAGGGATAATTAATTAAACTCCTTTAACTAATTTTCCTTCCTAATCCAATTAGGAATAAATGAGAGTACTTATATTAAATTAATTCCTAAACTCTTTTAGAAATTAAAATAATAATAATAATTGTAATAATATTAATAAGACTCTCTTATTAATTTATATTTAATATTTCTAAAATATTAAATAATAAATATTAAGCTATTTAATTTATTCTATCACCATAGATTAAATTAAATATACATAACATATTATTACGATTATGCCATTAACTTCTTAAATAATTATTCTTCCTTTTATGGTGTGACCCTTTAGGTTCTCCATATTAAACCTATTGTGAATAAATCAATTAGAACAATTCTAATCTTATTTGAATAAATAAATTAAATAATTAATTTATTTAAATAAATAATATTTATTCTACAATAGGATAAGCCTCCCTAACGATCAACGACTTTCCGATAATATAGATTTCAACATTAATCATAAAAGAACCTTTGAGTAAATAGTTACCGTATAATTCAATCCTTCCACCATACAATGTCCCAATTAAATAGAAGACACGGAATTACTCATCAAGTCTTATTTTATTTAATTATATGTATTTCGACTCTTAAATGCATGAACTCCAAATAATGCAAATTAGAAACTCTTTTCTAATTTCATTACGCCTTAACCAAGGACTCTTTGGTTGTCATTTATCGAATCACATAGGACATTTCTCTTCTTTTAATGTAGTGGTAGATTTTTTATCGATCATACATTATCTCCATGTATGACTTATTATACCCAAACATACCCTTGATATACCCTAAGGGTCTTAAGGAATAAGTCAAAGTATAACTCATCATACAAAAGATACTATGATGATCTCAAGTCCAAGGATCACTTGTCTTACTATCACTACAGAATTCCTATTGACAGCAAGTAAAACTCCATTAGGTATTCCTTGCATGAGCCAATGCTCAATTGAATTTATTCTCTAATAAGCACCTACATACTTGCTTTTAGTGTCTCCACACAAATGATCATGAGATCAATCATCCTCATCCAATGAAAGCAAGCAACGTATGTACCAATCTATCCGGATTCACTAATCCCCAATTTAGTAATCCAATTATTGGGAACTATTTTAGTTTTAAGCTTTCTAAGAATTTAGATCTCATTAGAATGATCATCATCATTATTCTAAAAGTATTGCTTAAAACTATGGGTTTATCACATATTATAAAACAACATCATGTAGATAATTAAAAGCCTTTAATAAATTAATACTTTTTATTAATAAATGAATAAGATTGTTACAAAGTATATGCTTTATCATCAAACATGATTGGCTTGTGTGCATACTACTTTCATACATCGAATAATCCCAGGTCATAATCATACCAAGTCCATCTATGCACTATAGGCCACAGATGACTTTCAACAAAATATAAACATGAGAATGATGACAATGATATAAGAATTCAATAAAACAAGTTCAAGAATTATTTTATCCAGAAACTAATAACGCCCAAATAATAAACGTGATCTTTTGCTTTGTAGAAGTAAAATTCAAGAATGCTCGTAAGAATATTTTCATGAAAAGATATTGGATGAAGCGCAAATATCAAGGATATTCCACTAATTTCATGGAGTATAAAGTCAAAACTTTAACCAACCGAGTATAATAAAGAATGGAATAACAAAAGAAATCACCGTGCATCGATAGATCGCAAGACAAAGGAGTTATTCCAATGAATAATAAATAACGGAATCAGTCCCACAAAACGCAGAGACAGGATATTCCAATAAAATAATAAAGATTTTAATCAGTCCCAAAAGCAGAAAAGCATGCATGTATGTAATATTCCAATGTAATAATAAAAGATTTTAATCAGTCCCAACGAAAAAGCATATATCTGATATTCAAAACAAAATAATAAAGATTTTAATTAGGTCCCAGTAAAAGCATGCATGTGATATATTCTAACAGTAATAATAAAGATTTTAACCAGTCCCATGTAGAACGCATGCATGTGATATTCCAATGTAATAATAAAGATTTTAATCGTGTCCGGCAGAAAACGCATGCATGATTATTCCAAATGTAATAAGAAAGACTTTTAATAATAGAAGAATGTCACCAAGTATAGGGTAGATCACAGATATCGTGGTTATTCCAATGTAATAATAAGCAATGGAATAACAACAGCTTCTTCATGAATAAGAAAGAATAACACCCTCACCGTAAAAAAAACCTAATATAAGAGTAGTTAAGTGGCAAAATCTTTTCTTCTTTCTCTATAATTTTCTCTCTGAGCTTCAAAGTGAATTAAGTAAGAAAATAATGAAGGAATGAGCTTCTATTTATAGAAAATGGATTGCATAAGAATTAACTCATGAGCGGTCCAGATTGATTTACTTTAATCGACGGTTCATATTTAAAGAAAAATCTTTTAAATAAAATATAATATATTCTATTTATAATCAAATAAAACGAATAACTTTATAAAAGATTTTACTATACGCAAACACTATCGCGAGCACTATGCATAATAAAATATAATATATTCTAATTATTGTCTAATAAAACATATAGCTTTATAAAAGTATTATGTTTTATATAAAAAGATTTTACTGTGACGCCCCCAAAATTAGGTATACATCACCCATCTTGGGTCGCCAGATACATGGTACATAATTCAAATACAACTTATTAATACAACTGTCGTGTACAATACGACAAAACATAATCTGTGAGTTTGAATACAAATATTGTCTACTAGAGATTATACAAACTCAAAAAGAGTCCTCATTACAATTATTATCACACTATTTCACAGAATAGTGAGGACTACTAATGCTATCCTCTGGACCATTACTCGCTTCCCCACTCGTCCCGGCTATATTCTCATTTCCTAATAACCAATTGAAAGAAAAAAGTGAGCTCAACTAGCCAAAGAAGAAATATTATGACTAAGATAATGCGAATAAATTATCATTAGCCTTCAATGATGTTAAACCGATATAATAAACATCAAGTTTAATCTGCAATGGAACCAAAGAATCCATCAATATCGTGTGCTACTACTTAACCAACCACGCAGACATCGTACTTTTAATAATAGGTGTTTCAACAGCTTATTCAGTAAAACTTCCGTCGTTATTTTCATAAAGTATTTTTGTGGTTTTCTCAATCCGACAATAATTCCGTTTTGGGGTCCACCAATGATTGTGTCGTTGTACTAATATTCCCTGGTAAAATGAATATTTCCCGACCAATCGAATATTATATAACAACTTGCGTACTTTGCAAAATTTATAAATATTACCCATAACTATTATATCAATTTCACTCCATAATATTCAAAAATAATATTTATAGAAAATTCATCTTTATTCAAAAAGTTGGGGTTTTACTGTAAGACCCCGAATTTTATGAAATAAAAGTATTCAATTTTTCTATTCAGTAAATGGTTAAATTGATAAAGTTAAAGTTAAGGGTGATATATGAATTTTTTTTCAAAATACACAAGTGGTTATAAAATATTCATTGTTGTCGGGGAATATTCGTTTGGTCGTGGAATATTCTTTCTGTCGGGAATATTCGCATGCGGCGTACGCGAAACCCGTTTGTGGGTCCCATAACAGAATAACTGTCGGATGAAGAAAACGACAAAATTAAGTTTTTATAAATAACGGCGTAATCATTACCATTAACATTGTTGGAATACCCAGTTGGTAAAATAAAGTAATACGGCGTTGTTCAAAGAAAGACACCATGATGTCAAATATTTTTGAATTATTGATTCTTATATAAGAAGGCACTACTTAATAATTGTTACAGTAATTACTGTTCAATATTTTATTTTATTGATTCAATAGTTACTACGTTGATATTTTATATTATTGTTGAGTATATGTCCACAAATTTTGAACCGTTAAAAATGAAAGTATGATTTTTCATGAATTTTAAGAGGTGAATGGTTCAGAAATTGTTGAAGTATCCGAATTTAGCATTTTGGTGGAAAATTCTAGAATTGAGCGGGCCCCACTTGTGGTTGGTGAAGAAATGTGCTGAATTTTATTTTAAATGTGGTGGGTGGGAATAGTAGCAGGTAAAGCCATCAGGTTGCATGTCAAGTCTGCTAAAATTTTCCTATAAATAGAGGGCTTAAGTTAGAATTAAAAATCACACCAGAAACAAGTTTTCTCTCTTTCTCTCTCTAGATTATTGAGTGTATTTTGTGAGTATTTAGATACTTGGTGAGTTGATATTCATCAGTGTAAATTTCCTTTAGCGTCATATCCGATATCCAGTCAGAAGTGCTGTTCTTTTGAGGTAAGGGATAGTAAGGGATTTTAAGGGTTATTATGTTTTTTTTTCAGTTTGTACTTCTTCTGACTTTCAGAAAATTCTGGAAAATTTTGAAATGATATGTTGATGAGATTTATTGATTGTGTCCAAAAATGGTGATTTTTGGATGTATAGATTAAGAGTAATGAATTTTATGAGAAAAGACTAATTTAAAAGTAACCGCTTATAACTCCTTGTGGTTAACTCCAAAATTAATAAAATTTTTATTGGGAGTACATCTATATAATATCAGTGTACTCTGTGAATTTTGCAATTTTTGGATAAAAGTACAATTTATGATAAATGTCTAAATATTCGGCGATTTTGGCCATATAAAAAATAGTAAATGAATATTAAAAATTCTAAGAAAAATATATGTTCAATATGGGACTATATTCTGCTAAATCCCAGAAAAAAAATATTTTTGGTACTGATTTGGTATTTTTCATGAAAATGGACTAGTTATGATTAAATGAGTTAAATATGTTATGTGGAGGAAGAAAATTGGAAAATATGATTTTATGGCTTGAGAATCATATATGTGGTATATGCAGATTTTTGATGAGAGTTTTGGTTATTGGTGATGAAATCTTATAAGTTTGGCATTTTATGATGATTAAATGCATTATTTAGTAAAGTGTAAACAATTAAAATAAATTGTTTATAAGTTTAAGAAATGTTATTCTTTCAATATCATTATATCGAAATATTGGTATGGATTTTATTGTGGAATTTCTACCTTTTTGTGTCAGGGTTACTATTCATGAGTTACTATTCACGGGTACTATTGTGAGACCCCAGATTTTATCAATAAAGATTTAAATTTAGTCGAAATAATTTTTAATATTATAGTATGAATTTGAGATAATATTATAGTTGTGGGTAGTATTTATAAATTTTGCAAAGTATGCAAGTAGTTATATTATATTCGATTAGTCGGGGAATATTCTTGGTTTAGCGGGGAATATTCGTATAACTACTCAATCATCAGTGGACCCTTAATGTAATTATCATTTGATCGAGAAAACGACAAAAATATTTTATTGAAATAACTATGAAAGTTTTACCGTAGTTACCGCTGAACTACTCGGTAGTAAAAAAGTACAAGAATACGTGTGGTTGCATAAAGAAAGACACCTGTATTGATTATCGATGCTTATGTGAGAAGTCACTCATTTGATTCCATTATTGTCGATTAATAATATGAATTATTATAATGATAATGACGCTTTTGTTTTATTCAGTATTATTAACGTAATAAAATGTAAACATCTTTTATATAAAATAGAATACTTTATTAAAGTTATTCTATAAATAGAATATATTATATTTTATTATGATATAGTGTTGCATAGTGTTTTTTGCATAGTGTTTTGCATAGTATTGCATAGTGTTTGCATAGTAAAATGTTTTTATATAAATAGAATATATTATATTTTATTTAAAAGATTTTTCTTTAAATATGGACCGTCGATTAAAGTAAATCAATCTGACCGCTCATGGATTAGTTACTATGCATTCTATTTTCCTATAAATAAAGCTCATTCCTTCATTATTTTCTTACTAATTCATTGAAACTCTAGAGAGAGAAATTATAGAGAGAAGCTATAGAGAAAAAGTTATAGAAAGAAGAAGAGTATTCTCGCTACTTCACTACTTCTATATTCAGCTTCTTTTTACTAAAGTGGTGTTATTCTTTCTTCTTGAAGAGAACTTCATTTATTCCATTCATTATCATTCTGCATTGAATAACTCGTAAAAAGTGGCATACCCTATACATAACCTCGTATACTCAGATACCCTATACTTGGTGAAATCTTTATGTTATTCCATTGCTTATTATTCTGCTGGAATAACTCAGATACGCTGCTTTACCCTATACTTGGTGACATTCTTCTATTATTCTGTTGGAACATCCGTCTGTGTGTTTTACACAGGACCTGGTTCCGTTTTTATTATTCTGTTGGAACATCCTGCTCATGTGTTTTACACCCGACCGGTTCCGCCTTTTATCATTCTCGCTGGAATATCCTATCTCGTGTGTTTTTACACCGATCCGTTCCATCTTTATTATTCTGTTGAACATCCTCGCTTGCGTGTGAATTTCACCGACCGGTTCCGTTATTATTATTCTCGCTGAATAACTCGCTCTATGCGCAAGTACCGCATGCATGGTGATTTCTTTTGTTATTCCATTCTTTATTATACCCATTGGTTAAAACTTTGACTTCTATACTCCATGAAATTAGTAGAATATCCTTGATATTTCATGTTTCATCCAAAGATCTTTTCATGGAAATATTCTTCCGATCATTATTGAATTTTACTCTACGAAAACAAGATCACGTTGACAATTTGGACGTTAATAATTCATGGATTAAATAATTCTTGAACTTGTTTTATTGAATTACTATGTCATTGTCATCATCCTCATGTTATATTATGTTATCTTCGGCTTACGTGCATAGATGAACTTAGTATGATTATGACCGTGGATCATTCTTGTATAATCATGACTTGATATAAATGATGTGACAAAAGTCCTCATGGCCCAGAATGCAAATGATGGATAGTTTTTGGTATGATTATGACCAGGTGATTCTTAAGATAGTCATGACCATTGATAATTTGATGAAAATCCTCGACCGTGGTACAGGGATGATTAGATGTGGTGGTTTATTATTGTCGAGTCTCAAATGATAAAATTGATGAAAACCTTTAAAACCTAAAAGATAGTAGACTTTATTCTCTACTTGACTTTTTAATGGATTGCTTATTCCGTCACCGCAGCTTAAACCGGTTGTCCATTGTATTTTATCGCTTTAACATCATTGAAGGCTAATGATAATTTATTCTCGCATTATCTTAGTCATAATATTTCTTCTCGGGCTAGTTGAGCTCACCTTTTTTCTTTCACCGTTTTCTTCGTGAAATGAGAACATAGCCGAGGACGAGTCTGGGAACGTAAGTAATGGTCCGTAGGATAGCATTAGTAGTCCTCACTATTCTCGTGAAATAGTGTGATAATAGTTGTAATGAGGACTCCTTTTGAGTTTGTATAATATCTAGTAGACAATATTTGTATTCAAACTCACGCTTTATGTCGATTGCATACCTACGCTTATATTAGTAAGTTGTATTTGAATTTATGTACCATGTAAGTGGCGACCCAAGATGGGTGACGATACCTAATTTTGGGGCGCCACAATTGGTATCAAAGCTTAGGGATATGATCCTGGCTAAGATATGAGATAAGAACTAGGAGGGAGAGACGGAAATTCCTTCGCTAGTATGACCTACCTAAGTTTATTTGGTATTTAATTGGTCACGAGTATAGGGATAATATTTGATATATTAATTAACCCTTGTGTTGTGGCGTGTTTGAAATGGCAAATTGAAAATATTCACAATGGAGTGAATGTGACCGCTAGACACCTTTAATCACTAATCGTGTTAATGCAAAGGTCGATTTGGGAGGAACAAATTAGAGATATCCACGTAGTAAATGAAGAACTAATTGTTGCACCCGAGCTAGTTGCAGAGGTAGCAAACCGAAAGTGAGGAAGAAGAGAAGAAGAGGAACCCGAGGAGAATTGGTTGAAGAAATTTATGATCAAAACTTAGAATTACAAAATCGTGTTCGTGAGCTAGAAGAACAAAGTTGAAGAACGGCAAACGGTCGTGGAACAAAGGGATACAACAATTCAAAATTGGGTTACCCGATATGTGATGCTCGAACAAAATCACGCTTTGGCGTGGTGTAAGATATTAAAGTTGAATCGAGAATTTAAAATCAAAGATCACCGAAAGAAGAAACAATCGAACGAAGGAGAATAGACGATGCATGGGTAAAAGTCGCACAACGCGTTGATAGTGTAGAAAAGACGTCCGATCCAATAAAGCCAAAATAGATGAAATGGACTTTGCTTTTTGGACAAAGAATTGGGAGAATTCAACATCGAATTCGAATTACCCTCGTGCATAGCGGTCAACCCGAATTCGATATGGATCGAGAATAATGATTCAAATCATGGATCGTGAATGTGAAGAAGCACTTAAGGGTGGAATGTACCCTATAGTAAAAAGTCAAACTTTGGTAATTTAAGCGAGAGCGTTTATCGAGAAAACCGAACGGGTTATTACGGGTAAATTAATTATTACGAAGTCTATACTTTATTCAATACAAGTTCTACCCACTCTTTTATTCTACCTAGTTGTGTTCAATGTTTAAATTTGACTCAAAAAAAAAATTAGACTTTGATTTATCTATTGAAACTTCGTTGGGAGAAACCTTCGTTACCTCCAATCGCTTATTAATCTTGTTGTTTCAAATAAACACTTTCACGATCTTATATCTTTAAAAATTTTGCCTTTGAGGTAATTTTTGAAAACGATTGATTAACTACTTATTATTCTTTTTGTAAGGTTGTTAGCTTTCATATTCCTAACCAACCCATATACTGAATTCAAAGTAACCAAACCCTAAAGTTAATCACCGTTATATCAAGCCATAAGTAAAGAGCCCCGATCCTTTCGTTGTTGACTTCCTTTGTGTGGAATGCACCGAAGCCGGACTTTCTCGTAGGGCGACATCGTGAATGAAGATGGCAAGTTTATAGGTATCATTGTGAGGGCTATCTAGGTTAAGGGATAGTAGTCACAGCTTGGTATCAATGTAACGTATTATCCAAGTCTTGGATAAGAGTAGCGCTTTGAATGATATTTCTATCATTAATAAATTTCTTGACGTATTCTTGAAGATTTCCTAGCCTACCCTAGAGCGTGAAATCGAATTTTGTATTGACCCCAAAGATAAAAACTCATTTCTTAAACCCTCAAATATTTCTTCAATTAAAATGAATAGCTTTACGTGGTTTATGATGAAAGTCATAATAAAAGCATTGGAATAATGAAAATCATGGGTATATGAAGTATTAGTAAGTTTTATGATGAGTTATGTTGGTTAGTATGTGAAAACATGAAAGTTTCTTAGAAATCATAAAGAGTTGAAAATCGATTTTGGTGAAAAACGTAATATGAAATTCAATTGACTATATCTCTTATTATATTTTAAATTTTTGAATGTGGTCAAGTCCTAGAGTTAGATCTACGAGTTACCTAACTAATCCAAGTGGAATTACTGGAAAAGGTGTTGTAGATTTTTGTGTGGACTGATTTTAGCAAAGGAGGCCAAAGCTGTAAATTTCGAAAATGCTACTGCCCAGAAACTTTAAGGGGCTGTTTCGGTGACTTAAATTATGAGAAAAATTCTGGACTTTTGGGACATGAAGGTATATGGTATAAAGTATCTCCTGTCCAAAAATGAGCTCATTCTGACTTAAAATGAGCAAGTTATGACTATTTCAATATTTAGGTTTTTCCCGATTTAAAACGCTATAACCGGAGTTCTATAACTCCGATGACCATGAAATTTAAACTGGAAGCTCACGTTAACATGTGTAAGGTCCTGCCAAGATTTGGGAATTTTGGAGTTAAACTTGAGGTAGCTAATTTCTTAAGGAATTAAGTGGAAATTGATTTTTAAAAATAGTAAATGAATTTTAAAAATTCGAGAAAATATATTTTCATTATGGGACTATATTATGCTAAATCCCAGAAAAGAAATATTTTTGGGGCTGATTTGGTATTTTCATGAAAATAGTTTAGTTACTTAACATATGAGTTAAATATGTTATGTGAAGTAACAAAGTTGAAAATAGGATTTTATGGCTAGAGAATCCTATATAGAGTATATATATGCATATTTTTTTTGATGAGGATTTGATAATTGGTGATGATATTTTATGAGTATGACATTTCGAATGATTAAATGCATTATATGAAAAAAGCGTAAACAATTAAGATAAATTGTTTATAAATTTAAGAAGTGATTAAAATATTGTTATAATATTAATGATATTAGATTATGAGATTATTAAGTGATTGAAAACATGGGGATATTCTTGAATCTCGGATAAATTATATTATAAATGTTTAATATTTATCCTTGATCTCATTCGATTGATTCTTTATATCATTATCCTCATGCTTATATTATGTTGAAAGTCATCTCGTGGCACAGAGATGGACTTGGTATGATTATGACCAGGGATTGTTCTTCGGATAATCATAACTCAGAAATGAATACACAATTATCTTTGGCAGTAGTGCATGGATAATTTGTGGTCGTGATATTAATGAATACACAATTATCTTTGGTCAGTAGTGCATGGATAATTTGTGGTCGTGATACTAATGAATACACAATTATCTTTGGTAGTAGTGCATGGATAATTTGTGGTCGTGATATTAATGAATACACAATTATCTTTGGTAGTAGTGCATGGATAATTTGTGGTCGTGATACTAATGAATACACGATTATCTTTGCCGTAGTAGTACGGATAATTCGTGGTCGTGATACTAATGAATATCCTCGGCACCAGTGCGGGGGATGATTCGATGATATGGATTAATTATTGAAATGAGTCTCAAAGAATGAAATATTAATTCATGGATGTGGTAAAAGTCATCTTCGGTCAGTAGTGCATTGATAGACTTGGTATGATTATGACCACGGATTATTCGGTATAATCATGACTCAGAATTGAAAACACGAATATCCTTAGCCAAGAAGGTGCATGGATAATTCATGGTGGTGATACTATTAAGCTAAGTCTCAAAGATTATTGGTTTTACGCTTGTATATCTTTGGCCCAGAAGTGCAAAGATGAATTGTTAATGAATATCTTTAGTAGGATTGCAAAAATGAATTTAATATTTTCGACGATAAAGGTATTCAAGGTATCCTCACCTCTTTATCATACCAGTATCGTACTTCTAATTTCGAGGGCTAAATTCCATAAGGAGGGGAGATCAGAGACCCCTGATTTTTTCAATAAAGATTTAAATTTAGTCAAAATAATTTTTAATATTATAGTATGAATTTGAGATAATATTATAGTTGTGGGTAGTATTTATAAATTTTGCAAAGTATGCAAGTAGTTATATTATATTCGATTAGTCGGGAATATTCGGTTTAATGGGGAATATTCGTATAACTACTCAATCATTGGTGGACCCCATTAATGTAATTATTGTTTATTGAGAAAACGACAAAAATATTTTATTGAAATAACGGCGGAAGTTTTACCGTAGTTACCGCTGAACTACCTCTAGAGTAAAAGTACAAAGAATACGTCAGGTCAGCATAAGAAAGACACCTGTATTGATTATCGATGCTTATGTGAGAAGTCACTCACTTTGATTCCATTATTGTCGATTAATAATATGAATTATTATAATGATAATGACGCTTTTGTTTTATTCAGATTATTAACGTAATAAAATGTAAACATCTTTTATATAAAATAGAATACTTTATTAAAGTTATTCTATAAATAGAATATATTATATTTTATTATGCATAGTGTTGCATAGTGTTTTGCAGATAAGTGTTTTTGCATAGTATTGCATAAAGTTTTGCATAGTAAAATGTTTTTATATAAATAGAATATATTATATTTTATTTAAAAGATTTTTCTTTAAATATGGACCGTCGATTAAAGTAAATCAATCGACCGCTCATGGATTAATTACTATGCGATTCTATTTTCCTATAAATAAAGCTCATTCCTTCATTATTTTCTTACTTAATTCATTGAAACTCTAGAGAGAAATTATAGAGAGAAGCTATAGAGAAAAAGTTATAGAAAGAAGAAAGAGTATTCTACTACTTCACTACTTCTATATTCAGCCTTTTACTGGTAAGGGTGTTATTCTTTCTTCTTGAAGAGAACTTCATTATTCCATTCATTATCATTCTCATTGAATAACTCGTAAAAGTGGCATACCCTATACATAACCTCAGATACGCTGCATACCCTATACTTGGTGAAATCCTTATGTTATTCCATTGCTTATTATTCTCATTGAATAACTCAGATACGCATGCCATTTACCCTATACTTGGTGACATTCTTCTATTATTCTCGCTGAACATCCTCGTCAGTGTGTTTTACATCTGACCGGTTCCGCTTTTTATTATTCTCTTGGAACATCCTGTCTCATGTGTTTTACACCGACCGGTTCCGCTTTTTTATCATTCTCGCTGGAATATCCTATCTCGTGTTTTTTACACCGATCCGTTCCATCTTTATTATTCTCATTGGAACATCCCGCTTGTGAATTTCACCGACCTCGGTTCCGCTTATTATTATTCTGTTGAATAACTCGCTCTATGCTAAGTACCGCATGCATGGTGATTTCTTTTGTTATTCCATTCTTTATTATACCCAAATTGGTTAAAACTTTGACTTCTATACTCCATGAAATTAGTAGAATATCCTTGATATTTGCGTTTCATCCAAAGATCTTTTCATGGAAATATTCTTCCGATCATTATTGAATTTTACTCTACTAAACAAAGATTATGTTGACAATTTGGGCGTTAATAATTCATGGATTAAATAATTCTTGAACTTGTTTTATTGAATTACTATGTCATTGTCATCATCCTCATGTTATATTATGTTATCTTTGCTTTACGTGCATAGATGAACTTAGTATGATTATGACCGTGGATCATTCTAAGATAATCACGACTTGATATAAATGATGTGACAAAAGTCCTCGAGTGGCTGTGAATGCAAAGATGGATAGTTTTTGGTATGATTATGACCAGGGGTGATTCTTAGATAGTCATGACCATTGATAATTTGATGAAAATCCTCGACCGTGGGTACGGGGATGATTAGATGTGGTGGTTTATTATTGTCGAGTCTCAAATGATAAAAATTGATGAAAACCTTTAAAACCTAAAAGATAGTAGACTTTATTCTCTACTTGACTCTTTTAATGGATTGCTTATTCCGCCGCAGCTTAAACCGGTTGTCCATTGTATTTTATCGGTTTAACATCATTGTTGAAGGCTAATGATAATTTATTCTCATTATCTTTAGTCATAATATTTCTTCATCGGGCTAGTTGAGCTCACCCTTTCTTTCACCGTTTCTTCAGAAATGAGAACATAGCCGGGACGAGTCGGGAACGAAGTAATGGTCCGCAGGATAAGATTAGTAGTCCTCACTATTCGTGAAATAGTGTGATAATAGTTGTAATGAGGACTCCTTTTGAGTTTGTATAATATCTAGTAGACAATATTTGTATTCAAACTCACGCTTTATGTCGTATTGTATACGCACACGCTTATATTAGTAAGTTGTATTTGAATTTATGTACCATGTAAGTGGCGACCCAAGATGGGTGACGTATACCTAATTTTGGGGGCGTCACAACTATTCACTACAAAATTGGTTTCTTTTTCTAACCAAATAATAGTTAATTTATGAATATTACTCGAGATTAAAACTATATATTGATTATATTGATTTTATTATCATATATAATATTTTTATAACCTCGATGTTAAAATTCTCTTTCACCGGAGTGTAAAGATGAGTAGATTATTGGTATGATCATGACTAGGGTTCTCTTTGGCCATGAGTGAAAAGTTGAATTGTGGACCGGTATGATCATGACTATTGAATTTATAATTGAATATCTTTAGCTTAAGTGCAAGGTGAATTGATCAACATGGTTATAATTATTGTTTATATAAATTACGAAATGATTATATATTTCTTTGAAATATTAATATATTTATTTTCGTAATGCAAATATGAATCTGTTGATGAATATATTTGGCTTGTAGTGTAAATATGAATCTGTTGAGGAATATCTTTGGCTGTAGGTCAAAAAGATGAATTGTTGATGAATATCATTAGCCAAGAGTGCAAAGATGAATCATTAATGAATATCTTTGGCCCATAGTGCAAAAGATGACACATTATTGAATATCTTTGCCGATTAGTGCGAAGATGAACTGTGGATGAATATCTTTGGCCCGTAGTGCAAAGATGAATTTATTAGTATGATTATGAACATGAACTGTTGTGACGCCCCCAAAATAGGTATACATCACCCATTCTGAGTTGTCAATACATGGTACAGAAACAACTACAACTTTATTATTACAACAGTAAAACTGTGAGTTTGAATACAAATATTATCTTTTAGACAATATCTACTCAAATAAATCCCCATCACATTTATTGATACATTATTTTACAAAATGGTGAGGACTACTAAACAACTCTCTCTAGAACCTTCATTCCATACCCCACTTGCATCGCTATATATTCGCCTCCCCCGAGAAGAAAAAATGGAACAAAAAGGAAAAGGGTGAGCTCAACTAGCCCAAGAAAAGAATATTATGACTAAGATAATATACAACAAATTATCATTAGTCTTCAACTGGGAAAAATCTAATAGAATACAATAGACAACAAGTTTTAAATCAATATTCGCAGCCGAAATAATAATTCATTAGAAGAGTTAAGTAGAGAATGCAAACTACTATCTTCTATGTATGAATTTAAAAGTTCATCGCTCATCTTTTATCCCCTGTAACATCAATCAATATACATCTCGAATCAAATATTCATCTTTTGCACTACAGTGCCAAAGATATTCATCACCGGTCATGTTCATCTAAACACTGCTCAACTTTGCACTACTACGGCCAAAGATATTAATCGAAATCATTCATCTTTGCACTACAGTGCCATAGATATTCAATAATATCATCATTTAGACCGAGGATGATGAAAAATATTTTAAAGGAAACGAATCCAAAGGAAACAAAAGAACAAATATTAAGGATTCGTATTTTAAATAATCCAAGTTCAAAAATACTTCATAAGTAATCGAGTGGAGTAAAATTCAAGAATGATCAAAACATAGATACAATCAAAGCTAGTATCCATAATAGATATTTTGGACAAAAGAAGAAATTTCATTTTTCTAATGAATAGTCTTCAGTATTCGTGAATAGTGCAGATATCGTGAATAAGTAACTCAGACACCAAAAGATAGAAATTTCACAAAAAACATCTTCACGCTTCGTGAATAAGACTCGTGAATAAGAACTCGTGAATAAGAAACTCATGAATAATAACTCGTGAATAAGTAACTTAGATCATGAAAAAGTTTCAAATTTGATAAAATTTCCAACCAATATTTCGGCATAATGATATTGAAAAAATTATATCATTTTCGAATAAAATAACATCCCTTACCTCGAAAGATCAGATTTCTAGTTAAAACACCTGGATATAAAGCAATGACTTGAACTTGCACTCAGTATAGCAATACTCAAAGTATACTCAAAATACTCACAAGAATACGCTCGATAATATAGAGAGGGAAAACTTCAGTTTCTAGTGTGATTTTCAATTCTAACCTAAGCACCATATTTATAGGAAATTGCTTAGAACACCAAAGCAGAAAATTTAATATAATATTAATATATAAATAAATTTTCTTACGCCCACTTTGAATCCTCTAGCTTCAGCACTTTGCACATGTTTAATGAGGCCCACAAGTGTAAAAAAAACGTTTTTACTATTTTAAATATTTTAAACTTCCAAAAATCAATTATTTCGGAGCTTCGAAACTTCAATAATTCATAATAAATAGCCCTTTTATCAGAAAATTCGAATCACGCGAGTTTTTATAGAAAATTCAATTCTCTACAACTTTACTGAAGAAAGTTTTTCCGAATTCCAATCAGAAATTAACCGAAATCCAAAAATGGGCGATTTTACAGGCTATAATCAAATTTCAGTCAATAAATGGGGTCCACCGACATGTTTAACATGTTTTAAATATTTATTGCAACAAAAATACTCTTCCTCCTTGTATACTCATATATCCCACATTCGTTGTAAAAATATCATCATTATTATATTATTAAAATATAATAATTTTTTATCAGAAAAAGATAAAATTTCAATTTTCAACAATTGTCACATTAAAATTTTCTCCATCTATATCCACATAAAATCAATATTTTCCTCATCATATGAATCAATAATTAATTATTCACAAATAATATTACGTAATCACAATATTGACAACCGTGAAGTTCCCAGAAAGAGGGCTTTCAATAAGAATTTCTCCTCACTCGGCAAGCAATTAGGTGACCAAACCTCTCCTGTAGACAAAACTTTCTAGACATTGCCAATAATGTTATCTAATAATATTATTCGGATAATATGAATTATTGCTTTTATAATGAAAAATACTTGTGTAATGACAATTATCAAAAACAACAATAATATAAAATATCAACGCAGCAATTATTAAATCAATAAAATAATCGAATAAGAATTACTATAACCATTATTGAGTAAGCCTTCTTACGTAAGAATCAATAATTGGTGCAATACGATTGATAGCTTCTTGTGTTTTAACCACCGAGTATTTTAACAAATTAATCTTGAATAACTTCTGCCGTTATTTTTAAACAACTTATATTTGTCGTTTTCTTCATCCAATTGCTTTCCGTTATGGGGCCCATAAAATCTCACAGCCCGTTGCGAATATTCCCCGACAAAGAAGAATATTCCACGACCAAACGAATATTTCCGCACAACAATGAATATTTTATAACCACTTGCTTATTTTGAAATATTGCATATTTTACCCATAACTATCCACATTAATCAAATTAACCCTTACTATTTCAAAATAATAAATAGAGAAAATTAAATTTCATTAATAATAAGTTGGGGTCTTACAACCTCCCTCTTTATGAAATTTCGTCCTTGAAATTGACGTGACGTGCACGGTGTTTTTCAAAAGGTGAGGATACCTCGCTTTCATTTCGCTTCAATTCTCGTGTCATTTCTCTATAGCATGATTCCTCCACGTAACTTTAACTTGTGGTATGACTTTTCATGGCGTAGGACATGCTCCTTTCTATCCAAGATCTTGACAGTACCTCCTCATACGTTAAGTCTTCTGCTATCTCGTCTGGTTCTAACTCTATAACGTGGTTCGGTCTTTTCACATATTTACGAAGTACGAGCATCGTGAAACACATTATGAACACGAGACATACTCGGAGGTAACGCAAGTCTATAGGCAACATTTCCTACTCGGTCAAGAATTTGAAATGGACCAATAAATCGTGGATTGAGTTTTCCTCTCTTCCCAAATCTTGTAACTCCCTTCCATGGAGCAACTCGCAACAATACATGATCCCCTATACTAAATTCCACGTCCTTTCGATGAAGATCCG
This sequence comes from Panax quinquefolius, assembly GCA_020205615.1. NCBI lineage: Eukaryota > Viridiplantae > Streptophyta > Magnoliopsida > Apiales > Araliaceae > Panax > Panax quinquefolius. The sequence continues at coordinate 109,860,341 of CM035170.1, read as the reverse complement.
CATAACTCTTTTGTCGATCTTGTGCCGTTTGTATACATTATCGAATCATTTGGATCTTTTCGGTAGTCATACGTACTAACTCGGGTCCCAACAATGTTGCTTCACCCACCTCATCCCAACATATTGGAGAACGACATTTTCGTCCATATAACGCTTCAAATGGAGCCACACCTATACTTGTCTGATAACTGTTGTTGTAGGAAAATTCCACCAATGGTAAATACTTATCCCAACCGCCTTGAAGTCTAGGACACGAGTCTTAATAGATCTTCAAGAGTTTGAATAGTCCTCTCTAATTGTCCGTCCGCTTTGGGGATGGTATGCTTAAACTAAATCGCAAATCCGCGCCCATAGCTTTTTGCAAGCTAACCCAAAATCTTGAAGTGAATCTTGGGTCACGATCCAAACTATGGATACTTGGCATGCCATGCAACCTCACAATCTCATTCACGTATATACTAGCAAGACGTTCAAGGAATAAGTCTCCGTGACGCAAGAAATGAGTAGACTTGGTTAATCTATCAACAATAACCCAAATAGCATTGATGCCTTGAGAAACCGTAGGAAAGACCCAGTGAACGAAATCTATGGTAATGTGTTCCCACTTCCATTTTGGAATCTCAAGTGGTTGCAACGGACCCTTAGGTACTAGATGCTCCGCCTTTACACGTTGGCAAGTTAAACACATCGAGATAAACTTTGCAATCTCTCTCTTCATATTGTTCCACCAAAATGTATGTCGAAGATCACGATACATTTTAGTACTTCCAGGATGGATTGCAAATGGTGTATTGTGTGCCTCCATCATAATCTTGTACTTCAAATCAGAGTCGTTAGGAACACAAAGTCTAGAGTGGACTTGAAGTATTTCTTCTTCATCAATTCTCGCCCTAATAGCTCCTTCTTGTACTTTCTTCTTCATACGCATCAGCTCCGGGTCGGTGGCTTGAGAAACCTTACCTTTTTCTATTAAAGTTGGCTCTATACGTATACTTGACATCATCGCACTCGTTCCCGCATATGATCTTCTACTCAACGCGTCAACTACCACGTTCGCTTTTCCGGGATGGTATTGAATAGTGTGGTCGTAGTCTTCAATAGCTCGAGCCAACGTCGCCGCCGCGTGTTGAGTTCTTTTTTGAGTGAAGAAATATTTAAGGCTTTTATGGTCCGAATATATCTCCACTTTCTCCCCATATAGATAGTGCCTCCATATCTTTAAGCGCTTGAAAACGATCGCCGCTAACTCTAGATCATGAGAAGGATAATTCCTCTCATACTCTTTAAGTTGTCATGAGGCATAGGCTATGACTTTCCCACGTTGCATGAGAACACATCCTAACTCTTTGCACAAGCATCATTTGAGATAACAAATCCATCCGAACCAGATGGTATTGTTAGAAACAGTCTTAAAATAAGTCTCCTCTTAAGCTCTTGGAAACTCTTCTCGCATTCTTCGCTCCAAACGAATTTTGTATCCTTTCGAGTTAGCTGAGTTAATGGAGTAGCGATTCGAAAAAACCCTTCCACGAATCTCCGATAATAACCAGCTAAGCCCAAAAAAGCTACGTACTTTAGTCACCGACTTAAGTTGCTCCCAACTTTGTATTGCTTCAATCTTCGCCGGATCAATAGATACTCCATGTTTCGACACCACGTGCCCAAGGAATGCTACTTCCTCAAGCCGAACTCGCATTTCTTCAATTTGGCATATAGTTTGTTTTCACGAAGCCTTTGGAGTACCGAATTCAAATGGTGCTCATGATCTTCACGACTTTTGAAATATATGAGGATGTCATCAATAAAACAACAACGAATCGATCCAAATATTCCTTGAATACTCGGTTCATTATACCCATGAAAGTCATAGGAGCATTAGTCGATCCGAAAGACATGACTAAGAATTCATAATGCCGCATGAGTTCTAAAGGCGCCTCTTTGAATATCCTCGCCTCTAATCTTCAAATTGATGATATCCGAGCTAAGATCAATTTTTAAAAAGAATTTTGCCCTTCAGAATCGGTCAAACAAGTCATCAATACGAGGTAGAGGATACCTATTCTTGATGGTGACATGGTTCAATTCCCGATAGTCAATACAAAGTCGCATACTCGCTCTTTCTTCTTTACTGAATAAAACAGGGAGCACCCTAAGGAGATGTACTAGACTAATGAAACCGATGTTCAACAATTCCTCAGTAGTTGGACCTTTAACTCCTCAAGTTCAATAGAGCCATTCGATATGGGGTTTTAGAAATTGGCTTTGTACCGTGTTCATGATCAATAAAGAATTCAACTTCACGCTCGGGGTAGACCGGAAGTTCTTCAGAAATACGTCGGAAAGTCAATAACAACAGAATATTATTCAAATTTGACGTGTCTTTATTCAAATCCATAACATGGGCTAAGAAAGCTTGACATCCGCTTTTCAATAAACGAATAGCTTTATGATTAGATATGATGTTGATTGATTTTAATGGTTTAGTTGCTTGAATTGCATAAACAGTCAAGTTAGGAATATGAAAACTAACAACCTTACGAAAACAATCAATTTTGGCATGATGAGTAGTTAACCAATCAATCCCTAAAATCACATCAAAAGCAAGTATCTTTAAAGAGATAAGGTCAACAGTAAGGTGATGGTACCAACTTGAACCAAACAAGATTTATAAACAGTGGATGTGATGAAAGTTTCTCCTAACGGAGTTTCCACGAGATAGGTCAAAGTCTAATTTCTCCTGAGTCAAGTTTAAACGTTGAGCACATGCAGGAGAGATAAATGAATGGGTAGCACCTAGATATCAAGTAAGGTATAAACTTCGCAAGAATTTATAAATAGCTTACCCGTGATCACCTCATTTGGTTTCTCGCATTTTGACCAAATACAACAAACGCCTCCCGGAACAGTTGACTTTGACTTTTCTCGGGACGATCTTTTGAGTCACCGTCCCCACTGAACTAGGTTTCGCCATCTGCGTGCATAATCTCGAGCGATATGTCCTTCCTTTCCATAATTATAGCATACCTTGAACTGTTGTGGGCGCTTTGACCGATATGTCCTCTTTTCCGCATTTGTAGCATATAATGACCGGTGGTCGTTTCTCTCCTTAGAAACGATTCTTTCTTAAAGACTTTGCCTTCATACGGTCGTTGTTAAATCTCCTCTTTTAAAATTTCCTCGACTCGCTTCTTCTATTTTCACGGCCATGATTACCACTAGAGTGGTTACCATTTTGTCCGTCTGCGCTTTTTTATCCATTGGTTATCAATATTCTCGTTGATTGCTATCTCTGCACGCGATCCTCGTTATGGTCCTCGGTTGAACATACTCGTTATCTCGCTTCTAACAATTGAGCCTCATTAACAACATCCGAATAGAGAGAAAATTTATGAGAAATGAGATATTGTCGATATCTTAGGGTTTCAAAACTCTCGTAAACATCCGCGTCACACGCTCCTCATTCTCCACCAAATGAGGTGCAAACTCGATAACTCGCAAACTTTGCCTCGTCTTCGAGACACCGCCATGTTGTTTTGTTCTAATCGATGAACTCCACTTCCTTCATATAACGCAACACTTTCGTGAAAGTATTTGTCATTAAATAGTTTCAAACGCCTCCCAAGACATGCCGAGTCTTACCGAATGGGTACGCTTACGCACTCCCACCAATGAGTCGCCTTTCGCCACTTAACATAAAGGTGGCGAATGGAACCTTCTGTTCTCCGTGCATCCCAAGACATCGAATATCTTGGTAATTTGCTTGACCCATGTTTCCGCCATGATCGGATCCGCTTTCCCTTAAATTCGTGGTCTAACTCTTTGAATCTTGGGTTGTGACAACCCGTGAATTGATATCATTTCCTCCTCAGATTTTGAACACGAGTCTCCTCGTCTCGATTTTGCATGAATCGCAAAAAGCTTCTAAACATCCCTCGCTCATCATCTCGCCAGCAGTGTTGTTCACGGGAGGAACATTGCCACTGTTGCACGCTTCTCCTCGTTGGTGAGTACAAAGGTCTCCACGCCTCATTTCCATTGTTAATATTCTCAATGACATTCTCAAATACCGCCATAAAACAAGGGTTAATTAAGGAAATCAATATATCACATAATATCCTTATATACCGATCAACTAACAAATAAGCTTGGGTAGGACACACTAGCGAAGGATTTACCTGCCTCTCCCTCCTAATTCTATTCCCCGATCTCCGCCAGAGATCATATCCTAAGCCCTCGATACCAACCGCGACGCCCCAAAATAGGTATACATCACCCATTCCGAGTTGTCAATACATGGTACGTAAACAACTACAACTTTATTATTACATCAAGAAAAGCTGTGAGTTTGAATACAAATATTATCTTCTGACAATATCTATACTCAAATAAATCCTCATCATATTTATTGATACATTAATTTACAAAAATGGTGAGGACTACTAAACAACTCTCTCTAGAAATTTCATTCCATACCCCGACTCGTATTCGCTATATTCTCACCTCCCGAGAAGAAAAATGAACAAAAGGAAAAGGGTGAGCTCAACTAGCCCAAGAAAGAATATTATGACTAAGATAATATACAACAAATTATCGTTAGTCTTCAACAGGAAAAATCTAATAGAATACAATAGACAACAAATTTTAAATCAATATTCGCAGTGGAAATAATAATTCATTAGAAGAGTTAAGTAGAGAATGCAAACTACTATCTTCTATGTATGAATTTAAAAGTTCATCGCTCATCTTTTATCCCTATAACATCAATCAATATACATCCGAATCAAATATTCATCTTTGCACTATAAGCCAAAGATATTCATTAGTTAATCATGTTCATCTAAACACTGCTCATCTTTGCACTACTGCCAAAAGATATTCTTCGAAATCATTCATCTTTGCACTACTGTGCCAAAGATATTCCATAATATCATCATTTAAGATTGAAGATGATGAAAATATTTTTAAAGAAACGAATCCAAAGATTGAAACAAAATGACAAGGATTAAGGATTAAGGATTCGTACTTTGTTTTATCCACGCCCAAAAATACCTCAAAAATAATCACAAAGTGGTGTAAAATTCAAGAATGATCAAAACATGGATACAATCAAAGCTAGTATCCGTGATAGATATTTTGGACGAAAAGAAAATTTTTCATTTTTCGATGAATAGTCAAGTATTATTCGTGAATAATGTCGATATCGTGAATAAAGTGCCATATCGTGAATAAGAATCTCAGACACCAAAAGTTCCAAATTTGATAAAAACTTCAGATCAATATTTGAACATAATGATATTGAAGAAATAATATCATTACGAAAAAAATAATATCCCTTACCTCGAAAAGACAAGATTTCTAGTTGAAACACCGGATATAGGTTATGACTTGAACTTGCACCGATATAGCAATACTCAAAATATACTCAAAATACTCACAAGAATACGCCGATAATATAGAGAGAAAACTTACATTTACGGTGTGATTTTTAATTCTAACCTAAGCACCTATTTATAGAAATTGCTTAGAACACCAAAGCGTAAAATTTAATATAATAATATTATATATATTACAAATTCTCTACGCACACTTAGCATCCGAAATCGCAAATCTTAACACATGTTAAATGAGTCCCAATAATGTAAAAAACGTTTTTGTAATTAAAATATTTTAAACTTCCAAAATTAATTATTTTGAGCTTGAACTTCAATAATTCATAATAAATAGCCCTTTTATCGAAAATTAGAATCGCGAATTTTTATAGGAAATTCAATTCTCTACAACTTTGCGAAGAGAGTTTTTCCAAATTCCAAATGAAATTGACCGAAATCCACAAACGAAGCGATTTTACAAAGCATGACTTTCCCACGTTGCATGAGAACACATCCAACCCTTTGCCTAAAGCATCATTGTAGATAACAAATCCATCCGAACTAGATGGTATTGTTAGAACAGTGACGAAATAAGTCTCTCTTAAGCTCTTGGAAACTCTTCTCGCATTCTTCGCTCCAAACGAATTTTGTATCCTTTCGAGTTAATTGAGTTAATGGAGTAGCGATTCAAAAAACCCTTCCACGAATCTCCGATAATAACCGCTTAAGCCCAAAAACTACGTGACTTGATCATCGACTTTGGTTCTCCCAACTTTGTATTGCTTCAATCTTCACGGATCAACAGATACTCCATGTTTCGACACCACGCGCCCAAGGAATGCTACTTCCTCGAGCGAACTCGCATTTCTTCAATTTGGCATATAGTTTGTTTTCATGAAGCCTTTGGAGTACCAACTTCAAATGGTGCTCATGATCTTCACGACTTTTGGAATATATGAAGATGTCATCAATAAAAACAACAACGAATCGATCCAAATATTCCTCAATACTCGGTTCATCATATCCATGAAAGTCGCAGGAGCATTAGTCGATCAAAGACACATGACTAAGAAGTCATAATGCCCTCATCGAGTTCTAAAGGCGCCTTTGGAATATCCTCGCTTATAATCTTGGTGATGATATCCGAATCGAAGATCGATTTTGAAAAGAATTGTGCCTTGCAGAATCGGTCAAACAAGTCATCAATACGATGTAGAGGATACCTATTCTTAATGGTGACATGGTTCAATTCCCGATAGTCAATACAAAGTCGCATACTCCCGCTCTTTCTTCTTTCTTAATAAAACAGAGCACCCCAAGGAGATGTACTAGACGATGAAACCGATGTCCAACAATTCCTGTAGTTGGACCTTTAACTCCTCAAGTTCAATAGGAGCCATTCGATATGGGGTTTTAGAAATGGGCTTTGTACAGTTCAAGATCAATAAAGAATTTAACTTCACGCTAAAGGGTAGACCGGAAGTTCTTCAGAAATACGTCGGGAAAGTCAATAACAATGAGAATATTATTCAAATTTGACGTGTCTTTATTCAAATCTATAACATGGGCTAAGAAAGCTTGACATCCATTTTTCAATAAACGAATAGCTTTATGATTAGATATGATGGTGATTGATTTTAATGGTTTAGTTGCTTGAATTAAATAACAAAGTTTGTTTAGGAATATTAAAGCTAACAACCTTACGAAAACAATTAATTTTGGCATGATGTGTAGTTAACCAATCAATCCCTAAAATCACATCCAAAAACAAGTATCTTTAAAGAGATAAGGTCAACAGGTAAGGTGATGGTGCCAACTTGAATCAAACAAGATTTATAAACAATGGATGTGATAAAAGTTTCTCCTAACGGAGTTTCCACAGATAGGTCAAAGTTTAATTTTTCCGGAGTCAAATTTAAACGTTGAGCACAAGTAGGAGAGATAAATGAATGGGTATACCCAGATCAAGTAAGGTATAAACTTCAAGAAGAATTTATAAATAGCTTACCCGTGATCACCTCGTTTGGGTTCCTCACATTTTGAGCGGTCACAACAAACGCTCTTCCAGAATCGTTGACTTTGACTTTTTGGGGACGATCTTTTTGAGTCACCGTCCCCCATTGAACTAGGTTTCGCTTCTGCATAATCTCGAAAGCGATATGTCCTTCCTTTCCATAATTATAGCATACCTTGAATCTGTTGTGGCGGTTTGACCGATATGTCCCTCTTTCCCGCATTTATAAGCATATGACCGGTGGTCGTTCTCCTCCCTTAGAACCGATTCTTTCACTTAAGACATCGCCTTTCACATAGGTCGTTGTTAAATCTCCTCTTTTAAAATCTCCTCCCGACTCGCTTTTCTATTTTCATGGCTATGATTACCACCGTGAGTGGTTACCATTTTGTCCGTCTTTTTTCTTTCTCCGTTGGTTATCGTTGTTTTGTTGACTACCATCTTCTTGGTATGATCCTCGGTTGTGGTCCTCGCTTAACTGTATTTCGTTATCTCGCTTAATAATTGAGCCACATTTACAACATCTAAATAGAAAGAAAATTTATGAGAAATGAGATCTTGACGTATCTTAGGGTTTCAAACCTCTAAGAAACATTCTCCTCGTTGGTGAGTACAGGTGTGTCTCCACGTCTCATTTCCATTGTTAATATTCTCAATCGACATTCTCAAAATCATGTCCATAAAACAAGGGTTAATTAAGGAAATCAATATATCACATAATATCCTTATATCTTGATCAACTAACAAATAAGCTTGGGTAGGACACACTAGCGAAGGATTTACTCGCCTCTCCCTCCTAATTCTATTCCCCGATCTCCGCCAGGGAGATCATATCCCTAAGCCCTCGATACCAACCGTGACGCCCCCAAAAATAGGTATACATCACCCATTCCGAGTTTGTCAATACATGGTACGTAAACAACTACAACTTTATTATTACAACCAGTAAAAAGCTGTGAGTTTGAATACAAATATTATCTTTTAGACAATATCTATACTCAAATAAATCCTCATCACATTTATTGATACATTATTTTACAAAATGGTGAGGACTACTAAACAACTCTCTCTAGAACCTTCATTCCATACCCCCACTGCACTTTCGCTATATTCTCGCCTCCGAGAAGAAAAATGGAACAAAAAGGAAAAGGGTGAGCTCAACTAGCCCAAGAAAAGAATATTATGACTAAGATAATATACAACAAATTATCATTAGTCTTCAACAGGAAAAATCTAATAGAATACAATAGACAACAAGTTTTTAAATCAATATTCATGCAATGAAATAATAATTCATTAGAAGAGTTAAGTAGAGAATGCAAACTACTATCTTCTATGTATGAATTTAAAAGTTCATCGTCTATCTTTTATCCCTTTAACATCAATCAATATACATCTGAAATCAAATTCATCTTTGCACTACAGGCCAAAGATATTCATCAGTTGGTCATGTTCATCTAATCACCTGTTCATCTTTGCACTACGGGCCAAAGATATTCATCGAAAATCATTCATCTTTTTCACTGAGCCAAAGATATTCATAGAATATCATCATTTAGACCGAGGATGATGAAAAATATTTTAAAGGAAACGAATCCAAAGAAACAAAAGAACAAATATTAAGGATTCGTATTTTAAACAATCCAAGTTTAAAAATACTTCATAAGTAATCAGAGTGGAGTAAAATTCAAGAATGATCAAAACATGGATACAATCAAAGCTAGTATCCATAATAGATATTTTGGACAAAAAGAAGAAATTTCATTTTTTGGTGAATAGTCTGAGTATTCGTGAATAGTCAGATATCGTGAATAGTCTTGAGTATCGTGAATAAGAACTTCGACACAAAAGATAGAAATTTCACAAAAAAAATCTTCACGCTCGTGAATAGTACTTTGAATAGTAACTCGTGAATAGTAACTCATGAATAAGAACTCGTGAATAAGAACTCCCGACATGAAAAAGTTTTAAATTTGATAAAATTTCCAACCAATATTTTGGCATAATGATATTGAAAAATAATATCATTTTCGAATAAAATAACATCCCTTACCTCGAAAGACAAGATTTAGTTGAAACAGGATATAAAGCTATGACTTGAACTTGTAGACCGTATAGCAATACTCAAAGTATACTCAAAATACTCACAAGAATATGCTCGATAATATAAAGAGAGAAAACTTCAGTTTCTGGTGTGATTTTCAATTCTAACCTAAGCACCATATTTATAGGAAATTGCTTAGAACACTAAAGCAGAAAATTTAATATAATATTAATATATAAATAAATTTTCTTACGCCCACTTTGAATCCTCTAGCTTCAGCACTTTGCACATGTTTCATGAGGCCCACAAGTGCAAAAAAAACGTTTTTCCTATTTTAAATATTTTAAACTTCCAAAAATCAATTATTTCGGAGCTTCGAAACTTCAATAATTCATAATAAATAGCCTTTTTATCATAAAATTCGAATCTCGCGAGTTTTTATAGAAAATTCAATTCTCTACAACTTTGCAGAAGAAAGTTTTTCCGAATTCCAAATGCAAATTGACCAAAAATCCACAAACGAAGCGATTTTACGGTTATAATCAAATTTCGATCGATAAATGGGGTCCACCGACATGTTTAACATGTTTTAAACATTTATTGCAACAAAAATAATCTTCCTCCTCGTATACTCATATATCCCACATTAGTTGTAAAAATATCACCATTATTATATTATTAAAATATAATAATTTTTATCGAAAAAAGATAAAATTTCAATTTTCAACAATTGTCACATTAAAATTTTCTCCATCTATATCCACATAAAATCAATATTTTCCTCATCATATGAATCAATAATTAATTATTCACAAATAATATTACTGAATCACAATATTGACAACCGTGCGCTTCCCAAAGAGGGGCTTTCCAATAAGAATTTCTCACTTCTTGGCGCCTTGATTAGGTGACCAAACCTCTCCTTGATGTAAATTTCTAGACATTGCCAATAATGTTATCTAATAATATTATTCGGATAATATGAATTATTGCTTCGATAATGAAAAATACCGTGTAATGACAATTAGAAACAACAAATAATATAAAATATCAACGCAAAGAATTATTAAATCAATAAAATAATTTGAATAAGAATTACTATAACCATTATTGGTAGTGCGCCTTCTTACGTAAGAATCAATAATTGGTGCAATATCGTGTGCTATTGTGTTTTAACCACTAAGTATTTTAACAAGATTATTAGCAGAATAACTACGCCATAGTTATTTTTAAACAACTTATATTTGTCGTTTTCTTCATCCAATCGCTTTTTTGTTATGGGGGCCCACAAAAGATCAAGGCCGTCAATGCGAATATTCCACGACCAAACGAATATTCCCCAAAACAACAATGAATATTTTATAACCACTTGCTTATTTTAAAATATTATGTATTTTACCCATAACTATCCACATTAATCAAATCAACCCTTACTATTTCAAAATAATAAATAGAAAAATAAATTTCATTAATAATAAGTTGGGGTCTTACAACCGTGATTTGGTATAACCATGATCTTTGATGTTTACGTGATTTGGTATAACCATGGTATTAAATCACGGATGCGAAGAGAATTTTAGAATCACAATTATGATTATGAGATATTCATATAATTGTGGAAAGGAACCGTTGATTGATGTTACGGAGGATAAAACTTTGTTGGTGGACTTTTAACATGGAGAAGATAATAGAATCGTATTGTCTATTTGACTCTTCTAATGGATTGCTCGTTCGTTATTACAACTATGGTTGAAATTTTTATCATCTACCATATGTTCTAAATCTACGATTTGTAATTGATGAAGGCTATTGATAATTTAATTATCTTTAGTCATGATATTCTTTTGATCGAGTTAGTTGTGCTCACCCTTTTCTTCACAATTCCTTTCGTGTAATAAAAGTGTAAATTGGTTGAAAGGGGTAACAAGGAATAGAATGGTGGTCTCTAGCTATGGAGTTCTCCCTTAACAGTATAGACAAGTGTGTTGTATACATCTTTTAGTAGTTATATTTGGTGAATCATATAGGGAGAGGCGAACCCAATGTTGGAAGGGTGTTTTGCCACTATCATACAAGATGTCTATTGACATACAACCTCGTGTCATCATAAGACAGTGTTGTGCTCATCCACTTGCTTAGTATATTTACGAGCACTACCTATATAATCTTGGTGTTTGTTTGAAGTATAATTCTTAATTTGAGACAGTGGAGATAATGATAAATCAAGAGAAGACTCACCATTGGAAAGAATATGATAGTAATCTTCTCGTTTTTATTTGGGGTCTATTGGGTCAACCAAGGATAATTCTGTGGCCATATGATATATATCATAACCTAGAAGCATGGCCTCCCATGTACGAAGGTTTCCTTGAGCACTTTCCAAAGATTTTAGTTTCTAAAACAGTTTTTGACTATACCTTTATGTATGGTGTCAATGTGAGGTGCTGTCCACGGTTGGGACATGTGTCACATTTGGTATATATTTGTATCCAAACTCACAGTATATGTGTTGTTGTATTTTGCACGACAATTGTTGTAATAAAGTTGTAGTTGTTTTCTGTACCATGTATTTGGTGACTCAGAATGGGTTGGATGGAATGGACCTATTTTGGGGTTGTCACATTTACAATCTCCCCTTCTTATGAAATTTTGCCCTCGAAATTAGGATACGTACCTGGTATATCGAAGAGGTAAGGATACCTTGATTTCATTTCAGATTCTAACTCCCAAGTCATTTCCTCAACATTGTGGTTTCTCCACAAAACTTTGACTTGAGGTATAACTTTGGTGCGTAGAATATGTTCCTTCTTATCCAAGATTTGAACAGAACCTCTTAAATACGTCAAATCTTCCGCTATTTCGTCCTGGTTCCAACTCAATAATGTGGTTTGGGTCTTCCATATATTTACGTAACATGGATATGTGAAAACGTTATGAACACGAGACATACTTGGCGAAAAATCGAGTCTATAGGCCACGCGATTCTACTCGATCAAGGATTAAAATGGGCCGATGAATCGAGGATTGAGTTTTCCTCTCTTTCCAAATCTCGTAACTCCTTTCCATGGAGCAACACGTAACAACACATGATCTCGTATATCAAATTCCACGTCCTTTTGATGAAGATCAGCATAACTCTTTTGTCGATCTTGTGAGGTTTTTATACGTTGCCAAATCGTTTGAATCTTTTTTGTAGTCATACGTACCAACTCTGGTCCCAACAACATTGCTTCACCCATCTCATCCCAAAGATATCTTTGAGAACGACACTTTCTTCCATACAACGCTTGAATGGAGCCATGCCAATACTTGCGATAATCTGTTGTTGTAGGAAAACTCCACCAATGGTAAGAACTTGTACCAACTTCCCTTGAAATCAATGACCACGAGTCTTAATAGATCTTCAAGAGTTTGAATAGTCCTCCGATCGTCGTCCGTCCGTCTGAGGATGATATGCCGAAGCTAAATCGTAAATCTTTGCCCATAGCTTTTGTAAACTAACCCAAAATCGCGAAGTGAATCTTGGGTCTCGATCGAAAACTATGGATCTTGGCATACCATGCAATCTTACAACCTCGTTTATGTACATACGAGCAAGACGTTTAAGTGTATAACTTTCTCGTATCGGTAAGAAATGAGCAGACTTGGTCAATCTATCAATAATGACCCAAATCGCATCTATGCCTTGAGAAACTTTGGGAAGACTAGTAACGAAATCCATGGTAATGTGCTCCCACTTCCATTTTAAAATTTCAAGTGGTTGCAATGGACCTTTTGGTACTTGATGCCCCGCCTTGACTCGTTTACATGTGAGACACCTTGAGATAAACATCACTATCTCTCTCTTCATATTGCCCCACCAAAATTTATGTCGAAGATCATGATACATTTTGGTACTCCCATGATGGATTACAAATGGTGTGTTGTGCGCATCCATCATGATTTTATACTTTAAATCAGGGTCGTTAGGAACACAAAGTCTGGAGTTGACTCGAAGTATTCCTTCTTCATCAATTCTTGCTTCCGGCATCGCACCTTCTTCAACTTTTTTCTCATACGCATCAGCTCCGGATCTGTAACTTGAGCAGCTTTAATTTTATCAATTAAAGTCGGTTATACTCGTATATTTGTCATCATCACGTGGGTCCCTGGAGTTTTATCTCTATCTCCATCCTTTGCAAGTCATACAAAATGGGCCTTTCATATTGACAATATTGCACTTTCGTGCCGCGTATGATCTTACTACTCAATCGTCGGCTACCGTTCGCTTTTCCAAGATGGTATTGGATAGTATGATCATAATATTTCAACAGTTCAAGCCAACGTCGTTGTCGCATGTTGAGTTCCTTTTGAGTGAAGAAATATTTGAGGCTTTTATGATCCGTAAAGATCTCCACTTTCTCCCCATACAAGTAATGCCTCCAAATCTTTAGTTCGAAGACAACAATTGCCAACTCTAGATCATGAGTAGGATAATTCCTCTCATATTCTTTGAGTTGTCATGAGGCATAGGCTATGACTTTCCCATGTTACATGAGAACACATCCTAACCCTTTGTCCGAAGCATCACTGTAGATGACAAACCCTCCGAACCAGATGGTATTGTCAGAACAGGTGCTGAAATGAGTCTCCTCTTGAGTTCTTGAAAACTCTTCTCACATTCCTCGCTCCAACCGAACTTTGTATCTTTCCGAGTCAGCTGAGTTAGTGGAGTAGCGATTCGAAAAAACCCTTCTACGAATCTCCGATAATAACGAGCTAAGCCAGAAAGCTACGTCTTGATCCATTTGATTTAAGTTGCTCCAAACTTTGAATAGCTTCAATCTTTCTTTGGGTCAATAGATATTCCATGACTTGATACCACATGCCCAAGAATGCTACTTCCTCGAGCCGTAACTCGCATTTCTTCAACTTGACATAAAGCCTATATTCACGAAGCTTTTGGAGTATCGACCTCTCAGTGTTTCTGAAATGATCTTCACGGGTTTTGGAATATATGAGGATGTCATCAATAAAGACGACCACAAAGTGATCCAAATATTCCTTGAATACTCGGTTCATTATATCCATGAAGGCGTGAGGAGCATTAGTCAATCCAAAGGACATGACTAGGAATTCATAATGCCCGTCTGGAGTTCTGGCCGTCTTTGGAATGTCATCCGGTTCTAATCTTCAATTGGTGATATCCTAACGATGATCAATCTTTGAAAAGAATTTGGCTCCTTGCAACCGGTCAAACAGTCATCAATACGTGGCAATGGGTATTTTTATTTTTGATGGTGACATGATTCAACTCCGATAATCAATATAAAATCGCATACTCCCATCTTTCTTCTTCACGAATAGAAACAAGAGCACCCCGAGGAGAAGTACTAGGGCGAATAAAGTCGATATCTAACAATTCTGCGCAGAGTTTTTAACTCCACGAAGTTCAATAGAGACCATTCGATATGGGGATTTAGAAATGGGTTTTGTACCGGATTCAAGATCGATACAAAATTTAATTTCACGCTCTGGGGGTAGGCCATGAAGTTCTTCAGGGAATACGTCAGGAAATTCATTAACAATAGAAATATTATTCAAAACTGACGTATTTTTGTTTAGATCTGTGACATGAGCTAAGAAAGCTTGACATCCGTTTTTCAATAAACGAATAGCTTTATGGCTTGAGATGACAGTGATTGATTTTAATGGTTTGGTTGCTTGAATTTGCATAATAGGTCGATTAGGAATATGAAAGCTAACAACCTTACGAAAACAATCAATTTTTGAATGATGAGTAGTTAACCAATCAATCCCTAGAATTGCATCAAATGCAAGTAATTTTTAATGCAATAAGATCGACAGGTAATGTGTGGGTACCAACTTGAACTAAACAAGACTTATAAACCGTGGATGTAATGAAGGTTTCTCCCAACGGAGTTTCCACAGATAAGTCAAAGTCTAATTTCTCGGAGTCAAATTTAATCGTTGGTATAAGTAGGAGAAATAAAAGAATGGATAGAACCGGTTATCAAATAAAGTGTAGACTTATTTAGAGTTTATGATAAGCTTACCCGTGATGACCTCATTCGGGTTCCTTATTTTCTGGGAGGTCACAACAAACGCTCTCCCTTGCACTAATCTGGCTTTGACTTTTCTCGGAATGACCTTTGGTGCCTCCATCCTAGTGAATTTGTCTTGATGAGCGACAAAATCTGCTAAGTGACCTTCTCTTCCATAATTATAACATGCTTTGACTGACATCGCGCGCAATTTGGACCGATGTGTCCTCCCTCCGCATTTGAAGCATATGATAGGTGGTCTTTCTCCTTCCTTAACAACGGGTCTTTGGTCTTTGCGTCTTTCCATCTTTGTTGAATCTCCTCTTGAAATGTCCATTCTTATTGTTTTGGTCCTGATTACCACCGAAGTGGTTACCATTTCTGGCATGTTGATTTCCTCCACGTTTGTTGTCACCGCTTCGATGACTGCTTTCACTAGTATTATCATTTTTTCGGCTGATCTCTTTTGGTTACGTTGACTCGTTATCGCGCTCCACCGACTGAACCCTATTTACAACATCTGAATACAAACACAGTTTATGAGAAATAAGATGTTGACGTATCTCCAGCTTCAAACCTCTTAAAAACATTCGCGACATTCTCTCTTCATTATCCACCAAGTGGGACGCAAACCGGGATAACTCCGCAAATTTTGCCTCGTATTGCGACACGGTCATATTATTTTGCTCCAATTTGATAAACTCCACCTCCTTCATGTGACGAATATTTTTGAGAAAGTATTTGTCGTTGAACAGCTCTTGGAACTTCTCCCAAGACATCTTCAGTACGGCAGAGTTGAGTACGTTTCTGGATTCCCACCAATGTCTCGCCTCTTGTATGACATAAAAGCGTGAAAGGGAACCTTTTGCTCCTCGAAGCATCCCAAGACATCAAATATCTTGGAGATCTGCTTTATCCATGCTTCCGCCATAAATGGTTTTGGCTCTCCCTTAAACTCCAGTGGTCCCAACTCCTTGAACTCTTTAGCGGTGACCGCCCGAGAGTTTCCAGTGTTTCCACCTATATTTTGGGCAGAGCCGGCTCTACTTTCTTTGTTGCATAAATTGCATAATGCCTCTGAACAATCCATCATTCATCATTTTGTTAGTGTTGTTGTTTGCATGAGGATTGTCGCCTTCCTGATGCACATTCTCCTGATTATTGATATGTGGAGACTCAACGGTCTCTTGTGCTCCATTGCTATTCTCAACATTTTCGGATGTCATTTTCGATCATCTTGCCACAAAACAAAGGTTAATTGACATGTAACATAATATCTCTAAACTCTGACCAACCAATTTAAATACAAAATAAATTTAAGTAGGTCCTACTAGCGAAGGAATTCCCCGTCTCTCCCCTCCTAGTTCTAGTCTCACATCTTAGCCAGGGATCATATCCCTAAGCTTTGATACCAACTGTGACGCCCCCAAAATTAGGTATACATCACCTATCTTGGATCGCCAGATACATGTACGTAGTACTGAAATTCAAATACAACTTACTAATACAACTGTAGCAGTATAATACGATAAAACATAAAGCGTGAGTTTGAATACAAATATTATCTACTAGAGATTATACAAACTCAAAAGGAGTCCTCATTACAATTATTATCACACTATTTCACGAGAATAGTGAGGGACTACTAATGTTATCCTCTGGACCATCACTCCGCTCCCCAGACTTCGTCCCATATATTCTTATTTATGAAGAGAACAAAGTGAAAGGAAGGGTGAGCTCAACTAGCCCAAGAAGAAATATTATGACTAAGATAATGCATAATAAATTATCATTAGTCTCCAACAATGTTAAACTGATAAAATATAATAGACATCAAGTTTAACTGCAGCGGAACAAGCAATCCATTAAAAGAGTCAAGTAGAAAATAGAATCTACTATCTTTTATGATTAAAAAGGTTTTTCATCACTGTTATCGCTGAGACACGGCTTAATAAATATTCCACATCATCGAATCACCCCTGCACTACGGCCAATGATATTCTTTAGTATCACGACCACAATTATCCATTTGCTTCTACACGGCCAAGAATATTTGTGTATTCATTAATGGTCATAATCATGCCAACAACTTGTCCATCAATGCACTACAGACCAATGAGGACTTTTACCACATCATTTGTAATATTAAAGTCATGATTACACCAATAATCCACAGTCATAATCATACCAAGTCCATCTACGCACTATATAGGCCATGATGACTTTCAACAAAATATAAACATGAGAATGATGACAATGATATAAGAATTCAATAAAACAAGTTCAAGAATTATTTTATCCGAGGAACTAATAACGTCCCAAATTGTAAACATGATCTCGCTTTGTAGAGTAAAATTCAAGAATGCTCGTAAGAATATTTGCATGAAAAGATATCTTTGGATGAAGCGCGAAATATCAAGGATATTCCACTAATTTCATGGAGTATAGAAGTCAAAACTTTAACCAACCGAGTATAATATGGAATGGAATAACAAAAGAAATCACCAGTACGTCGATGATAGGCCACTTGCAGGCGAGTTATTCCAATGAGATAATAAATAATGGAATCGGTCCCACGAAAAAGCGCATGCATGTGATATTCCAATAAAATAATAAAGACGGAATCGGTCCGGCGTAGAAAACGCCTGTATGAACGGGATATTCAGCAAGAATAATAAAAGGCGGAATCGGTGTGACGCCCCCAAAATTAGGTATACGCCACCCATCTTGGGTCGCCACTTACATGGTACATAAATTTAAATACAACTTACTAATATAACTGCTAGTATACAATACGACATAAGCGTGAGTTTGAATACAAATATTATCTACTAGATATTATACAAACTCAAAAGGAGTCCTCATTACAACTATTATCACACTATTTCACGTAATAGTGAGGACTACTAATCTATCCTCTCGGACCATTACTCCGCTCCCCGACTCGTCCCAAATGTTGTTCTCATTTCAAGAGAACAAAGGTGAAAGAAAGGTGAGCTCAACTAATAAGTAAGAAATATTATGACTAAGATAATGCGTAATAATTTGTCATTAGCCTTCAACAGCGATGTTAAACCGATAGAATACAATAGACAACAAGTTTAACTGCAATGAATAAGCAATCCATTAAAAGAGTCAAGTAGAGAATAAAGTCTACTATCTTTTAGGTTTTAAAAGGTTTTTCATCATCATTATAAATTTGAGACTCGACTTTAATAAATAATACACATCATCGAATCACCCTTTTCTACTACCAAGGATATTCATCAAATTATCAATGGTCAAATGACTATACCGAATCACCCCGGTCATAATCATACCAAAACTATCCATCAACGCATTACAGAAGCCACCGAGGACTTTTATCACATCATTTATAACAAGCCATGATTATACTTAAATGATCCTCGGTCATAATCATACTAAGTTCATCTATACACGTAAAGTAGAAGATAACATAATATAACATGAGGATGATGACAATGACATAATAATTCAATAAAACAAGTTCAAGAATTATTTTATCCGAGAATTTTAACGTCCAAATTGTCAAAATGATCTTGTTTTGTAGAGTAAAATTCAAGAATGATCGGAAGAATATTTCCATGAAAAGATCTTGGATGAAGCGAAATATCGAGGATATTCCACAAATTTCATGGAGTATAGAAGTCAAAGATTTAACCAACCGGGTATAATAAAGAATGGAATAACAAAAGAAATCACCATGCATGCGGTGCTTGGCATGAGATGTGTTATTCCAACGTAATAATAATAACGGAACCAGTCGGTGAAATTCACAATCGCGGGATGATCCAAATGTAATAATAAATGCTGAATAATAAACAATGGAACCGAGTCCTGTAAAACACACGAATGAGATATTCCAAATGTAATAATAAATGCGAAATAATAAACAATGGAACCAGGATCCGGTGTAAAACACACGCATGTGGATATTCCAACGAATAATAAAGAATGGAATAACGAAGGAGATCACCAAGTATAGGGGATTCCACAGTACAAAGTTATTCCAATGAATAAATAAAAATGGAATAATATAAGGATTTCACCAAGTATAGGGTATCGCCATTACACAAAGGTTATGTATAGGGTATACCACTTTTATAAAGTTATTCCAACAGAATAATAAGCAATGGAATAACAACAGCTTCTTCATGAATAAGAAAGAATAACACTCTTACGGCACAATGAATAATATTCCTACCTTAGAAGAACCGAATATTGGCAAGGTGAAGTAGAGAATACTTTTCTTCTTTCTATAGTTTCTCTCTAGAGTTTCAAAGTGAATTTGTGAAAAATAATGAAGCACTAGGCCTCTATTTATAGAAGATTTCTAGCTTAGCACCCCATGTGAAAAGCAAGTGGCTTGATTTAATGGTGATGTGAAAAGAAAAGTGGTTTGGCGCTGTAATGTGAAACGACAAGTGGTTCGGCCTTTGTAATGTGAAACGACAAGTGGTTCGACGAGTGTAATGTGAAATGGCAAGTGGTTTGATGTCTGGTAAAGGTAATTACTATTGACGAAGGTAATTACTATTCACAAAGGTAATTACTATTGACGAAGGTAAATACTATTGACAAAGGTAATTACTATTCACAAAGGTAATTACTATCGATGAAAGAGACTCTTAGATAATGACATATGGGCCCCCATAAAATAATCAAACTTACCACAAATGTCTCATAATGACTCTTTATATACATCAAGGATTGAATAAATATTACCACAAATCATTTTATTTTTAATCAACACATATTTAATCTTTCAACAATTATTAATCATTTATAACTTGTCGCCTCAATTATTGATTTAATACTATAACATATTATACGAGATGATCTTGTGACAATAATTGAATTAATAATATAAGAGATATGATCACGAATTCTTTAGTAGAATAATTGAGCATAGGTGAAAGTGACTTCTCGTAAAGCATCGATAATCAATATCGTGTCTACTTATCAACTACGCCATTATTCGCATACTTTTACTACCGGTAGTTCAATGGTTGTTAACGGTAACACCTCTACCGTTATTTTTATAGAATATATTTTGTCGTTTTCTTTCAATCCGATAATAATTACATTGTAGGGGTCCACCAATGATTGAGTAGTTGTGCGAATATTCCCTAACAAAAAGAATATTCCCAGGCCAAACGAATATTTTATAACAACTTGCATACTTTGCAAAATTTATAAATACTACCCACAACTATAATATTATCTCAAATTCACACCATAATATTAAAAATTATTTCGACAAAATTTAAATCTTTATTGATAAAATATGGGGTCTCACAATCTCCCTCCTTATGGAATTTCGCCCTCGAAATTAGAATGCGATACACTAGTATGATAAAGAGGTGAGGATACCTTGAATACCTTTATCGTTGAAAACATTAAATTCATCTTTGCAATCCTACCAAAGATATTTATTCACAATTCATCTTTGCACTTCTGAATGCCACGATATATACAATCAGAAAACCAATAATCTTTGAGGACGCAACATAATAGTATCACGACCACGAATTATCCATTTACCAATTGGCCAAGGATATTCGTGTTTTCAATCTGATCGTGATTATACCGAATAATCTTCGGTCATAATCATACCAAGTCTATCAATGCACTATGGCCAAAGATGACTTTTCCACATCCATGAATTAATATTTCATTCTTTGAGACTCATTTCGATAATTAATCCATATCATCGAATCATCCCCGCACTACGTGCCAAGGATATTCATTAAGATCACGACCACGAATTATCCATGCACTACTACCGAAGATAATCGTGTATTCATTAGTATCACGACCACAAATTATCCATGCACTACTGGCCAAAGATAATCGTGTATTCATTAGTATCACGACCACAAATTATCCATGCACTACTACCAAAGATAATCGTGTATTCATTAGTATCACGACCACAAATTATCCATGCACTACTACCAAAAGATAATCGTGTATTCATTTACGGTTATGATTATACTTTGTCTAATCCTCGGTCATAATCATACCAAGTCCATCTATACTACATCTGCCACGTATTGACTTTCAACATAATATAAGCGTGAGGATAACGATATAAAGAATCAATCAAATGAGATAAAGGA
Organism: Panax quinquefolius; assembly: GCA_020205615.1. NCBI lineage: Eukaryota > Viridiplantae > Streptophyta > Magnoliopsida > Apiales > Araliaceae > Panax > Panax quinquefolius. The sequence continues at coordinate 109,838,727 of CM035170.1, read as the reverse complement.
TAAATATTAAACATTTATAATATAATTTATCCAGATTCAAGAATATCCCCATGTTATCAATCACTTAATAATCTCATAATCTAATATCATTAATATTATAACAATATTTTAATCACTTCTTAAATTTATAAACAATTTATCTCAATTGTTTACGCTTTACCATATAATGCATTTAATCATCCAAAATGCCATACTCATAAGATATCATTACCAATTATCAAATCCTCATCAAAAATATGCATATATTCTATATAGGATTCTCTAGCCATAAAATCCTATTTTCAACTTTGTTACTTCACATAACATATTTAACTCATATGTTCAGTAATTAAACTATTTTCATGAAAAATACCAAATCAGTCCCAAAATATTTCTTTTCAGGGTTTTAGCATAATATAGTCCCATAATGAAAATATATTTTTCTCGAATTTTTAAAATTCATTTACTATTTTTCAAAAATCAATTTCTAATTAATTCCTTAAGAAATTAGCTACCTCAAGTTTAACTCCAAAATTCCCAAATCTTGGCAGGACCTTACACATGTTAACGTGAGCTTCCAGTTTAAATTTCATGGTCATCGGAGTAATAGAACTCCGGTTATAGCGTTTTTCGTCGGAAAAATTTAAATATTGAAATAGTCATAACTTGCTCATTTTAAGTCAGAATGAGCTCATTTTTGGACAGGAGGTACTTTATACCATATAGCATCATGTCCCAAAAGGCCAGAATTTTTTTCATAATTTAAGTGGCCGAAACAGCCCGTCTAAAATCATGGCAGCAGCTTTTTCGGTTTTTGCAGCTTTGCACTCCTTTGCTAAAATCAGTCCACACAAAAATCTATAACACCTTTTCCAGTAATTCCACTTGGATTAGTTAGGTAACTCATAGATCTAAATCTAGGACTTGACCACACTCAAAAATTCAAAATATAATAGGAGATATGGTCAATTGAATTTCATATTACGTTTTTCACCAAAAATCGATTTTCAACTCTTTATGATTTCTAAGAAACTTTCATGTTTTCACATACTAACCAACATAACTCATCTTAAAACTTACTAATACTTCATATACCCATGATTTTCATCAGTTCTATGCTTTTATTATGACTTTCATCATAAACCACGTAAAGCTGCTCATTTTAGTTGAAGAAATATTTGAGGGTTTAAGAAATGGGTTTTGACTTTGGGTCAATACAAAATTCGATTTCACGCTCTAGGGTAGGCTAGGAAGTCTTCAAGAATACGCCAAGAAATTTATTGATGATAGAAATATCATTCAAAACTACTACTCTTATCCAAGACTTGGATAGTACGTTACATTGATACCAACTGTGACTTTCATCCCAACTTTGGATAGCACGTCACAATAAAACCTTACATAAATGTATAGTCAAAAACTGTTTTAGAAATTAGAATCTTTGGGAAGTGCTCAAGGAAACCTTCGTACATGGGAGGCCATGCTTCTAGGTTATGATAGATATCATATGGCCACGAAATTATCCTTGGTTGACCCAATAGACCCCAAAGAAAAATGAGAAGATTACTATCATATTCTTCCCAATGGTGAGTCTTCTCTTGATTTATCATTATCTCCACTGTCTCAAATTGAAATTATACTTCAAACAAACACCAAGATCATATAGGTAGTGCTTGTAAATATACTCAAAGAAGTGGATGAGCACAACCACGTCTTATGATGGCACGAGGTTGTATGTCATTAGACATCTTGTATGATAGTGGCAAAACACTCTTCCAACGTTGGGTTCGCTTTCACCCTAGTTTATTCACCAAATATAACTACTAAATGATGACCACCGTTCTATTCCATTCACATTACCCCGGCTCAACCTAGCTACACTCTTATTACGAAAGGAATTGTGAAGCAAAAGGGTTAATTAATATATCAAATATTACCCCTATACTCGGCCACGTGACCAATTAAATACCAAATAAATTTAGGTAGGTCATACTAGCGAAAGTAATTCCCGCCTCTCCCTCCTAGTACTATTCTCACATCTTAGCCGGGGATCATATCCCTAAGCTCGATACCAACCGTGGCGCCCCAAAAATTAGGTATACGTCACCCATCTTGGGTCGCCACTTACATGGTACATAAATTCAAATACAACTTACTAATATAACTGCTAGTATATAATACGACATAAATCGTGAGTTTGAATACAAATATTGTCTACTAGATATTATACAAACTCAAAAGGAGTCCTCATTACAACTATTATCACACTATTTCACGTAATAGTGAGGACTACTAATGCTATCCTCTGGACCATTACTCCGCTCCTCGACTGTCCCATGTTATGTTCTCATTTCAGAAGAGAAAAAGGTGAAAGAAAGGGGTGAGCTCAACTAGCCCAAAGAAGAAATATTATGACTAAGATAATGCGAATAATTTATCATTAGCCTTCAACAAAGTTAAACCGATAGAATACAATAGACAACAAGTTTAATCTGCAATGAAATAAGCGATCCATTAAAAGAGTCAGTAGAGAATAAAGTCTACTATCTTTTAGGTTGTAAAAGGTTTTTCATCATCATATTATAGGCTGAGACTCGGCTTTAATAAATAATCCACATCATCGAATCACCCCGCACTACGACGAAGGATATTCATCAAATTATTAATGGTCATGACTATACCGAATCACCCCCAGTCATAATCATACCAAAACTATCCATCACCGCATTACAGGCCACTTTGAGGACTTTTATCACATCATTTATAACAAGCCATTATTATACCGAATGATCCTCGGTCATAATCATACTAAGTTCATCTATACACGTAAAGTTCAAGATAACATAATATAACATGAGGATGATGATAATGACATAATAATTCAATAAAACAAGTTCAAGAATTATTTTATCCGGGGAATTATTAACGTCCAAATTCTCAAAATGATATTGTTTTGTAGAGTAAAATTCAAGAATGATCGGAAGAATATTTCCATGAAAGATATTTGGATGAAGCGCAAAAATCAAGGATATTCCACAAATTTCATGGAGTATAGAAGTCAAAGATTTAACTAACTGGGTATAATAAAGAATGGAATAACAAAAGAAATCATCATGCATGCGGATTTGGATGTACAAAGTTATTCAACGAATAATAATAATAACGGAACCAGTCGGTGAAATTCACAATCGAGGATGATCCAACAGAATAATAAATGCTTTGAATAATAAACAATGGAACCGGTCCTGTAAAACACACGCATGGATATTCCAATGTAATAATAAATGCAAAATAATAAACAATGGAACCAGTCCTAAAACACACGATGAGGATATTCCAACGTAATAATAAAGAATGGAATAACGAAGGAGATCACCAAGTATAGGGGATTCACGTATACAAAGTTATTCCAATGTAATAAATAAGAATGGAATAATATAAGGATTTCACCAAGTATAGGGTATGCCACAGCGTGACACGGAGTTATGTATAGGGTATACCACTTTTATAAAGTTATTCCAATGAATAATAAGCAATGGAATAACAACAGTTCTCTTCATGAATAAGAAAGAATAACACCCCTTACGGGTATAACAAATAATATTCCCTACCTTAGAAGAATCGAATATTGGCGAAAGTGAAGTAGCGAATACTTTTCTTCTTTCTCTCTATAGTTTTTCTCTCTAGAGTTTCAAAGAATTAAGTGAAAATAATGAAGCACTAGGCCTCTATTTATAGAAGATTTCTAGCTTAGCACCTGCCATGTGAAAAGGCAAGTGGCTTGACGACTGGTGATGTGAAAAGAAAAGTGGTTTGACGCCTGTAATGTGAAACGACAAGTGGTTCGACGCCTGTAATGTGAAACGACAAGTGGTTCGACGCCTGTAATGTGAAACGGCAAGTGGTTTGACGTCTGGTAAAGGTAATTACTATTGACGAAGGTAAATACTATTGACGAAGGTAATTACTATTCACAAAGGTAATTACTATTGACGAAGGTAATTACTATTGACGAAGATAAATACTATTGACAAAGGTAATTACTATTCACAAAGGTAATTACTATTGACGAAGAGACTCTTAGATAATGACATATGGGCCCCCCATAAAATAATCAAACTTACCACAAATGTCTCATAACAGACTCTTTATATACATCAAGGATTGAATAAATATTACCACAAATCATTTTATTTTTAATCAACACATATTTAATCTTTCAACAATTATTAATCATTTATAACTTGTCGTCTCAATTATTGATTTAATACTATAACATATTATACGATGATAATCTTGTGACAATAATTGAATTAATAATATAAGAGATATGATGCAAAGAATTATCGTAGTAATAATTGAGCATAATCGAGTGACTTCTCGCGTAAGCATCAATAATCAATATCGTGTGCTACTATAAACTACGCTCAGACATCGCATTTTTTTACTACCGGGTAGTTCAATGATTATTAATCTGTAACACCTCTACTAGTTATTTTTATAGAATATTTTTGTCGTTTTCTCAATCCGATAATAATTCTATTGTGGGGTCCACCAATGATTGAGTAGTTATCTAATATTCCCTAACAAAAAGAATATTCCCCACCAAACGAATATTTTATAACAACTTGCATACTTTTGCAAAATTTATAAATACTACCCACAACTATAATATTATCTCAAATTCACACCATAATATTAAAAATAATTTCGACAAAATTTAAATCTTTATTGATAAAATATGGGGTCTCACATCGTCTCTCATGTAAAAGCATGCATGTGATATTCAAACAAAATAATAAAGACGAAATTAGGTCCCAGGCGTAAAACGCATGCATGTGATATTCCAATGTAACAATAAAGACGGAATCGGTCCCAAGAAATGCATGACATGGATATTCCAATAGAATAGTAAAGAAGCGGAATAATAGAAGAATGTCACCAAGTATAGGGTGAGATCACAGATATCTGAGTTATTCCAATGTAATAATAAGCAATGGAATAACAACAGCTTCTCTTCATGAATAAGAAAGAATAACACCCTCTACCGTAAAAAAGAACCTAATATAAGAGTAGTTAAAGTAGGAAATCTTTTTTTTTTCTCTACTATAATTTTCTCTCTCTAGCTTTAGTGAATTCGTAAGAAAATAATGAAGGAATGAGCTTATTTATAGAAAATGGATCTGCATAGTAATTAACTCATGAACGGTCCAGATTGATTTACTTTAATCGACGGTCCATATTTAAAGCAAAAATCTTTTAAATAAAATATAATATATTCTATTTATAATATAATAAAACGAATAACTTTATAAAAGATTTTACTATGCAAACACTATGCAGCACTATGCAAATACTATGCATAATAAAATATAATATATTCTAATTATTGTCTAATAAAACAAATATCTTTATAAAAGTATTCCATTTTATATAAAAAGATTTTTATCTGACGCCCCCAAAATTAGGTATACATCACCCATCTTGGGTCGCCGATACATGGTCCGTAATTCAAATACAACTTACTAATACAACCGTAGGTGGTACAATACGACAAAACATAATCTGTGAGTTTGAATACAAATATTGTCTCTTAGAGATTATACAAACTCAAAAAGAGTCCTCATTACAATTATTATCACACTATTTCACGTAATAGTGAGGACTACTAATGATATCCTCTCATTCATTACTCCGCTCCCAGACTCGTCCCAAATTTATGTTCTCATTTCTTGAAGAGAACGAATGAAAGAAAGGGTTAGCTCAACTAGCCCAGTAAGAAATATTATGACTAAGATAATGCAGAATAAATTATCATTAGCCTTCAACAGTGTTAAACTGATATAATAAACATCAAGTTTAACTGCAGCGGAACCAACAATCCATTAAAAGAGTCAAGTAAAAAATAAAATTTACTATCTTTTATGATTTAAAAGGTTTTTCATCACTGTTATAGCTGAGACTCAGCTTAATAAATATTCCACATCATCGAATCACCCTCGCACTACTGACCAAGGATATTCTTTAGTATCACGACCACAATTATCCATGCACTACGGGCCAAGAATATTTGTGTATTCATTAATGGTCATGATCATGCCAACAATCGTCCATCAATGCACTACGCCAACGAGGATTTTTACCACATCATTTGTAACATTACTGGCCATGATTACAATCAATAATCCCCAATCATAATCATACCAAGTCCATCTATTCACTACTCTGAGCCACGATGACTTTCAACAAAATATAAACATGAGGATGATGACAATGATATAAGAATTCAATAAAACAAGTTCAAGAATTAATTTATCTAGGAACCAATAACATCCAAACTGTCAACATGATACTGCTTTGTAGAGTAAAACTCAAGAATACTTAGAAGAATATTTCCATGAAAGGATATTGGATGAAACGCAAATATTAAGGATATTCCACTAATTTCATGGAGTATAGAAGTCAAAGTTTTAACCAACTGAGTATAATAAAGAATGGAATAACAAAAGAAATCACCATGCATGCAATAGACCGCACAGGCAGGTTATTCCAACATAATAATAAATAACGGAACCAGTCCCAAGTAAAACGTCTGAACATGGATATTCCAACGAGAATAATAAAGAATGGAACCAGTCCCATGAAAAACACACGCATGTGATGTTCCAATGTAATAATAATTAGATTTTAACCGAATTCCTGTAAAACACACGTACGATGTGATGTTCCAACGAATAATAATAAAGATTTTAACCAGTCCTTGTAAAACACACGCATGTGGATGTTCCAATGTAATAATAGAAGAATGTCACCAAGTATAGGGTAAACCACGTATACAAAGAGTTATTCCAACGTAATAATAAGCAATGGAATAACAACAGCTTCTCTTTATGAATAAAAAGAATAACACCCCTTACTTTAAGTAGGAGATTGAATCTTTATCGCAGTGGTGTAAGAATGAATACTCTTCTTCTTTCTCTCTTATTCTCTCTATACTTTCTCTCTCTATAGCTTGAATGAATTACGTGAAAATAATGAAGCACTAGGCCTCTATTTATAGAAGATTTCTAGCTTAGCACTTGTCATGTGAAAAGTGAAAAGCAAGTGGCGACGATTAGTGATGTGAAAAGAAAAGTGGTTTGGCCTTTGTCAGTTGTGAAACGACAATTGGTTCGACACCTGTAATGTGAAACGACAAGTGGTTCGATGCCTGTAATGTGAAACGGCAAGTGGTTTGACGTCTGGTAAAGGTAATTACTATTGACGAAGGTAATTACTATTGACGAAGGTAATTACTATTAACGAAGAGACACTTAGATGATGACATATGCCCCCCCATAAAATAACCAAACTTACCACAAACGCCTCATAATGTACTCTTTATATACATCAAGGATTGAATAAATATTACCACAAATCATTTTATTTTTAATCAACACATATTTAATCTTTCAACAATTATTAATCATTTATAACATGTCGTCTCAATTATTGATTTAATACTATAACATATTATACGTATGATAGTGTGTGACAATAATTGAATCAATAATATAAGAGATATGATGCGGAATTATCAGTAGCAATAATTGAGCATAATTGAGTGACTTCTCACGTAAGCATCAATAATCAATATCGTGCTTTCTATATCTGACTACGCCAGATTCGCATTTCTTTTACTACCGGGTAGTTCAACGCTTTTAACGGTAACACCTCCGCCAAGTTATTTTTATAGAAAGATAATTTTGTCGTTTTCTAACTACGACAATACTTCCGCTAGGGGTCCACTTAATGATTGAGCCGCCGCATCGATATTCCCCACAAAAAAAAAAATTCCCCAACCAAACGAATATTTTATAACAACTTGCTTACTTTGCAAAATTTATAAATATTACCCACAACAATTATATCAAATTTGCTCCATAATATTCAAAAATAATATTTATAGAAAACTAATCTTTATTTATAAAAGTTGGGGTCTTACAACTTCCCTTCTTATGAAATTTAGCCCTCAAAATTAGGCAACGCACTGGTATATCGAAGAGCTAAGGATACCTTGATTTCATTTCGATTCTAACTCCTAAGTCATTTCCTCAACATCGTGGTTTTTCCATAAAACTTTGACTTGAGGTATAACCTTGGAGCGTAGAATATGTTCCTTCTTATCCAAGATATGAACAGGAACCTCTTCATACGTCAAACATTCCGCTATTTCGTCCGGTTCTAACTCAATAATGTGGTTCGGGTCTTTCACATATTTACGTAACATGGATATGTGAAAAACGTTATGAACACGAGACATACTTGGCGGTAAAGCGAGTCTATAGGCCACAGTTCCTACTTGATCGTGGATTAAAAATGGGTCGATGAATCGAGGATTGAGTTTTCCTCTCTTTCCAAATCTTGTAACTCCTTTCCATGGAGCAACACGTAATAACACATGATCTCCTATATCGAATTCCACGTCCTTTCGATGAAGATCAGCATAACTCTTTTGTCGACTTTGTGAGGTTTTTATACGTTGTCGGATCGTTTGAATCTTTTCCGTAGTCATACGCATACCAAACTCCGGTTCCAACAACGCGTAGCTTCACCCACTTCATCCCAAAGATACCGGAGAACGACAATTTCTTCCATACAACGCTCGAATGGAGCCATGCCAATACTTGTTTGATAACCGTTGTTGTAGGAAAACTCCACCAATGGTAAGAACTTGTCCCAACTTCCCTTGAAATCAAGGACACGAGTCTTAATAGATCTTCAAGAGTTTGAATAGTCCTCTTCGAATCGTCCGTCCGGTTCGAGGATGATATCCGAAGCTAAATCGTAAGTCTGTGCCCATAGCTTTTTGCAAACTAACCCAAAATTGTGAAGTGAATCTTGGGTCTCGATCGAAACTATGGATACCGGCATGCCATGCGCATCTTACAATCTCATTTATGTACATACGAGCAAGACGTTCAAGTGTATAAGTTTCTCGATTTCGGTAAGAAATGAGCAGACTTGGTCAATCTATCAACAATGACCCAAATCCCATCTATGCCTTGAGAAACCTTAGGAAGACCGTGAATGAAAATCCATGGTAATGTGCTCCCACTTCCATTCCGGAATTTCAAGTGGTTGCAATGGACCTTTTGGTACTTGATGCTCCGCTTAACTCGTTGACAAGTTAGACACCTTGAGATAAACAACGCTATCTCTCTCTTCATATTGCTTCCAAAGAAAATGTATAGCGAATATCATGATACATTTTGGTACTCCCAAGATGGATTACAAACGGTGTGTTAATGCGCCTCCATCATGATTTTATACTTTAAATCGGGGTTGTTAGGAACACAAAGTCCGGAGTTGACTCAAAGTATTCCTTCTTCATCGATTCTTGCTTCCCAAGATCGCACCTTCTTGTACTTTTCTTCCTCATCATGACGCATCACCAGGATCTCAGAACTTGAGCGGCTTTAATTTTATCAATTAAAGCCTGGTTCTACTCGTATATTTGCCATCATCACGTGGGTCCCTGGAGTCTTTATCTCTATCTCCATCCTTTGCAAGTCATACAAAATGGGCCTTTGCGTTGACAATATTGCACTCGTGCACGCATATGATCTTCTACTCAATCGTCGCCTACCACGTTCGCTTTTCCAAGATGGTATTGATAGTATGATCATAATCTTTCAATGATTCAAGCCAACGTCGTTGTCGCATGTTGAGTTCCTTTTGAGTGAAGAAATATTTGAGGCTTTTATGATCCGTAAAGATCTCCACTTTCTCCCCATACAAGTAATGCCTCCAAATCTTTAGTGCGAAGACAACAACTGCTAACTCTAGATCATGAGTAGGATAATTCCTCTCATATTCTTTGAGTTGTCATGAGGCATAAAGGCGACTTTCCCATGTTGCGTGAGAACACATCCTAACCCTTTGCCCGAAGCATCATCAGTAGTTGACAAATCCTCCGAACCGGATGGTATTGTCGAAAAGGTCTTTGAAATGAGTCTCCTCTTGAGTTCTTGAAAACTCTTCTCACATTCCTCGCTCAACCAATCAACTTTGTATCTTTCCGAGTCAAATTTGAGTTAGTGGAGTAGCGATTCGAGAAAACCCTTCTACGAATCTCCGATAATAACGAGCTAAGCCGAGAAAGCTACGTACTTCGGTCACTGATTTAGGTTGCTCCCAACTTTGAATAGCTTCAATCTTTGCTAGGTCAATAGATATTCCATGACTTGATACCACGTGCCCAAGGAATGCTACTTCCTCAAGCCAGAACTCGCATTTCTTCAACTTGACATAAAGCCTATATTCACGAAGCTTTTAGAGTATCAGCCTCAAGTGTTGCTCATGATCTTCACGGGTTTTGGAATATATGAGGATGTCATCAATAAAGACAACCACAAAGTGATCCAAATATTCCTTGAATACTCGGTTCATCATATCCATGAAGGCAGCAGGAGCATTAGTCAATCCAAAGGACATGACTAGGAATTCATAATGCCTGTACCGAGTTCTGAAAGCCGTCTTTGGAATGTCATCAGTTCTAACCTTCAATTGGTGATATCCGGAATGAAGATCAATCTTTGAAAAGAATTTGGCTCCTTGCAACTGGTCAAACAGGTCATCAATACGTGGCAATGGATACCTATTTTTGATGGTGACATGATTCAACTCCCGATAATCAATACAAAGTCGCATACTCCCATCTTTCTTCTTCACGAATAGAGAGGACCCCAAGGAGAAGTACTAGGACGAATAAAGCCAATGTCTAACAATTCCTGCAGTTGGGTCTTTAACTCCTCGAGTTCAATAGAGCCATTCGATATAGGGCTTTGGAAATGGGTTTTGTATCGGGTTCAAGGTTGATACAAAATTCAATTTCACGCCCGAGGGTAGGCCGAGAAGTTCTTCTAGGAATACGTCGAAATTTATTAACAACGTAAATATCATTCAAAGTCGTATTTATTTTGTTTAGATCTATGACATGAGCTAAGAAAGCTTGACATCCGCTTTTTCAATAAATGAATAGCTTTATGGCTTGAGATGACCGTGATTGATTTTAATGGTTTGGTCGCTTGAATTAGCAGATAATAGGTTGATTAGGAATATGAAAGCTAACAACCTTACAAAACAATCAATTTTTGCATGATGAGTAGTTAACCAATCAATCCTCTAAATCACGTCCAAATGCAAGTATTTTCAATGAAATAAGATCGACGTGTAATGTGGGGTACCGATTTTAACCAAACAAGACTTATAAATAGTGGATGTAATGAAGGTTTCTCCCAACGGAGTTTCCACAGATAAGTCAAAGTCTAATTTCTCCTGAGTCAAATTTAATCGATGAGCGCAAGTAGAGAAATAAAAGAATGGGTAGAATCCCATCAAATAAAGTATAGACTTCATTGTAGTTTATGATAAGCTTACCCGTGATGACCTCATTCGGATTCCTTGCTTTACGGGAGGTCACAACAAACGCTCTCCTCAGACTAACGGATTTGACCTTTACGGGGACTGACCTTTGGTGCCTCTATCCTAGTCAATTTGTCTTCTGTGAACGATAAAATCGGCTAAGTGACCTTCTCTTCCACAATTATAACATGCTTTGACTGGCGTGGCGCAATTTGAATGATGTGTCCCTCCCTCCGCATTTGAAGCATATGATAGGTGGTCTTTCTCCTTCCTTAACAACGGTGTTGGTCTTGACGTCTTTCCATCATTGTTGAATCTCCTCTTCGACATATCCATTCTTATTATTTTGGCCACGATTACCACACCAAGTGGTTACCATTTCGCCTATTGATTACCTCCACGCTTGTTATCACCGCTCGACTACTACTCGCTAGTATTATAATTTTGCTTACCGCTTCTTTTTAGTTGCGTTGACTCGTTATCGCGCACCACTAATCGAGCCCTATTTACAACATCCAATACAAACACGCTTTATGAGAAATAAGATGTTGACGTATCTCCGCTTCAAACCTCTTAAAAACATTCGCGACATTCTCTCTTCATTATCCACGAAGTGGGACGAAAACCGTGATAACTCCGCAAATTTTGCCTCGTATTGTGACACGGTCATATTGTTTTGTTCCAACTTGATAAACTCCAACTCCTTCATGTGACGAATACTTTCGGAAAGTATTTGTCGTTGAACAACTTCATGGAACTTCTCCCAAGACATCTTCAAGACGCAAGTTGAGTACGCTTCCGATTCCCACCAAGAATCCGCTTCTACGCAAGACATAAAGGCGGCGAAAGAGAACCTTTAGCTCTCTAACATCCCAAGACATCAAATATCTTGGTGATCTGCTTTATCCATACTTCCGCCATAAGTGGTTTTGGCTCTCCCTTAAACTCCGGTGGTCCCAGCTCCTTGAATTGTTTAGCGGTGACCGCCCAAGAGTTTCCAGTGTTTCCACCTATATTTTGGACAGGAGCCGCTCTCACCTGCTGTTGCATAAATTGCATAAAGCCTCTGAACAATCCATCATTCATCATTTTGTCAGTGTTATTGTTTGCATGAGGATTGTCTCCTTCCTGATGCACATTATCCTGATTATCGATATGTGGTGAATCAACGGTCGCTTTGTGCTCCATCAAGCTATTCTCAACATTCTCGGATGTCATTTTCAGATCGCCACAAAACAAAAGGTTAATTGACATATAACATATTATCCCTATATTCTCGACCGACCAATAAAATAAAGACATAAACTTAGGTAGGTCATACTAAGCAAAAAATTCCTCGCTCTCCCCTCCTAGTACTATTCTCACATCTTAGCCGAGATCATATCCCTAAGCTTTGATACCAATGTGACACCCAATTGGGTATATCACCCCATCTTGGGTCATGAGATACATGATGCAAATTAAATCTGATTACTGTAATCGTATAATCGACAAAACATAATCTGTGAGTTTGAATACAAATATTGTCTACTTAGAGATTATACAAACTCAAAAGGAGTCCTCACTATTCTCGTGAAATAAATGTGATAATAATTGTAATGAGGACTCCTTTTGAGTTTGTATAATCTCTAATGTAGATAATATTTGTATTCAAACTCACAGATTATGTTTTGTCGATTATACACGATTATAGATTAGTAAGTTGATTTGAATTTTGTACTACGTATCCAATACACCCAAGACGGGTGATGTATACTTAATTTTGGGAGCGCCACATTTACTACGCAAAACATTATGCAGCACTTACCTTAACACTACGCATAATAGAATATAATATATTCTATTTATAGAATAACTTTATAAAAGTATTCTCAGATAAAAAAATTTTTCTCGTATTATTACATTAATAATACCAACAAAACCGAGTGACTTATCACGTAAAGATCAATAATCAATATCGTGTCTACTACGCAACCACACGTATTCTCGTACTTTTAACACCGGTTGTTTCAAACAGCATTAACGGTAAAACTTCCGCCGTTATTTTCATAAAAGTATTTTTGTCGCTTTCAATCCGATAATAATTCCGCTATGGGGTCCACTAATGATTGTCTTAGTTGTCTAATATTCCATATTAAAATGAATATTCTCCACCAATCGAATATTATATAACAACTTGCGTACTTTGCAAAATTTATAAATATTACCCACAACTATTATATCAATTTCACTCCATAATATTCAAAAATAATATTTATAAAAAATTCATTTTTATTCAAAAACTCATCCCGTATCTTGTCAAAGTATCGTATATGCCTTCAATACTATCATCTTTCATGTGTCAGCTTTGGGGGAAGCATTAAACCAGCATCATCTCCATGTGTCATAATGATACCACTGACAAACGGGTGCTGATAGCCCATGATGTTTGCCATACATGTTCTCTTTGTCCATCTTCGTTGTCAAACTGTTCAGACATGCATATCAGGCATACTACTACTGTTATTAAATGCCATCAAATAGGTAAAAGAAGAAAGTAAGGATGGGGAAAATCAATAGTACTAGTTGGACAGATGGGAATCATTTAAAAACATAAAAAGAATACCCTCGGCATGAAATCAACCACTTAAAATGCATAATTGAAACATGAGGTACCCATCCAGGCTAAATGTTACAAGTAGAAAAATCTTAAAAGGCTGGACACTCTAAGCAGCTCTAAAGTAACCATGCTAAAACCCTAAACTACATGTTAATGTGCATATGAATCATTTATTGTTAATTTTCTTTCTTTTGGATAGCAGTTTGCAGGGTTGCTTAACTACAGAGTTTGTTGTAATACAACTTTCACATTAGAGTGAATTCCACAAGCATCCCCCATGTACAATTTCTAAACTCATTTTTTCTTTTAAAATTTTTTAAAAGAAATTTTTAAATTTTTTTTAATTATCTTATTTGCATTTGGGCCGGAAAATGCAGGCAATTACAATGCATATGGTGAGTTATGCAGGAAGGGCAGACATGCAAATCCTGGTTGCTAAAGATATTATACCTGACCCTCAAGTTTAGCCAAATGTTTCGAAGATGCCTTGCTTGAAATGAAAGAAGCTGCAGAGGCTGCCATCAAAACCTGAGGGAAAGTGTTCCTAGCCGCCGCGCAGTCGAACAAAAGGGACTTGTGTAGTTGAAGATCAAACAGATAAAAGTAGGAGAAAGGTAACATTGATATTCAGCACTTGTTAAAATATGGAGAGAATAAGCTCTAAATATGTTATGTACCATATAAATTAACCATAAATCAAAGGAAACAAATTTTAGTGCCTTGTTAGCTATTTTGTTTTTGCATTTTGTTGGATGATGATTATGTTACGATATAGGCTTAAACCTCGACGGCTTCACTCTAGCGACACTGACCGACGACTTTGCACTTATCATTATTTTAAACTGGCCTTTAGGTAACCTTTTCCGGTTGATATCCCGTACTCTCAATTGGTATTGATAACAGATTAACTAGAACAGAGGACGTAACTCGGATGATTCAGAATGCTTAGAGCTTGTTTAATTTGTAGAAACCATTGCTATTAACTCTATCCTGTTGAGATGAGAGCAAAAGCCACATGGGAGATCAAAAAAATTAACAATAAAGAAAATTAACAATACCTGCAAAAACCATGTCGTTGCAAAGGGTCCACCAAAACCCAGCACAGGAGTGTTTCATATGCACTGTTTGAACTGTGACATAATTCAGATATTACAACTAACTAAAGATAGTAAAATTATGGGAATTACAGATATCTAAACACATATATCATTACACCTCCGTTAATCAAAAAAATAAGATCCAAAAACAATCAATTAATAGATGAACAACACAATTCAATCAGGTTACACATTAAAACTAACCATAATTTAGAGGTTATCCAAATCTCTTCACGCTTCACTACCCCTGTGGAAAATAGTTCTTTCAGAGCCACCCCTATCTATACACAATTAACCATAACATGCAGAAAACATCATCATCATCATCCAAATATACAACTTAATTGTCATTATAATTACACTGAACATAACAAGTTGAATCAATTTATTAACAAGGAAATTCTACCTTTTTCTCATTGAAACAGAAATACAATTAGATATCAACTAAACAGCTTGTTACCTCATTCTCACCAATTAGCTACCAAGTTTTTCAGGAATTTATTCCTAAATATCAACTAAACAGCTTGTTACCTCATTCTCACCAATTAGATACCAAGTTTTTCAGGAATTTGATATACACCAAACAGGCATTCACTAACTAATACCCTATCTCCACTTTATTATTATAGACTAGGATTTAAGAATCTAGGAAAAAATATATTTATGTTAGTTATCATATAGTATACCGTAAGTCTCCATCTAAACAAACACAACACTATTGTAAGACCCCAACTTTTATAAATAAAAATGAATTTTCTATAAATATTATTTTTGAATATTATGGAATAAATTTGATATAATGTTATAGTTGTGGATAATATTTATAAATTTTGCAAAGTAAGCAAGTTGTTATAAAATATTCGTTTGGTCGGGGAATATTCTTTTTTGTCAGGGAATATTCGCATTTACTACTCAATCATTAATGGACCCCATAACGGAAGTATTGTCGTAGTTAGAAAAAACGACAAAATTATCTTTCTATAAAAATAACTACAGAGGTGTTACCGTTAAAACTGTTGAACTACCCTTAGTAAAAAAGACAAAGAATACGCCGTAGTTGTATAATAGTAGCACACGATATTGATTATTAATGCTTACGTGAGAAGTCACTCAGCTATGCTCAATTATTGCTACAGTAATTGCTGCATCATATCTCTTATATTATTGATTCAATTATTGTCACAGTATCATCTGTATAATATGTTATAGTATTAAATCAATAATTGAGACGAAAAGTTATAAGTGATTAATAATTGTTGAAAGATTAAATATGTGTTGATTAAAACTAAAATGATTTGTGGTAATATTTATTCAATCCTTGATGTATATAAAGAGTCTGTTATGAGACGTTTGTGATAAGTTTGATTATTTTATGGAAGGCTCATATGTCATCATCTAAGAGTCTCTTCGTCAATAGTAATTACCTTTGTGAATAGTAATTACCTTCGTCAATAGTAATTACCTTTACCAGACGTCAAACCACTTGCCGTTTATATTACAAAGCGCCGAACCACTTGTCGTTTCACATTACAAAGGCCGAACCACTTGTCGCTTTTACATTACAAAGGCCGAACCACTTGTCGCTTTCACATTACAAAGCCAAACCACTTTTCTTTTCACATCACGCATCAAATACCGCCACTCGCTTTTCACACGGCAAAAGCAAGCTAGAAATCTTCTATAAATAGAGGCCTAGTGCTTCATTATTTTCACGAATTCATTCAAGCTTATAGAGAGAGAAAGTATAGAGAGAATAAGAGAGAAAGAAGAAGAGTATTTTGTTATTACACTACTGCAAAGATTCAATCTCCTACCAAAAGTAAGGGGTGTTATTCTTTCTTATTCATGAAGAGAACACTGCTGTTATTCCATTGCTTATTATTCTGTTGGAATAACTCAGTAATGCGGTTTACCCTATACTTAGTGACATTCTTCTTCTATTATTCTCGCTGGAACATCCTCGTCATGTGTTTTACACCCACCGGGTTCCGCTTTTATTATTATTCTATTGAACATCCTGTCGTGTGTTTTACACCGACCGGTTTCCGCCTTTTATTATTATTCTGCTGGAACATCCTCGTCTCGTGTTTTACGCCGGACCGGTTCCATTCTTTATTATTCTCGTTGAATATCCTGTCTCATGCGCGCTTTTACGCCGGACCGTTCCGTTATTTATTATTCTGCTGAATAACTCAACTGTCTTGATGCCTATCGCATCGACGCATGGTGATTTCTTTTGTTATTCCATTCTTTATTATACCCAAATAGTTAAAACTTTGACTTCTATACTCCATGAAATTAGTGGAATATCCTCGATATTTCAAGCGCTTCATCCAAAGATCCTTTCATGGAAATATTCTTCTCAAAGATTCTTGAATTTTACTCTACAAAGCAAAGATTGCGTCGACATTGATGTTATTGGTTCCTAGATAAATTAATTCTTGAACTTGTTTTATTGAATTCTTATATCATTGTCATCATCCTCATGTTTATATTATGTTGAAAGTCATCTCAGGGCCCGTAGTGCATAGATGGACTTGGTATGATTATGACCGACTCGTAGACTATTGCAAATGTAATCATGACCGTAATATGGTAAAAATCCCTCGAATCTCTGTAAATGCATCGATGATGGATGTTGTTGTTGGCATGATCATGACCATTAATGAATACACAAATATTCTCGACCGTAGTGCATGAATAATTGTGGTCGTGATACTAAAGAATATCCTCGTCAGTAGTGCGGGGTGATTCAATGATGTGGAATATTTATTAAAGTCGAGTCTCAAATATAACAAAGGATGAAAACCTTTTAAATCATAAAAGATAGTAGATTTTATTTTCTACTTGACTCTTTTAATGGATCATTGGGTTCACCAGAGTTAAACTTGATGTTCATTATATTTTATCGCTTTAACATCGCTTTTAGGCTAATGATAATTTATTCGCATTATCTTAGTCATAATATTTCTTCTTGAGCTAGTTGAGCTCACCCTTTCTTTCACCGTTCTCTCTTGTGAAATGAGAATATAGTGGGACGAGTCGGGGAACAGTAATGGTCCGAGGATAGCATTAGTAGTCCTCACTATTCTGTGAAATAGTGTGATAATAATTATAATGAGGACTCCTTTTGAGTTTGTATAATCTAGTAGTAGACAATATTTGTATTCAAACTCACGCTTTATGTCGATTGTACACCTACGCTTATATTAGTAAGTTGTATTTAAATTACATACTACGATCCGACTACCCAAGATGAGTGATGTATACCTAATTTTGGGGGCGCCACACTGGTATCGTAGCTTAGGATATGATCCTTGCTAAGATGTGAGAATAGTACTAGGAGGGGAGAGACGGGAATACCTTCGCTAGTATGACCTACCTAAGTTTATGTGCTATTTTATTGGTTTGGTCGTAATATAGGGATAATATGTTACACGTCAATTAACCTTTTATTTTGTGGCAAGATTCGAAAAATGACATCCGAGAATGTTGAGAATAAGAATGGAGCACAAAGCGATCGCTGATTCACCACATATCAATAATCGTGATAATGTGCATCGAAGGCGACAATCCTCATGCAAACAACAACACCGACCAAATGATGAATGATCAAATGTTCGTAGGCTTTATGCATTCATGCAACAAAGAAAGTAGAGCGACTCTGTCCAAAACGTAGGGTGGAAACATGGAAAACTCTCGGGCGGGTCACCGCTAAAATGGCTTCAAGGAGCCGGGACCACCGGAGTTTAAGGGAGAGCCAAAACACTTCGCTAAAGCATGGATAAAGCAGATTACCAAGATATTTGATGTCTTGGATGCTCCGAGGAGCAAAGGTTCCCTTCACGCTTTTATGTTGTGCGAGAGGCAGACATCGGTGGGAATCGGTAAAATGTACTCAACCTCACCAGATCAAGATATCTTGGGAGAAGTTCCAGAGTCGTTTCAACGACAAATACTTTCCCGAAAGTATTCGCCACATGAAGGAGGTGGAGTTTATCAAGTTGAACAAAACAATATGACCGTGTCGCAATACGAGGCAAAATTTGCGGAGTTATCACATTCATATTCCACTTGGTGGATAATGAAGAGAGAATGGCGCGAATGTTTTTAAGAGGTTTGAAGTCGAGATACGTCCAACATCTTATTTCTCATAAACCGTGTTTGTATTCGATGTTGTAAATAGGTCTCGCTTAGTGGAGCGCGATAACGAGTCAACGCAACTTAAAGAGAGCAATTTAGCAAAATTATAATACCAAATGAGAGTAGTCATCGGGCGGTGACAACAAGCGTGGAGGGAATCAACAGGCCGATATGGTAACCACTTCGGTGGTAATCGTACCAAAACAATAAGAATAGACATTTCAAGAAAAGGAGATTCAACAATGATGGAAAGACGTCAACACCAAAGACCAAGTTGTTAAGGAAGGAGAAAGACCACCTATCATATGCTTCAAATGCGGAGGAGAGGACACATCATCAAAATCGCGCCATGCCAGTCAAAAACATGTTATAATTGTGGAAGAGAAGGTCACTTAGCTTGATTTTGTCGCCATCAAGACAAATTCAACTAGGATGGAGGCACCAAAGGCCATCCCGTAAAAGTCAAACCCAGAGTGCAAGGGAGAGCATTTGTTGTGACCTCCCAGAGAGCAAGGAAACCCGAATGAGGTCATCACGGTAAGCTTATCATAAACTCTAATGAAGTCTATACTTTATTTGATACCTGGTTCTACCCATTCTTTTATTTCTCCTACTTGCGCCATCGATTAAATTTGACTCAAAAAAATTAGAATTTGACTTATCTGTGGAAACTCCGCTGGGAGAAACCTTCATTACATCCACTTCGCTTATAAGTCTTGTTTGGGTTCAAATCGGTACCCTCACATTACCTGTCGATCTTATTTCATTAAAAATACTTGCATTTGACGTGATTCTAGGGATTGATTGGTTAACTACTTATCATGCAAAATTGATTGTTTTCGTAAGGTTGTTAGCTTTCATATTCCTAACCAACCTATTATGCGAATTCAAGTGACCAAACCATTAAAATCAATCACGGCCATCTCAAGCCATAAAGCTATTCGCTTATTGAAAAACGGATGTCAAGCTTTCTTAGCTCATCTCACGATTTAAACAAAAATACGCCGGGCTTTTGAACGATATTTCTATTGTTAATAAATTTCCGACGATTCCCCAAAGAACTTCCCCGCCTACCCCCAGAGCGTGAAATTGAATTTTGTATCGACCTTGAACCCAGACAAAACCTATTTCCAAAGCCCCATATCGAATGGCTCCTATTGAACTTCGTGAGTTAAAGACCCAACCGCAGGAATTGTTAGACATCGGCTTTATTCATCCTAGTACTTCTCCTCGGGTGCTCCTCGCTCTATTCGTGAAGAAGAAAGATGGGAGTATGCGACTTTGTATTGATTATCTGGAGTTGAATCATGTCACCATCAAAAATAGGTATCCATTGCCACGTATTGATGACCTGTTTGACCAAATTGCAAGGAGCCAAATTCTTTTCAAAGATTGATCTTCGTTCCGGATATCACCAATTGAAGATTAGAACCGTGACATTCCAAAGACGGCTTTAACTCCTAGACGGGCATTATGAATTCCTAGTCATGTCCTTTGATCGACTAATGCTCCTCCGCTTTCATGGATATGATGAACCGAGTATTCAAGGAATATTTGGATCACTTTGTGGTCGCCTTTTATTGATGACATCCTTATTTATTCCAAAAGCCGTGAAGATCATGAGCAACACTTGAGGTCGACACTCCAAAAGCTTCGTGAATATAAGCTTTATGCCAAGTTGAAGAAATGCGAAGTTCTGCTCAAGAAGTAGCATTCCTTGGGCACGTGGTATCAAGTCATGGAATATCTGCTGACCCAAAGAAAGATTGAAGCTATTCAAAGTCGGGAACAACCTAAATCGAAAGGACCAAGTCACGTAGCTTTCTCGGTTTAATGGTTATTATCGGAGATTCGTGGAAGGATTTTCTCGAATCGCTACTCCATCGACTCAACCGACTCGAAAGATACAAAGTTCGGTTGGAGCGAAGAATGTGAGAAGAGTTTTCAAGAACTCAAGAGGAGACTTATTTCAAAGACTGCTCGACAAATACCATCCGCCTCGAGAGGATTTGTCATCTACAATGATGCTTCGGGCAAAGGGTTGGGATGTGTTCTCATGCAATATGGAAAAGTTATAGCCTATGCCTCGCGACAACTCAAAGAATATGAGAGGAATTATCCTACTCATTATCTAGAGTTGGCAACTGTTGTCTTTGCACTTAAAATTTGGAGGCATTACTTGTATGGGGAGAAAGTGGAGATCTTTACGGATCATAAAAGCCTCAAATATTTCTTCACTCAAAAGGAACTCAACATGCGACAATGACGCTGGCTTTGAACTGCTGAAAGATTATGATCATACCATCCAATACCATCCTCGAAAAGCGAACGTGGTAGCCGACGCATTGAGTAGAAGATCATATGCAAGTACGAAAAGCGATATTGTCAACGAAAGGCCCATTTTGTGTGACTTGCAAAGGATGGAGATAGAGTTAAAGACTCTGTGGACGACGTGATGATGATAGCGAGTATACGAGTAGAACCGACTTTAATCGATAAAGTTAAAGCCGCCAAGCTACGCACCGAGCCGATGCGTATGAGGAAGAAAGTGCAAGAAGGTGCTATGCTGGAAGCAAGAATCGATGAAGAAGGAATACTTTGAGTCAACTCTAGACTTTATGTTCCTAACGACCCTGATTTAAAGTATAATATCATGATGGAGGCGCACAACACACCATTTGCAATCCATCTTGGGAGTACCAAAATGTATCATGATATTCGCCATACATTTTGGTGGAGCAATACGAAGAGGGAGATAACACTGCTTATCTCAAGGTGTCTAACTTGTCAACGAAGTTAAAGCGAGCATCAAGTACCAAAAGGTCCATTCCAACCACTTGAAATTCCAGAATGGAAGTGGGAGCACATTACCATGGATTTCAAGCACGGCCTTCCTAAGGTTTCTCAAGGCATAGATGCGATTTGGGTCATTGTTGATAGATTGACCAAGTCTCGCTCATTTCTTACCGATACGAGAAACTTATATACTTGAACGCCTTGCTCAGATGTACATAAACGAGATTGTAAGATCGCATGGTATGCCGCAGATCCATAGTTTCCGATCGAGACCCAAGATTCACTTCACGATTTTGGGTTAGTTTGCAAAAAGCTATGGGCACAGATTTCACGATTTAGCTCAAAGATATCATCCTCGATTTTGACGGACGGGACGGAGAGGACTATTCAAACTCTCAAGATCTATTAAGACTCGTGTCCTTGATTTCAAGGGAAGTTGGGACAAGTTCTTACCATCGGTGGAGTTTTCCTACAACAACAGCTTATCAAGCAAGTATCGGCATGGCTCCATTCAAGCGTTGTATGGAAGAAAGTGTCGTTCTCCAAAGATGCTAGGATGAGGTGGGTGAAGCAACGTTGTTGGGACCGGAGTTGGTACGTATGACTACTAAAAGATTCAAACGATCCGACAACGTATAAAAACCTCACAAAATCGACAAAAGAGTTATGTTGATCTTCATCGAAAGGACGTGGAATTCGATATAGAGATCATGTGTTGTTAAGAGTCGCTCCATGTAGAAAGGAGTTACAAGATTTGGAAAGAGAGAAAACTCAATCCTCGATTCATCTATCATTTTAATCCTCGATCGAGTAGGAACTGCGGCCTATAGACTCGCCATTTTACCGCCAAGTATGTCTCGTGTGTTCATAACGCTTTTCACATATCCATGTTACGTAAATATGTGAAAAAGCCAAACCATATTATTGAAGTTAGAACCGGACGAAATAGCGGAAAGATTTGACGTATGAAGAGGTTCCCTGCTCAAATCTTGGATAAGAAGGAACATAATCTACGCCCAAGGTTATACCTCAAGTCAAAGTTTTCATGGAGGAACTACGATGTTGAGGAAATGACTTGGGAGTTAGAATCAAAATGAAATCAAGGTATCCTTACCTCTTCGACATACCAGTATCGCATCTCCCTATTTTGAGGGCAAAATTTCATAAGAAGGGAGGTTGTAAAGACCCCAACTTTTATAAACAAAGATGAATTTTCTATAAATATTATTTTTGAATATTATGGAATAAATTTGATATAATGTTATAGTTGTGGATAATATTTATAAATTTTGCAAAGTAAGAAAGTTGTTATAAAATATTCGCTTGGTCGGGAATATTCTTTTTGTCGGGAATATTCGTATTTACTACTCAATCATCAGTGGACCCCACAACGGAAGTATTGTCGTAGTTAGAAAACAACAAAATTATCTTTCTATAAAAATAATGGTAGAGGTGTTACCGTTAAAACCGTTGAACTACCCAAAGAGTAAAAGTACAAAGAATACTGGTGAATAGATATAGTAAGACACGATATTGATTATTGATGCTTACGTGAGAAGTCACTCACCTACGCTCAATTATTGCTACAAAGAATTGTCGATCATACCTCTTATATTATTGATTCAATTATTGTCACAATTATCATCTCAGATAATATATTATAGTATTAAATCAATAATTGAGACGACAAGTTATAAATGATTAATAATTGTTGAAAGATTAAATATGTGTTGATTAAAATAAAATAATTTGTGGTAATATTTATTCAATCCTCGATGTATATAAAGAGTCTCATTATGAGACGTTTGTGGTAAGTTTAATTATTTTATGGGGGCCCATATGTCATCATCTAAGAGTCTCTTCACAATAGTAATTACCTTTCAGGAATAGTAATTACCTTCTTCAATCGTAATTACCTTTACCAGACGTCCAAACCACTTGCCGTTTCATATTACAAAGCGCCGAACCACATGTCGCTTCACATTACGTACGCCGAACCACTTGTCGCTTCACATTACGTAAATCTCCGAACCACTTGTCGCTTCACATTACGACGCGTCAACCACTTGTCGCTTTCACATTACAAAAGCGCCGAACCACTTGTCGCTTTTCATCACCGACCGCCAAGCCACTTGCCTTTTCACACGGCAAAAGTGCTAAGCTAGAAATCTTCTATAAATAGAGGCCTAGTGCTTCATTATTTTCATGAATTCATTCAAGCTATAGAGAGAGAAAGTATAGAGAGAATAAGAGAGAAAGAAGAAGAGTATTTTGTTACTACACTATCGCAAAGATTCAATCTCCTACCAAAAGTAAGGGTGTTATTCTTTCTTATTCATGAAGAGAATCTGCTTGTTATTCCATTGCTTATTATTCTCGCTGGAATAACCTCGTATACGTGGTTTACCCTATACTTGGTGACATTCTTCTATTATTCTCGTTGGAACATCCTGTCATTTTACACCTGTTTTACAACGGACCGGTTCCGCTTTATTATTATTCTGCTGGAACATCCCGTTCTGTGTGTTTTACATCGGACTCGGTTTCATTCTTTATTATTATTCTCGTTGAATATCCTCGCTCAGGCGCTTTTACGCCGGACCGATTCCGTTATTTATTATTCTGCTGAATAACTCGCCTCATGCGGTCCTATCGCATGCATGGTGATTTCTTTTGTTATTCCATTCTTTATTATACCTAGTTAGTTAAAACTTTGACTTCTATACTCCATGAAATTAGTGGAATATCCTCGATATTTGCGCTTCATCCAAAGATCCTTTCATGGAAATATTCTTCTCAAGATTCTTGAATTTTACTCTACAAAGCAAAGATCATGTCGATATTTGATGTTATCGGTTCCTAGATAAATTAATTCTTGAACTTGTTTTATTGAATTCTTATATCATTGTCATCATCCTCATGTTTATAATGTTGAAAGTCATCTCGTGGCAGTCAGAGTGCATATATGATGGACTTGGTATGATTATGACCAGAGACTATTCGTTTGTAATCAATTGAATGTTACAAAATGATGGTAAAAATCCTCGAAAGGGCCTGTGAATGCATTGATGGATGCAAATTGTTGGCATGATCATGACCATTAATGAATACACAAATATTCTTGCCCATAGTGCATGAATAATTATGGTCGTGATACTAAAGAATATCCTCGTCAGAAGCAAGTGGGTGATTCGATGATGTGGAATATTTATTAAAGTTGAGTCTCAAATTATAACAAAGGATGAAAAACCTTTAAATCATAAAAGATAGTAGATTTTATTTTCTACTTGACTCTTTTAATGGATTGTTGGTTCCACCGTAGTTAAACTTGATGTTCATTATATTTTATCGCTTAACATCGTTGAGGCTAATGATAATTTATTCTCGCATTATCTTAGTCATAATATTTCTTCTTGAGCTAGTTGAGCTCACCCTTTCTTTCACACGTTCTCTTCGTGAAATGAGAATATAGCCGGGACGAGTCTGGGAACTGAGTAATGGTCCGTGAGGATAGCATTAGTAGTCCTCACTATTCTGCGAAATAAAGGTGATAATAATTGTAATGAGGACTCCTTTTGAGTTTGTATAATCTCTAGTAGACAATATTTGTATTCAAACTCACAGTTTATGTCGTATTGTACACGACAGTTATATTAGTAAGTTGTATTTAAATTCTGTACCATGTATCTGACTACCCAAGATGGGTGATGTATACCTAATTTTGGGGGCGTCACAACTATTCTTTTTAAGAGGATATAATAGTGTCTAGCCTTTAGGATTACTAATTCTAGGACTCTAGTCCATGGGGTTTGAATCCCTTTAAACATAGTCCTTGCAAACAAAAATAACCCAAGGAAGCGCTCCTGACCTTTAACATAATTGAAATTTAGGATTACGACATGGTAAGTTTGTATAAAAAGGTCAACAGATATCGTTGCGACTGATGAGTGACCCACAAATGTTGTTAGTTTAAACAAAGGGAACATCAAGATAAATTTTTTTGTGTTATACAGGAGCCCATGCCAATTTATCTCATCCTCTATGCTAATTAACATGCATTTCTTCTGAACTCCCAAATAGAAGAAGTTTCCACAAATTGTACCTTTATTGTAGCCTTGTGGGAACAGAAGAATATGCAACATCAGCATCCTGCTTGCCAAAACAAATCCAAGCTATCACAGGGAAAGTTAATACTTAATACAGTGGAACCACAACATGTTGTCAGTTCAACTTGAAGACAGTAATAAAGAACCATAAACAAACCAATTGTAAGATCACACGATTTCCTTGTTAATAAATTGATTAATAAATTGAAAATAGTAATAGAAATGGAAAAACCTAAACAAAATCATACAATGAAAATACATATAAGATCTATAACCTTAACTACAGATCACCGTAATTTAAACATAAACTAACTACAAAAGAGTATTTAGAATTGAGCGATATTTACATTCTAGTGGTAGAGAGAGAACATGGAGAAGAGATTGATTACCTTGGCAACATCGCGATTGAGCTTCTTAACCTCATTAGACAGCAAAGCGTTCTCCTTCAACAATTTCTCCTGCACGATTCAATTTAAGGTTTATATCATCTTTCATATGAATTTGTATGAACCGAACCAAGTCGACAGTGAACCTGGACCTTTTCTCATTTCGGCTGGGAGAGTTTATCACGTGATTCGTGAGAGAGAGAAGAATCTAGGGATTGCAGCTGGCATTGGAGGTCGGCGATGAGAACGTCCTTCTCGATGAGCTTGGCGCTGAGACAACGTTTTCTAATTTAATCTCAGAGAGAGTATCAGCCATAGCAAAAACCCTAGAATTTTGTGTCCGTAGACCAACCCGACCGCATACCATACCAAAGAGTCAAAGCGTTTCGATCTTCTCTAGCTCAAATCGAAATATCTCCGACTGAAACATCGTATGTGCTTCCTCAGCTGATGGCCACAGTGGTAGCCGAAGTTTGGATCGTAGGAGAGTAGGAGAGCACGGCACCCACTTCGTAGAGAGAGAAAATACAGAGATAGGAGAGAAGAAAGTAGATTTGTGTTAATTTCAACTTTTCATTTCCGAGTCTTTTTTTTAGCTCCGTGTTTTTCTTAATAGACAGCGTTTTTAAAAAAAACGTTATCTAGTAAAACCAAAAAAATGTCCTTTTAAATAGATAACGTTTTTGCATATATATCTATAACGTTTTTTTTAAAAACGTTGTAAAACAAACCACAACATTTTTTTTTAAAACGTTATGGTTTAAGTGCTGTCTATTTACTATTTTGTCAGAGGGTGGAGGAGGGCGGAGGATGGGGACTGTCTAGGTTAATGGTGGAGGATGAAGTTAATGGTGGAGGAGGGCGGAGGAGAAGGGCGTTAATAGTGGAAGAGGGCAGAGGAGAAGGGCGTTAATGGTGAAGGAGGGCGGAGGATGGCTTGTTAACTGTTAATGGTGGAGGAGGAGAAGACTGACAAAGACGAAGGAAACGTGATTTTTATTAAGGAAAGAAAAGGTGTGCTATATAATTTACTTATTAATTACTTAATTTAATAAGTAAATCAATATTAATCCCCTAAATTAAGGAATCCTAATTGCATACTAATTTCCTAAATTAAGGATTCCTAATTGCACTAATATTGTAAATAAATATAAAAGTGTATTAATTGTGTAAATATTTTATGAGTGAACAATTGTTGTAATTATTTTTAAAAATGTAATAGAATATGTAATTGTTCCATTAATATAACGGATTGGCAACGGACCAAAGCAAAAAAGGGGCGCGGGTTCACAAAGCAAGAAGGGTGGGTGGGTTCCTAACCCTAGCTGAAGACGATTTCCAAGTTTTTTCCCCTTGTGTTTTTTGTTGATATTTTAAAAATCTATTATCATAAAGTATTATTGAAAAATAATGTCTAAATATGCCTTATGCCAACTACTATAACTTTTAATTTCAGAATAGGGGATTTCTTTCCCAAATTAGAATGTACTGTTGATATTGTCCGAATCAAAATAATATTGTGAACACTTAAATGAGATAATAGTAGTGGAGTAGTATTTACTGTATATTCTTCAAAAAACAGAAGAAGAGCAAATCAGACAGGGCACAATAAATTTAGCTAAAGAAAGCTAGGTGTATAACTGCTCAACATATAATCTATTATTTCTGGCATCTTCCGTACATTTCAAAAATTTGATTCGGGTTACTCGGGTATGGTAACGAGTACGGACTGACAGTCTCCTTCCGAGTAATCATTGTCGAAATGTCACCAAAAATGGTCATAGTAGGAATGCGGACCGACACACGCCAGATTCGAGTTACTACCTAAGACGAAAGTTGCATAACCGGTAAAGATTATCGTCGGCAAGATGGTTGCATTAGGTAAAGATCATCGTCCGTAGGAGAAGTAAGGAGCATTGTATGAAAGTCAAGATTACTGCCGGCTTGAGATGTAGATAGAAAAAAAATGACACTGAAAGTCTTTATTGAGTTGAATGACATTCTTACATGATAATTGCCATTTTGTTATATTCGTATTTTTTACCACATGTGACAACATGGTGTTTAGACAAGCTCTTCAAATAGAAGATTTTGGTATATTTCCTTAACATGGCTGAAGAACAATTGTCCTTGGCATTACTCTAAGTTGCGCACCATACACATTATCTATATTGCCCAAGATCATTATTGTACATGAAAATATGTCATGAATATTTATGCAATTCTCAATGTTCTTCTAATTGTTGTTGTCCGAAATTAAATGTTGTTTGTTTTTTGTAACTGTAGGGATGGATGCTAACTTAGAGGATGAAGTACGGGGTAGTGATGAATTTGGTGATAATGTTGACAATAATGAAAAGGAAGTAGAGAATAAGAGAATTGAAGGGGAGAGTGATGAAGGTAGGGAAAATTTTATTTATAATCCGCAACTAGCCGACCATCTCAAACCTAATGTAGAAAAAGAATTCAAAATAATAGATGATGTTAAGGATTTTTACAATGCATATGCTAAAGAGACGGGATTTAGTATTCGAAGTTGGACTACTAAGAAATTTGAAGGAAGTGATGAAGTCAAAAGGAAAGAGAGTTGTAAAGCAATGGTAGTTGTGTTGAAAATAAATTATATGTAGTCACCCAATTTATTAAGGGTCATAGTCACCCTTTGACAACTACATCAAAGAAACATCTATTAAGATCTCACCGAAGTGTTTCGAGTGCACAAAAATGTTTGACTCGGCAACTTTCCATGATAAATATACCCTCGCATCAACAATTCAATTTTCATGGAGTACTATAGGCTGGAGGGTATAAAAACATTGGTTGTACACAAACAGATTTATATAATTATGAAAGGGATAGACGTAATGAGTTGAAGGGGCATGACGGAGAAATGTTTAGTGAGTTTTGCAAATTTGAAAAGGGCAAGAATCCATCATTCACTTATAAATCACTTGATTTTAGCATAGGTGATTTTGTAAATCACTTGATTCTAGCTTAGGTGGTTATCTATATGTATATATAGGACAACTCTCTTTGTAGTATCTTTTTATTTATTTTTGTGTTTATTTATTTCAAGATGCAGCTGGAGGAGCAAATGAATCATTTTGGAGGAGAAAATAATTAAAATTCATTAAAAATCATCATAATGACATTTTTATAAATATGGGGTCTCAGTCAAGCGCCTAGGTGCTTGGATCATTACAAATTCAAGGGCCTAGGCGCCCAACCTTACTAGCACATTCTGATCTCAAAGGCCTAGGCGCTCAACACATGTCAAATTCAAGGACACAAAGGAGAAGTGCAAAGGTTGAAGATCAAAGTGAGAGTCTAGGAGCAAATTCAGAGTTTCTTCTTCTCTTCTTTAGTTTTAATTCTTTGTAATTATCTAGGATGTTTGGATTATTAACTGGATTATGTTTTTCTTCATCATTATGAACTAAATTTTAATTAAGATTACAACAAAACTTGGTATGTAGTTTAAATTAAACCTTCCATTGAATGAAAGTTAGTTTTTATTGAATTATTTATTATATCTTGCACTTGATTAATTGTTTGGCCATCAATTACTGTGATAATCTATATAAAATTGAAAAATGGAGTATAGATTTAGATCTGGATATAATAACATCTTTGTTCATATAATTTAAATAAGGTTAATATGATTAGCATGCATGTAGGATAGGAACATACCTATGTGTCTTTTGTATCTATCGAAAGAATTTGTGCGTAAAATCCTAATCAACTTGATTCGAATATAGTGAGTTGATTAACTAGAGTGTTCTTCGTAATTCTGGTTTGTAGAGAACGGATTTAGGATAATTTATTCACGTGTCTTTCGAAAGAAGTGCGTGAGTGCTATAAAGAATTCTCGGATAATAATCCATATTATTAATTAACTTAATTAAATGGGAAGAAAATTGATTTAAATGAAATACCAAGTGAAGTTGTAATCTTAACCTGTTAAATCACAAACAATATTTAAAATACGTTGAATTGCATTAAAATTGGTAATCGATAAAATATTAGTCTATTTTCTCGTGGGAACGATATCTTTATTTGCTGAATATTACAATTGAACGCATATACTTGTGTGTTAAATACTACTAATAAGAAAATAAAGCAACAATCCTACTCTTGGGACAGCAATTACATCAGAACTAGTAGTAGTGTAGTACCATCAACATTTCTTTTTCTGTCAAAATAATCATCCACATGCATAGACGGAGGCCTGCTAGTGTTTGGCTTCCGCTGCCGAAAGGAATCCCTACGAGTAGGGCCAGAAGAGGTAGTAGGAACTGAACCTCGCGAGAACCCACTTTGGGCCATTGTATCTGCTGGGAATGGTATCCTCTACGCCTATTTACTCCGTCCAGTGAAGACATTTTTCTTTTCTCAGTAATAGCCGTCTGTGACATTCTATTACGCAAACATTCCCATAGAAACTTATCACCAAATCTAGATAAACTGTAATCTTCAACCCTCTCTGCACTGCTATCTGTTATCTTATGTATCTTTGAAGAGCCCGAAACATCAATCAATGACAAAGGGAAACCACTAGTTATATTAAACCACCCCCGGTCAAAGCCAGTAGACTCTTGCAACAAAAGCATGCAATAGAGATTCTGCAGACTCCTTGGCCTGCAAAGCAAAGGAAAATCAAGTTAACATTTAAAAAGGTACATAAGAAAATGAGAGAAAATGCAAGGTGAAATGAAAGATAATAATGAAATTCTTTATACCTGATGCAAAGTTGTGTTCGTATCAGAAGCATCTGAATATTCAATCTCACTTATATATCTTTGAACTTATCAAGAATATCAACTCTTCTCTACATACTTTATGTTCTCTCCAGAAAAACCCTGTCTACGTTCAAACTGGGGGAGGAAAAGACAAACAATATGTAAAATTCATCAGTTAACTTGTCATTCAATATTTTATAAGAATATATTAAATAATATCATGTCGCTATTATAGTTTTTCAAGAAAATGTTACTATAATTTTAGCAAAACAAACATAGCATATAGCATATGCATTTTTATTATCTTTTTTACAGCTACATCGTAAATTTATTATACTAAAAATACTTTGTATTAATAATATTATCTGATAATTAATATATTTGTATCAAAAGGCTTAATTATAAGCTCCTAATTCCTAACGATTTTTGTCAGAAGTGATGGCAACATCTATCTATCTATATTGTAATTTTGTTTTGTGCTTTCCTTTCATATAATTAATGCTGTTAATTAAACAGACAATTATTTTTTCATTAATTCTTCCACTCTCTTATTCTTTTTACTCTTCTACAGTTCTACTCTCTGGTCTACCGCGCGCTCTCTTACTCTTTTTTATATTTGATACCTAGTAAAGGAACAAATGTGAATGCATGGAAGTTGGAACATATAACTAGAGGCTAGAACCCAAACCACGAGTACTAGAGCTTTTCAAAGGCAAGCTCACTTACAACTGGGCTTGACTTCTTCACTAAATAGAAAGAAAGCCCACATACATTAATTACTACATGAAAAATCAAAGTTAAACACGTACGCGAATCAAAAGCTCTTTAATGAAATTTAGGTATAGATTCAAAGTTGCTATACCAGGTTCAATGAACTGTCCAGGTTCAATGAACTGATTCCTCCCCAATAATAGGGAGTTACATACTTACATTACATGTTGGTTGATTATGGCTAATCGACATATATAAGTAGAAACATGTGACACTTTTTTGGGGACACTAAATTTGTGGCATTAATAATAATGAAGAGAGATCGATGGAGAATTCAGGCTTTGCCTTTGAATGTTGCTACATAACTGTAGGAGTTAGTTAGGAGGATGAAATTAGTTAGTATCCTTTGCATGATTGATTCAACTATCGGGTCAAAGATTGTTACTTGATGGACATATTGCATGTACGTAGTTAACAACAATCAGATGTGGATTCATGCATGTGTTTAATCAAATCAGGTCAGTCACTGTAAATGTAATCCTCTTTTTTTTTTTCCACACTTGGATGCATGCATGATGTTGTTCAATCTATAAAGCTAGCTATTACAAAAAATGACACACACACACACACGTATATGTGTTTGTGATTGTCATAACGTATTGTATTAACTATGACCATCAGTATAAAATGATGTATTTTTATTTAATGAGATGCTGACACAATAAATTTTAATTGTATTATAATATATATATATACATATATATATACTCTGTTGGTTTCATCAATTTATTATTATTTTTATTGATATATATTACGATCTTGTTATCACTGTCTTACTAAGCAGTCATATATTTAAATAAATGTATTTCTAAAATATATAAAATCGTAAATGGAATCTTATTGTAGAAAGTATGGACGTAGCTAGTATAACTCACGAACAAAACAATGAGATATATACTCACTCCTCACTAGATCGATTGCTTGTTGATCCTCCAATATAGTAATGTATATATTTTTGTTAGAGGAGATTATTACTATATATCTTATTCTATAATTATGTTGACAATGCATCCTATATATTATTGTGTATTATGTATAACAGCACAAGATGTATTCACCACTACTGAATAAAGATAGATTATAATTAAGCAGATGCAAATCCACTTGGGTACTTAGTGGTAATCCCAATTCATCCACCCTTGTTTTACTTTTTTTCACATTAATTATATTTCTCCCTAGAAAAAACATAATTGAGTATTGCCAACCAAACGTAAAAGCACTGATATTTTCCTAATTAACTAATACCAGCAGTATACCCCTTGCTTTTGCACGGGGTTTTATTCTATAAATATATATAATATTGTTGAATTTTTATTGTACTTTTTATAAATATTTTATTAGGTAAAATAATGATTTTTTTTAATTATTGAATCGTATAGTCGGTATTCAATCTATTTTATTTATATTTATATTTTAATTAACAATAGTAGTAATCTAATGTTAGGTAAAATGATCTAATAACCAAATAGTTTTCTTTTAGTATTATATTATCTTAAATTGAAATATAAATTACACCCCAAACTTTATATGCTCCATGAAGTTTGCACTCTAAATTTAAAAGATCCAGGTTATGAGAGAATATTAAAATATATATATATATATATATATATATATATATATATTGTTCCTATTCTAACTTTACAAAAAAGTAGTATAACCGAAGCTTCTAGTTATTTTTGATCGGCTAAATTCCAGAGAGGGTGAAGTGCAAGAGGACACACGTCTTTAAATTTTTGGGGTGCAAATTTTGCGGAGCATGTAAAGTTTGGGTGCAAAATATATTTCAGTATTATTAGAAATCAAAAACGAACCGCGACAAATAAAATGGTTGTTAAAGCATAAAAACTGTTTTTTATGTTTTAGCGATAATTTTATCCGTCACAAAATTCGGTTCGTTTTTTATTCGCATCCTGAGTTCGCTGGAAAAGCGGACTGTACACTTATATATTTTAAATAATAGAAACAAATTGAAGTTGAGTAAAATGATCTTTGTGGAAAAAAAAATACTTTCTTCTTAAATTATATTGTTGATGTAATAAAATATTATTTATTAATAATAAAAAATAATATGATCTATTTCTTTTACATCGTTCTTTTATTATTCAATACATGAGTAATAGTGTTTGTTGCATCTAAACTTTTATTTTAATAGTAGTAACAATTTAATTAATATTAAGTAAGATACACACGAATATATAATTATATTTTTAATTTGATGAAAACAGTAACAAATTCATGTAATGTAAGGTGAAAGTTATGATATCTAATAATATATTTATAAACTAAGTAGTAATAAATCTTGTTTAGATAATAATTATATATATATATATATATATATATATATATATTAATAATAGTAACAAATTAATATTTGGTAAGATGATATTGTTTAAAACTATATAGGTTGAATGAATGTAGAAAAGTTGAATTAATGTAGGAATAATAAAAGTTGACCTAACTTAATTAGGAAAAGTAAAAGGTCTAATCAAATAAAAAAAAGTGCGGAATTTTATTGTAAAATTATGATATTGTAAAAATATATAAATATATTATTAGATTTATTAGGTAAAATAATTATAATAACTAAATACTTTCTTTCTAAAATTATATTATTTATATTTGAATATAATTACACTTATATTTAATAAAGAGTAACAAATTCAAGTTAGATAAAAAGATATGTGGGAAAATTATTTTCTTGTTAAACTATATTATTTAAGTTGTAATAAAATTTTATCTAATAATGGTAAATATTAAGTAAGATGATCTTATAATTGTTTCCTTGTAAATTATATTACTAATTTTATTTTTGACTTGGTTAAATTGAACGAAAGGTCTTTTGAATAATTATAATATTATTGTCGACGCTTTTAAATTTTATTTTGTAATTTTTATTGGATAGAATAATTAATTTTTGTTTTAATTTAATAATTGAATCATACAATTGATTAGTGTATTATATTTTAAGTTTAATAATAATAACAATTATAAAATCTAAATAATGATTAAATCTCATTTTACTCGAAACTATTATTATACTTATATTTTAATAATAATAACAAATTTAATTTAAGTAGATGATTTTTATGATAATTATTTTCTTGTCAAACCATTTTATCTAAATAGAAATATAATTTAACTTAAACTTGTATTTTTGTATATATACTTGAATAAAAAAACTAATTAATATTTTGTAAGATGATCGATCATATTTTTTACTAATTCTTATTTTTAAATAAGCTTGTATTATTATTATATATTATATATGTATATATATTAATAAAATAATAAATTAATATTATATAAGATGATCTTATATATTTTGATTGTTTTCTTATAAAACTATACTATTAATTCTCGTTTTTAGTATATTCTCATTTTCTTATAAAACTATGATACTAATTCTAATTTCTATTTTGGATGGATAAATAATAAGGTTGACTTAATGTAATAATTAAAGTCAAAGGTCGAACCAAAACAAATGAGGATGAATCAAATTGTTTATTTAATTATAATATATATTCTATTTGTTTCAAAACTAGAAATATAATTTTATTTTTAAAAGTCAAACGACTTTTATATTAAACTTTAAATTAATGTGAATTTATTTAATTTTAGTTGATACAATTATTATAATTATATAGTATATAATAAAATTTATTTCAATTTAAATTTTTATGAATTATACTAATTTAAAATTTTAATATATTATCGTAAATTATATCTCTAATTTTAAAACGAAAAAAAAAAGTTTTATTAATTGAAAAGCCGTCTTGATGCTTATCTTGTTCACTTGCCGATAAAATAAACCTGGTGATCGGCCACGTAAATTAACTAGCGACAAAGTCGCAAAGGACAGATTAGATTCAAGTTGGCCTAAAAGAATACTAATGAATAATGTTACACGTAAAAAAGGTCTTTTATATATATATATATATATATATATATATATATATATATATATATAGTTGGTTAAATACGCCATTACTAATTATATGTATTTGGTAGGATTTATCTCAAACTTTAAACGGCTCAAATAATTTATTGAGTGAGCAGGAAATTCAAAATTATTTATATTTTATTAGATTTATTAGATAGATATATATTTGCGGGCCATACATATCAGGCGGAAGCCCACAATATACATATGTATGTGTATATCACTACAAGAAAATGGCCATCTGCGACCAATGATATCAATGATCGCACTATCCTGGTCACCGATAATAATAATAATGATCGATATCTGCGACCGATAAGGATTCTCGTCGCTAGTATATATCCGCTGATCGCGTCGGTCATTGATCGACTCATTGAGAAGAATTTCCCCAAAAATTTGGTGCGAAAATTTGGCGCGGCGATTATTTGTATCGTGAATCGCATGAAGGTCACGATATGTCCACATCATAAAAAACTAGCGCCAAGACGCGGTCAGTCGGCGATGGCTATCGGCCGATTCTTATAAACTTAATCGGACTACGGTTCGCGACATCGATCTGAGAAGAAAACAAAGAGGGAGATCTGAGACGAGGAGAAGAGGGAGTAGGGGAAGAGAAGAAATCACCGCCAAGCACCACACTGCACACACCACACCACCACCGCTCCACACCGGTAACCCCAATTAATCTCTAAAGTAAACTTTTAGTTATCCCTTAATCCCTAAATCTCTAAATTAGACTAATTGTGCTTTATGTAATTCTATTTTGTACATTTAAATTACATCAATAACTATGCTATACTCAAACCAATTTGGTAAAATTTCCTAATATTTATCTTGTTTTCAAATTTGAATTTGATGGATTAGTTGTTTCACTTTGTGGGTTTTTGGTCGTTGTTATTTCTCGATCGGGTTGGATGTGATTTTATATTTTAGTTAATGGGTTTTGGTTTTGGACAAGGGCGTTGATTGTTTGATTTGTTTCTTTATCAAATCTATAGGTTAGAACTTGAAATTTGGAACTAGGAAAGAGCTAGAAACAAAAAACAAAATAGAAAAAGAATTCTTATTGAATACGTATACTAGTAAAATATAAGTAGTATACTTTTTAAAGCATAATTATCAATAATTTTATGTTTGGAACTTAATGTTTACAAATTAAGGATTAAATATAGTTAATAATAAATTTGTAGTGATGATATATTTAATAAATTTATTATTATTTTATGAGTGTTATTGTCCGGGAATCAACGGGACATAATCGACTTCTTGTAAAGGTATTTTGTAAATGCTTACTCCTTTTGTTTTGGAATTATAGCTTAGAAATAATCGAGTTTATATTCTAGGCATGACTTTTTTGCGGCATTGTATAAGGTTATCCTCACATTTTTTACATCTTTCCGTCATAAAAATCGTATATGGAATTAATTACAATAAACAATAAATTTCAATTGAAGTTGCAAGTTTCCAAATTTCATATAAAATTAATTAACAAGAGAATGGTATTCAATCGTAGTCTGCTTGCTAAGAGGACATAGTACTTACCAAGATTATGCCCGATTGATATGTTAAATTGGATTAGAAGTTGAGGGTTTACTTTCTTATTCTAGTTTGAGAGAAACTGTAGAAATTAGTTATTATGATTTGATAAGTGAAACCTTCAAACTCATAATTTTAGTTGCTATATTTGTTCCAACAAATGCTCCATTGCCCCTAGTTAAATTCCAAGGAATAAAAATATTGGCATCTTGAGTTGTCCTTTAAAAGAAAAGCATTTATTGATACCTACAAATGTAAATGAACGGAGTTGGTTGTGAACAAAGCTCACCAGCTCGTTGAAGTTTGACTTGGTTTGTTTAAGCTTGGCTATACTCTACCAAGTTAGTTTATCAAGTCGTGTTCTAACAAAAGATTGTGATCGTTTAATTAAAACCGTGTCCGATTAGAGCTTGAACCGCTTAAACTCTACCCATCTAAACTCCACTATAGTTCGCTTAAGTTCGATTCTAACTAATTAAACTAATTAATTATTCATATATTATATATAAATATAATAATTATTTAAATTTGGTTATCTCGATTTAAATATACATGTCTAAACAACAATACCAAATAATCAACTTCTTCGTTTATTTATTTATTTATTTATTACTATTTTGCATTATTTATCCCAATATTGAAAAAAACTCTTGCACAATTTTTTTAAAATTTAAAACTCTTTTAAAATTTAAATTTAAAAAACTCTTGCTCATGAGAAGTTAACTTTTTACGTTAAAAAGTCCAAAAAGGTCGACTACTCTTTCTCTTTAGGCTAAAATAAAACATACCAAAGTTCAAATTTCAATATCTTTTTTGTTATAAATTCAAAATTGTCAATCTATGTTATTAGAAAAGTCTTGAAAAGATCTTCAAAATAAGAGGTATTATTGATATGTTTTGACATAATTAAAATAAGAGGTATTATTGATATGTTTCTACCCTACCCACCGGTAGCTTTCATTTCAACTGTTATATTGAATTTTGAATTTTTATGGAGTACTTTGTAACTCCTTAATCGGATTCATTTTGGATCATCGATTGATATAATCTGTATCCAAAGATTCACTCACTCTTCTAATTGTAATGGCTAGGCCTAGAATCCAACTATATGGATCGGGAAAAGGATATAATATCAAACATAATCCTGGTTCATTCACATCCTAACCCTATATATATATATATATATATATATATATATATATTAAATTAAAGAAGGCAATAAAATGTGTGTTCCTTACGTGTTCTTTTCTGCACTCATAAGCTCATACACCTCGACACCTTTCAATTTCGGTTGGTTTATATGCAAACACATTGTGAATATTGTCTTATAATGCTCATACATTTATGCTCATACATTGTGAATATTGGATTCTCCTAAATTGTGCCTTGAATTATAGTTGTGCACATTCTGTTTTGTGTGTTGGGATTATATTTTGCTGAAATTGGTCAAGTATGCATGCCCTCGTGCATGTGGATAATCCATATTATAGGGGAGACTCTGCCGAATTTTTTTTATATATAAGTCAAATGGCCATATAACTTGAACATGAGTATAACATAAAACATAACTAGGAATTAAGTTTATCCATAATTCAATCAAGAAGAAGGTTCAAAGAAGTTTTCCATAATTCACAATGAGAAGATAAAGAAAATGACACACTATTAATATCTTCGACGGAGACACTTATAAGGGCTTAATGAGCGAGCGCTATCCCAAAGGCACCCGCGTCCGTCGATTGATCAAGAATTATGGGAGAGGCGTCCATCGTGAAGAAAAATTATGTCAAAGGCCAAGGACAAAGACGACGCCTTGACCATCGATGGCACAGCAGCACTCGCCACCCAGTCTACATCATCGGTATTCCAAATTATCATACTCCTGCACGATCGTGTGAGAGCGATCTGTCGAGATCGTGATCTTCTTCAGATATCTTGGGCGGGCATCTGCAGTCTCTGGAGTCCTGATGAGTTGCGCGGAGGCAGTGGCGGCAGCGGCAGAGGAGCAGCAACACAACAACAGGAGCAGGTATATATATATCGTTTATTGTTTAGCTACATTGTCTTATATATTTATAGTCTCTGAGTCAATGTCTTACTTATATGTAACATATATGTTTTATTACTTTGATAATTACAGGATCCTAATTTGGATGATCCATGAAGAAGCGCTTTGAACTTATTTTTTTTTTTAGAATTTTAAAGCCTTGTACTCTTTTAGATTCATTCTTTGGACAATTGTATTAGTTTATATGGATGTTTACGATATCGATTATATTGTGTTGGAGGAATGTTTTGTATTGTATTGGATGAATGTTTATTCATGGATATTTGAATGTTTTGTATTGTATTGGATGGATGTTAATATGGATGCTTGTATATATATATATATATATATATATATATATATATAACTGTGTTGGGATTGAAAGCAGGTACAAAGCAGGTTATTTTTGGGAAATCAATAAAATAGGCAAAAATTTTTTAAAAAAAAAGGATCAATGATCGCGACGCGGTCGCTAAAAATGTATCGTGATCGCTTTGAATCTAGCGGCCATGGCATTGCGGTCGCTATTATCGGTCACCGACACGTGTGACACGTCAAGAAAGACAAATGACTCAAAGATAGTCATAATAATGACGGTATCGATTACGCTAATTGCGATCGCTAATAATTGGTCGCTATTGGTGGTCGTGATGTCCTTCCAATGACCGGATTATCTGACTTCGTATCGTGACAAGTACGATCATGAGATAGCCATCTCTTGATAGCATCTGATCATGATGTCTTGATCATTGATAAGCCTTTTTGTTGTAGTGTATGAGCATTATGTGATTTTTTTATGTGATAATAATATTATTAAAAAATAATTGTATTTTCAAAATTCTACTTTATTGTACGGTTTCTAGTAACATGTACTAATAAATAAAACTATAATTACATCCATAAGATTTAAAGTACATATTAGATTGATATGTAAGCATATGGGTATCATATTTAATGACTAATGGGGGATATTTAAATTAAAGATGAGGAGCAATCGATATCTTTGTAGCCTAAAATAAACCTTTGACCTCTTCTTTTCTTGTGCACAGAATCAGAAAATATTAATAGCTATAGTAAAATCGAATATTTGATAAAGTAATTATTTTGTTTAAATAATAATTATTTATAGTTTTGATTTGGTCATGTGTACTAAAGTAATAATCTCATTAAATGCATTAAGTAATAAAAAAAATTTGATTTTTAAAGGTCCAACAAAATATAAATTAATAATTATTAAATTTCATACAAAAATTTATATATATATATATATAAATATATATATATAATCCATATATTCTTAAACTTTTCATAATAACATTCATACAATTAATAGACCTAAATTTTTCAGTCAATCAACAATATCCATTAATTTAAAACCTTTTGTTATGTACATTAACTTAAAATCTTTTGTTTTCCAAGATATTATGAACCCGTTCGGCAACAACTTATTTTAAAATGAAAGTATTCGTGTGACGCCCCCAAAATTAGGTATACACGTCACCCATCTTGGGTCGCCACTTACATGGTACATAAATTCAAATACAACTTACTAATATAACTGTAGGTATGCAATCGACATAAACCGTGAGTTTGAATACAAATATTGTCTACTAGATATTATACAAACTCAAAAGGAGTCCTTATTACAACTATTATCACACTATTTCATGAATAGTGAGGACTACTAATGCTATCCTCCTCGGACCATTACTCCGCTCCCGACTCGTCCCAGCTATGTTCTCATTTCCTGAAGAGAACAGTGAAAGAAAGGGTGAGCTCAACTAGCCCAGTAAGAAATATTATGACTAAGATAAATGCAGAATAATTTATCATTAGCCTTCAACAGTGTTAAACTGATAAAATACAATAGACAATAAGTTTAATCTGCGGTGAATAAAGAATCCATTAAAAGAGTCAAGTAGAAAATAAGGTCTACTATCTTTTAGGTTTTAAAAGGTTTTTCATCACTGTTATAGCTGAGACTCAGCTTTAATAAATATTCCACATCATCGTATCACCCCTGCACTACGGCCAAGGATATTCATCAAATTATCAATGGTCATGACTATACCGAATCACCCCTAGTCATAATCATACCAAAAACTATCCATCACTGCATTACAGGCCACTGAGGACTTTTATCACATCATTTATAACAAGCCATGATTATACCGAATGATTCCTTGTCA
This sequence comes from Panax quinquefolius, assembly GCA_020205615.1. Classification (NCBI taxonomy): domain Eukaryota; kingdom Viridiplantae; phylum Streptophyta; class Magnoliopsida; order Apiales; family Araliaceae; genus Panax; species Panax quinquefolius. The sequence continues at coordinate 109,796,996 of CM035170.1, read as the reverse complement.
TAATCATACTAAGTTCATTTATGCACGTAAGCCAAAGATAACATAATATAACATGAGGATGATGACAATGACATAATAATTCAATAAAACAAGTTCAAGAATTAATTAATCCAGAATTATTAACATCCAAATTGTCAAAATGATCTTTGTTTTGTAGAGTAAAATTCAAGAATGATCGGAAGAATATTTCCATGAAAAGATCTTCGGATGAAACGTAAATATCAAGGATATTCTACTAATTTCATGGAGTATAAAGTCAAAGTTTTAACCAACCGGGTATAATAAAGAATGGAATAACAAAAGAAATCACCATGCATGCGATAGATCACATACATGTGTTATTCCAATGTAATAATAAATAACGGAACGAGTCGTGAAATTCACAATCAAAGCGGGATGTTCCAACAGAATAATAAAGATGGAACCAGATCCGTGTAAAACACACGATAGGATATTCCAACGTAATGATAAAGATTTTAACCAGTCCAGTGTAAAACACACGCATGTGATGTTCCAATGTAATAATAAAGAATAATAAAGAAGAAGAACCAGTCCTGTAAAACACACGCATAATGTGATGTTCCAACAGAATCATAGAAGAATGTCACCACCAAGTATAGGTAAACATAAGCGTTATACAAGTTATTCCAATGTAATTAATAATAATGAATGGAATAACAACAGTTCTCTTCATGAATAGGAAAGAATAACACCCCTTACGGGTACAACAAATAATATTCCCTACCTTAGAAGAACTGAATATTGGCAAGGTGAAGTAGCAGAATACTTTTCTTCTTTCTCTCTATAGTTTCTCTCTCTAGAGTTTCAGTGAATTCGTGAAAAATAATGAAGCCCTAGGCCTCTATTTATAGAAGATTTCTAGCTTAGCACCTTCCGTGTGAAAAGTCAAGTGGCTTGACGACTGGTTTGACGCCTGTAATGTGAAACGACAAGTGGTTCGACGCCTGTAATGTGAAACGACAAGTGGTTTGACGTCTGGTAAAGGTAATTACTATTAACGAAGGTAAATACTATTCACAAGGGTAATTACTATTGACGAAGGTAATTACTATTGACAAAGGTAAATACTATTCACAAAGGTAATTACTATTGACGAAGGTAAATACTATTCACAAAGGTAATTACTATTGACGAAGGTAAATACTATTCACAAAGGTAATTACTATTGACGAAGGTAAATACTATTCACAAAGGTAATTACTATTGACGAAGGTAATTACTATTGACGAAGGTAAATACTATTCACAAGGGTAATTACTATTGACGAAGGTAATTACTTATTACAAGAAGAGACTCTTAGATGATGACATATATACATCCCCCCATAAAATAATCAAACTTACCACAAATCATTTTTTTTTAATCAACACATATTTAATCTTTCAACAATTATTAATCATTTATAACTTGTCGTCTCAATTATTGATTTAACACTATAACATATTATACGATGATATATCTTTGTGACAATAATTGAATCAATAATATAAGAGATATGATGCGTGAATTACTATAGCAATAATTGAGCATAAATTTGAGTGACTTCTCACGTAAGCATCAATAATCAATATCGTGTCTACTATACAACTACACTCAGACATCGCATTTTTTTACTACCGGGTAGTTCAACGCTTTTAACGGTAACACCTCTGCCGTTATTTTTATAGAAAGATAATTTTGTCGCTTTTCTAACTACGACAATACTTCCGTTAGGGGTCCACTTAATGATTGAGTAGTCGTCATGAATATTCTCCGAAAAAAGAATATTCCCCGACCCAAACAAATATTTTATAACAACTCGCATACTTTGCAAAATTTATAAATACTACCCACAACTATAATATTATCTTAAATTCACACCATAATATTAAAAATTATTTCGACAAAATTTAAATCTTTATTGATAAAATCTGGGGTCTCACAATCTCCCTCCTTATGGAATTTAAGCCCTCGAAATTAGGGTACTTACAGTATGATAAAGAGGTGAGGATACCTTGAATACCTTTATCGTTGAAAACATTAAATTCATCTTTGCAATCCTACCAAAAATATTAATTCACAATTCATCTTTGCACTTCTGAGCCAAAGATATACAACCAGTAAAACCAAATAATCTTTGAGGCGCAACTTAATAGTATCACGACCACCGAATTATCCATGCACTAACGGCCAAGGATATTCGTGTTTTTCATTTACTGATCATGATTATACCGAATAATCCTTGGTCATAATCATACCAAGTCTATCAATGCACTACTGACGAAAGATGACTTTTACCACATCCATGAATTAATATTTCATTCACGAGACTCAAATTTCAATAATTAATCCATATCATCGAATCATCCCCGCATATCATCGAATCATCCAAAGATAATCGACTTCATTAAGATTATCCGACCACATATACTACCAAAGATAATCGTGTATTCATTATATCACGACCACAAATTATCCATGCACTACGGCCAAAGATAATCGTGTATTCATTAAGTATCACGACCACAAATTATCCATGCACTACTACCAAAGATAATTGTGTATTCAATTACTGTTATGATTATACCGAATAATCCTCGGTCATAATCATACCAAGTCCATCTATATGCACCACAGAGCCACGATGACTTTCAACATAATATAAAACACGAGGATTATGATATAAAGAATCAATCAAATGAGATAAAGGATAAATATTAAACATTTATAATATAATTTATCCAGATTCAAGAATATTCCCATGTTATCAATCACTTAATAATCTCATAATCTAATATCATTAATATTATAATAATATTTTAATCACTTCTTAAATTTATAAACAATTTATCTCAATTGTTTACGCTTTACCATATAATGCATTTAATCATTCAAAATGCCATACTCATAAGATATCATCACCAATTATCAAATCTCTCATCAAAAAATATGCATATATTCTATATAGGATTCTCTAGCCATAAAATCTTATTTTCAACTTTGTTACTTCACATAACATATTTAACTCATATGTTTAGTAACTAAACTATTTTCATGAAAAATACCAAATCAGTCCCAAAATATTTCTTTTCTGGGATTTAGCATAATATAGTCCCATAATGAAAATATATTTTTCTCGAATTTTTAAAATTCATTTACTATTTTTCAAAATCAATTTCTAATTAATTCCTTAAGAAATTAGCTACCTCAAGTTTAACTCCAAAATTCCCAAATCTTGACAGGACCTTACACATGTTAACGTGAGCTTCCAGTTTAAATTTCATGGTCATCGGAGTTATAGAACTCCGGGTTATAGCGTTTTTAAATCAAAAAACCTAAATATTGAAATAGTCATAACTTGCTCATTTTAAGTCAGAATGAGCTCATTTTTGGACAGGAGGTACTTTATACCATATACCTTCATGTCCCAAAAGGCCAGAATTTTTCTCATAATTTAAGTGGCCGAAACAGCCCGTCTAAAATCATGGCAGCAACTTTTTTGGTTTTTGCAGCTTTGCACTCCTTTGCTAAAATCAGTCCACACAAAAATCTATAACACCTTTTCCAGTAATTCCACTTGGATTAGTTAGGTAACTCATAGATCTAACTCTAGGACTTGACCACACTCAAAAATTCAAAATATAATAGGAGATATGGTCAATTGAATTTCATGTTACGTTTTTCACCAAAATCTGATTTTCAACTCTTTGTGATTTCTAAGAAACTTTCATGTTTTAACATACTAACCAACATAACTCATCTTAAAACTTACTAATACTTCATATACCCATGATTTTCATCAGTTCTATACTTTTATTATGACTTTCATCATAATCCACGTAAACAGATCCTTTTAGTTGAAGAAATATTTGAGGGTTTAAGAAATGGGTTTTTATCTTTGAAATCAATACAAAATTCGATTTCACGCTCTAGGGTAGGCTAGAAAATCTTCAAGAATACGTCAAAAATTTATTAATGATAGAAATATCATTCAAAATCGCTACTCTTATCCAAGACTTGGATAATACGTTACATTGATACCAATCTGTGACTTCTATCCTTTAACCTAGATAACACCTCACAATTATACCTATCAACTTGTCATCGCTCATTCACGACGTTGCCTCCGTAAAAATCCGCTTCGGTGCATTCCACACAAGGAAGTCAACAACGAAAGGATCGGGGCTCTTTACTTATGGCTTGATATAACAAAGATTAACTTTAGGGTTTGGTTACTTTGAATTAGATATATGAGGTTGGTTAGGAATATGAAAACTAACAACCTTACAAAAAGAATAATAAGTAGTTAATCAATCGTTTTCAAAAATTACCTCAAAGGCAAGTATTTTCAAAGAGATAAGATCGTGAAAGTGTTTATTTGAAACAACAAGATTAATAAACAGTGGAGGTAACGAAGGTTTCTCCCAACGAAGTTTCAATAGATAAATCAAAGTCTAATTTTTTCCGGAGTCAAATTTAAACATTGAACACAACTAGGTAGAATAAAAGAGTGGGTAAAACTTGTATTGAATAAAGTATAGACTTAGCAATAATTTATAATTAATTTACCCATAATAACTTCGTTTCGGGTTTTCTCGATAAACGCTCTCGCTTAAATTACCGAGTTTGACTTTACTATAGGGTACATTCCACCCTTAAGTGCTTCTTCACATTCCTGATCCATGATTTGAATCATTATTCTCCGATCCATATCGAATTCGGGTTGACCGCTATGCACAGGGTAATTCCTAATTCGATGTTGGGTTCTCCCAATTCTTCATCCAAAAAGCAAAGTCCATTTCATCTATTTTGGCTTTATTGGATCGGACGCCTTTTTTCTACACTATCAACGCGTTGCAGCTTTTTACCCATGCATCGCCTATTCTCCTTCGCTCGATTTGTTTCTTCTTTCAAATGATCTTTGATTTTTAAATTCTCGATTCCAACTTTAATATCTTACACCGCCAAAGCGTGATTTTGTTCGAGCATCACATATCGGGTAACCCAATTTTGAATTGTTGTATCCCTTTGTTCCACGACCGTTTTGCCGTTCTTCAACCTGTTCTTCTAGCTCACGAACACGATTTTGTAATTCTAAGTTTTGATCATAAATTTCTTCTAACCAATTCTCCTCGGTTTCCTTCTTCTTCTTCTTCTTCCTCTCAATTCTACCTCTACCGCAACAACTAGCTCGGGTGCAACAATTAGTTCTTCATTCACTACGTGGATATCTCTAATTTGTTCCTCGTCTCGACACTTTGCATTAACTCGATTAGTGATTAAAGGTGTCACAACTGGTCACATTCACTCCATTGTGAATATTTTCAATTTGCCATTTCCAAACACCGCCACAACACAAGGGTTAATTAATATATCAAATATTATCCCTATACTCGACCGACCAATTAAATAACAAATAAACTTAGGTAGGTCATACTAGCAAAGAATTCCCGTCTCTCCCCTCCTAGTTCTTATCTCGCATCTTAGCCAGGATCATATCCTAAGCTCGATACCAACCGTGACGCCCCCCAAAATTAGGTATACACGCCACCCATCTTGGGTCGCCACTTACATGGTACATAAATTCAAATACAACTTACTAATATAACTGTCGTGTACAATACGACATAAACTGTGAGTTTGAATACAAATATTGTCTACTAGATATTATACAAACTCAAAAGGAGTCCTTATTACAACTATTATCACACTATTTCACAGAATAGTGAGGACTACTAATGCTATCCTCCGGACCATTACTCCGCTCCCCACTCGTCCCAAATATGTTCTCATTTCACAAGAGAACAAAAAGAAAGAAAGGGTGAGCTCAACTAGCCCAGTAAGAAATATTATGACTAAGATAAATGCAGAATAATTTATCATTAGCCTTCAACAGTGTTAAACTGATAAAATACAATAGACAATAAGTTTAACTGCAGCAGAATAAGCAATCCATTAAAAGAGTCAAGTAGAAAATAAAGTCTACTATCTTTTAGGTTTTAAAAGGTTTTTCATCACTGTTATAGCTGAGACTCAGCTTTAATAAATAATCCACATCATCGTATCACCCCTCATTGACTACTGACCAAGGATATTCATCAAATTATCAATGGTCATGACTATACCGAATCACCCCTAGTCATAATCATACCAAAAACTATCCATCATCGCATTACAAAACCACCGAGGACTTTTATCACATCATTTATAACAAGCCATGATTATACCGAATGATTCCTCATATAATCATACTAAGTTCATTTATACACGTAAGCCAAAGATAACATAATATAACATGAGGATGATGACAATGACATAATAATTCAATAAAACAAGTTCAAGAATTATTTAATCCAGAAATTATTAACGTCCAAATTGTCAACATGATCTTCATTTGTAGAGTAAAATTCAAGAATGATCGTAAGAATATTTCCATGAAAGATCTTTGGATGAAACGTAAATATCAAGGATATTCTACTAATTTCATGGAGTATAGAAGTCAAAGTTTTAAACCAACCGGGTATAATAAAGAATGGAATAACAAAAGAAATCACCATGCATGCGATAGAAATCGCATGCATGAAAGTTATTCCAATGTAATAATAATAAACGGAACCGTCGGTGAAATTCACACCGAAGCGGGATGTTCCAACGAATAATAAAGATGGAACCGGATCCTGTAAAACACACGATAGGATATTCCAACAGAATGATAAAGACGGAACCAGTCCTGTAAAACACATGCATGGGATGTTCCAACAGAATAATAAAAAGATTTTAACCGAAGTCCCAGTAGTAAAACACGCATGTGGATGTTCCAAATGTAATAATAGAAGAATGTCACCAAGTATAGGGTAAACCATATAGGGTATACCAAGTTATTCCAAAAGTAATAATAAAATAATGGAATAACAACGATTCTCTTCATGAATAAGAAAGAATAACACCCCTTACGGCACAACAAATAATATTCCCTACCTTAGAAGAACCGAATATTGGCAAGGTGAAGTAGCGAGAATACTTTTTCTTCTTTCTCTCTATAGTTTTCTCTCTAGTTTCAAAGAATTCGTGAAAAATAATGAAGCCCTAGGCCTCTATTTATAGAAGATTTCTAGCTTAGCACCTTCCGTGTGAAAAGGCAAGTGGCTCGACGACGGTGATGAAAAGAAAAGTGGTTTGTATGTGTGAAACGACAAGTGGTTCGACGCTCAGAATGTGAAACGACAAGTGGTTCGACGTCTGGTAAAGGTAATTACTATTAACGAAGGTAAATACTATCGATTGTGGTAAATACTATTCACAAGGGTAATTACTATCGACGAAGGGTAATTACTATTTGACAAAGGTAAATACTATTCACAAAGGTAATTACTATTGACGAAGGTAAATACTATTCACAAAGGTAATTACTATTGATGAAAGGTAAATACTATTCACAAAGGTAATTACTATTGACGAAGGTAAATACTATTCACAAAGGTAATTACTATTGACGAAGGTAATTACTATCGATTTAAGGTAAATACTATTCACAAGGGTAATTACTATTGACGAAGGTAATTACTATCAAACTTAAGAGACTCTCTCATGATGACTCTATATATACCCCCAAGGATTGAATAATCAAACTTACCACAAATCATTTTTTTTTTAAACACATATTTAATCTTTCAACAATTATTAATCATTTATAACTTGTCGTCTCAATTATTGATTTAATACTATAACATATTATACGTATGATACTTGTGACAATAATTGAATCAATAATATAAGAGATATGATCGTGAATTACTATAGCAATAATTGAGCATAAATGAGTGACTTCTCACGTAAGCATCAATAATCAATATCGTGTGCTACTATACAACTACGCCAGACATCGCATTTTACTTTTACTACCGGTAGTTCAACGGCTTTAACGGTAACACCTCTCGCCGTTATTTTTATAGAAAGATAATTTTGTCGTTTTTTCTAACTACGACAATACTTCCGTTAGGGGGTCCACTTAATGATTGAGTAGTCGTATTTAATATTCTCCTAAAAAAAATAATATTCCCCGACCAAACAAATATTTTATAACAACTTGCATACTTTGCAAAATTTATAAATACTACCCACAACTATAATATTATCTTAAATTCACACCATAATATTAAAAAATTATTTCGACAAAATTTAAATCTTTATTGATAAAATCTGGGTCTCACAATCTCCCTCCTTATGGAATTTCAGCCCTCAAATTAGGGTACTTACACAGTATGATAAAGAGGTGAGGATACCTTGAATACCTTTATCGTTTAAAAACATTAAATTCATCTTTGCAATCCGGCCAAAAATATTAATTCACAATTCATCTTTGCACTACAGGCCAAAGATATACAACTGTAAAACCAATAATGCTGAGACGCAGCTTAATAGTATCACGACCACGAATTATCCATGCACCAATCGCCAAGGATATTCGTGTTTTCATTTACTTTCCATGATTATACCGAATAATCCTTGGTCATAATCATACCAAGTCTATCAATGCACTACTACCAAAGATGACTTTTACCACATCCATGAATTAATATTTCATTCTTTGAGACTCACCAATAATTAATCCATATCATCGAATCATCCCCGCACTACGCCAATGATATTCATTAGATCACCGACCATATTCATTAATCGTATTCATTAAGATCACGACCACAAATTATCCATGACTACTATTAAAGATAATCGTGTATTCATTAGTATCACGACCACAAATTATCCATGCACTACTACCAAAGATAATCGTGTATTCATTAAGATCACGACCACAAATTATCCATGCACTACTACGCCAAAGATAATTGTGTATTCAATTACTTGTTATGATTATACCGAATAATCCTCGGTCATAATCATACCAAGTCCATCTATGCACTACGAAGCCACGTATGACTTTCAACATAATATAAACATGAGGATTATGATATAAAGAATCAATCAAATGAGATAAAGGATAAATATTAAACATTTATAATATAATTTATCCGAGATTCAAGAATATTCCCATGTTATCAATCACTTAATAATCTCATAATCTAATATCATTAATATTATAATAATATTTTAATCACTTCTTAAATTTATAAACAATTTATCTCAATTGTTTACGCTTTACCATATAATGCATTTAATCATTCAAAAATGCCATACTCATAAGATATCATCACCAATTATCAAATCTCTCATCAAAAAATATGCATATATTCTATATAGGATTCTCTAGCCATAAAATCTTATTTTCAACTTTGTTACTTCACATAACATATTTAACTCATATGTTCGTAACTAAACTATTTTCATGAAAAATACCAAATCAGTCCCAAAAATATTTCTTTTCTGGGATTTAGCATAATATAGTCCCATAATGAAAATATATTTTTCTCGAAATTTTTAAAATTCATTTACTATTTTTCAAAAATCAATTTCTAATTAATTCCTTAAGAAATTAGCTACCTCAAGTTTAACTCCAAAAATTCCCAAATCTTGACAGGACCTTACTCATGTTAACGTGAGCTTCCAGTTTAAATTTCATGGTCATCGGAGTTATAGAACTCCGTTATAGCGTTTTTAAATCGAAAAACCTAAATATTGAAATAGTCATAACTTGCTCATTTTAAGTCAGAATGAGCTCATTTTTGGACAGGAGGTACTTTATACCATATACCTTCATGTCCCAAAAGGCCAGAATTTTTCTCATAATTTAAGTGGCCGAAACAGCCCGTCTAAAATCATGGCAGCAAACTTTTTTTTTTTTTTGCAGCTTTGCACTCCTTTGCTAAAATCAGTCCACACAAAAATCTACAACACCTTTTCCAGTAATTCCACTTGGATTAGTTAGGTAACTCATAGATCTAACTCTAGGACTTGACCACACTCAAAAATTCAAAATATAATAGGAGATATGGTCAATTGAATTTCATGTTACGCTTTTCACCAAAATCGATTTTCAACTCTTTGTGATTTCTAAGAAACTTTCATGTTTTCAACATACTAACCAACATAACTCATCTTAAAACTTACTAATACTTCATATACCCATGATTTTCATCAGTTCTATACTTTTATTATGACTTTCATCATAATCCACGTAAATGATCCTTTTAGTTGAAGAAATATTTGAGGGTTTAAGAAATGGGTTTTTGTGTCTTGGGGTCAATACAAAATTCGATTTCACGCTCTAGGGTAGGCTAGAAATCTTCAAGAATACGCTAAAAATTTATTAATGATAGAAATATCATTCAAAATCGCTACTCTTATCCAAGACTTGGATAATACGTTACATTGATACCAACTGTGACTTCTATCCTTTAACCTAGATAACACCTCACAATTATACCTATCAACTTGTCATCGCATTCACGACGTCGCCTCCGTAAAATCTGGCTTCGTGCATTCCACACAAGGAAGTCAACAACGAAAGGATCGGGGCTCTTTACTTATGGCTTGATATAACAAAGTGATTAACTTTAGGGTTTGGTTACTTTGAATTCAGTATAACAAAGTTGGTTAGGAATATGAAAACTAACAACCTTACAAAAAGAATAATAAGTAGTTAATCAATCGTTTTCAAAAAATTACCTCAAAGGCAAGTATTTTCAAAGAGATAAGATCGTGAAAGTGTTTATTTGAAACAACAAGATTAATAAACAATTGGGTAACGAAGGTTTCTCCCAACGAAGTTTCAATAGATAAATCAAAGTCTAATTTTTTCCTAGTCAAATTTAAACATTGAACACAACTAGGTAGAATAAAAGAGTGGGTAGAACTTGTATTGAATAAAGTATAGACTTCGCAATAATTTATAATTAATTTACCCATAATAACTTCGCTCGGGTTTCTCGACAAACGCCTCGCTTAAATTACCGAAGTTTGACTTTACTATAGGGTACATTCCACCCTTAAGTGCTTCTTCACATTCTGATCCATGATTTGAATCATTATTCTCCCATCCATATCGAATTCGGGTTGACCGCTATGCAGTGGTAATTCCTAATTCGATGTTGGGTTCTCCCAATTCTTCATCCAAAAAGCAAAGTCCATTTCATCTATTTTGGCTTTATTGGATCTGGACGCCTTTTTTCTACACACTATCAACGCGTTGTGCAAATTTTTACCCATGCATCGCCTATTCTCCTTCGCTCAGTTGTTTCTTCTTTCAATTGATCTTTGATTTTAAATTCTCGATTCCAACTTTAATATCTTACACCCTCGCCAAAGCGTGATTTTGTTCGAGCATCACATATCGGGTAACCCAATTTTGAATTGTTGTATCCCTTTGTTCCACGACCGCTTGCTTCTCTTCTTCAACCTTGTTCTTCTAGCTCACGAACACGATTTTGTAATTCTAAGTTTTGATCATAAATTTCTTCTAACCAATTCTCCTCGTGTTCCTCTTCTTCCTCTTCTTCCTCACTCTCACCGCTACCTCTCAACTACTAGCTCGGGTGCAACAAATTAGTTCTTCATTCACTACGTGGATATCTCTAATTTGTTCCTCGTCTCGACACTTTGCATTAACCCGATTAGTGATTAAAGGTGTCACAACTACACATTCACTCCATTGTGAATATTTTCAAATTTGCCATTTCCAAACACCGCCACAACACAAGGGTTAATTAATATATCAAATATTATCCCTATACTCGACCGACCAATTAAATAACAAATAAACTTAGGTAGGTCATACTAGCGAAGGAATTCCCGCTCTCCCCTCCTAGTTCTTATCTCGCATCTTAGCCAGGATCATATCCTAAGCTCGATACTAACCGTGACGCCCCCAAAATTAGGTATACACGCCACCCATCTTGGGTCGCCACTTACATGGTACATAAATTCAAATACAACTTACTAATATAACTATCGTGGTATAATACGACATATAAACGTGAGTTTGAATACAAATATTGTCTACTAGATATTATACAAACTCAAAAGGAGTCCTTATTACAACTATTATCACACTATTTCACGTAATAGTGAGGACTACTAATGCTATCCTCTCTCGACCATTACTCCGCTCCCCGACTCGTCTCAAATTATGTTCTCATTTCCTCAAGAGAACAAAGAAAAGAAAGGGTGAGCTCAACTAGCCCAAGAAGAAATATTATGACTAAGATAAATGCGTAATAATTTATCATTAGCCTTCAACAAAGGTTAAACTGATAAAATACAATAGACAATAAGTTTAACTGCAGCGGAATAAGCAATCCATTAAAAGAGTCAAGTAGAAAATAAAGTCTACTATCTTTTAGGTTTTAAAAGGTTTTTCATCACTGTTATAGCTGAGACTCAGCTTTAATAAATAATCCACATCATCGTATCACCCCTGCACTACGGCCAAGGATATTCATCAAATTATCAATGGTCATGACTATACCGAATCACCCCTAGTCATAATCATACCAAAAACTATCCATCACTGCATTACAGGCCACTGAGGACTTTTATCACATCATTTATAACAAGCCATGATTATACCGAATGATTCCTTGTCATAATCATACTAAGTTCATTTATGCACGTAAGCCAAAGATAACATAATATAACATGAGGATGATGACAATGACATAATAATTCAATAAAACAAGTTCAAGAATTATTTAATCCAGAATTATTAACATCCAAATTGTCAACATGATAATTGTTTTGTAGAGTAAAATTCAAGAATGATCGTAAGAATATTTCCATGAAAAGATATCGGATGAAACGCAAATATCAAGGATATTCTACTAATTTCATGGAGTATAGAAGTCAAAGTTTTAACCAACCGGTATAATAAAGAATGGAATAACAAAAGAAATCACCATGCATGCGATAGATCACATGACAGCATGTGTTATTCCAATGTAATAATAAATAACGGAACCAGTCGTGAAATTCACACCGGCAGGATGTTCCAATGTAATAATAAAGATGGAACCAGCATCCTGTAAAACACACAGATAGGATATTCCAATGTAATGATAAAGATTTAACCAGTGTCCTGTAAAACACATGCATGTGATGTTCCAATGTATAATAAAGATTTTAACCAGTCCCAAAACAAAATTCACACATACATGTGATGTTCCAATGAATGGAATAAGAATGTCACCAAGTATAGGGTAAACCATATACAAAGTATGTATAAGGTAGTTATTCCAATGTAATAATAAATAATGGAATAACAACAGCTCTCTTCATGAATAAGAAAGAATAACACCCTTTACGGGTACAACAAATAATATTCCCTACCTTAGAAGAACCGAATATCGGCAAGGTGAAGTAGCGTATACTTTTTTTCTTTCTCTCTATAGTTTCTCTCTCTCAGAGTTTCAAAGAATTCGTGAAAAATAATGAAGCCCTAGGCCTCTATTTATAGAAGATTTCTAGCTTAGCACCTTCCGTGTGAAAAAAGTGGCAAGGCTGGCGACGGTTCGGTTTGGCCTGTGTGTGAAACGACAAGTGGTTCGACGCTCAGAATGTGAAACGACAAGTGGTTCGACGTCTGTAAAGGTAATTACTATTAACGGTTAAATACTATCGACGAAGGTAAATACTATTCACAAGGGTAATTACTATCGACGAAGGTAATTACTATCGACAAAGGTAAATACTATTCACAAAGGTAATTACTATTGACAAAGGTAATTACTATTCACAAAGGTAATTACTATTGACGAAGGTAAATACTATTCACAAAGGTAATTACTATTGACGAAGGTAAATACTATTCACAAAGGTAATTACTATCGATTTAAGGTAATTACTATCGACGAAGGTAAATACTATTCACAAGGGTAATTACTATCGACGAAGGTAATTACTATCGACGAAGAGACTCTTAGATGATGACATATGAGCCCCCCCATAAAAGTAATCAATAATCAAACTTACCACAAATCATTTTTTTTTTCATCAACACATATTTAATCTTTCAACAATTATTAATCATTTATAACTTGTCGCCTCAATTATTGATTTAATACTATAACATATTATACGATGATATATCGCGTGACAATAATTGAATCAATAATATAAGAGATATGATGCGTGAATTACTATAGCAGCAATAATTGAGCATAGCCGAAAGTGACTTCTCACGTAAGCATCAATAATCAATATCGTGTGCTACTATACAACTACGCCAGACATCGCATTTTTTTACTACCGGTAGTTCAACAGCTTTTAACTGTAACACCTCTCGCCGTTATTTTTATAGAAAGATAATTTTGTCGCTTTTTCTAACTACGACAATACTTCCGCTAGGGGTCCACTAATGATTGAGTCCGTCGCATTTAATATTCCCCAAAAAAAGAATATTCCCCACCAAACGAATATTTTATAACAACTTGCATACTTTGCAAAATTTATAAATACTACCCACAACTATAATATTATCTTAAATTCACACCATAATATTAAAAAATTATTTCGACAAAATTTAAATCTTTATTGATAAAATCAGGGGTCTCACAATCTCCCTCCTTATGGAATTTCGCCTCGAAATTAGGGTACTTACCGGTATGATAAAGAGGTGAGGATACCTTGAATACCTTTATCGCTTAAAAACATTAAATTCATCTTTGCAATCCTACCAAAATATTTATTCACAATTCATCTTTGCACTACAGCCAAAGATATACAATCAGAAACCAATAATGCCGAGACGCACTTTAATAGTATCACGACCACGAATTATCCATGCACCAATCGCCAAGGATATTCGTGTTTTCATTTACTACTACATGATTATACCGAATAATCTTCGGTCATAATCATACCAAGTCTATCAATGCACTACTACCAAAGATGACTTTTACCACATCCATGAATTAATATTTCATTCACGAGACTCACCAATAATTAATCCATATCATCGAATCATCCCCGCACTACGTGCCAAGGATATTCATTAGTATCACGATATTCATTATCCATGCACTACTACCAAGATAATCGTGTATTCGTATCACGACCACAAATTATCCATACTTAATCGTATTATCATTAATCCATCCATGCACTACTACCAAAGATAATCGTGTATTCATTAGTATCACGACCACAAATTATCCATGCACTACTACCAAAGATAATTGTGTATTCAATTACTGCTATGATTATACCGAATAATCCCTCAGTCATAATCATACCAAGTCCATCTATGCACTACTATGCCACATGATGACTTTCAACATAATATAAACATGAGGATTATGATATAAAGAATCAATCAAATGAGATAAAGGATAAATATTAAACATTTATAATATAATTTATCCAGATTCAAGAATATTCCCATGTTATCAATCACTTAATAATCTCATAATCTAATATCATTAATATTATAATAATATTTTAATCACTTTCTTAAATTTATAAACAATTTATCTCAATTGTTTACGCTTTACCATATAATGCATTTAATCATTCAAAACGCCATACTCATAAGATATCATCACCAATTATCAAATCTCTCATCAAAAAATATATATATATATTCTATATAGGATTCTCTAGCCATAAAATCTTATTTTCAACTTTGTTACTTCACATAACATATTTAACTCATATGTTCAGAATTAAACTATTTTCATGAAAAATACCAAATCAGTCCCAAAAATATTTCTTTTCTGGGATTTAGCATAATATAGTCCCATAATGAAAATATATTTTTCTAATTTTTAAAATTCATTTACTATTTTTCAAAAATCAATTTCTAATTAATTCCTTAAGAAATTAGCTACCTCAAGTTTAACTCCAAAATTCCCAAATCTTGACAGGACCTTACCCATGTTAACGTGAGCTTCCAGTTTAAATTTCATGGTCATCGAGTTATAGAACTCCTATTATAGCGTTTTTTTTCGTCAAAAAAACCTAAATATTGAAATAGTCATAACTTGCTCATTTTAAGTCAGAATGAGCTCATTTTTGGACAGGAGGTACTTTATACCATATACCTTCATGTCCCAAAAGGCCAGAATTTTTCTCATAATTTAAGTGGCCGAAACAGCCCGTCTAAAATCATGGCAGCAGTTTTTTCGGTTTTTTTGCAGCTTTGCACTCCTTTGCTAAAATCAGTCCACACAAAAATCTACAACACCTTTTCCAGTAATTCCACTTGGATTAGTTAGGTAACTCATAGATCTAACTCTAGGACTTGACCACACTCAAAAATTCAAAATATAATAGGAGATATGGTTAATTGAATTTCGTGTTACGTTTTTCACCAAAATCTGATTTTCAACTCTTTGTGATTTCTAAGAAACTTTCATGTTTTCACATACTAACCAACATAACTCATCTTAAAACTTACTAATACTTCATATACCCATGATTTTCATCAGTTCTATACTTTTATTATGACTTTCATCATAATCCACGTAAATGCATCCTTTTAGTTGAAGAAATATTTGAGGGTTTAAGAAATGGGTTTTTGTATCGGGTCAATACAAAATTCGATTTCACGCCTAGGGTAGGCTAGGAAATCTTCAAGAATACGCCAAAAATTTATTAATGATAGAAATATCATTCAAAATCGCTACTTCTTATCCAAGACTTGGATAAGACGTTACATTGATACCAACTGTGACTTCTATCCTTTAACCTAGATAACACCTCACAATTATACCTATCAACTTGTCATCGCTATTCACGACGTGCCTCCGTAAAAGTCCGGCTTCGGCATTCCACACAAGGAAGTCAACAACGAAAGGATCGGGGCTCTTTACTTATGGCTTGATATAACAAAGGATTAACTTTAGGGTTTGGTTACTTTGAATTGTGATAACAAAGTTGGTTAGAAATATGAAAACTAACAACCTTACAAAAAGAATAATAAGTAGTTAATCAATCGCTTTCAAAAATTACCTCAAAGGCAAGTATTTTCAAAGAGATAAGATCGTGAAAGTGTTTATTTGAAACAACAAGATTAATAAACAGTGGAGGTAACGAAGGTTTCTCCCAACGAAGTTTCAATAGATAAATCAAAGTCTAATTTTTTCCTGAGTCAAATTTAAACATTGAACACAACTAGGTAGAATAAAAGAGTGGGTAGAACTTGTATTGAATAAAGTATAGACTTCGCAATAATTTATAATTAATTTACCCATAATAACTTCGTTCGGTTTTCTCGACAAACGCCTCGCTTAAATTACCGAAGTTTGACTTTACTATAGGTACATTCCACCCTTAAGTGCTTCTTCACATTCTCGATCCATGATTTGAATCATTATTCTCCCATCCATATCGAATTCGGGTTGACCGCTATGCATGTGGTAATTCCTAATTCGATGTTGGGTTCTCCCAATTGTCATCCAAAAAGCAAAGTCCATTTCATCTATTTTGGCTTTATTGATCTGGACGCCTTTTTCTACACTATCAACGCGTTGTGCGCCTTTTTACCCATGCATCGCCTATTCTCCTTCGCTCGCTTGTTTCTTCTTTCAAATGATCTTTGATTTTTAAATTCTCGATTCCAACTTTAATATCTTACACCCCGCCAAAGCGTGATTTTGTTCGAGCATCACATATCGGGTAACCCAATTTTGAATTGTTGTATCCCTTTGTTCCACGACCGCTTGCCGCTCTTCAACCTCGTTTCTTCTAGCTCACGAACACGATTTTGTAATTCTAAGTTTTGATCATAAATTTCTTCTAACCAATTCTCCTCGTGTTCCTCTTCTTCCTCTTCTTCTCACTCTCACCGCTACCTCCTCTGCAACTAGCTCTCAAAAACAACTAGTTCTTCATTCACTACGTGGATATCTCTAATTTGTTCCTCGTCTCGACATCGCATTAACCTCGATTAGTGATTAAAGGTGTCACAACGGTCCACATTCACTCCATTGTGAATATTTTCACCGCCATTTCCAAACACCGCCACAACACAAGGGTTAATTAATATATCAAATATTATCCCTATACTCGAATTCGACCAATTAAATAACAAATAAACTTAGGTAGGTCATACTAGCGGGAATTCCCTGCCTCCCCTCCTAGTTCTTATCTCATCTTAGCCAGTGGATCATATCCCTAAGCTCGATACCAACCGTGACGCCCCAAAATTAGGTATACACGCCACCCATCTTGGGTCGCCACTTACATGGTACATAAATTCAAATACAACTTACTAATATAACTGCCGTGGTACAATACGACATATAAACCGTGAGTTTGAATACAAATATTGTCTACTAGATATTATACAAACTCAAAAGGAGTCCTTATTACAACTATTATCACACTATTTCACGTAATAGTGAGGACTACTAATGCTATCCTCCGACCATTACTCCGCTCCCCGACTCGTCCCAAATATGTTCTCATTTCCTCAAGAGAACAAAGGAAAAGAAAGGGTGAGCTCAACTAGCCCAAGAAGAAATATTATATGACTAAGATAAATGCGTAATAATTTATCATTAGCCTTCAACAAAGTTAAACCGATAAAATACAATAGACAATAAGTTTAATCATAGCTTGAATAAGCAATCCATTAAAAGAGTCAAGTAGAAAATAAAGTCTACTATCTTTTAGGTTTTAAAAGGTTTTTCATCATCATATAGCCGAGACTCACTTTTTAATAAATAATCCACATCATCGATCACCCCTCGCACTACTACTACCAAGGATATTCATCAAATTATCAATGGTCATGACTATACCGAATCACCCCTAGTCATAATCATACCAAAACTATCCATCATCGCATTACAGTGCCACGAGGACTTTTATCACATCATTTATAACAAGCCATGATTATACCGAATGATTCCTCATGTCATAATCATACTAAGTTCATTTATGCACGTAAGCCAAAGATAACATAATATAACATGAGGATGATGATATGACATAATAATTCAATAAAACAAGTTCAAGAATTATTTAATCCAGAATTATTAACATCCAAATTGTCAACATGATAC
Source organism: Panax quinquefolius (assembly GCA_020205615.1). Lineage (NCBI taxonomy): Eukaryota > Viridiplantae > Streptophyta > Magnoliopsida > Apiales > Araliaceae > Panax > Panax quinquefolius. The sequence continues at coordinate 109,778,040 of CM035170.1, read as the reverse complement.
TCGCTTTTGTAGAGTAAAATTCAAGAATGATCGTAAGAATATTTCCATGAAAAGATATCGGATGAAACGCAAATATCAAGGATATTCTACTAATTTCATGGAGTATAGAAGTCAAAGTTTTAACCAACCGGGTATAATAAAGAATGGAATAACAAAAGAAATCACCATGCATGCGATAGACCGCATGCATGTGTTATTCCAATGTAATAATAAATAATCTAACTGTGTCGTGAAATTCACACCGACGGATGTTCCAATGTAATAATAAAGATGGAACCAGCATCCTGTAAAACACACGATAGGATATTCCAATGTAATGATAAAGATTTTAACCAGTCCTGTAAAAAACACATGCATGTGATGTTCCAATGTAATAATAAAGATTTTAACCAGTCCTGTAAAAAAACACACGCATGTGATGTTCCAATGTAAATAATAATGGAATGTCACCAAGTATAGGGTAAACCACCATACAAAAGTTATTCCAATGTAATAATAAACAATGGAATAACAACAGCTTCTTTCATGAATAAGAAAGAATAACACCCCTTTACTGTACAACAAATAATATTCCCTACCTTAGAAGAACTCAATATCGGCAAGGTGAAGTAGCGTATAATACTTTTCTTTCTTTCTCTATAGTTTCTCTCTCTAGAGTTTCAGTGAATTCGTGAAAAATAATGAAGCCCTAGGCCTCTATTTATAGAAGATTTCTAGCTTAGCACCTTCCGTGTGAAAAGTCAAGTGGCTTGACGACTGGTTTGACGCCTGTAATGTGAAACGACAAGTGGTTCGACGCTCAGAATGTGAAACGACAAGTGGTTCGACGTCTGGTAAAGGTAATTACTATTAACGGTTCGGTAAATACTATCGATGAAGGGTAAATACTATTCACAAGGGTAATTACTATCGATTTAAGGTAATTACTATCGACAAAGGTAAATACTATTCACAAAGGTAATTACTATCGATTTAAGGTAAATACTATTCACAAAGGTAATTACTATCGACGAAGGTAAATACTATTCACAAAGGTAATTACTATCGACGAAGGTAAATACTATTCACAAAAGGTAATTACTATCGACGAAGGTAATTACTATCGACGAAGGTAAATACTATTCACAAGGGTAATTACTATCGACGAAGGTAATTACTATCGATTTAAGAGACTCTTAGATGATGACATATGAGCCCCCCATATAAAATAATCAAACTTACCACAAATCATTTTTTTTTTTCATCAACACATATTTAATCTTTCAACAATTATTAATCATTTATAACTTGTCGCCTCAATTATTGATTTAATACTATAACATATTATACGATGATAATCGTGACAATAATTGAATCAATAATATAAGAGATATGATGCGCAAGAATTATTATATAGCAATAATTGAGCATAAATGAGTGACTTCTCACGTAAGCATCAATAATCAATATCGTGTGCTACTATACAACTACGCCAGACATCGCATTTTTTTTACTACCGTAGTTCAACAGCTTTTAACGGAACACCTCCGCCGCCGTTTTTTTATAGAAAGATAATTTTGTCGCTTTTCTAACTACGACAATACTTCCGCTAGGGGTCCACTAATGATTGAGCCGTCGCATTTAATATTCCCCGACAAAAAGAATATTCCCCACCAAACGAATATTTTATAACAACTTGCATACTTTGCAAAATTTATAAATACTACCCACAACTATAATATTATCTTAAATTCACACCATAATATTAAAAATTATTTCGACAAAATTTAAATCTTTATTGATAAAAATCTGGGTCTCACAATCTCCCTCCTTATGGAATTTCTCCCTCGAAATTAGGGTACTTACCGGTATGATAAAGAGGTGAGGATACCTTGAATACCTTTATCGCTTAAAAACATTAAATTCATCTTTGCAATCCTACCAAAGATATTTATTCACAATTCATCTTTGCACTACAGCCAAAGATATACAATCAGAAAACCAATAATGCCGAGACGCAGATTTAATAGTATCACGACCACGAATTATCCATGCACCAATCGCCAAGGATATTCGTGTTTTCATTTACTATCATGATTATACCGAATAATCCTTGGTCATAATCATACCAAGTCTATCAATGCACTACTACTAAAGATGACTTTTTACCACATCCATGAATTAATATTTCATCACGAGACTCAAATTTCAATAATTAATCCATATCATCGAATCATCCCCGCACTACGTGCCAAGGATATTCATTAGTATCACGACCACGAATTATCCATGCACTACGCCAAAGATAATCGTATCATTAGTATCACGACCACTACTACTACCAAAGATAATCGTGTATTCATTAGTATCACCACCACAAATTATCCATGCACTACTACCAAAGATAATTGTGTATTCAATTACTATTATGATTATACCGAATAATCCCTCATCATAATCATACCAAGTCCATCTATGCACTACAAAAACCATGTATGACTTTCAACATAATATAAACATGAGGATTATGATATAAAGAATCAATCAAATGAGATAAAGGATAAATATTAAACATTTATAATATAATTTATCCAGATTCAAGAATATTCCCATGTTATCAATCACTTAATAATCTCATAATCTAATATCATTAATATTATAATAATATTTTAATCACTTCTTAAATTTATAAACAATTTATCTCAATTGTTTACGCTTTACCATATAATGCATTTAATCATTCAAAAAATGCCATACTCATAAGATATCATCACCAATTATCAAATCTCTCATCAAAAAAAATATGCATATATTCTATATAGGATTCTCTAGCCATAAAATCTTATTTTCAACTTTGTTACTTCACATAACATATTTAACTCATATGTTCAGAATTAAACTATTTTCATGAAAAATACCAAATCAGTCCCAAAAATATTTCTTTTCTGGGATTTAGCATAATATAGTCCCATAATGAAAATATATTTTTCTCGAATTTTAAAATTCATTTACTATTTTTCAAAAATCAATTTCTAATTAATTCCTTAAGAAATTAGCTACCTCAAGTTTAACTCCAAAATTCCCAAATCTTGACAGGACCTTACTCATGTTAACGTGAGCTTCCAGTTTAAATTTCATGGTCATCGGAGTTATAGAACTCCGGTTATAGCGTTTTTCGTCAAAAAAACCTAAATATTGAAATAGTCATAACTTGCTCATTTTAAGTCAGAATGAGCTCATTTTTGGACAGGAGGTACTTTATACCATATACCTTCATGTCCCAAAAGGCCAGAATTTTTCTCATAATTTAAGTGGCCGAAACAGCCCGTCTAAAATCATGGCAGCAGCTTTTTTCTTGCTTTTTTGCAGCTTTGCACCCTTTGCTAAAATCAGTCCACACAAAAATCTACAACACCTTTTCCAGTAATTCCACTTGGATTAGTTAGGTAACTCATAGATCTAACTCTAGGACTTGACCACACTCAAAAATTCAAAATATAATAGGAGATATGGTCAATTGAATTTCATGTTACGTTTTTCACCAAAATCTGATTTTCAACTCTTTGTGATTTCTAAGAAACTTTCATGTTTTCACATACTAACCAACATAACTCATCTTAAAACTTACTAATACTTCATATACCCATGATTTTCATCAGTTCTATACTTTTATTATGACTTTCATCATAATCCACGTAAATGATCCTTTTAGTTGAAGAAATATTTGAGGGTTTAAGAAATGGGTTTTTGTAGATCGGGTCAATACAAAATTCGATTTCACGCCTAGGGTAGGCTAGAAATCTTCAAGAATACGCCAAAAAATTTATTAATGATAGAAATATCATTCAAAATCGCTACTCTTATCCAAGACTTGGATAAGACGTTACATTGATACCAACTGTGACTTCTATCCTTTAACCTAGATAGCACCTCACAATTATACCTATCAACTTGTCATCGCTATTCACGACGTCGCCTCCGTAAAGTCCGGCTTCGGTGCATTCCACACAAGGAAGTCAACAACGAAAGGATCGGGGCTCTTTACTTATGGCTTTGATATAACAAAGATTAACTTTAGGGTTTGGTTACTTTGAATTCAGATAACAGTTGGTTAGGAATATGAAAACTAACAACCTTACAAAAAGAATAATAAGTAGTTAATCAATCGCTTTTCAAAAATTACCTCAAAGGCAAGTATTTTCAAAGAGATAAGATCGTGAAAGTGTTTATTTGAAACAACAAGATTAATAAACAAAGGAGGTAACGAAGGTTTCTCCCAACGAAGTTTCAATAGATAAATCAAAGTCTAATTTTTCCGAGTCAAATTTAAACATTGAACACAACTAGGTAGAATAAAAGAGTGGGTAGAACTTGTATTGAATAAAGTATAGACTTCGCAATAATTTATAATTAATTTACCCATAATAACTTCGTTCGGGTTTCTCGATAAACGCCTCGCTTAAATTACCGAAGTTCGACTTTACTATAGGTACATTCCACCCTTAAGTGCTTCTTCACATTCCCGATCCATGATTTGAATCATTATTCTCCGATCCATATCGAATTCGGGTTGACCGCTATGCATGTGGGTAATTCCTAATTCGATGTTGGGTTCTCCCAATTGTCATCCAAAAAGCAAAGTCCATTTCATCTATTTTGGCTTTATTGATCTGGACGCCTTTTTCTACACTATCAACGCGCACAGCAAGCTTTTTACCCATGCATCGCCTATTCTCCTTCGCTCGGTTGTTTCTTCTTTCAAATGATCTTTGATTTTTAAATTCTCGATTCCAACTTTAATATCTTACACCCCGCCAAAGCGTGATTTTGTTCGAGCATCACATATCGGGTAACCCAATTTTGAATTGTTGTATCCCTTTGTTCCACGATCGCTTGTCGCTTCTTCAACCAAGTTCTTCTAGCTCACGAACACGATTTTGTAATTCTAAGTTTTGATCATAAATTTCTTCTAACCAATTCTCCTCGTGTTCCTCTTCTTCTTCTCTTCTTCCTCACTCTCACCGCTACCTCTCGCAACTAGCTCTGGGTGCAACAACTAGTTCTTCATTCACTACGTGGATATCTCTAATTTGTTCCTCGTCTCGACAATCGCATTAACCTCGATTAGTGATTAAAGGTGTCACAACTACCACATTCACTCCATTGTGAATATTTTCAATTGCCATTTCCAAACACCGCCACAACACAAGGGTTAATTAATATATCAAATATTATCCCTATACTCCGACCGACCAATTAAATAACAAATAAACTTAGGTAGGTCATACTAGCTTATGAAGGAATTCCCGCCTCCCTCCTCCTAGTTCTTATCTCAAGATCTTAGCCAGTGGATCATATCCCTAAGCTCGATACCAACCGTGACGCCCCCCAAAATTAGGTATACACGCCACCCATCTTGGCGCCACTTACATGGTACATAAATTCAAATACAACTTACTAATATAACTGCTGTGGTAATAATACGATATAAAAACCGTGAGTTTGAATACAAATATTGTCTACTAGATATTATACAAACTCAAAAGGAGTCCTTATTACAACTATTATCACACTATTTCACGTAATAGTGAGGACTACTAATGCTATCCTCCGACCATTACTCCGCTTCCCGACTCGTCTCAAATATGTTCTCATTTCAAGAGAGAAAAAGAAAGAAAGGGTGAGCTCAACTAGCCCAAGAAGAAATATTATGACTAAGATAAATGCGTAATAATTTATCATTAGCCTTCAACAAAGTTAAACCGATAAAATACAATAGACAATAAGTTTAATCTGCAATGAATAAGCAATCCATTAAAAGAGTCAAGTAGAAAATAAAGTCTACTATCTTTTAGGTTTTAAAAGGTTTTTCATCATCGTTATAGCCGACTCAAATTTAATAAATAATCCACATCATCGATCACCCCTCGCACTACTACCAAGGATATTCATCAAATTATCAATGGTCATGACTATACCGAATCACCCCTAGTCATAATCATACCAAAAACTATCCATCACTGCATTACAGGCCACTGAGGACTTTTATCACATCATTTATAACAAGCCATGATTATACCGAATGATTCCTCGTCATAATCATACTAAGTTCATTTATGCACGTAAGCCAAAGATAACATAATATAACATGAGGATGATGATGACAATGACATAATAATTCAATAAAACAAGTTCAAGAATTATTTAATCCAGAATTATTAACATCCAAATTGTCAACATGATACTCGCTTTGTAGAGTAAAATTCAAGAATGATCGTAAGAATATTTCCATGAAAAGATATCGATGAAACGCAAATATCAAGGATATTCTACTAATTTCATGGAGTATAGAAGTCAAAGTTTTAACCAACCGGGTATAATAAAGAATGGAATAACAAAAGAAATCACCATGCATGCGATAGACCGCATGCATGACAAGTTATTCCAATGTAATAATAAATAACGGAACCAGTGTCGTGAAATTCACACCGCGGATGTTCCAATGTAATAATAAAGATGGAACCAGATCCTGTAAAACACATGTATATAGGATATTCCAATGTAATGATAAAGATTTTAACCAGTCCTGTAAAAACACACATGTGATGTTCCAACAGTAATAATAAAGATTTTAACCAGTCCTGTCACAAAGTAAACACAATGTATGACATGATGTTCCAATGTAATAATGGAATAACATAAGGATGTCACCAAGTATAGGTAAACTACAGAGTATGTATAGGTATACCAGTTTATTATTCCAATGTAATAATAAACAATGGAATAACAACAGCTCTCTTCATGAATAAGAAAGAATAACACCCCTTACGGCACAACAAATAATATTCCCTACCTTAGAAGAACTAAATATCGGCAAGGTGAAGTAGCGTAATACTTTTCTTTCTTTCTCTATAGTTTCTCTCTGAGTTTTCAAGAATTAAGTGAAAATAATGAAGCCCTAGGCCTCTATTTATAGAAGATTTCTAGCTTAAGACCACCTTCCGTGTGAAAAGTCAAGTGGCTTGACGAATCGGTTTGACGCTCTGTAATGTGAAACGACAAGTGGTTCGACGCTCAGAATGTGAAACGACAAGTGGTTCGACGTCTGTAAAGGTAATTACTATTAACGGTAAATACTATCGGTATCGACGTAGGTAAATACTATTCACAAGGGTAATTACTATCGATCGTAAGGTAATTACTATCGATAAAGGTAAATACTATTCACAAAGGTAATTACTATTCGACGAAGGTAATTACTATTCATTCAAAGGTAATTACTATTGACGAAGGTAAATACTATTCACAAAGGTAATTACTATCGACGAAGGTAATTACTATTCACAAAGGTAATTACTATCGACGGTAATTACTATATTTTAAGGTAAATACTATTCACAAGGTAATTACTATCGACGAAGGTAATTACTATCGACGAAGAGATCTCTTAGATGATGACATATATAGCCCCCATAAAATAATCAAACTTACCACAAATCATTTTTTTTTTTCATCAACACATATTTAATCTTTCAACAATTATTAATCATTTATAACTTGTCGCCTCAATTATTGATTTAATACTATAACATATTATACGTGATGATACCGTGACAATAATTGAATCAATAATATAAGAGATATGATGCAAAAATTAATTACTATAGCAATAATTGAGCATAGTGAAAGTGACTTCTCACGTAAGATCAATAATCAATATCGTGTGCTACTATACAACTACGCCAGACATCGCATTTTTTTACTACCGGTAGTTCAACAGCTTTAACGGTAACACCTCCGCCGTTATTTTTATAGAAAGATAATTTTGTCGCTTTCTAACTACGACAATACTTCCGCCAGGGGTCCACTAATGATTGAGCCGCCGTATTTAATATTCCCCGAAAAAAAGAATATTCCCCACCAAACGAATAATATTTTATAACAACTTGCATACTTTGCAAAATTTATAAATACTACCCACAACTATAATATTATCTTAAATTCACACCATAATATTAAAAAATTATTTCGACAAAATTTAAATCTTTATTGATAAAATCTGGGGTCTCACAATCTCCCCTCCTTATGGAATTTCGCCCTCGAAATTAGGGTACTTACCTGGTATGATAAAGAGGTGAGGATACCTTGAATACCTTTATCGTTTAAAAACATTAAATTCATCTTTGCAATCCTACCAAAGATATTTATTCACAATTCATCTTTTTGCACTACAAAGCCAAAGATATACAAATCAGAAAACCAATAATGCCGAGACGCAGCCTTAATAGTATCACGACCACGAATTATCCATGCACCATTCGGCAAGGATATTCGTGTTTTTTCATTTACTGGTCATGATTATACCGAATAATCCTTGGTCATAATCATACCAAGTCTATCAATGCACTACTACCAAAGATGACTTTTACCACATCCATGAATTAATATTTCATTCTTTGAGACTCACCAATAATTAATCCATATCATCGAATCATCCCCGCACTACGTGCCAAGGATATTCATTAAGTATCACGACCACGAATTATCCATGCACTACTACCAAAGATAATCGTGTATTCATTAGTATCACGACCACAAATTATCCATGCACTACTACCAAAGATAATTGTGTATTCAATTCCACAAATTATCCATATTATACTACTACAAAGATAATCCTGAATTACATATGATCATAACAATCCTCGGTCATAATCATACCAAGTCCATCTATGCCACTGAGCCCACAGATGACTTTCAACATAATATAAACATGAGGATTATGATATAAAGAATCAATCAAATGAGATAAAGGATAAATATTAAACATTTATAATATAATTTATCCAGATTCAAGAATATTCCCATGTTATCAATCACTTAATAATCTCATAATCTAATATCATTAATATTATAATAATATTTTAATCACTTCTAAAATTTATAAACAATTTATCTCAATTGTTTACGCTTTACCATATAATGCATTTAATCATTCAAAAATGCCATACTCATAAGATATCATCACCAATTATCAAATCTCTCATCAAAAAATATGCATATATTCTATATATAGGATTCTCTAGCCATAAAATCTTATTTTCAACTTTGTTACTTTCACATAACATATTTAACTCATATGTTCAGTAACTAAACTATTTTCATGAAAAATACCAAATCAGTCCCAAAAATATTTCTTTTCTGGGATTTAGCATAATATAGTCCCATAATGAAAATATATTTTTCTCAGAATTTTTAAAATTCATTTACTATTTTTCAAAAATCAATTTCTAATTAATTCCTTAAGAAATTAGCTACCTCAAGTTTAACTCCAAAAATTCCCAAATCTTGACAGGACCTTACTCATGTTAACGTGAGCTTCCAGTTTAAATTTCATGGTCATCGGAGTTATAGAACTCCGGTTATAGCGTTTTTCGTCAAAAAAACCTAAATATTGAAATAGTCATAACTTGCTCATTTTAAGTCAGAATGAGCTCATTTTTGGACAGGAGGTACTTTATACCATATACCTTCATGTCCCAAAAGGCCAGAATTTTTCTCATAATTTAAGTGGCCGAAACAGCCCGTCTAAAATCATGGCAGCAGCTTTTTTCGGTTTTTGCAGCTTTGCACTCCTTTGCTAAAATCAGTCCACACAAAAATCTACAACACCTTTTCCAGTAATTCCACTTGGATTAGTTAGGTAACTCATAGATCTAACTCTAGGACTTGACCACACTCAAAATTCAAAATATAATAGGAGATATGGTCAATTGAATTTCATGTTACGTTTTCACCAAAATCGATTTTCAACTCTTTGTGATTTCTAAGAAACTTTCATGTTTTCACATACTAACCAACATAACTCATCTTAAAACTTACTAATACTTCATATACCCATGATTTTCATCAGTTCTATACTTTTATTATGACTTTCATCATAATCCACGTAAATGAATCCTTTTAGTTGAAGAAATATTTGAGGGTTTAAGAAATGGGTTTTTGTATCGGGGTCAATACAAAATTCGATTTCACGCTCTAGGGTAGGCTAGGAATCTTCAAGAATACGCTCAAAAATTTATTAATGATAGAAATATCATTCAAAATCGCTACTCTTATCCAAGACTTGGATAAGTACGTTACATTGATACCAACCGTGACTTCTATCCTTTAACCTAGATAACACCTCACAATTATACCTATCAACTTGTCATCTTCATTCACGACGTCGCCTCCGTAAAGTCTCGGCTTGCATTCCACACAAGGAAGTCAACAACGAAAGGATCGGGGCTCTTTACTTATGGCTTGATATAACAAAGTTGATTAACTTTAGGGTTTGGTTACTTTGAATTTGATAACAGTTGGTTAGAATATGAAAACTAACAACCTTACAAAAAATAATAATAAGTAGTTAATCAATCGCTTTCAAAAATTACCTCAAAGGCAAGTATTTTCAAAGAGATAAGATCGTGAAAGTGTTTATTTGAAACAACAAGATTAATAAACAATGGAGGAGGTAACGAAGGTTTCTCCCAACGAAGTTTCAATAGATAAATCAAAGTCTAATTTTTTCTTGAGTCAAATTTAAACATTGAACACAACTAGGTAGAATAAAAGAGTGGGTAGAACTTGTATTGAATAAAGTATAGACTTCGTAATAATTTATAATTAATTTACCCATAATAACTTCGTTCGGTTTTCTCGAATAAACGCCTCGCTTAAATTACCGAAGTTTGACTTTACTATAGGGTACATTCCACCCTTAAGTGCTTCTTCACATTCCCCGATCCATGATTTGAATCATTATTCTCCGATCCATATCGAATTCGGGTTGACCGCTATGCATGTGGTAATTCCTAATTCGATGTTGGGTTCTCCCAATTCTTTGTCAAAAAGCAAAGTCCATTTCATCTATTTTGGCTTTATTGGATCGGACGCCTTTTTTCTACACTATCAACGCTACGTATGTGCCTTTTACCCATGCATCGCCTATTCTCCTTCGTTTCGCTTGTTTCTTCTTTCAAATTGATCTTTGATTTTTAAATTCTCGATTCCAACTTTAATATCTTACACCACCTGAAAGCGTGATTTTGTTCGAGCATCACATATCGGGTAACCCAATTTTGAATTGTTGTATCCCTTTGTTCCACGACCGCTTTGCCGCTTCTTCAACCTTGTTCTTCTAGCTCACGAACACGATTTTGTAATTCTAAGTTTTGATCATAAATTTCTTCTAACCAATTCTCCTCGTGTTCCTCTTCTTCCTCTTCTTCCTCACTCTCACCGCTACCTCTCAGAACTAGCTCAAAAACAACTAGTTCTTCATTCACTACGTGGATATCTCTAATTTGTTCCTCGTCTGCGACAATCGCATTAACTCCGATTAGTGATTAAAGGTGTCACAACGGTCACATTCACTCCATTGTGAATATTTTCAGCTGCCATTTCCAAACACTGCCACAACACAAGGGTTAATTAATATATCAAATATTATCCCTATACTCAGATCGACCAATTAAATAACAAATAAACTTAGGTAGATCATACTAGCGAAGGAATTCCCCGTCTCTCCCCTCCTAGTTCTTATCTCGCATCTTAGCCAGGGATCATATCCCTAAGCTCTGATACCAACTGTGACGCCCCCAAAATTAGGTATACGTCACCCATCTTGGGTCGCCACTTACATGGTACATAAATTCAAATACAACTTACTAATATAATCTGTAGGTATAATATACGACATAAATCATAAACCGCGAGTTTGAATACAAATATTGTCTACTAGATATTATACAAACTCAAAAGGAGTCCTTATTACAACTATTATCACACTATTTCACGTAATAGTGAGGGACTACTAATGCTATCCTCTCGACCATTACTCCGCTCCCCGACTTCGTCCCAAATTATGTTCTCATTTCAAGAGAATAAAGGAAAAAGAAAGGGTGAGCTCAACTAGCCCAAGAAGAAATATTATTACTAAGATAATGCGAATAATTTATCATTAGCCTTCAACAATGTTAAAACCGATAAAATACAATAGACAATAAGTTTAACTGCATAATGAATAAGCAATCCATTAAAAGAGTCAAGTAGAAAATAAAGTCTACTATCTTTTAGGTTTTAAAAGGTTTTTCATCATCAAGTATAGGCGATTTAGACTCACTTTTTAATAAATAATCCACATCATCGTATCACCCCGCACTACTACGCCAAGGATATTCATCAAATTATCAATGGTCATGACTATACCGAATCACCCCTAGTCATAATCATACCAAAAACTATCCATCACCGCATTACAGCCAATCGAGGACTTTTATCACATCATTTATAACAAGCCATGATTATACCGAATGATTCTCTTCATAATCATACTAAGTTCATTTATACACGTAAGCCAAAGATAACATAATATAACATGAGGATGATGATGATGACATAATAATTCAATAAAACAAGTTCAAGAATTATTTAATCCAGAATTATTAACGCCCAAATTGTCAACATGATAATTGCTTTTGTAGAGTAAAATTCAAGAATGATCGTAAGAATATTTCCATGAAAAAGATCTTTGGATGAAACGCAATATCAAGGATATTCTACTAATTTCATGGAGTATAGAAGTCAAAGTTTTAACCAACCGGGTATAATAAAGAATGGAATAACAAAAGAAATCACCATGCATGCGATAGACCAAGATGCATACAAAGTTATTCCAATGTAATAATAAATAACGGAACCAGTCGTGTGTGAATTACACACCCACAGATGTTCCAATGAATAATAAAGATGGAACCGATCCGGTAAAACACACGATAGATATTCCAATGTAATGATAAAGATTTTAACCAGTCCTGTAAAAACATGCATGTGATGTTCCAACAGAATAATAAAAGATTTTAACCAGTCCGGTAAAACACACGCATGTTCCAATGTAATAATGTATAAGAATGTCACCAAGTATAGGGTATTCGTATAGGGTAAAACCACTTTACAAAGTTATTCCAATGTAATAATAAACAATGGAATAACAATGTTCTCTTCATGAATAAGAAAGAATAACACCCCTTACGAATTACAACAAATAATATTCCCTACCTTAGAAGAACCTGAATATTGGCAAGGTGAAGTAGCGAAATACTTTTCTTCTTTCTCTATAGTTTCTCTCTCTAGAGTTTCAAAGAATTCGTGAAAAATAATGAAGCCCTAGGCCTCTATTTATAGAAGATTTCTAGCTTAAGACCTTCCGTGTGAAAAGTCAAGTGGCTTGATTGGAAACGACCTGATTTTTCGTTTAGTAATGTGAAACGACAAGTGGTTCGACACTCAGAATGTGAAACGACAAGTGGTTCGACGTCTGTAAAGGTAATTACTATTAACGAAGGTAAATACTATCGATTTAAGGTAAATACTATTCACAAGGGTAATTACTATCGACGAAGGTAATTACTATCGACAAAGGTAAATACTATTCACAAAGGTAATTACTATCGATTTAAGGTAAATACTATTCACAAAGGTAATTACTATCGATGAAGGTAAATACTATTCACAAAGGTAATTACTATCGATTTAAGGTAAATACTATTCACAAAGGTAATTACTATCGACGAAGGTAATTACTATCGATTTAAGGTAAATACTTATTCACAAGGGTAATTACTATCGACGGGCCCCAATTAATTACTATCGATTTAAGAGACTCTTGATGATGATATATCAGCCCCCCATAAAAATAATCAAACTTACCACAAATCATTTTTTTTTTCATCAACACATATTTAATCTTTCAACAATTATTAATCATTTATAACTTGTCGCCTCAATTATTGATTTAACACTATAACATATTATATGATGATAAATGCGTGATAATAATCAATCAATAATATAAGAGATATGATGCAAAGAATTACTATAAAGAATAATCGAAAGATACCGAAAGTGACTTCTCACGTAAAGATCAATAATCAATATCGTGTGCTACTATACAACCACGCCAGACATCGCACTTTTACTACCGGTAGTTCAACAGCTTTTAACTGAATACCTTCTGCCGTTATTTTTTATAGAAAGATAATTTTGTCGCTTTTCTATCTACGACAATACTTCCGCTAGTAGGGTCCACCAATGATTGAGTAGTCGTCATTTAATATTCTCCTAAAAAAAGAATATTCCCCTACTCAAACAAATATTTTATAACAACTTGCATACTTTGCAAAATTTATAAATACTACCCACAACTATAATATTATCTTAAATTCACACCATAATATTAAAAAATTATTTCGACAAAATTTAAATCTTTATTGATAAAATCTGGGGTCTCACAATTCGACTCATTAATGACTTATAAGTTAAAATTAAATGTAAATATTACTAAAAAAGATAGTAATAAAAAGAGGGACAAAATAGAAGAAAGAAAAAATGGACATTATATTTGGTCAAACTAACTTATTCTAAATTGAATTTTAAATCATTTTAAAATAAGTTACAAATACTTGCTTATTTTTTTGAATTAAAAATCAACTTATAAGTAAAAAAATAAGTTATTACCAAACAGGAGAATAGTGACAAATGACTTATAAGTTCATTTGACAAACTTATAAGTCACTGTGGAACATGCTCTTTAAGTTTGATCAATTTTTTTTAACTTCTCTAGACTCAAATTAATATATTAATTGTTGTCTCTTAATTTTTCTGATCACATACATAAATTGAAAAACTCTTCTTAAATAATAAATATTAATTTATCGATAAATGAATAATTTTATTTATCGATAAATAAATAATTTTATTAAAATAATATATATTTTATCGGGATTTTAATGTAGTATTGTAATAAACATAGTTTGGCCTGAGGTCATGGATGATGTGATATTGATTCCAAGCTAGGCTTTTAGTTAAAAGAGAGGGAGATTTATCCACATGAGTGTGAGATGATAACGATTATAGTTAAAAGGAAGGTGGTCTTCCATAAAATTGGGTAATTAAAATGTGAATAGTTAGTATATCTTAATAAATTAGATTATTTGAATGAAATAATATATTAATTTAAAAAATTGTTAAGTAATTAAAAATATTTTTAAATTTAAAAATATTTCAAATTGATTTTTTTTAAAATTTATAATAATCTTAACATTTAGAACTAAACAACTTTACTCTTTTACAAAATAAAATATAAAATTGTTAATAGGTATTAAGAAATAAACAAACAACATCGCAAAATCTGATGTCATCTCCGATGCAGATGGCAAAACCAGCAGTAACATAAAAACAGAAAACCTTTTCTACATGTAGTCAATTGCAAGGAGGATTCCACTTGGAGTGTCACTCCTCGTAATAATATATAGTGGGGTTGGGGGTGGGGTGGGGGTGGGGTTGGGGGTGGGGGTGGGGTGGGGGTACTCAGTTGTTGAGGTGGAAATTGAAGGAGAATAAAACAACTAGACACTATACAGAGAAATAATTGGATACTACTTTCATTTTAAAATAAAAATACATTTTAAATTAATTTGAAAATGCTGCTAAAATTTACAATTAATATGTAAGTTTTGAAAGTATCAAAATAAAAAGCATGATGATATTATGTGAAGGGCCTACCTACCCTACCCTACCCTAGGTAATGAGACAAGTAAATGAAACAACCATATATTGTAATTTTCAGTACTCACCAATTAATTAATAAATATATAAATTAACCAAACGCTTCCTAATTCCTCTCTACATTGGCAAGTACTCATAGTACTTAATAAATCTTTACTAATTCTAAATATTAAATATTCCTTCTGTTTTACAAAACAACAAAAATATATATATTCTTAATAATTTTTTCAAATGAGATTCTTTTGCGGAAATATGAATGTATTTTTTAATTATTTGAAAATATTGTCTACCCTACCCCCACAATGAATGTAATTTGAACATAGCCGATGCGTGCATGCGAAAAAGGTTATACTTAATTACAACATAAATATTATCGAAATAATTATTATAATATTCCGTAATTAATAATGTGTTAGCTATTTTATTTTATAATTATTAAGCTGGAATACATTGTACTTGACAAATTTATTTTTTGTTGTTCATACTTGTTTGTTCGTAATGACAAATTACACGCACCATTTGCTAAAACAACCTTAAACGACCAACAACTACAATATGTCCACATAAATATATGACAGAATATATATAATTATGATATCTCCCTCCGTCCCTATTTAAATGACGCTTTTATGATATTTGCACGACGTCCCAAAATTGGTGATACGCCACCCATCTTGAAATAGCCACGCATACTTGGTACATAAATTCAAATACAACTTACTAACATAACCGCTCAGCAGATAATACGACATAAATCGTGAGTTTGAATACAAATATTGTCTACTAGATATTTTACAAACTCAAAAGGAGTCCTCATTACAACTATTATCACACTATTTCACGTAATAAATGAGGACTATTAATGCTATCCTCCTGACATTATCTGCTCCCCGACTGTTCCAAATGCATGCTTCTCATTTTCCTCAAGAGAATAAAGAAAGAAAGGGTGAGCTCAACTAAATTTCAAGAAGAAATATTATGACTAAGATAATGCGTAATAAATTATCATTAGCTTCAACAAAAGTTAAACCGATAAAATACAATAGAAACCAGCTTAATCATAGCTTTAATATTTAATCCATTAAAAGAGTCAAGTAGAAAATAAAGTCTACTATCTTTTAGGTTTTAAAAGGTTTTCATAATATTTTATCACTAAGACTCAACTTTAATGAATAAACCACAATATCTAATCATCCCCTGCATCTACTGGCCAAGGATTTTCATCAAATTATCAATGGTCACGACTATACCGAATCACCCCTCGTCATAATCATACCAAAACTATCCATCATCGCATTACATGCCAATCGAGGACTTTTATCACATCATTTATATCAAGCTCACGATTATACCGAATGAACCCTCATTATAATCATACTAAGTTCATCTACGCACGTAAAGCCAAAGATAACTTTCAACATAATATAAAATACGATGATGATTTATAATGATATAATAATTCAATAAAACAAGTTCAAGAATTAATTTATCTAGGAATTATTAACGCCCAAATTGTCAACAAGATACTATTTTTGTAGAGTAAAATTCAAGAATGATCAAGAATATTTCCATGAAAAGATATCGATGAAACGCAAATATCAAGGATATTCTACTAATTTCATGGAGATAAGTCAAAGTTTTAACCAACCCAGATATAATAAAGAATGGAATAACAAAAGAAATCACCACGCACGCTATCATTGATGATAGCATGTTATTCTAATGTAATAATAATAATCTTAACCAAATGTGTGAAATTCACACCGGCTGTGATGATCCAAATGTAATAATAAATGTCAATAATAAACAATGGAACCAAAGTCCTAAAACACACGCATGTGATATTCCAATGTAATAATAAATGCGAATAATAAACAATGGAACCAGTCCCAGTAAAACACACGCATGTGATATTCCAAATGTAATAATAAAGAATGGAATAATGTAAGAAGATCACCAAGTATAAGGGATTCACAGATACAAAGTTATTCCAATGTAATAAATAAGAATGGAATAATATAAGGATTTCACCAAGATAGGTATGCCACATGACAAAAGTTATGATAGGTATACCACTTTTTACAAAGTTATTCCAATGTAATAATAATGAATGGAATAATGTAAGTTCTCTTCATGAATAAGAAAGAATAACACTTCTTACGTGCACAACAAATAATACCCCTTACCTGTAAAGAACCTGATATTGGAAAAGTGAAGTAAGCATAATACTTTTCTTCTTTCTCTCTATAGATTTTCTCTCTATACTTTCTCTATAATTTCTCTCTGTAGTTTCAAAGTTAATTCGTAAGAAAATAATGAAGGAACGAGCTTCTATTTATAGGAAAATAGAATGCATAAGAATTAATCCATTTAACGGTCCCGTATTGATTTACTTTAATCTGACTATTCATATTTAAAGCAAAATCTTTTAAATAAAATATCATATATTCTATTTATATAAAAACATTTTTTACTACGCAAACACATGCAACACTACGCAAAACACTACGCAAAACACTACGCATAATAAAAAAATATAATATATTCTATTTATGTAATAACTTTAATAAAGTATTCTGCTTTATATAAAAAGATGCTTCGCTTTATTACGTTAATAATAATGAATAAAATAAAACGCCATTATCGCTATAATAATTCATATTATTAATCGACAATAATGGAATCAAACCGAGCCGATTTCTCACATAAAGATCAATAATCAATACCGCTAAGCACTACGCAACCACATCGACATCGCATTTTTACTACCGAGTAGTTCAACAAGATTAACCAGAAAACTTCCGCCAAGTATTTCAATAAAATATTTTTTTTTTTTCAATCCGACAATAATTTCATTTGTGGGGTCCACCAAATGATTGAGTCATTGCATTTAATATTCCCCGCTAAACCGAAATATTCCCCACCAATCGAATATAATATAACCACTTGCATACTTTGCAAAATTTATAAATACTACCCACAACTATAATATTATCTCAAATTCACACCATAATATTAAAAATTATTTCACAAAATTTAAATCTTTATCGATAAAATCTGGGTCTCACAATCTCCTCCTTATGGAATTTCGCCCGAAATTAGGGTACGCACTGGTATGATAAGAGGTGAGGATACCTTGAATACCTTTATCGTTAAAAAATATTAAATTCATCTTCACAATCCTACCAAAGATATTCATTAACAATTCATCTTTACACTACAGCCAAAGATATACAACCAGAAACCAATAATGCCGAGACGCAGCTAATAGTATCAGACCACTAATTATCTATGCACCAATCGCCAAGGATATTCGTGTTTTCAATTACTACCATGATTATAATCAATAATCTTTGGTCATAATCATACCAAGTCTATCAATGCACTACTACCAAAGATTTACTTTTATCACATCCATGAATTAATATTTCATCACGAGACTCACCAATAATTAATCCATATCATCGAATCATCTCCGCACTACGTGCCAAGGATATTCATTAAGATTACGCACTAATTTAATTATCCATGCACTTCTACCAAAGATAATCGTATATCATTAAGATCACGACCACAAATTATCCATGCACTACTACCAAAGATAATCATGTATTCATTAAGATCACGACCATAAATTATCCATGCACTACGGCCAAAGATAATCGTGGTATTCATTAGTATCACGACCACAAATTATCCATGCACTACTACCAAAGATAATCGTGGTATTCATTAAGATTACGACCAATAAATTATCCATGACTACTACCAAAGATAATCGTATTCATTAGTATCACGACCACAAATTATCCATGCACTACGGCCAAAGATAATTGTGTTTTCAATTACTTACTATGATTATACCCAACAATCCTCGTCATAATCATACCAAGTCCATCTACGCACTATGTGCTACTGTATTTACTTTCAACATAATATAAGCAATGTAGGATCAGGATAATGATATAAAGAATCAATCAAATGAGATAAAGGATAAATATTAAACATTTATAATATAATTTATCCAGATTCAAGAATATCCCCATGTTATCAATCACTTAATAATCTCATAATCTAATATCATTAATATTATAACAATATTTTAATCACTTCTTAAATTTATAAACAATTTATCTCAATTGTTTACGCTTTTACCATATAATGCATTTAATCATTCAAAATGACATACTCATAAGATATCATCACCAATTATCAAATCCTCAAAAAAATATTCATATACTTTATATAGGATTCTTCTATTATAAAATCCTATTTTCAACTTTCATATTTCACATAACATATTTAACTCATATGTTCAAAATTAAACTATTTTCATGAAAAATACCAAATCAGTCCCAAATATATTTCTTTTCTGGGATTTAGCATAATATAGTCCCATAATAAACATACATTTTCTCTCTATTTTTAAAATTCATTTACTATTTTTCAAAATCAATTTCTAATTAATTTTTAAGAAATTAGCTACCTCAAGGTTAACTCCAAAATTCCCAAATCTTGGCAGGACCTTACACATGTTAATGTGAGCCCAGCTTAAATTTTTATGGTCATCGGAGTTGTAGAACTCCTATTATAATAGTTTTTCATTTTAAAACCTAAATATTGAAATAGTCATAACTTGCTCATTTTTAAGTCGTAATGAGCTCATTTTTGGACAGGATGTACTTTATACCATATACCTTCATGTCCCAAAAGGCCAGAAATTTTCTCATAATTTAAGGGCCAAACAGCCCTCTAAAATCATGGCAGCAGCTTTTTTGGTTTTTGCAGCTTTGCACCCCTTTTGCAAAATCAGTCCACACAAAAATCTACAACACCTTTTCCAGTAATTCCACTTGGATTAGTTAGGTAACTCATAGATCTAACTCTAGGACTTGACCACACTCAAAAATTCAAAATATAATAGAGATATGGTCAATTGAATTTCATGTTACGCTTTTCACCAAAATCCGATTTTCAACTCTTTGTGATTTCTAAGAAACTTTCATGTTTTCATATACTAACCAACATAACTCATCATAAAACTTACTAATACTTCATATACCCATGATTTTCATTAGTTCTATACTTTTATTATGACTTTCATCATAATCCACGTAAATGCATCCTTTTAGTTGAAAAAATATTTGAGGGTTTAAGAAATGGGTTTTGATCGTCAATACAAAATTGATTTCACGCCTAGGTAGGCTAGAAGTCTTCAAGAATACGCCAAGAAATTTATTAATGATAGAAATATCATTCAAAATCACATTACTCTTCGTCCCAAGACTTGGATAAGACGTCACATTAATACCAACTCTGTGATTTCTATCCCTTAACTGGATAAGACCTCACAATGATACCTATCAACTTGCCATCTTCAACCACGATGTCGCCATGTAAAGTCCGGCTTCTGGCATATTCCACACAAGGAAGTCAACAACGAAAGGATCGGGCTCTTTACTTATGGCTTGATATGACAATGATCGACTTTAGTGGTTTGTTACTTTGAATTCGCATAACAATGATGGTTATGAATATAAAAGCCAACAACCTTACGGTAAGCATGATGAGTAGTTAACCAATTGATTCCAAAAATCACATCAAAGGCAAGTATTTTCAAAAGATAAGATCGACAGTAACGTGAAAGTGTTTATTTGAATCAAACAAGATTTAAAAATAGTAATGTAACGTAAGGCTCCTACTAACAAAGTTTCAACCAATAAGTCAAAGTCTAACTTCTCCTGAGTCAAATTTAAACGTTGAACGCAAAGCAAGAGAGATAAAATAATGGGTAGAACCGTATCTTATAAGGTATAGACTTCGCAATTTATATAATTAACTAACCCGCGCAACTTCGTTTCGCTTACTTCGCTGAGAAGTCATGAAAATGCACTTCCTAAAACCAACGACTTTGTTTTGTCCATATCCACCTTTGGTGCCACCGTCCCAATTAGACTTGACTTTGGTGCACAAACAAAATTGGGCTAAATGACCTTCTTCTTGCAATTTCCACTTCTATTATCTTTGCCATGATTACCACCAAGTGGTTACCATTCTTAATATGATAATTTCCACGATGGTTATCATTGTTCGATAATGCTGCCACCAAGATGATTATTATCGTGTTGTTGGTCGTTACCTTTTGTTTGAGTCAATCAACACTCTCATGTGCTTCATTGCTTATCTCAAAGATTTTCGTGATGTCATTCTCAAACACCGCCACAAAACAAGGGTTAATTAACATATCACATTTTATCCCTATACTCCTAATCGACCAATTAAATACCAAATAAATTTAGGTAGGTCATACTAGCGAAGAAATTCCCTATCTCTCCCTCCTAGTTCTAGTCTCACATCTTAGCTGTGGATCATATCCCTAAGCTCGATACCAACCGTGACGCCCCAAAATTAGTATACGCCACCCATCTTGGGTCGCCACTTACATGGTACATAAATTCAAATACAACTTACTAACATAACTGTCGTGTAATACTATACGACATAAATCGTGAGTTTGAATACAAATATTGTCTACTAGATATTATACAAACTCAAAAGGAGTCCTCATTACAACTATTATCACACTATTTCACGTAATAGTGAGGACTACTAATGCTATCCTCCTGGACCATTACTCCGCTCCCCCGACTCGTCTCCAAATGGCGTTCTCATTTTCAAGAGAACAAAGAAAGAAAGGGTGAGCTCAACTAGCCCAAGAAGAAATATTACGACTAAGATAATGCAGTAATAAATTATCATTAGCCTTTTCAACAAAGGTTAAACCGATAAAATACAATAGACAAATCCGCTTTAATCTGCAAGTCATGAATATGCAATCCATTAAAAGAGTCAAGAGAAAATAAAGTCTACTATCTTTTAGGTTTTAAAAGGTTTTCATAAATTTTATCACTAAGACTCATTAATGAATAAACCACAATATCTAATTATCCCCCATCGCATCTACGGTCAAGGATTTTCATCAAATTATCAATGGTCATGACTATACCGAATCACCCCGGTCATAATCATACCAAAACTATCCATCAATCATTATAAAAGCCAACGAGGACTTTTGTCACATCATTTATATCAAGCCATGATTATACCGATGAACCCCGGTCATAATCATACTAAGTTCATCTATATTATCGTAAGCCAAAGATAACTTAAACATAATATAATATAAGATTATGATGAATTAATGATAACAATTCAATAAAATTGTCAACAAGAATTAATTTAGTATCAAGAATTATTAACGTTCCAAATTGTCAACAATATACTATTTTGTAGTCGTGAAATTCACACCAACAAGATGATCCGTTATTATTATTCTGCTGAATAACCAAATCATCATGGCAAGTGGCCGCATGCATGGTGATTTCTTTCATTTTGTTATTCCATTCTTTATTATACCCAAATGGTTAAAACTTGACTTCTATACCCATGAAATTAGTAGAATATCCTCGATATTTCAAGCTTCATCCAAAGATCTTTTCACGGAAATATTCTTCCGATCATTCTTGAATTTTACTAATTGACGTTAATAATTCCTCGATAAAATAATTTCGAACTTGTTTTATCAATTCTTATATCATTGTCATCATCCTCATGTTTATATTATGTTGAAAAGTCATCTCGGGTGGCCTCAGAAGGGTATGATGGACTCGCATGATTACGACTCAGAGACTATTCGTAATCACACCGTAATGTTACAAATGATGATAAAATCTTCAAGGGTCAGAAAAATATCGGTGGACAAATTGTTGGCACGATCATGACCATTAATGAATACACAAATATTCTCACCAGTAGCCAAATGAATAATTGTGGTCGTGATACTAAAGAATATCCTCGGAAGTAGCAGGTAAGGTGATTCAATGATGTGGAATATTTATTAAAGTCGAGTCTCACCTATAATAAAGATGAAAACCTTTAAAACCTAAAAGATAGTAGATTTTATTTTCACTTTGACTTTTTAATGGATCAGATATTCCACATAGCTTAAACCGGCGCCTATTGTATTTTATCGCTTAATATCATTGAAGACTATTGATAATTTATTCGCATTATCTAGTCATAATATTTCTTATCGGGCTAGTTGAGCTCACCCTTTCTTTCACCGTTTTCTTCAGTGAAATGAGAATATAAATGACGAAGCTCTGGGAAACGAAAGATGGTCCTCGAAGATAAGATTAGTAGTCCTCACTATTCTCGTAAAATAGTGTGATAATAATCAGAATGAGGACTTTTTGTTTGAGTTTGATAATATCTAGTAGACAATATTTGTATTTAAACTCATTAGCTTTTATGTGACGCACCCCAAAATAGGTCCATTCCATCCAACCCATTCTCGAAGTCATAAATACACGGTACGTAAATAACTACAACTTTATTATTACAACAAGAAACTGTGAGTTTGAATACAAATATTATCTTCTGTATAATATCTATACTCAAATAAATCCTCATCACATTTATCGATACATTATTTTACAAAATGGTGAGGACTACTAAACAATCCTTTTAAAAACCTCATTCCATACCCCGACTGCACTTCGCTTATATTCTCGCCTCCCCGAGAAAATGGAACAAAAGGAAAAGGGTGAGCTCAACTAGCCCAAAGAAGAATACTATGACTAAGATAATATACAACAAATTATCGTTAGTCTCCAACAGGAAAAAATCTCGACAGAATACAATAGACAACAACAAGTTTCGTATCAATATTCATAATGGAAATAATAATTCATAAGAGTTACGTAGAGAATGAAATCTACTATAATCTATGAATTTAATAAATTCATCATCAATATTTTATCCCTCGTAACATCAATCAATATTCATCTCAAATCAAATATTCATCTTTGCACTATTCATAAAGCCAAAGATATTCATCAATTCTATTATGTTCATCTCAACACTGCTCATTCTTGCACTAAAGGCCAAAGATATTCATCGTACCCATTATGTTCATTTAAACACTGCTCATCTTTTGCACTACAAGCCAAAGATATTCATCATTGTCATGTTCATTTAAACACCTGCTCATCTTCACTACAAAAGCCAAAGATATTCTTCAGAAATCATTCATCTTTGCACCACAAAAGCCAAAGATATTCAATAATATCATCATTTAAGACCGAGGATGATGAAAAATATTTTTAAAGAAACGAATCCAAAGAAACAAAATGACAAGGATTAAGATTAAGGATTAAGGATTCGTATTGGTTTTATCCACGCCCAAAAAATACCTCAAAAATAATCATACAGGGTAAAATTCAAGAATGATCAAAATATGGATACAATCAAAGCCTAGTATCCGTATTGATATTTAGACTTAAAAGATGAAATTTTATTTTCTAAGAATAAGGCAGATATTTGAATAATAGTGTCGACACGAATAAGAATCTCACACCAAAAGATGTAAATTCCACAAAAAACATCTTCACGCTTCACTTAATAGTACTCGTGAATAAGAACTCGTGAATAAGAATCCTCATGAATAAGAATCGTGAATAAGAACTCATGAATAGTAACCCCATATGAAAAAGTTCCAAATTTGATAAAACTTCGATCAATATTTCAAAGATAATGATATCAAGAAATAATATCATTACGAAAAAATAATATCCCTTTACCTCAAAGAATCAAGATTTCTAAGAAAATGCTCAAGTGATGTCAATAAAACTTGTACCTAATAAAGAACTCTCAAAGTATCTAAATACCACAAAATACGCCAATAATATAGAGAGAGAGAGAGAGAAAACTTTGTTTCGTGTGATTTTCAATTCTAACTTAGCCTCTATTTATAGAAAATGTTAAAGACGCAAGCAAGATTTAACTCGCAACCCCATGGCTTTTACTCGCTACTATTCCCACCCACCACATTTGAAAATTCAATTGAGCACATTTCACCAACCAAAAGTGGGGGCCCACCAATTCTAGAATTTTCCACCAAAATCATTTATAACCTAATTTCTAATCAACACCTCTTAAAATTTATAACAAATCATTCGCTCATTTTAACGGTTCAAAATTTGTAGACATATACTCAACTTATATATGTATAATATATCCAAAAATCGCAACGATCCAACTACGATTAAAAATTATAACTCACGCAATATATCGTAAAAATAATCGATTTGATTTTTAATACCTCCATCCGATAAAATAATCGATAAAACACCTCAACATTAATTTCTTCATTTATAACCACATAAATAAATCCATCATTTATATTCACATAAAATAAATATTTCCTTATCATATGAATCAATAATTAATTATTCACAAATAATATTACGTAATCACATTTATGACAACCAAAGCGCCTCCCAGTGAGCAGGGCTTCTCGATAAGGATTTCTCCTACCTGCCGCAATTAGGTGACCAAACCTCTCCTCGATGTAACTTTCTAGATATCGCCAATAATGCTATCTAATAATATTATTCAAATAATATGAATTATTGATCCGATAATGGAGATAATGTGCGCAAGACAATTATCGAACAACAATAATATAAAATATCAACGCAAAGAATTATCAATCAATAAAATAAAATATCAATAAGAATTACATCGTGAAAATTATCGAGTAAAGGCCTTCACGTAAGCATCAATAATTCAACAATACCGCGGTAATACCGTGCCATCAGCTACAACTAATGCCAGACATCAGTATTTTAACCACCGGTATTCCAACAAATTTTAATCTGTAAATAACTACGCCGTTATTTTTAACCAACTTATATTTTTCGCTTTCTTCATCCAATCGCTCACATGGGCTCACACACGGTCATACCGTCGCATTTAATATTCCCACGATTTAATATTCCACACCAAACTAATATTCCCCGATAACAATGAATATTTTATAACCACTTCGCTTATTTTGAAATATTTCATGATTTAACCCTGCTAACTCATCCACATTAATCAAATCAACCTTACTATTTCAAAATAATAAATAGAAAATTAAATTTCATTAATAATAAGTCAGTCTTACAACCTCCCTCCTTATGAAATTTCGCCTCTAAATCGACGACGCACTTCCTGTGTTTTCAAAAGATGAGGATACCGCTTACATTCCGCTTCCAATTCCTGTGTCATTTCCTCTATAAAGATGATTCCTCCACAAAACTTTAACTCAGGTACGACCTTTCATACAGGGACATGCCCTTCCTATCCAAAATCTCGATGTGTACCTTTCTCATATCGCTAAGTCTTCTTGCTATCTCGTCCGGCCTCTAACTCTATAACGTGGTTCGGTCTTTTCACATATTTACGAAGCACCGATATGTGAAACACATTACGAACACGAGACATACTTTCGAGGTAACGCAAGTCTATAAGCTACATTTCCTACTCTGGCCAAGAATTTGAAATGGACCAATAAATCGTGGATTTGAGCTTTCCTCTCTTCCCAAATCTTGTAA